>CAWUFW010003453.1:1200000-1818324 GCA_963921515.1 Calotriton arnoldi
CATACTTGGTGACTACTTCAACGAATGAGTGGGAAAAAGAATTTCTTGAATTTTGTTCACAATGCAGTTGCTCATACAAGCCACCCTAGATGAACAGTTTAGGGCAGATTTACAAGCCCCTTGCGCCACTTTTGCGTCACTTTTAACATGGGAAAAGTGACGCAAAAGTGGCGCAAGAGCTTGTAAATCTGCCCTTTTCTTTGAGAAGGGTGCAGAAAAAGAGAGAGGAGATTTATGAAATAAATGAATTTTGAAGAGTTCTGAAGCAAAAACCAAAAGCTGAACAAGAAGAGCTGAAGGAGAGCTGAAGGCTCTTAAAGGTGTGGGATGCACAACCTAAAGCTAGTCTAGGAAAATTTAGCTTAGAAATTTTGGTAACATTTTTGATTTTTTTTTTTACTAATTGTTTTTGATTTTTAGAATGGATAGAAGTAAATATGAGACTGGTAAACAGAATCAGGGCATGTGTAGGCAGAGATGTCTTAATGTTTGTCTTGCATGTGTTACGTTAACAATGTTTGTGTGGTTGGTATTAACATTTATAGTACCATATGATATGTTTATTAATGCAGTAAATACTAATAATAATAATGAGCATGTAGCAATTAATGCTAAAAGAGATCTGAAAGAAGATCCAGAGACTAATATTAAAGAATTAACTGGTAGTGTTTTACATGTGGATAAATCAATTAATGATTTCTCATTAAATGTTTTCACTAAACTCTTGTACGAATATGTGGATACTACGGTTGCAAGAGATTGTTATGTGTGCATGCAGTTACCTACGTCTGTGTCTGAAGGGGTGACTTACCATCACCTACCTTTAACATATGGTATTTCATGTAGTGTATTAACCAGTTTGTTTTATGGTAAGGAGATGTTTCAGTATTTTTCTTCCAACTTTGACTTAGTTTTTCCAGAAGTTCCTATTAGAAAGAATATGAATATAGTGCTAGGAATGCAGAGAACATGGGTGACTTTTTCATTCTACTAAAACAATAGTCACAGTATATGCACATCGAAATAATCTAACTTGTAAATTACATAGTGTACCGATAGAATTCATTAATACCGTAGAAGATAGACGTAGAAGTTTTAAACAAAGAGCTGCAGAGCAGAAAAGTAGAGAACCGCCATGGGTGCATAAAGAAGGTAATTACATTTATTTTTGTAGCAAGAAAAAAAAGACACTAAAGCTAGTATTTTTCCACATTTATTTAAATTGACATGCACACATGCATTAGATCGTTTTGCTGTTTTTTAAATTGGAGCCTATGCTAAGTGCACTTTACATATTGGGAGCGAACCTGCCTTCCTTTGAGAGTGCAGGCTAATTCCTTCCTACCCTGAGGAGGCATGCCGCCCTCACACCCCAGATCGTTCCACCCCTATGCCCCCACTGATAGAAAGCATGTTCTCCTGCCTGGTGGCTGATTGGCGAGGGGAAGCCCTCCCCATCATTACCCAGAGAAGTGAAACCTCTCTAGCGCCTAGGGCCTATGGAGACAAGAGCAACCTGTAGTATAAGGTCGAACAAGATCCGGAGATCATATGCAACAACCTACTATTACCACAAAGAAGCACGCAAAATGTTTTCCCTGCTGTGTATTACAAGTATGGAACACGGTTCCGGGTACTTTAGGATGTGTTACTGAACTCATTGGTTTTAGGAAGCCTGTATAGGATATGTCATTTTAGGAGTTCTTTCCCTGAACTCTGTTGCCATTGTTTTTGTCTTAAACGTTATGTAAGGTCCACGAATGGGGGCAGTAATGCCACTATCTCTTCTCCAGCCGCAGTGTCTTCTTGCACAGTTGCACTCCGTGAGAGAGGGCTTCGTGATGTGGAGGCCAGGGCACTGCTCCGGTCCTCGTGGGGTAATATCAGCACACAGCCAGAGTGCAAGTCAGTCAGGGCTGTGTGCACATCTCGGAGCTGCAACCACGCCACTCACACACCACCACCCCCATTACCCCACAACGTAAGCACCAATCTCTCCATACTCATGTGCCTCCGCCTGAAAACGCCATCCCAACTACATTTTAAAAAAACAACAAAAAAACAAGAGTACTGTTAATTTTAAATATATTTCTGCACCCGATGTGGGCCTAGCTCTTGGCACACAAAGTTAGGCCTCTGTTCTCAACACCGCAATTCAAGTGCGTCTCTCCACCCTACTACGGTAGGAAGATCACATTACTCCCAGACACTTAATGTGCTCCTTTTTGATCCGGTCAGTGCCAGCTAATAGTTGTTGGAGGCACGTCTGCCCCCCCCTGCCCTGCCACATCAACCTCCTTCCCCCTCCCATACAAAAAACAAAACAAAAGGTTGCTGGGCCTGCAGCCGATGTCCTGGGGTGTTTTCACACCTCTTAATGGACATCGGCTGCTTGCACTGCTCGAACAATTTACCTTGCCTGACAACCGCTGTGAGTGGGTGCTGGAGGGTCTCTGCAGACACGGCGCTCTCAGCTGCAATTGTTCCGCAGTTTCCGATTTCTTTTGGCAGCCCATGTGCACTTCTGACTCGGATTTTATAGAGGAGCACAGAGGTGGCAGGAGCATTTGTTTTGCAAGTATTTTTCCGTTTCTATATATAAATACAGACAAAAACCAAAAAGGTTTCTGTCTGTATTTATATGTAAAAATCCGTTTAAACGGAAAACCGGGAGCCTTAATTATAATATAGCCTTATAGCCTGCCGTAGCGGTCTATACCGGCTATTAAAGGCCCGCTCCAGAGTTAAAAGCCTGAGCCGAAGGCGAGGGCCTTTAACAAGGGAGCGGGACTTTAATAGCTGGTATAGCCCAGCTACAAAGGGCTATAAGGCTATTAGAACATTCTGCCACTAGAGGGCAGAATGTTCTAACAAATAAAACAAAGGCTTCAGGGAGCGCAAGGGGATTGAAATCCCCTCAGGCTCCCTGAAGCCTTTGTTCACAGCCACAGCTGTGAACAAAGAAACATTGGAATGTTGGAGCTCCGGGCTTATACCAGCCATTATAAGCCCGGAGCTACTCCATTGTTTTTAATGGAGCTCCTAACATTCCAATGTTCTAATAATAATTTCGTTGGTTCCAGTGAATGTGAACATACTTTTCTTATAACAGGGGTTGGGTATTAAGAGGTGGTACTGATCCTGTATTCCCTGGGGTTTATTATGTGTGCAGTAAAAATGCCAACTACAGGTTGCCACCACATTGGTATGGGTGTTGTTATGTGGGTATAGTTTTTCCCAAAATTTACCATGTTGGTAAAAAACATGGAACCCATTAAAAAAGAACTAACACGGAATAAAAGGGGATTGAGTGCTGCAGAAATTATGGGAGATATTTTTGGAGCATTGATACCTTCAGTTGGGGTGATTCTAAATTCACAAAAGATTAGAACATTGTCTACAGTGGTTGATCATTTATCAATGGATACTGCTGGTGGGTTTTTGATGGTTGATACTGAAATGGTTGCTATGAGGACCATGGTTTTACAAAATCGACTTGCCCTAGACGTATTATTGGCAAAAGAGGGCAGAGTCTGTAGTGTCCTGAAAATTCAACAACGTTGCACTTATATTCCTGATAAAAGTAGAGATCTGGAAGGATACATCAGCAACATTACTCATTTACAGGATGATTTGGCAAAACTTGAAGTTTGATGGTGCTTGGGAGAAACTGAGTAAGGGTTTCCCTTCTATAGGCAATTGGTTTACAACATTTACTAATAGCTTATTAGGAAGAATACTAACACCAATAGTTGCTGTTGCTACTGGCATACTAATGGTATTTATGCTTTATAAATGCTGCAAGAATAAAACAAAAGATGCAAAACGGAGAGCGAGAAAAAAGAAAGAGAAGAAATGGAAATGGAGGATCGAAAGGGTGCTTATTATAATATGATGAAAGATTTAGAGGGTGTTAAAATAAAACAGATGCGAACAATGGACACTGCATTCTGAATTGTTACCAGATAGTAATCTGATAAGGGTTGTTGTGATGGTTTGGAATGCCATCAGATGGGGGATTGATGGAGCCCGATTTTTTTGTAAATAAGATCTGCTCAATAAAATCCGCCTAAATGCATGCTTTTTATTAAAATGCGCGTGATTATTAACAATAACACGAGAGTGTACAACACGTGAAATGTGCACAAGGCACAAAAGTTGTTTTTCTTAGTTGAACAATGATGAGAATAATGCTAACTGAATGTTATTCTGTCTTCCTAACTGCAGAAAAATAAACGACAAAGAAATCTGCTTTTATTCTTTGTGAAAGTAGTGTAGGTTTTAGAAATAATTCTCTCTTTTGCTAAAATAAATGTAGGCCTTAAGAAATGTTAAGGGATGTGCTTTGGTGCTCCTGTACTCTTGTCCCTCAAAGTGTAACAAGTGTTTTCTTAGAGTTTTCTTTGTACTCCAAATGTTTCAAATGCTTCCTTAGAGTGCAGATTTTTATCCTATTCCTGAATAAAATTTTAGATTTCTTTCCTGTCTAGGCGAGGGTTAGAGATGGTGAATGTAACTGTTATAATATTCTAGATACATTTGTAACCAGGTTCTTTTCCTCTTCCTCACTTGGAAGTTGTATGATTTTTAGACAAAGAGTGTTTAGAAATATTACTTAGGTCATTGTCAGGAGACAGCCACACCATCGAGTTTAGCCAATGAAAATTTTGTAGAGAGTAGAGAAAGCAACATTTTAGCTGAAGAAAGGAAGTAGTGTACTATAATGATTCCTGTGGGAAAACGCTGCTCGGCTCGTTCACAGAATGGTGACCTGTCCTGCGTTCGTATGCTGCATGCCGTGCTGATTATTGAATCTCTGGCTGCAGATCCTGCTCTTCCTGAAGAGACTTTCCTGGAGACTTTGCACATCATTGGCTGGTGGTGCTGCCTTCGCTATACCCTAACGGCTGTGGTGTTCGCCTTCCAGACTAATTGCACATTGTGCATTAGTATTTCATCTTGTAAGTGAGCTGTTATTTTACTGATGTTTCTCTCCCTCTCACTCCTCTATACCTGATATTAAGATGTTTATTGAATGATCTGTGATGATTATTGTGAATCTGTGCTGTATTCTATGAATCATTTTATGACATTCTAGTTGTATCGTATTTGTGATTGACCATTCATATTATGAAATAACAAAAAAAACTAATAGAAAAGAACAGTGTTTGTCTTTATTACGGTGTTATTAAGTCATTTGGATATATTTACAATGACCAATGTTTAGCATATTTCTTCATTGTAGGTCCTTGTGGAGAAATAGCATTTCGTCTTACATTATTTAGTCCCTTTTAGCTCTACCAAAGATTCGTCGGAGGACCTTTGATATTGCTAACTGTGTGACAATGACTTATGGGCCCGTCATTAGAGATACTCTTCTGGTTATTGTATAGTGGTTGGTGTGGATAGATAACTAACTAAAATCCCCCATCGCTTCCGCTGCATCAAGAGTACCTGCACTTCTCAAGGGATACATTATAATTTTAATTGGAGAGTACCGGCACTTCTCTGAAACAAGCAGGTATGCTGTTACAGAGTTTCTGCACTTCTTTTTTTCCATTTCAAGCGCTTGCATACAGCAGCAACAAAGCCAGTAGAGCAACTAGGAAGGATGAAGTAGCTCACAACAAACCAACTAACAGGGCAGGACTGGCCGTTGCGTGCACGGGCGTTTCCCCGGTGGGCCAGAAGGGTGGGGGCCTGTTTTGTACCAAGGGGGACGTTTTTGTTGCTGGGAGCCGGTTTTGCAGCAGTGCTGCAAAATCGTCCCCTTGTAACAAAAGCGCAGCAGCGTTCCCGCCAGACTCCCTCCCCGGAGGCCAGTCGGACATAATTGCCAGGGCTGGTTTTCCATTCCAGTCCGGCTCTGCCGACTAGTTGAAGCCTATATGTCTCAGCTACGATTACCATTTACTTTGGGGTGATTGAAGCTGCATTTTTGTGACAGGCACATTTTATGCCTGCCACAAATATACCTCAACTTTTTTGGTTTGGGACCGCAAAGTTTGTTTTTTTGCCACAAAATCTGCCATCCCAAGCAGCAAAATCCTGGAGGGGTCTGAATGTAGATTCCATAGCTTACGGAAAGGAAGATTGGAAGGGTGGGTTGTGGGGCCTGTAGGGGACCGGCCAGCCGATGTTTATGTTTCATCCCCCTTAATCAGCATGGCAGCAGACTGAATTCTTTTGAAAACTCTTCGTTTAAAATAACTGCATTCACCTTGGAATATTCACCTGACTCCTGTTATTCACAAGTGGATTTCATTCATTCAGATTTTGCCTTTCTCCATTCCTTTAAGGTTAATCATTACTAAACCCTGCTGTCTGGTGCCAAGGCAATCAGTGGTCAGTCCAAACCTCTGCTCATTGTAAAGTGTAATTATTTAGAAGTGACTGATCCTCCTTTGGTGAACCTTGGAACCTGTAAGATAACTGCACAGTCAAAGTCAAGAATTATATTAATAAGCCCATGCTTGAGCGCAGAGGGTTTCTCCACCCCGTACATCGAATATAACCATTGATAAGGACGTACTAAATGCTTGCTTATGGCGTACGTGCATTTTTAACTGATAAAAATACCTGTTGAGGTGCATTTCAAGTCGGGCATTACAGGCTGACAACCCACCTAAATCTAACATAGTGTAAAATACCATCTTTACACAGGGAGGGTCAAATGTTGTTAACTACCATAAGTCAGCATCAGGATTCAAAGCAGTGGTTAATTTGTGAAAAAATAAGTGCCGGGGCTCTCGTCAGGAGACAACTTGCACTAGCCCATTGTTCCTATTAGCTCCGCCTACAACATAACTAACTACTTACCATGAAACCCTACAAGTGGGGAGAGGATGTGGCATAATGGCCAGAGCTGCCGACTTTGGAGCTGGGGAACCAGGTTCGAGTCTCAGCATAGGCTCACCATCCTGTAATTCTGGGCAAATCATTTAATCTCCAGGTGCCTACAAAAATAAATGTGTCCTTAACTGGTGCTCATGAAAAGCGCTCGAATACCTTTGGGATGAGTTCACCTATAAGCACTGGTGTTGACGATTAAGTGCTGGTGCCTAGCACCGGAAAGCACCGGCTCAAATTAATCACTGAATCAAAGTGTAATAAGAAGTTGTGGGAAGATGGCGTGAAGCTCGAGGAACAATGGATATAAATGAAATTTTCCATTCACAGGCAGTAAAGCACAATCGTACATACAGAGGGACCAATTCTCAAAGGTAAATGTAACCATAAGCATACATTTACAGCCACAGTTACCATACTCATGCTTACCAGGAATTCACAAAGCGATTCCTGACTGGCATAAGCCAATTTACAGTGTAGAGATCACTGCTACAGTTCTCAGCACCCCTTTGGTGTAAATTCCTTTCCAGGTTGGGAAGGGGAGTGTACCACTTGCAGATTTGCAAAGATTTAGGGGAAGTGGTTTCTCCACAGGGAAAAATATTTTCCTTGCAGAAATGTTTGTAAATGCAGCCGCGGCCAGTGCAGGTAAGAGTGGTGGGCGGTGGGGCCGGGTGTGGGGGATTTTGACGGCCGATGATGAGAGAAAATAAATTATTTATTTAACTTTCCCTCATCATCGTCCGTTGAAATCCCCCCCACCCGGCCCACCGCTCTTACCTGCACGGGCCGCAGCTGTGTAAATGTGTATTTGCATCAGGAATCCTATTCCATCTGTGCAGAGTTCTCCACCATGGAGAACCCCGCACCAATGGAATGGGATCCGATTGGAAAATTACATGCCTTCCATGAATCCTGGCACAGCTTTCCGACATATTCTTGGGAATTTTTTTGAGTTTCAGAACACAGTAAATCTACACTTGACATAGATGTAAATCCATGAATGCCATGAATCATTGCTTTGTTTGTGAATAGGGCCCTCGGGCATATTTAAATGGTAAAAGTAGCTGGAATGTGAAAAGGCTTTTATAAATTACTGGAAAAATACAGCAATAAAAAATACAAAGTGAAATCCAGTTTCTCACTCATTTAGACCGCTGGACACCTTGAGGCGCTTTGTAAGAAGATGCAGGAGCAGAGTTCTGTTATCAAAGGAGGTTGCGTAGTGACAACACGGAACCTGCTTGACTGTACAGAGGATAGCACTTACCTGATCTCAGTTGATGCAATTTCATGACAGAACTGGTGTACCACTGTTCTCAGCGTTGCTTAAACTCTTTCAGTGGCACTGCAATAGCACAGCCAAAAAAGCTCCCTCTGACATGGGGTAGCTGCATTTTGACAGAAGCTCATGCAGACGGCAAGTGCCCACGCTTTGATTGGATGCACACACCAGCATGGAGTATCCTTACTTCAACTTAACATCATAGTAAGTGGGAGTATATGCACTTCAACTGAAATTCTCACCTACCACAAATTCCTACACTTCAATGAAAGCAACCAATGGCAGGGAGTACCTGCACTTCAACATAAGCTTACACTGACAGTAAGTGCTTACATTCCAGTGGAAGCATTTACCAATACTCTGTATCTACACTTCAATGGAAGCATCACTGACATAAACATCTTACACTTCATTGGATGCATACGCCGCAGGGAGTACCTACACTTTGATGGATGCACACAGTACAAGGAAGTTCTACACCTTTCCTGTCTCCAAGCACCTGTGCTTCAATGGAAGTACACACTTACAGGTAGTACCTTCATATTGATGCAAGTGCTCACTGACAGGGGCTACCTGCATTTTTTTAAGAAAGCACTGACTCACTGGGAATCCTTGTAATTTACTTCAAATAGACCTTGACAGAGAAGAGCTGTGCTTTGACTGAAGCAAACACTAGCAGCTGGGAACAGCTGCACTTCAATTGTAGCATACACTAGCAGCAAGTTATATAATTTCAAATGGAGAACAGTGTGATCTGGGGTATTGGCACTTTAAACCAACACTGGCTCTGGACACATGCACTTCAAATGAGGCAGACATTGGCAGCAAGCGTATTCAGTTCAAAAGAAGCACATAATTGCGAGAAGTTCCTGTACTTCAAAGTAAGCACACAGTGGCAGGAAATGGCTGCACTTTAAAGGAAGCACACATTGACAGCAAGTGCCTGTACTTTAAAAGAAGTTTACAGTCATAAGGCGTGCCTGCACTTTAACAGGAGCACACAAGGAGTAGTGATAACACTTTAAAGAAAAGTCACAGACAGACAGCAACAGCAACTCTTTCCCATCTTAGAGGTTCTTTCTTCGGCCTCCACATCTTACAAAGTTGGTGTTCCAGGATTCATTATTTTAGATAAGTTCTTAAGACGGAAATTCTGTTTATGGGGGCGGCTCCTCTTCAGGGGCTACAGGGTGCCGCCCGCTCGGTAGCCAGTGAGACCACAAAATTCCCCAAGCCTCTGCCCACACTTTAATTTAGCAACTTTTTGTTTACATGAACTCTTCAGTGCACAGGTCAGCCCTCTTAGCCTCCCAACCAGGCTCCTGATGACAGGAGGAGAGGGATGAGGGGCTGAAGGGGCTGAGTGATGAATCAGCTACAGTGTGTTGTCGAAAAACATGGCACTCTCTTGTGCATGTGAGGGATGTAGAATAGCACTAACACAGGCAAAATCTTTTTAGGTCGAGCCTGGGCAGCGCCTGCGCTGCTCTGCGAGGCATGCTGTATTGAGGTAGTGACTTGAAGCTCCACCCATTCTTCGCCCCCATTTTTCATTGGCTTGTGTTATTGTTCACAGTAAACTGTGGCTGTTCATTGGTCAAAAGGCTTAGTAGTCCCTCCTTAGTACCACATTGTCTCATTTTTTAACCTGCTATGGCGACAACCCCTATTACCTGTGTTGTTGCTCGGTAGGCATTAATTACAGCCTCCGAGCACTATTTTCTCAAATAGCGATGTTCTGCCTGCTGCTGCAGGAAGGACACGCTATGTCCTAACTTTAAAAAAAAATCTATAGCACGCATTTCCAATGCAATAGGTCTCGCATTTGCGAGAGTTTAAGCTATTGGCATTGTACATGACAATGCATTTTATTTATCTGTTTTAAAAACAACACATAAATAAAAGGCATTGTCATTTACAATGCCAATAGCTCAAACTCTCATAAATGCGAAATCTATTGCATTGCAAATGCTTGTTTATTTAGCAGACATACTGCACATACCTCAGGTAGCACAGTATATCTGCTAAAATGTGGCTGTAAGGGCACATATCTGTGAATTTTTTAGGACAATGATGAGCCACACAGAGCATCAGGCGCATGATCTCAAGTAATGTCCCGGCTTCTGATAAGTCTGTGCTTCCAGTCCTATCAAGAAGCTCGGAGAGGGCTTGAAGTGGTTCTTCCTCTTAAACCTGGCTCTGCTTCTCTGTCTGGCTTCTCTTAAGGATTCATGGCTTGCTGGTTCCAATGTCCAGTACTCAGGGGTGGCCGGCATGGCTCTCGGGTGGGGGGTCGGGTGCTGGGGCTGCGGGGGTAACAGGGGGGTGTCGCAAGGGGTGTCGCAAGGGGGCAGCGATGTTTAGAAATTTAAAAACAAACTTACCTCGAAGCCCGGTCCACGTCTTCTGTGCTCCTGCTCTCCTGAGTCCGCTTCCAGGAACAGGAAGCAGGCAGCCAGGCTCCCACCCCTAAGCCAATCACAACTCTCCAGTGGAGCGTTGTCATTGGTCTGAGCACCATGACACGGCGCTCAGCCAGGGACTGTAGGGGTGGGCATGTTCTCCATGCAGGCTGTAATGCAGCCTGCATGGAGAACAGGGACGTGCGCATGACTGCTTTGGGCGGCCTGAGAGGGCCGACCAAACAGTCATTGCTCACTTGAGTGGGCAAACCACTCCGCCCCTGCCCTGCTCCGTGAGCAGAGCAGCACCGCCCACCCTCCCACCCACAAAGGAAACATAACATGATAATAACTGAAAGTTATTATCATGCTATGTTTCTCTTATCACACTGCTTGAAAGCAATGGGGGGATGCTCCTCCGCCACAGCGGAGGAGCCACCACTGCCAGCACTGGATTCCTACTCTGCTGCTCCCGTGGAGACTTTTAGTTGCCATTAAAGGAAGAAAAGTAAGTGAAACAAACAATTAAATGTTGTTTTTCTGTGCATGTGTGAGTGAATGTGTGCTTGTGATTGAGTGAGAGAGAATGAGATTGAGTGAGAGTGTGTTTGTTTAGTGTGTTTGAGAGTGTCAATGAGAGTGAAAGAATGAGAATCAATGAGTGAGTGAGAGTGAGTATGAATAAGTGAAAGCGAGGGTGAGTGAGTAAAGCAGTGTGAGTAAATTAAAGCGAGTGAGTGAGGGGGAGAGTGTGAGAGAGAATGGGAGTGAGTTAGGGTGCCTCTATCAATGGTGCAGCAGCTGCCTCAGAGCACAGAGGCCCTGATGCAACCTGACCTGCTGCACCATTGAAACAAAACATGTATCTCAGGAGTTCAAATCAGAGCCAGTGTACACCGGTAGTTGTGAGTGAGGGTCAGTGATTGTAAAAGTGCAAGTGTAACTGCCATCAGAAGCCTAACCAAAAATATGATTAAGAGATAACCAAATACTTTTGAAAAGAGCACGGTCGACTCGTACCCAAACAACATTCCCCAAATAGCTTATGCCCCTCACTCTTTCTTCTGATGGCACAGGCAAGGCAGACGGCTTCACTTTAGGTGAAGGGTGATCACACTGAGAAGTGTTAAACCTTATGCAGAAATGTTGTTATACCACAGATTAGGTGCAGACAAGGTGTGATAAGATGGACTGTGTGCAGGCGGGTGTGATAGTATGGACTGTGCCCATGATGTTGGTTAATATTGTCTTTGTGAAGATGAGTTGTGATACCATGAAATGTGTGCAGATGAGGTGTGATATCATAGACTATGGGGTCGATTCCGATTCGGGCCGGAAAAAGCACCGACCGACTCGGATCCGGAAAAAATACCGACCGACACGTACCAGTGGCGCCCGACACGCCAAGTACGATGCAAGCCGCGATAAATCCGACCGACACGTCAGGAAACCAAGCCGACCGACCGAGCCGCTCGGAAAATTGCAATCCGGCCGGAAAAACACGCGAATCCAACCGACCGACACGCACCCGGAACAAATCCGACCGAATCGTACCCGCCAACTCCAACCCGCAAAGTACGATGCAAGGCGCGAAAAACACGACCGAGTCGGACGGAGGACAAGCCGTACGACCGACACGCATACAAAACCGAGCCGAAGCAACACAATACACCGCGACCGACGCGTACGCAGCATACAAAACTGCACAAACACAGCGTGAACGAAACGGAAAACACCGTACGAGACCAATGCAGGGTCCGACTCGGTCACAAGAACGTTTCCAACATACACAAACAGCACAAAGGAAAAATCAACCAAAAAAGGCCAAACAAGCAATTACCAAGCCAATAAATACTGGGGGGGTGGGGACAGAGAACAAAGACACACCCACAACTCCACCTATATAAAGGACACAAATCACTACCATGAGCCTTTGCAAATGCCATTCCACTGCCAGCACCCAAGAGAAAGCAACCACACACCCACAGCTCATCCCTCACACAAGCCACACACCAGCAGCACACCAACAAATACCTACCTCACATACACCCAGCACAACACACACCCACACACCCTCACCTGCACACCAACACACACATCACCCACCATCACCACCCATCACCATGCCCCCCAAGAAGAATCACAAGTTCCTAGATTGTGAATTGGAAGTCCTGGTAGACGAGATCCTCAGGGTAGAGCCACAGCTGTTTGGCACATTGGTCCAACAGACCCCCATGTCGCAGAAAACCAAGATGTGGGAGAGGATCATCAACAGGGTGAACGCCCAATCACCATGTCGGCGCACAAAGAGCGACATCCAGAACAGGTGGTATGACGTGCGCAGGAGGGTACGGAAACTGCTGAAGCAAGATTACATCAACAGCCAACACACCGGCAGTGGCCCTCCTGCCAAGCCAATATACCTCAGGCCCTGGGAGGAGAAGGTGCGGGCCATCCTACCGCCAGTGAGCATATATGGACTAGAGGACATCCCAGAGCCTGGTGAGTACACAACAAATGTACACAATAAACTGCCACAAAACACACACATCACTGTCAAGGGGAGAGTCAAACCATGCACACATAGCAATTACACAGCAACTAGAACAGAATCATCCCAAAATGTGTATGTCAGTCAGATAAACACAACACATGCCATCAAAAAAGTCACATCCAACTGTGCCAACACATGTACAAACACAACCACAACTACAGCTAGGCAGTGGCACAAATAGAACTAACACACACATCCACACATGTAGCCACCACAACAACACCAACACACAGTGAAGACCACTCAAAGGAAGGAATTCTGTGTATGCTGGCCAAGTCAGTGTAGCCAATAGCATCATGGGAGTCGCAGTCACACATATTGCCCCCCCACAACTGTCCCATCAACACCACCCTGAACCATGCTCACATCACAGGGAGTGGAGAAGGACTCACAAGATGGCTGACACTGGCTACTGCTGTGGGGAGCACAAGGCCCTGCTGGCAACTGTGCACCAACAAACAGCAGGACACCACTGACTGACATCCTGAGAGACAACTTCCACTCCCTGCAATGCAAGCACGTTCCATGGTGGGATATCTGGCTGGCTGGGTGGGAAGGGGGACTTGCAGCACTGACTATAGTCACCAGCACCTCCCCTCACCCCCCCAACACAAACTCCACAGTACCCACCTGGTAGAATGCAATGCCCTCCATCCTAACACAAGATCCCACAAAGCACCACCACCCTGGGTTATGTTGTGTGAAGCACAGGGACACTCTTGGGACTCTTAGCCAAACAACTGCCAGGACAACACTCCCAGCCATCCTGTCAGCACAGCCAGCCCACCCCACAGGGAAGCAGAGTCAAAAGGAAGGAAGCATGGGCATGCTGGGAAGGGGGTGGAGGCAATAGCATGATGGGAGTCGTAGTCACAGACATAGCTCACCCCCACAACTGTCCCATCAACACCACCCTGAACCATGCTCACATCACAGGGAGTGGAGAAGGACTCACAAGATGGCTGACACTGGCTACTGCTGTGGGGAGCACAAGGCCCTGCTGGCAACTGTGCACCAACAAACAGCAGGACACCACTGACTGACATCCTGAGAGACAACTTCCACTCCCTGCAATGCAAGCACGTTCCATGGTGGGATATCTGGCTGGCTGGGTGGGAAGGGGGACTTGCAGCACTGACTATAGTCCCCAGCACCTCCCCTCACCCCCCCCCCCCAACACAAACTCCACAGTACCCACCTGGTAGAATGCAATGCCCTCCATCCTAACACAAGATCCCACAAAGCACCACCACCCTGGGTTATGTTGTGTGAAGCACAGGGACACTCTTGGGACTCTTAGCCAAACAACTGCCAGGACAACACTCCCAGCCATCCTGTCAGCACAGCCAGCCCACCCCACAGGGAAGCAGAGTCAAAAGGAAGGAAGCATGGGCATGCTGGGAAGGGGGTGGAGGCAATAGCATGATGGGAGTCGTAGTCACAGACATAGCTCAGCCCCACAACTGTCCCATCAACACCACCCTGAACCATGCTCACATCACAGGGAGTGGAGAAGGACTCACAAGATGGCTGACACTGGCTACTGCTGTGGGGAGCACAAGGCCCTGCTGCCAACTGTGCACCAACAAACAGCAGGACACCACTGACTGACATCCTGAGAGACAACTTCCACTCCCTGCAATGCAAGCACGTTCCATGGTGGGATATCTGGCTGGCTGGGTGGGAAGGGGGACTTGCAGCACTGACTATAGTCACCAGCACCTCCCCTCACCCCCCCAACACAAACTCCACAGTACCCACCTGGTAGAATGCAATGCCCTCCATCCTAACACAAGATCCCACAAAGCACCACCACCCTGGGTTATGTTGTGTGAAGCACAGGGACACTCTTGGGACTCTTAGCCAAACAACTGCCAGGACAACACTCCCAGCCATCCTGTCAGCACAGCCAGCCCACCCCACAGGGAAGCAGAGTCAAAAGGAAGGAAGCATGGGCATGCTGGGAAGGGGGTGGAGGCAATAGCATGATGGGAGTCGTAGTCACAGACATTGCTCAGCCTCACAACTGTCCCATCAACACCACCCTGAACCATGCTCACATCACAGGGAGTGGAGAAGGACTCACAAGATGGCTGACACTGGCTACTGCTGTGGGGAGCACAAGGCCCTGCTGCCAACTGTGCACCAACAAACAGCAGGACACCACTGACTGACATCCTGAGAGACAACTTCCACTCCCTGCAATGCAAGCACGTTCCATGGTGGGATATCTGGCTGGCTGGGTGGGAAGGGGGACTTGCAGCACTGACTATAGTCACCAGCACCTCCCCTCACCCCCCCAACACAAACTCCACAGTACCCACCTGGTAGAATGCAATGCCCTCCATCCTAACACAAGATCCCACAAAGCACCACCACCCTGGGTTATGTTGTGTGAAGCACAGGGACACTCTTGGGACTCTTAGCCAAACAACTGCCAGGACAACACTCCCAGCCATCCTGTCAGCACAGCCAGCCCACCCCACAGGGAAGCAGAGTCAAAAGGAAGGAAGCATGGGCATGCTGGGAAGGAGGGTGGAGGCAATAGCATGATGGGAGTCGTAGTCACAGACATAGCTCACCCCCACAACTGTCCCATCAACACCACCCTGAACCATGCTCACATCACAGGGAGTGGAGAAGGACTCACAAGATGGCTGACACTGGCTACTGCTGTGGGGAGCACAAGGCCCTGCTGCCAACTGTGCACCAACAAACAGCAGGACACCACTGACTGACATCCTGAGAGACAACTTACACTCCCTGCAATGCAAGCACGTTCCATGGTGGGATAACTGACTGGGTGGGTGGGTGGGTGGGAAGGAGGTCTGGCTGACAACCAAACACAATCAATGCAGACCATGTTCACACCCCAGAGAATACATAGAAATGCCCAAATAATGCAGGACAATGTGCCACACCAATATCAACCCCTGACTGTGACGACTTAGGACAATACAATGTACAGGCCCGCACCCCGAGGCACAGTCACAACTGTCAGGTGTGTCAACCACTGATGCCTGCAGAAACATGACATACATTGTTTGTGTCTCCCAAAAACAGGTGATGATAGGGACACAGCAGCAGACGCTGAGGAGTCCCAGTCCCAGGCTCAAGAGGATGCCGAGCTCACTGGCGTCGTACAGCCTCTGTCCTCCTCGGACGATGAAGAACAACCTGGCACATCCGGTGCAAGTCAACATGCTGCACCAGCAGGACCACCAGCTGCAGCACCAGCAGGTCCACCAGCTGCACCCCCTGCACCCACCCCTCCAACGACTGTCACCACGAATACCATCCCTGCCGACATGGACAGAATAAGGAACAACACCAGCGCAGTGACCCTGGACCAACCTGGGGCCATGGACACCACCACCACCACCAACCCCCAAGGTGGACCAGGGTTATCTGTGCGTGCAACTGCACACACTGCACATGTCAGCAGGGGTGGTGGGAGGGGTGGGAGACAGAGGTCGCTGCTTGCAGACGTTGCTGGTGTGCATGAAGACCCACAACTGGTACGCATAGCTGATGCGTACCAGTCCAGCACCGGAGAGCTCAGCCAGGTAGTGGGGCTCCTCAGAGACATCAAACAGCAGCAGGCTGCCCATCATGCCCGCTTGGACTCCCACATGTCCCAAGTGGAGTCACACATGTCACGTGTGGACTCCCACATGTCACGTGTGGACTCCCACATGACCCGCGTGGAGTCCAAGTGGGATGTACTACATGAGATGACGGCGGTGCACAGGGACATTTTACAATGCCTCCGCCAGATGAACAGCAACCAGTCCACACCTCCCTGTGTGCCAACAACATCTGGTACCGAACAAACTGCAACTGCCACAGGGAGGGAGGAGGACTCTGGCGGAGAGTCCCCTGCACCGCAGCAGCCTGCACTTGAGGGCCCCCCCCAAGAAGAGGGGTCGTCCGAGGAGGGGAAAGTGAGAGGCTGATGGCCAAGCGCAACTCCCAGGAAGCCTGAACCTGTTCTGGATTTTCGCCTTTGTGCACAGACTGTTCACCCTGTTGATGGCAACACTACTCCCACACATAGCATGGGGAGTACAAGTTGGAACAATGTGTCAGACAACTGTGGCCCCGATACTGGGGATCCTGTCTACCTGGACTTTCTATTCATCTAGGAACTTGGGATTGCAAGATTCATGTACAGCACAATCCATCCTATGCACTATTATCACAATAAACACACTAATACACCATACTTGCCTCTGTCGTGATTCCAACGTGGGTGCTGTTATGGGGATGATGAACTGCAAAATTACACAGTGTATGCGAACTGCAACAGCAAGGACAACACAGGCATGTGAGTACAGGCAACGTGACACATATGAGGGAGACACACCACCAGGGCTACACAACACATACACACCTAGGCCATCTGACTCATTGCCTACACTGATGTTGCCAGGGAAGACGGTGCAATGCACAGACACCACACCCATTCCCAGTTGTAGTCAAGTAGCCCACAGGTGCAGTAAGCAAATGGCAGTCAAATGTGTGACCACAGACAACGCACATCACTAAGTGAAGCACAGGTTTATTACACAGTAGCAACATGCCGTAACCACTACAGATGCAAGGTAACCCCACCTGGTAGCGGGCACACAGTCAACAACTGTAGACAGAAGGAAGTCCATGGGTGTGGCGCACATCACCTGTAGGGACACAACAGCTACCAGCCTGGATGTGCAATCACGTCGTCGGTGGACACAGTTGACCAAACGAATCTGAAAGTACCCTGTGAAGGACAGAAATGACACACAGTCAAAAGCAATGCAGTACAGGACAGAACAGCAAAACTCATGCACAATACATGTTACAAGATACCCACCCAGAACCAAGTTAGCATGTCAACACTGTTGGGGAGTACAGCCCACCTGTCACCACACATCGCAACACACATCCTGTCAAGTAGCCCATGGACACACTCCAACAGCACCAGAGCACCACCCACACATCATGCCAACTCACATCATTCACATGACACCTCAGGATACTCACATTCAGCTAAAGAAGTTGGTGATGAGCTGTGTGCGGACATCACCATCACCATCATCATCATCATCGTCACTGGCATCGTGGTCCAGGCCAGGATCCTCCACAGGTGGCGGATGTTGGTCATCGTCATCCTGGATGAGAGGCAACTCCTTCCGCACTGCCAGGTTGTGGAGCATGCAGCAGACGATGATAATCTTGCACACTTTCGCAGGGGCATATGGGAGGGACCCTCCGGTCTTGTCCAGGCAGCGGAAGCGGCTCTTCAGGAGACCAAAGGTCCGCTCAATCACTCTCCTGGTCCGACCATGTGCCTCATTGTAGCGCATCTGGGCAGGTGTCACAGGGTTCCTGAGGGGTGTCAGCAACCACGGCATGTTGGGGTATCCCGAGTCACCTACGGACAGACAAGTGCACATCAGCTGACTTGGAAAAGTGGGCGGAATACTACAGATCAGATCACACACAATGGCACAAAGTCAGTACACACCGACAAGCCAGGCACGCTGGTTCTGCATCTGTGCCATCAACCTGGGGATGCGACTACTCCTCATCACAAAGGCATCGTGTGCTGAACCAGGGAAACGGGCACACACGTGTGTGATGGTCATGTCTGCAAGACACACCACCAGTGCATTGACCGAGTGGTAGTGCTTGCGGTTCCTGTAGGCCTGCTCCTGGGCCTGTGGTGGTACCAAAGCCACATGTGTCCCATCAATGGAGCCAATTACATGCGGCATCCTCCCCAGGGCATAAAAGTCACTCTTCACGTCAGTGAGTCGTCGCAGTCTAGGGAAATAGATGTACCGGTTCAGGAAGAGCAACATTGCCGCCAAGAACATCGCGGAGCACACGGCTGAACATGGTCTGTGACATCCCACCAGCAGACGCCACAGTATGTTGGAAGGTACCGGTGGCAAAGAAGTGTAGGGCTGCCATCACCTTCACCTTGGGGGTCAGCGCTGTAGGATACGGCCGGCCAGGCTGCAAATGTGGGGACAACTGCACTGCCAAATCCTCAATCAGCTGCCTGGTGAAGCGGTACCGTCGGATGCTGTCCCGTTCCACCATCGTTGCCAGGTCTGGGAATGGCCGATGGACAGCAGGAGCCCTGCAGTGCAGAGGAGAAGTAAGCAAGATCGTCAGTCACCCCACATATGCGGCATTGAACACACTCAAGATCCCAACATACATCATCATGAGGCACAACTACATGAAGTGTGCAGTACCGGAACGACATGTATGGTACATACATGGCCAACATCTGTCAACACGGTCCTACAGGTGGCATCAATTTGTCCCAGGTTGGCCCATTGGATATCATGATGCTGTGTCACAGTCACCCCCCAGTGACATGTGAGGACAGATGTGCCCCAGGCACCACAGCTCAACGACAGGCACATTCCCAGGGACCCTGTAATGCCACATGGACACTGGCATCACCTGGAGTATCATGTGTACACCACAACAAAACAAACATGACCCCCACAGGTAGTGGCCACACTTGCCATGGCAGGAGAGCCATGGACGTCTGTGACACACACGCACAACATCAGAGTCCATGCACACACAACGTGGATGTGGAGACTGTCTCCCATTGTGCACATGAAATCAGAGACATTGTAAACACTACATGCACAAAGACTGTGGAGGGCCATCACTATTGTGCCACTGGGACACCCTGGCTCAAACATACCGTCCCACATGGGACTCACGGGGTATGTGACATGACATACACAAACACCACTGTGAAATGTGACCATGGCACATGCACAGATATGAACAGTTGCACATCACAGTGGTCACGTACACGTAACACCCAGGATCCTGTCCCCATTAACACGTGCACAGCCTGGGGGTGGCTGCCCACAGGTGACACCCACAGGACAACATGTACACCAACATACACACAATAGGAAATGCAGCCTTACATGCCTTATGATAAGGTTTGGACAGGCTGTCGTGATGTAGGTGTGCCCCTCACTCCCTGGGAGCTATCTGTGGCTGGCATATGTCCATCTGAGACAGGCATGCTGACATATGCCAGTCACATGTACAGTGATGCGTTGTACTGCAATGGACCGATCGGTGCCTCCGGCCGGCCCATTGCATTCAATGTGTGCGGGTACGCGTTGTACCCCTGTGCGCGTTGTACTGCAATGGACCGATCGGTGCCTCCGGCCGGCCCATTGCATTCAATGTGTGCGGGTACGCGTTGTACCCCTGTGCGCGTTGTACTGCAATGGACCGATCGGTGCCTCCGGCCGGCCCATTGCTTTCAATGTGTGCGGGTACGCGTTGTACCCCTGTGCGCGTTGAACAGCAATGGACCGATCGGTGCCTCCGGCCGGCCCATTGCTTTCAATGTGTGCGGGTACGCGTTGTACCCCTGTGCGCGTTGTACCTCAATGGACCGATCGGTGCGCACCCATTGACAATGGGCTTGCCTGGCAACGGACGCGTTTTCGAATATTCGAACGAGTCGGTTGCTGGAAAATCAGTTGGTCACCCACAACAATGTTGCAAAATCATGTATGTCATGAAGTTGAAGATTTGAAGGATGCTGTGGGCGTGTTTTGGTGCTGCTATTCCATGGATTGGCCAGATTCAGAAGATGCAAACGACTTGGACCTATCACTTTGGACACAAGGGACAGTATCTGCCTCTCCAGCACATATATATTGCTGCATGTTCCCCTGAGAGCCCACTTGCCTGCACTACATGCTCCAGGACGACATCTGCCACTGCACTGCTGCTGTCTCTGCCCCTCTGGACCCTGCAATGGCACGTACTGTGGAGAGAGCCCCAGCCTTCAGCCTTGAAGAGAACCAGGCCCTGCTGGACAGCCTACTTCCACAGTACAGCAAGCTGTATGGGACACCAGGGGAGCAGGTGAGTGTTCTGTGCACTGCCTTTCTGAATGTGCATTTTGTCTGACTAGCAAGGCTGAGAGTCAGCACACCACTGGCTAGCAGGCTCACTGAGTAGTTGTCACCCCCCATAGTGTGTAGTGACTTGCACTGGACAGGTATGGTGCAGTGACAGTGCTTCTGAACAGGGTTTTACTCCCCATGCTATGATACCATGTAGTGACTTCTGGAAAACTGTCCATGGGCAGCCGTGCACTGCCTGGGTACACCATGTGCCCCTGTGATTGCGACATGTATATGCAACTGTGTCATGCACGGATATGTTGCATGTGTAGTAATGTCCTTATCACTTTGTCATCCTGACAGGCTTCTGCCCATCGGAAGCATGAGATCTGGAAGGACATCGTCCGGGCTGTCCGGTCCGTGGGGGTCTACAAGCGCCGGATCCGCAACTGCCAAAAGAGGTGGCAGGACCTTCGGGGCTGGACCCGGAGGATTGCACGGGTCCAGCTGAAGCTGTCGCCTCCTCGCAGGAGGGGCGGAACACGGACCCTGACCCCCACATGCTCAGGATCCTGGCGGTGGTCTTTCCAGACCTGGATGGGCAGCTGAAGGCCAGAGAGCAGCAAGGAGGGGGTGAGTCAAAGACTGCACTGTGTACTCTGTCTAACATGTTATGTGCCCTCCTCGGGCCAGGTTGAACTGCCACAGTACAGCAGTCATGTTGTCCAGGAGCCATGTCCCTCTATTGTGCACTGCCCACTCCTCATCTGATACCCAGGTGTGGCCCTTACATGCAGGGAATTCTGTCACTTAGGACTGTGTCCTTGCAGTTTGCTTGACTCAAGGTGGGAGACAGCATCTGTTTCCCTGACTCTGTGGTGGGCATCATGGGTGGGTCCATTGCTTACACAATGCCTGTATTCTGACATGTATTCAGCGTGTTACTTTGATCTGTGGTCCAATTGCTGAGCTGATCCACCACATGTGGCTGGGGTACCTGGCACACACCCATGCTGCGGGTGGGAACAATGTTTGGGCCCCAGGAGTATGTATATGACGTGTGTCACACATACTTAGCCAGCTGCCTACAGTCCAGGGCTCATCCCTCATTCATGTGGGGCTGGACAGTCATGCCTACTCCAGGCCATACAATACACTCTGTACTCCCACTCCCGTGTATCAGAGGACACATTGTGCACAGTGATTTGCCCCTCAGGTGTCTGCCTCTGTGTCAGTGTGCTGTGGATTAGTCGCCAGGACTGCTGTGGAGTTTCTTGGTAGGGGCTCAGCATGCCACTGGAGATGTGACCATAGGAGACGATACTTGTGTGACACATAGGTGTCTGATCAGCTGCCCATGCAGACTGGGGCATGTAAATGTGAAGTTCAGGCAGCTGTTCCCCATGCACAGCAGGGTGTGAGGGGCTCAGGTTCAGAGGGTAGTGTCACAGGTCTCCCATATGTCCAATAGGTATGACCTGGACAGATGAGGGTTAAGAGGATGTGTTGTGGGGGGATGTACATGTGCACTTGTGCAGCTCCAGGACTTGCATTCCCCATGACCTACTATTGTGACACAGTGCAGAGTGTTGTTAGTCTGGCTGCAAAGTCATACATCACTGAGACAGTGATGTATGACTTTGCAGTCATGCCTCCGCCATGGCATGTGTCTACTGATTGGTGATCCTGCAGGGGAGTGACATGTGCTACATGCACACCATAGTGGCGCTGGCTATCAGGACATGGGTGCATCATGGTGTCTGTCGCTGGTATGCATCACATGCATTTCCTATTTGACTCTGGGCATCCCTTACATCCGTAAACCTGTACTGACTCAGTGGCAAGAGCTGTGATGTGTCCACACCGTGTCCTCTGCACTGTCCAACTACTGTGTACTTGGTGCATGTGTCAACACTGGGGTGTTGCAATCCAACAGACACCAGACAGATGGGTGCAAGGCCATGTGGGATGTGAGTGCCATGCTTGGCATCAGACTGACAATTGACTTCTCCTGTTCAATTAGTGCACTTTTAGCAATGTACAACTAATGATGCCAGGGCTTGCTCTGTGATGTGCTGTGCTCACAGTGGTGTGTGCGTTATGTGCAGGTGACTGATGTCTGTCTGTTTCCCCATTGTTTGCAGATACATCCACGGCCACGGAAGGGGACAGCTCCACGGACCAGGAGGAGCCGGAGAGCCAGACTGGGTCAGCAGCCGAGGAGTGGTCGGAGGGACCCAGTGGCACGGAGGGCGAGGGGAGCCACACCGAGGAGTCCTCAGCAGCATCCACCTCAGCTGAGGACCAGAGCAACTCGGAGGATGACTCCCTTGTGGAGGCGGGTGTCAGCAGCCACCACACCCCAGCTAGTGTTGCTGTCCCCGCCACCACCAGCACCACCACCGCCCTCCCATCGGCTCCCATTCCCCAGGTCCGTGGAGGCTCCCATGTCCGGGAGCGTGTCTCCTTTGGGCCAGGCACCGCACCCCTGCCCCTGTGTCCCCTGCTGCCCTGAGTGAGGAGTCTGTGTACCTCCTTCGCCAGCTCCATGTAGGGCAGACAGCCATGCTGAGTGTCCTCCATGCGCACACCGCGCTGTTGACTCAGCTGGTGTCGTTCATGGAGGGCATCTCATCGGGCATGTCTGACCTACAGAGGGGCAATAGGTCCATGGACTCCTCCCTGACGGCAGCAGTGTCCCTCCTCAAACGGTCCCTCACCCCTCCTGCCTCTGCTCCATCCACACTCCCCAGCACCTTACCCATCCCAGGCACACACACACTGGCACACACCAGCACACACACATCCAGCACACTGACACACACGCCAATGACAAAACGCACACGCACGCACATTCAGGGGACTGAAGCCAGACTCACAGGGGATGGGGCCCTGGAACACACACACGCATCCACATGCACTGCGCAGTCCTCAGTTCCCTCTCCCTCCAAAGCACCCTCCCTTGCCTCACCTGCAACCCCAAAGTCACAGCAGCTCTTCCTCTGTGACCTCGGCCTCTTCCCCACCGATGAAGCTGCTCCAGCATCCCGGGGAAGAGGAAGCCCACCCACACGGAGCAGAGTGCCCCTCGCCCCCGGACACCCTCCCCCAGGCGCAGACGGACTGAGGCCCCCACCCGCAAGTCCCCCGGAGTGCTAAGAGCAAGACCCCGCCACCGCCCTGCAGCTCAGGCACAAGGTCTCCGTCCTCCATCCCTCAGGCCCCCACTGCACAGGTGCCCCCACCACACCCTGCCCCAGGTTCCCCCACCCACAGATATACCATCCCCAAGATGCTCCGGCCTTCTCCCCCTGCCACTTGCTCTCCCAGCACCACACCCCCCGCTGCGCTTGTCTGTGCCACTGATGTGGTGAGGGTGTCCCCCCCTCTGTCCAACCCACCTTGCCTGTTCCCCATTCTCCTCCCCTGGAGGTAGGCACTGCAGTGGAGTCCACTACCGCCCTGTCTGACTTGGGCACTGCAGTGGCGGACCTGTCCACCCCATCTGCAGGGTCCACTGCAGTTGTGCCGGCACCCACGACATCTGTGTCATGCCCCCACTTGTGCCGGCACACACCATGTCAGACACCTCCACTGCAGTTGTCAGTGGCTCTCCAGCACCCACCACCCCTTCCCTGACTCCCCTGGTGAGCCCTGATCCTGTCCCTGCGGTGCCTGGCCTGCCCCCGGTTGCCCCTCCTAGTGGATTGTCCCTGGTATTGTGCAGGCATGCGTAGGGTGACATCTGCCAGTGTCACCCTGTTTGAACTTTGACAATGGACTGGCCATTGGCCTTTGCTCTTTTTCAGGACTTCGTTTGGCCTCAACACATATGCTGAATAAAGCAACTTTCTTTTCTCTAGTGCTCATGCTTCAGATGTACATGTTGTTGGTGCAGCTAACCATGCCCTTGCTGCAGTGATGGTGATATCTGGTCTCATGATTATGAAGTGTTACTGTGCAGGAACCCATGTGGTCCAGGGGGAATGTGTCCTATCATGTGGTGTATCCATGTCATCAATAGCAGCATCTGAGGGTGTCATGTGTTCAGTATTTGGCAATGGGTTTCCTACTTACATTGGCAATTTCATATCTGTGGCTTCCACCCCTGCACATCTGTTGTGCCTGCCATCGTTGCATTTGTCTACTTCCCTGACCGTGTTGCCATCTCCAGTGGACATGCAGGTTTGGGCATCAATGGGGAGGGACTCATCCGTGTAGTCAGTGCAACATTGCTATACAAGTGTGTTGGATCTGTGCTGATGATTCCGTTGGCACATCCATGACCAGGCTGATGTGATGGGAGCCCTCATTTGGTGCTAATTGTTGATTGTGTGACCAAGTGCTCAGCTGACATGATGGGGCCCTACTGAGGCAACATATGGCACAGCTTTCCTCACACAGGAGTGGAGTCCCCTCATGGCAGTGTGTACACGTGTGACATTGCCTGCGCCCAAGGTGTGTGTTGTATGTGCATGTCTGTGTGTTCACTTCCATTCATCTGCGCATGCTGTGATCCCTAGTGTTGTACCTGTTTGTGATGCTTGCTGACTTGAGCTATGTTCCCCCAAAGTCTTCTCCCTGTGTTCTCTGTGATGTGGGTGCATGGCACATTACTGGTCATCAGGGTGTCACCCATAGGTGTGTTTGCTGTCAGGGCAGAGTTTGTGTGCTGACGCAGATGGGTCACAGTCAGGTTTCCCTTTGGCACTTGTTGTTTGCCCCTGTCATGTGATTTCCAGTTTGTGTTATCTTTCAGTGATTGTGACACGTTGTGTGTGTGACTGCTGGCACTCCTTAGGGTCCGGGCTGCAATGTTGGTTGTTGTCTATGTGTGTTCTTTGTGGGTGACCTTGGCTTCTTCATTGGTGTGTGACTGTGGCTGGGATCCCATTGGTCGGTGTGGTATTGCCGTCATGTCCATGTACAGCGTAGTGTGCAGTGTGTCAGACATTCAGGAGTCTTGTTGAGTGTCCATGTGTGATGTGTTTCTACACCTTGGTTCCCACCCACCACCCTGGAATAGTCATGGGTGCATGTGCAATGTCACCAGTGCATGTGTACTTCACTGCTGCACATTGTTGGAGGTCGAGGGGTGTGGTGTTGAGTGTGTGCAGATGAGAGTTGTTGCCCGGCTAGTCCCCTGCCTCCATGTTGGCCTTGGCTTACTGGCCATGCTGATTGATTTGTGCTTGTGTAGGTGTGATGGTAGTTAGTTGCTCAGGACACCTGACTGTGGTTCACAGTGTGAACGACATTTAGCTTTGTCATCACAGTGGTATTTTTCTTCAGCCCAGGGTCACCACATTGTGGGGGCCCTGGGGGTGGTGCTGTGGTGTGTCTGTGACTTGCTGTGTCAGTTGTTGTTCCTACGTGCCTGTGTGACATGTGTGTTTTGTGCTCCCTCTCACCTGTCAATGCCTGCTTGCCCACATAGGGGATTTGGATCCATGAGTTACCTTAGTGTGGCAGTGTATGCACATCTGTATGATTGGTATTCAGCTCTCCTCATGTGTTGTGTTGTTGCCTGGGGACACTGGCACCCCCACCCCTCACCTGCTGTGTATGATGACAGTGTTGGTCTGCCTGTTTGTGTTTGTGCATCTGCACCACTGCATTGGCATATCTTGGGTGTGCCATTGGCTGTATGTTGTTTGGTGTGTTTCCCCTGCTGTCCCTGGGACTCCTAGGTCATCGGTCAGCACAGTGATCATGGTTTGTGTGTCCCATTGCTGCCATGGTATGGTATCTGTTCACCTCACATCTGCTGTCTCCACAGGGTATCTGCATTTGTGTGCCCATTGGTGCAAATATGTGGGTCTGCATTCTGATGGTCACTTCTGTCATTGTGTTATTGATGACTGTTGACGGTCTCAGCCCCCATGGGTGTTGTTTGTCTGCACATGGCCAAAGGAATGTTTCATTTGCACTGCAGTATTTGGCTCCCCCAATTTATGTTGCAATGGGACACATACACTACTTTGCCACAGATGAGTTTTTGGTTCTGTGACCAGGAATGATCCATGCAGTTTGGCAGTTGCAGCTCTTTCTTTGTCAACAATTACCTTTTGGTCACTGTGATGATGAGGGTGTAGACCCCATTGCCACAATGGTCAAAATGTGCTTCAGCTATGGACCCCACACTTGCCTTTTGGTCACTGTGATGATGGGGGTTTAGGCCCCATTGCCACAATGGTCATGGGCTGCTTGCATTGTGGGTGCCACACACATATGTGTGGCACATGTGCTAGGGGTCACATTGTATGTTCAATGTCATGTTCGGTGTTGTAGGCATTTGACACAGCCTGCTCACACGCTTGTCATGGTGGTGGGGGGATGTCTTAATCTTGCATTCCCTAGGTTGTGGTGTGCTTGTTGTGTCATGCATTGTCCATCCTATGAGTGGGGGTGGTAGTAGTGGTAGGCATCCAGCCCCCTGGCTAAGGGTGGTAGTAGTGGTAGGCATCCTGCCCCCTGGCTAAGGGTGGTAGTAGTGGTGGGCATCCTGCCCCCCTGGGTGAGGGTGGTAGTAGTGGTGGGCATCCTGCCCCCTGGGTGAGGGTGGTAGTAGTGGTGGGCATCCTGCCCCCTGGCTAAGGGTGGTAGTAGTGGTGGGCATCCTGCCCCCCTGGGTGAGGGTGGTAGTAGTGGTGGGCATCCTGCCCCCCTGGGTGAGGGTGGTAGTAGTGGTGGGCATCCTGCCCCCTGGCTAAGGGTGGTAGTAGTGGTAGGCATCCAGCCCCCCTGGGTGAGGGTGGTAGTAGTGGTAGGCATCCAGCCCCCTGGCTGAGGGTGGTAGTAGTGGTAGGCATCCTGCCCCCTGGCTAAGGGTGGTAGTAGTGGTAGGCATCCTGCCCCCCTGGGTGAGGGTGGTAGTAGTGGTGGGCATCCTGCCCCCTGGCTAAGGGTGGTAGTAGTGGTGGGCATCCTGCCCCCTGGCTAAGGGTGGTAGTAGTGGTGGTCATCCTGCCCCCTGGGTGAGGGTGGTAGTAGTGGTAGGCATCCTGCCCCCCTGGGTGAGGGTGGTAGTGGTGGTGGGCATCCTGCCCCCTGGCTAAGGGTGGTAGTAGTGGTGGGCTTCCTGCCCCCCTGGGTGAGGGTGGTAGTAGTGGTGGGCATCCTGCCCCCTGGGTGAGGGTGGTAGTAGTGGTGGGCATCCTGCCCCCTGGCTAAGGGTGGTAGTAGTGGTAGGCTTCCTGCCCCCCTGGGTGAGGGTGGTAGTAGTGGTAGGCATCCTGCCCCCTGGGTGAGGGTGGTAGTAGTGGTGGGCATCCTGCCCCCTGGGTGAGGGTGGTAGTAGTGGTAGGCATCCAGCCCCCCTGGCTAAGGGTGGTGGTGGTAGGCATCCAGCCCGCCCTGGGTGAGGGTGGTAGTAGTGGTGGGCATCCAGCCCCCTGGGTGAGGGTGGTAGTAGTGGTAGGCATCCAGCCCCCTGGGTGAGGGTGGTAGTAGTGGTAGGCATCCTGCCCCCCTGGCTAAGGGTGGTAGTAGTGGTGGGCATCCTGCCCCCCTGGGTGAGGGTGGTAGTAGTGGTGGGCATCCTGCCCCCGTGGGTGAGGGTGGTAGTAGTGGTAGGCATCCTGCCCCCTGGCTAAGGGTGGTAGTAGTGGTGGGCATCCTGCCCCCTCTGGGTGAGGGTGGTAGTAGTGGTAGGCATCCTGCCCCCGTGGGTGAGGGTGGTAGTAGTGGTAGGCATCCTGCCCCCTGGCTAAGGGTGGTAGTAGTGGTGGGCATCCTGCCCCCCTGGGTGAGGGTGGTAGTGGTGGTGGGCATCCAGCCCCCCTGGGTTGGGGTGGTGGCGCGCATTCAGGCCCCTGTGTGCATATGTGGCATTGGTGATGGGCATCCCGCCCCTATGGTGCTGCTGTTGCAAGTATATTCAGATTCCCAGTGTATGTGTGTGATGTGTCGTGTACGTGTTGTATGTGTTTTGTGGTTGGTGTCTGACTTACCTTCTGCGCCGTACGCGTCCGTGCCTGTTCCGGTAGTAGATGTAGAATATTGGTATGATCGGGACGAAGGGATTCATGGTTGGTTCGTGTCGTTCGTCCTTCTCGTTGCTTCGCGTCGTCCTCGTCGCTTGGCTTCGTCCTCGTCGCTTCGCTTCGTCCTCGCCGCCGCGTCGTCCTCGTCTGTGCTGTGTTCGTCTCGTAGCCGTGGATCGTGTTGTGGCGCGATTCGGAGCTTATGTGCGCCTCTCCCGGATGCTTTGACGTGCCGTGCGTAGCGACGGGTTCGGCGCGTACGGAAAGCGCATCGTACTTGTCCGGCCGGACGGGGCTGCATTTTCCCTTCCGTGCGACTCGATTCGGCGTTTCCGGATTCGCCTCGGTCGGAGAACAGGACCTGGTTTGGGTGAGTACGGCTCGGCCGGAATTTTTGCTGTTGTGCGCATCGTACTTGCTCGTTCGGTGTGCTGTACGGATCGGTCGGGAAACTGGCTTTCGCATGGCTTTTTTCCCGACCGAATGGTATTGGGTGCGCCTCCGACCGAGATCGGAATCGACCCCCTAGGGGTGATAACATCCAGATACCACTCCCTCCCCCGGGTAAATTTCATGAGGTCAATCCTACCTATATTGACCATGGGAAAATGCTTGCAAAAATATATGAACAAGTGGATTTTGACGTAGTAGGCACCGAAATCCACTATTTTATGCACCATTTTGCAGTAAATGTAATAGGTGATAATTATCGCACACAATCATTTCTGAACAGTCCAGTGTCGGATTTTATTGTGGGCGATAATTATCGGGCAGGTAATTCAGTCCTGCAATGATAGCCTTTCAAGTGGTTGATATAAACACGATAATAATCGGAACCTTTTGCTATGAGTTAAAGCCCAGCTCACACTATGGTAACCTGAACTATGGTGTGATGTTGGTCAGTTCTCTACTCTACCCCTTTTTAGACTTCAGCTAACATCTTCGTGAACAGTGGCCCTGACAGTGTTTTTGTGGTGGTCCTAATGTCTCGCACGAATAGAAGCTGGCATGCTCCTATCTTTAATCTACACAGAGTGGGCTAGCTAGCAAAAAGTAGTCAGGGGGAAGTGTATTGCCTCCTGCCTCGAGGGGCTAACGACTGAAAATAGTGAACAATATATTTCAAGTGTTCAAATTTTCTAAACTTTTGTGAAATCTAAAGTTTCCTTTTGGTCAGGAAAACAGATTATCCTGCTCGGAGACTAAAGCCACTTTATAATGGGCATTGTAAATTATTTAACAGAGTCTCCAGCACCATACATGAATATGACCTTGAACTATACTGTGAGGTGGTCTTTCATCCATTTCAGATGTGGTCATGTATGAACATGTTATAAGACTGATACTTGCTGAAAGAGAACGATGAAAGGAAGATTATTGCGATTTTGATGTAGGTGAGGTTGAACCACTTTTTCATACAATGATCCATTATACAGGACTTAAAAATGTAAGGCGCTACTAAGCTGAGCCTCATTAGACTATGTACTAATTTAGAAGAAATTTAGATAATCTGCATTTTATAATGTTATGATATAAAGCTAAAGAAGTCTGCTGTCTCTTTTTTAACTTGTCTCTTTTTAAATTCCAAAGGCCATTCATTCTTTTAAGGCTATGGAGTCCTTTCACACCACAATAGAACTTCCATATTTTCAGGGAGCAGGCAGATGAAATAAAAGATATTTTAGGGGAAGGACAAGTCCCCCAGCTACAGCTGAGGCTAAGAATCCATGTCACTTCCTTGTGGACCAGCCACCCTCCTAGGTACCTTTTCATAAGGTCCTTTTCACTCTGGTGTGTAGGAGTATGTTTTTCCTTCCACTACCACCACAGGACCTAGCTCACCAAAGACGCACAGTCCCTTTCAGTGTCATGTTATGTTATGTGTACAGTGGATGACTCGCCCAAGAGGTTATCTTGTTGTGAAAGCAGGAATTGTAAGTGCCAAGTCAAGGGCGGGGCTAGGTGAGAGACATATCTTCGGTTTCTTGCAGAATTCTAAAACTGAGGAGGCAGCTCTGATGTGTACAGGCAGGTCGGCTTTATGAGTGAGGTAGGAGAAGGCACGACTGCTGGATCTTTCTCTGCTTCTGTGAGGGTGTGTGTAGAGTAGCAGTCAAGCTGAGTGGAGGTGTCTGGTAGATTTGTGGAAGTTTATGCAGTTTATGTATGTGGAGCAAATGTGTAAGGCTTTGTATGTGTGCATGAGGAGTTTGAAGAGTGCTCGATTGGGAGTCAGTGTATTTCTTTGAGTTGCAGGGTGATGTGAGTGTAGGGTGGGAACTTGAAAGTGAGCCTGGCCGGTGAGTTTTGTATGGCCTGGAGTCTTCTGGTCAGTTGAATGTTGAGTCCGGCACAGAGTGCATTACCGTAGTCAAGTTTGTTGGTGATGAGGGCTTGAATGAATCTTCTGCGAGTGCTGGTGGAGAACCATTTCAAGATTTTCTTGAGCTTCTTGAGTGTGTGGAAGCAGTAGATCAAGACTGCGTTCACTTGGGCATTCATGGTGAGTTGGTTGACGATTACTGTTCTGAGGTTCTTTGCGTGGGTTGCTGGGAGGAGTGTGGGTCTGAGTTTGGCAGGCCACCAGGTGAAGTCCCGGAGCGGTGTGTCTTAGCTCAAGATTGGTACTTTTGTCTTGTCTGTGTTGAGCTTGAGGCAGTTTGTTTTCATCCATGTGGTGTCTTTGGTCATGGAAACGGAAAAATTGGTCCAGGTATATGACGTCTTATCGGAAAGGGAGAGTATGAGCTGGGTGTCACCGTAGGACATGATGTTGATTCTGTGGGTACGGATGAAGCTGGTGAATGGAGTCGTGGTCGTTGAACAGGGTTGGGCTGAATGAGGATCCTTGGGGTACTCTGCAGATGAGGTCATCATTGAGGCGGGTGGCTAGCCATTTGTTTATAATCTTTTCCATAACTTTTGCCGGGTAGGGCAGGAGCCAGATAAACCAGTAGTTGACTATCGTTTTTGGGCCTGCTGAGGGTTTCTTGAAGAGGTGTAGTACTGTAGCATGTTTCCAGGCATTTAGGTAGGTGACTGTGATGATTGAGTCATTCTGGATCGGGGTGAGGGCTGCGCTGATGGGGTCCAGTCCTTCGATGAAGGCATGGTGAGGGCATGGGTCGAGGGTGCTTTAGAGTGTATGGACTGCACGGTCATTGCAGTTTCTTGAGTGGTAATGGTGGGCCAGGTTGTTGGCAGTGGTCCTCTGGGTGTTGGTTGAGATAGGCAGGAGGGCTGCGAATGTGGAAGGGTCCAGTTAGGGCTTGAAGTTGTCATAGATGCGGGTGATCTTATTGCTGTAGAATAGAGACAGCTGGGTGCAGAGGTCCTGCGGGGGGTTACGCTGCTGGAGCTTGCTGTTGGGGAGGTGAAATCTTGGTGAAAAACAGCTGTACTCTACAGCTGCTATAGCCATTACTATCAGGGCTGCCTCCACCACAGTCGGCATCCTACTAATTCTCAGGAGATAGAGATGTACTCTGTTTATTAGGAATCCAGTCATAAACTCCTTCAGAAGGTGAAGGAGAGCTCCAGGAGCTCTGTAATTCTGGTACTTCCAGCATGCTCTTAGCAGATTTGGTACTTCCGTCTATGCCAACAAAGGCTGAGAGGCCACATCTGCCTGCTCCTATAGAAGGACCCTCATGTTCTCGTAGTGAGAGTTCAACAGCCTTCCCTTTCTGAGGAGTTGCCCTTTAAACACCTAGCTTTTCTTTAGAGAACTTGGAGGTCCTAACAGCGGTGAGAATATCTTCTACTAGAACCCAGAATACCAGCAAATTGTTGAAGTTCTTTCACTGGGTATATTGAAGAACGACAATTTGCTTACTTGCTCAGTAGCTGTCCTTTTTGCATTACCTGGTGGTAACAGGGTTGCAGATGGATACATGCAAGACTTACAGCCATAGGGGCCTACCACAACTGTTTGGGTGAATCCTCCGCAGCTAACAAGGTCATCAGGAGTAATCTTAAAGGCTATAAAGCATTTATTCTTCCAGGTACAACATCCTTCTGCCCTCTCTGACTGGAATCTGGCTCTGCCCAAGGTGATGCCCAGGCTTTCTAAACCAATGAGATACTGAGATTTGAAAGTTCTATCTCATAAGACTGCCTTCTGGGTGTCCATAACATCGGAAGACACAGAGGAACTGCATTCCACGGAGCAACGTTTTGTGACCTTTGAGCACAATAATGCTCAAGATAGACAACCATGCATCACCCATTGCATCACCCATTGTTACATTCTTCATGGAACCCAGCATCCATCCGGTGTTGGAACACCACGACTGAGGTAAGATGATGTTGGTGATATTCTCCACACATATACCTGTTAGAGGCATAGATTGTGTGGATATGTGGTACCCTATACGTTCTGCTCACACTACACTTTGGATCCTCAAAAGGTCTGCAGAACATCTTTGTCTAGGCCCAGGTGTTTGATGCTGCCTTTTTCCTCCTCTTTTTCTGTTCAAAATTGCTGTAGAATGTAACCCGGTTGTGAACGAGTATGAGGCAGAACTTAAAGGTAGGATAAAGTTTCCTTTTGATTGAGTATGTTACTCGTGGTCGCTAAACTCATTCTCATTAACAGCTTCTGGATGCTGACCTCTCAGTCATCCATCAGAAAACATATTCTGATCAGCTCCTGATTTAAATTAAAGGGAACTGCAAGGATGTGCATTTGACCAGGGAGGGGGCATGCAGATCTTGGTGTATGCATGGGTATGCAGTATTGTTTACAGAACTCGGATTAACTAGTCTATTGAACACGTTTTCAGTCCCACCAATAGGTAGTAGTATTACCCACAGATTATTAATGGGAAAACGTCTATGGACTAAGTGCTGCATAGTCCCCATAGAAGTAATCCTATACCACATACAGAACCTTTGAGGCTTTACTGGCTACAGAAAATTTGGAGGGAAGAGGAACGATATTTAGGTCGGACTACAGAAGAACAGGAAGTCCTGTGGCCCCGAAGCAAATGGCCTCCTTCCTCTGGCTCTCACTTCTGATGACTGAGGGTACCCATAAATACATCTTGCACTAATCTAGGGGATGCACCCTAAAGGGAAAATCTTGAGTGCTGCTGATACTGTACTGCTTTAAACTATTGTCAACACAAAAATGGATTCTATTTGAATTGTTCTCATAACTTATTCTATCTCCCACATTTGCAGTGTAGAAAAAGTTTCAGCTATCAAGTGTAAGGCTGCAGGTTTTTAAACTTTGCTTGTCTATAAATGATAAGGGGTACCCATATAAGCTTTTAACCTGAATTAAGATGGTATGATAGAGCTGAATTATATATGTTAAACCACCCTAGAGTAACCATCCGTTTACTAATCAGCATAAAAAACACTTTTCTTTGCTTGACTGAACCACTATCAGATGCATACTAAAGCACCGTTTGTCATTAAATGATTAACTGTGCAGTGCAAGATCAGCACATTTCGGTCTAAATCTTTAGGGCACGGTAAATAAAGTGGCGACGTGGTGTGTAGGACTGGGACAGATTTCTGGTACACAAGCACTAACTGCATTTGAGGTAGACGTGGCATACTGTCTAAAGCAACGAACATTTGTTGATTGTGCATGCCTGCTTTAGCAAGTCTCCATATAGAGCCAGGTTATTCCCTTAGGGTATGCTGCTGTGTGACATAATCTCCCACATTCTACAAGCATATGTCATTTTATAAAACATTTTAAAATGTATTTAACTAATTGATAGGCCTACGTGTTTGTATGCTTCACCTATCCTGGCAGTTCATAGTTGCTTATGTTTGCTAGTATTCATTATTATAGAGTCAGAGAGCAATTGATTGTACAAAACTACACATTACCAAAAGTGTCAGTGGGGGACCCTACTTACAAATTGTTGCACAAAAAAATGAGATATGCCAATTCCGGAAGAGGTGGCACCCGCGAACTATATCTAATCATTGCTAAATTTGACGTAATAATGGATTGCTTTACTAATTTCTTACTAATCTGTTGTTTAGAGCCCTACTTTTAATGAGCAGTTATAGTTTTTTTTTTTTCCTGTCGAGACTACATAGCTTTAAGTAAAACTTTTGTTACTTATGCTTTTGTTGTGTGGTTGTTAGTAGTCAGCTCAGTTTATACATTCATTGACTCCAGAAAGCTGTGTGTAACCTGAATGGTTTATAGGTTTGTATCCAGGTGTAGCTGATTGAGACTGACATCCCCCCCAAGACCAATAATGCGAGTTCTATTGAGTTTATGAATATTAACCCCTGTTAATAATAGATGAGGAAACAGTAAAACCATGGTAGCAGCCAATATGTTGGAAATATATTTGACTCTTATTTTTTTTTTTATACGACCACAAATGATGAGGGAGAACCACGTAGGAAGGGAACCTAGGTGCAGTAATAAGAAGGGAGTACATCTATAGAGAGAGGGAAAATGTTCGGTTGCATCTTAGGGTTTCAAAGGGATACGGGTGGTGCACCTTAGGGACAAAAACAGGTCATGAGTGAGGAAATGGTGTCAACATGTACCAATGTATGCTCAAATCAGGCAGCAGTATTCAGTGATGTGCAGACCACATGCAGAAAGGAGTCTAAGAAGGCAGCTTGGGCAGTCATCCACCCATCCACTTGTCCCAAACTTTAGGTTAGCTATAAGGCATGAGTTTAGGATCCCCAAACTGTTTGTCTTTGGAATTAGATGTATTTGGAGCAGAACGGAACAGACCGAATCGGGGCTATTAGAAGGTGAAGATGGTAGATCATTTCTCATTAGAGGACAGAAGTTGTCAGGAGGAGATTTCCAAGTGGGGGTGGGGTTGCCTGCCATGTCTAACCAGTCTCAGCTGGCAGTAGATCAAGCGAGATGAGGTTGGTGGCTCAGCTTAGCTGTACGTTTCGGCGTGTCCTTCAGGTTTTGTTGTAGTGTGTTGATGTAGGGCCACCACAGAGCTGTTTTTGGGGAGACAGGAGCATTATCCATGGTGAGGAAATAGGTGATGAAGGACAACCAGATAAATCCAGGTAAACTTTATGGAGGTATCTGGGGGTCCTACGAGTTCAAGATTCTGAAGGCATACCATCTGTCAGCAACTTGCCAAATAGTAAGTAAGCACATTGTGGCATAGAACTAGAGCTAGAGGGGGGTCATAGTCAGAGTGCATTCATTAGAATTCTTTGTAGTGTAGGGTTTTCTGTCCTCTTTGGAGCATGACAAGAGAAGGGGCAAGAGCAGACACTGGAATGGGGTGTTTTATGTTTCTGAGTCGCAGACTCACATTTTGTTCTTTTCAGTAGGTTTTTGATGTGTAACTCAATAGAGTGTACTGTCAATCACACATTACAGAGATATGGAAACGAGTACTAAAGCATGCGATATTTCTGCAGGTGTGAGGTCTGAGAGCAAGTTTTCATCCAGGAGAAGTAATGAATGAGACTCTTATGTCCGTCTCGTGGTGCGCGCGTCCTGTCTCATGATATGTGTTATGTCGCATGTATTGTTATGGTTTTGGGGTGTTTGGGGTACATTAGAGGTGACTGCAGGGAGAGAGTGTGGTACGTGGTGGATGCTGCTTGCCGGGATGAAGTGATAGAAGGAACTATTTCTCACCTCATCAGCTGTTGTTTCTTGCTATAATATGGGCGACGCTCAAGTCGTCATCGGGATAACCCTGTTTGGAATACAGCCGAGCCAGAGCCGAGCCAAGGGTATGGCGTGGCACGAGCCAAGCCCTGAAAATGCCATGTAAATCATACAACACACATCACATAAAACATGATATGATAAAGTTCTGTTAAAAATTTTAAAAAGTGCATTTCTTTACCATGTGGAAGCGTTGACAATAATATACCACATTATAGCACTGCACGAAGAAGCAGTCATTAAAACTGATAGATTTTAAACATGAACGATTCCTGCCCCTGCTCTCACCCTGGCGAAAGTGCTATTAGAGAAATAAGAGGCAAGACAGTTGTCATATGAACCCTGTATGCGTCTCAGATTGTCAGAGATAATAATAGTCTATTAAATCCAATGCAATAGCTGGTATTCTGAACTCACCTATTTGAAGGTGCTTTCTTATGTGATGGTGAAGAGAAAGAAGCATTATTTTTTTCCCTAAGATCACACAATTTCGTTAAAAGGGGAAGCTGCGATTAATCCAGATTTTCTGGTTTCCGTTTGTACAAATCCACCACTAAATGGGTATTTCTGTATCTCTCCTTTTTACCGCAAATGTTAATGTTTTGTTTTTACTTCTTTGTGCGTGACAGTAGAGTGAGGGTGGCAGGCTGAAGCCACATGAAAGCCCGGCTCTTCATGGGCACGAGGCTCCTAACTGGGCCTCAAGCAGAGCTAGAGCCAGGCGTCAGGCTCGAGCCTGGCTCGAGCTTTCAGCCGCAAATCCACCTCTAATTTCACTGAAACATTGTGTATAGTTTTCTTTATGCAGTTTTCTAGGACTGTGTAATATGGGTGTTTTAATATTTTATGTGGTTGTATTGTTTGGGTTTTGTGTGAAGCGGAAGGTTTGTTACGTCTGTGTCGTAGTGTGTGTGTATAATGATGCGTCCTGTCTCTTGAAGCGTGTGCTCTGTACTGCTCTCTACCTGTCCCCCCCCCCAACTTGTGGGGTGTTGGGGGGGAATGTTGAAGGGGACTGAGGAGACAGAGGTTGGTACCTAATGGAAATTCCAGAATAAAAGGAAATGTTCCTCACCTCAAAGGCTGTTTTTTTTCTTGATGTAATAAAGACATGACTTTCTGTGTTAGGATTTACCTTTAGATAGTGGTAGCATCCAAGCTTGTATACGTTTGAGGCCATTGGAGGGAGTGGGCGATGTCCCGCTTAGAAGTACATTTCTTTCAGGTACAGTTGGGTGCTGTTTGCATATTAGCTGCTCAGGAAGTCTAGTTTTCTGATTAATATGGCATTGAACCAGAGTGAATAATAGACTAATGGAAAGATGATGGAACATTATGCAGCAGCATTTGGCATATTTTTTGCTGATGAGATGGAATCTTCATGGTTTCACTGGCTGTGCTTGATAGTGGCTGAAGGAAAGTGGAAACATTTGAAGACACGGCCTCCACTGTGCATTTAAGACCTACAAATGGATAGAAATATTTACCTAGTCAGGTTAAGTGGTGAGTTTAAATGAGTGGCATGTGATGGGAATGAATGGGTGATGGTTATAAAGGTGCTAGTTATGATGCGTTCACTACTTTACTTCTTCTAAGTGCATTGTGTTTGAAGCTTTTGCAGGTTATGTCGAAGGCTGCAGTGATGTCAAAAAGGAAAAATAGACAGGCCTTACCATTACCTAGAATGCAAAGGGATCATGGCAATCTGAAGGGTTGGCTATTGTTGGTCTTCATTCTGAGGGCACGCTTAATTGATAAGCTTTGGAATGCGATCCTGAATGGCAGATAATATTTATAGGTAATATTGATTTTAAGCTAAGTGAGTCTTATTCTGTTAATACTTTCTTTACCACTCCAATGCCATGTTGGTTGAGTCTGTCTGTCGGACCAGGCCCTTTCTGCAGTGTCACCCCAAATATTTTGTCTTCCTTTGTTGAACCCATTTTTGTTGGCTTTTAGGACTCTGTACACTTCATCCCTGTTAACCAGTGGTAAAGTGCTTCTGCTCTCTCTTCTAAACATGGTAAAATTGGCCTACCCCTGATTGGTAAGTTTAATTTACTTATAAGTTCCTAATAAGTGGTGCTACATGTACCCAGGGCTTGTAAGTCAAATGCTACTAGTGGTCTTACAGCACTCCTTGGGCCACCCACTAAAGTAGCACTGTGAAACATGCCTCTGGCCTGCCACTGCAGCCTGTAGCGTAGTTTTAAACTGCCATTTCGACCTGGCAAAATAAATCTTTTGCCAGGCCTAAACCTTCCTTTTTAATACTTATAAGTCATCCCTAAGTTAGGCCCTAAAGGCTTACTATTCTGAATATGACGCTTTTAGAAATTTGACATTGTTCTGCCTAGCTGAACTTTGCCTTTCTGCCATTGTCCAGGGTGACATGATTGTCAATGGCTCTGCTTTTGTGTGTTGTGTATTCCTTCCAGACATTGGGATGAAAGGGGCCTGGGTATAGAGGGAGTGGGTCTTCCTGACAGAATGGATGGTGAGAAATTATGCCCTGGACTGATTACAAGCCAAAGGACTTCTGCCTGCAGCACCCATAAAATAACCTGACACCAGACCTACCCTTGGCATTGTCCCCTAGACAGATCTGTGCCGAGCCCAGGAAAAGGAGACAAACTGTCCAGAACAGGTTTTGGAGTAGGCCAATGATTGCACTGGGTATCAGAATGGCAACCTCACAACCTCTCATCAGAACACTCCTGGACCTGTGGAAGATTTAGAAGAAGAACTACCCTGCTGTCTGAAGAAGGAAGACTGGATTTGCTTGCCTTGAACCCAGAATCCCCAGAAGTGACTCCAAGGTTCAGTTGGCTGACCTCTTGTTTGAGCTATAGGGACATAACAAGCTTGCAGAGGCCTTCCCTACAACTGTCCAGCTGACCAGCACCGCCTGGATCTGTCTGAGCCCTACTGTTGACCTCTGCTGGAGGGAATCGTGATCCCCAGGAGTTGCCTCCCAAGTCCTAGCTACTGTGCTGGCATCAGGGTGTACTCCTCCTGCTTCAAAGCCACACTCCAGGTGAAAATAAAGCGTTTGAGACTCTTCACAACTGTGAGCGGGCTTCTCGTGTTAGCAACAGCCACTGTGTATCACACCAATACGAAGTTCTGACGGTGACTTGCTCTTCACACCAAACAGTGACAATACGAAGTTCTGACGGTGACTTGCTCTTCACACCAAACAGTGACTGCCCGTGTCTCCCGCCAGCCCGAAGTTCCAGCAGTGACCTTCTCCTCGCTCCAACAATGATCTCCTCGTGGCCCCTGCCATTGTGAAGCTCCAGTTGAGGCTCCTCGCGTGGACCTGGACTTTGAGAAGGTATGGAGCCGTATCTAGCCCAGGCCCACCATCAGCGACATAGGTTTTCTCCTGGCCATGTTCAGGTTTGTTGGACTGAAGTTAGAATAGCATATGTGACACAAAAAAAATGCATTTTTCCCTAAGTTTGTCAGATTGGACGTAAAATAGTAAATTCACCCCCTCCCTCCAACGTATGCCCCTTTTCTAATGCTTGTTGGATTGCAGTTAAAATAGTATATTTGTCCGTCTCACGTATGTTTGTTAAATTCGACTTATAATACTACATTTTATTTCCCTGTCCTCAAAACGTATATATTTTGCAAAATGCTTGTAGAATTGTACTTACAGTATTGTATTTGAATACTTTCTATTTTTTTAAATGTATTTGAATTGGAGTTTTGTTACTATTTTTTATTTCTTTTAATATTATTTTAGAAGTATTTTGAGGGTATTTAAATTATATATTTTTTAAATAATTAATTTTCTAAAATTATGCTTTATATTCTAAACCTCTTCATATATTTTAATGTTGTATCTCTATTCATTTTAGTAATTTATTCATACATTTTATTGTTAATGGTTAAATAATTATATGGTTTGTTTTTAAAAACAATTAAGAATGAATAAGTATGCATGTTTATACTGTGATTATTTTCATATAATATACATTGTTACATTTTATGTAATATTTATTTGATACATGCATTTTAATTCCTTTTTATTTTTAAGATGCTTTATTGTAATTAACATAACAGAAACAAAGGAGCCATTACAACAATCAATGTAAGCAAGTAATAATTCTTTAATGTACAAACACAAAAGAATATATCCAAAAAGAACTGCATATACTGTATATGTAAAGAAGAGAGCATATACAATTTTTTTGTTTATAAGGTACAGAAGAGGGAGAAGAAAATGTGGAGAGAAGATAAGAAAGGAAAGCACCTCATCAATCCCTATGTGTTGCAATAGAAAAATAAAGAAGAATATTAGACAAGGAGTATAATGCTAGTTACTAGGGAGGGTTTTGTACTTCAGCAGGGATATTTGGAGGAATAACACACCTAGCTAAACCAGAGTCAAGAGTGGCTATAACTTGCATTTTTTGACAGCCACTTGTATAGAGTAAACAAGTGATGTATCCAGTCTGTAATGATAACAGATCATATTCCACCATTTAAGAAAAGTGTATCCTTCCAAGTTGACATTATAACCTGTAAAGCAATAGCTATGTTTATATCTACAAATTTGCCAACTAGACAATTTTATTCCCAAATAGGGGAAAGATTACCAAGAAAAATATGCATCATATCAAAAGGGTTTTGAATTTGACAAATGCCTGAAATTGTTCCCCAAACTTGGTGCCACATTAATAATATGCATAACTATTACTTCATGGCAGGACTAACATTTGCTATCCAGGAGAAGCTTCATTTTGTAAAGAGAGCAAGGGGTGAAAATCTGTTGTAAATGAAATACAAGGTTTGTGTGGTACTTGCAACTCTTGAAGTGGAATGAATTTTGGACTATAATCCATCCCATGTGGAGAGAGACAATGCTTATCCAACATCCTATTCCAATGCAATTTCTACCTTGGTATCAAGTCTCTCCATGTGAAGTCACAGTAATTTTTTATAAATAAAGGATACGGCTACTGGAACATTAAAGTTATGTGGTGGTGCTATTGTACTATAGTTGGTCAACCCTGCTTCAAAAGAATCCGGTAGTATGACTTTTTCAGTTGATAATTATAAATCATATTTAAGTTTGAAATCATCAGGAACCCTAACTTTAGGTTCAAACTCATGAAAGGACAAAAATCTGTGAATAATTGACCAACATATATGATCCCAATGTTTTGCTTAATCCTTTCAATATAAAATCTGATTAGCATAGTTAACATTGGGATTATACCTAATGGGGAGTGGAATAGAGCTTGGTGATTTGAATGATTATTTAAATAATAAAAAGGATGAGCCAGTAAACTTGAAAAATTGACAGTTGAATAGGAATTAATTTTTAGTTTCTGGGATAAAAGTACATAACCTTTCAAATTAAAGGTGTATAAAAATGACATTTCCAGCGGTTGACACATATTTTGGATAGTGGGGGGGAGGGGGGTTAGGAGGCATTAAAATCCATTTTTGTTTAATTAAAAAGGCTGAGTGATATATTTTAAAATTGGGAATGTTGACTCCCCCACTAGCTTTAGAACATTAGAGCCTAGAAAGAAAAATATGGGCCTTTTTATTCTTCAACAGAAATTTGGAAAGTATTTATCAATGGATTTATTCAAAACCAATTTGAAATTTAATCAGAACCATTGATCAAGCAAAACTAATAATAGGTAAAATCATAATTTTGATTGTGTTTAGAGTACCCCACCAGGACAGAAAAAGTGGAGACCATCTCTTTAATAGGTAACTAACCCTTTGTTTAATTTCTTTGGAGTTGATCAGAAAAGTATCTTTAATTGAATTAGAGTATAAAATACCAAAACATTTAATTTGATTTGCACTCCCCATAAACCCTGCATCCTTGAACGTCTCTTTAAAACAATATTCATGCAGTGACATTATTTCCAATGTATCTACATTTAATTTGTATCCAGACACTGAAGAGTAAGATCTTAAAATCATAAAAAGTTGAGAAAAATAATCGAATTACAAACTGTGTGCTTCATGTCCTGGTTGGCAAAGCTTCTGGAATGACCTGTGCTTGGCTTTTACCTTAGAGATGGGGCAAACTCCTGGCCACAGAGAGAAAACAGTCTGTTCCCGAAACTGATGCTGGTTGTTCCCATTTAGTGCTCTTTCATTCTTTGTCTACTTCCTCTGCTCCTATCTCCTCTCCCCTGAATCTCTCCCCTTGCCTGCTACGCCGCCTATCCCCCTGTCCCTTGTGCCCTTTGACTAAGCACTCCTTCTCCCCTTGTTGGGGAAAGATCCAATATTTATACGCTGGAGTCTCAGTGAACCCTCTGAGAGAGTCCACAGCGCCAAGGGAGCCACTCACAGTAGAGGTATGGTATGGCGCCCCTTGCCAAAGCACTCCCTCTCCCCTTTTTGGGGCAGGATCCAGTAGGTAGGCCTTGGAGTCTCAGAGACCCCTCTGAGAGAGTCCACTGCGTAAAGGGAGCCTCTCGCAATGGAGATGGGGGAATGATACCACTTCCCCTGGGATCACAGCTGACTGGACTTTGGACGCAGCTTTGACTCGTCTACCGGTTTGTGTCCCCGTCACCCTCCCCCTACTCTTTTCATGCTGTGTCTCTCACCCTCCCCTCCTCTTTCCCGCCTTCATTCTCTGTCTACTTCCCCTGCTCCTACCCCCTCTCCCCTGAATCTCTCCCCTTGCCTGCTTTTTCCCTTACGTATTGATCCTTATTGTTTGTCTCGACCTAATCATGTAACTTTGTTGCCATGCTCTAATAACTGTAACCTTTGTAACGATGTAACCTGCAAATATGGTCTGATACTCATGTAAAGCGCTCTGATACCTCCGAGTCTAGCCAGCGCTATATAAAACCTTTTAAATAAATAAATAAATACAATTTTAAAAAGGCAAGGACAGAGGAAGCTGGTTGAGCCATGTATAATAATATGTCATCAGCATAATTTGTAAATTTGATTTCAGTGTCATTATGCTTAAATTCAAATAAATCAGAGGACCGACTTGTCTTTGCAAGAAAAGGTTCTAAAGATAAAATAAAAAGTAATGAGTTTAGGGGAAAATATAGGTTTTAGGGGAAAGAATATAGAATGTTAATAAATCTTAGAATTTTAGGGCCAAACCATTCCAATGTAATACTTTAAACAAAATCCTAGGTGACTTGATCAAAGGCTTTTTGCGCATCTAGTGATATGGCTGCAACAGGATCAACTAATTGAGAAGCACCTTGAATAATGTTCAGAAGAGTTTTTGATTTGTTAGTAACAAACCATCCTTTGATAAAATCTGTTTGTTTAGGGCCCACTTAATGAGGAATAAAGTTTTTAGATGCATAGCCAGTATCTTATTCTGCAATCCGTATTAATTTAATATACCGGTCAATAATTTTGACACTGTGTGAGGTCTTCATATTTTTTAGGTAATAGGCACAGCATGCCTTCAGAGAAAGTACCTCAAGATTCTTGCTTAGTAGTAAAATATTGAAATACTGACAATAATTAGGGGTAAGAATATGTGAGTACTGAAAAAAAATATTTTACTGAAAAATCAACTGGGCCAGGAACTTTGGGGCCGATTAGGATGTCCGGCCGCCATCCTTTCGTAAATGGGACCGCCCGACTGCAAGTCGGAGGTGCCGCCGGGCACATTAGGATGCGCACGCCACCACAGTGTCGCAATGTCCATATTTTGTATTGCGGCGGGTGCTGCGGACTGCAGCACACGCCGCAGTACAAAATATGGACATATCACATATCCCTGCTCTACGTGGCAGGCACCATGTGGTGCTTGCCATATGGTGCAGGGATATGTAAGGGGGCACCTATGGTGCCCCCCGCAAAACCCAAAGGTGAGGCCCAGGGGGCAAGGGAGGCCCGCTACGGGCCCCCAATGTCCCTTTCTGCCTGCCTTTTCATGGCGGATTCACCGCCATGAATGCGCTGCAGAAAGGAACATTGTAATAGCTATGGCGGTGACTGGCAGGCACCGCCACCAATGTAGGTATTGCTGCTCCTCCGACGGACCGACAGGCTCCTTGAGCCCTTCGAATCTGTGGCGGTCAGTCTCTCCGACCGCCACCCATCCGCCCGCCATCCTAATGTGGCGGGCGGAAAACCCAATTACGATGGCGGTGGGACCGTCACTGACGTGCTGTCGGTGGCAGTCCCACTGTCATCGTAATCAGGCCCTTTGTCCCTAGGAAGGACCAAAATGGCATTGCATATTTCTTTAACTGTGATATTTTTTTCTGAAGGTGATAAATCAGGTAGGACGTTCTTAATTCTAGGAATGGTATTAAAGAACACATCTAAAGCATACTAGAGAGATGTTGTGGAGTATAAAGTTTAGTATAGAAATCTGCAAAATAAGAATGTCACAGTTTTTGTGAAATGTATGTCCTTGTGAGTTTCTAATCGTATTAAGCCATATCTAGCATTCATTGATCGTAGAGTCGGGCACAAGTCAAAGAATTTCTTTCATCTTTTTGCCATAGGTCTGAACACATCTTGAGAAAAATATACTTTTTGACCCAGCCATAAAAATTGCTTATGTTGTTTAGCAGCTAACAGACTTCCTTGATGTCAGTAAATTGTAGAAAAGGAACAGCCATGCCTCGGGGCTTGTGGTTAGGCTGCGAATGAGATAATGTAGGTCCAATTCGATGAACTCATTGAATTTTTGGAACAAAAGCTTTCTGGCAGTTTTTCAATATTGGACCTCAAAAAAGTAACCATATCAGAGCCCTCTTCACCTTCCAGAATACCATAAATTTGGACAATATTACGGTGATTTCTGTTTTCCAAAAATTCTCGGTTAGTTTCTTTAATATCTATAGTTCTGAGGACATTGCATTAACTTTAGTAATAATTTCCTCTGCATCGCTGACACACTACTCAGCCACTGAAACCCTTGATTCAAGACTCACCCATTTCTCTTCCAATCGGTGAAGAGTATTGTTGGTTTCCACTACAAAGGACTTGGGGTTTTTAATTTTTTCCACTAGATCTTTTAGATTGGTAGGTGGTGGGGATTTGTTAGGTGATATTAGATCTTTCTCTGGGCTCTTAGTATCTCTAGTGGGCTCTTCTTAATGAGATATGTTCATTTGATTGGCATGAAGCAGCTAAGCAGGAGTAGATACTGGCCCTTCTAATTTATGCCGAGTACTATCTGCTATTGTGTTGCTTGCAAACAGCTGAGATTGTCCTATTGTAAATGATTTATTAATAATGGTTAACTGTTTCAATCATTTTAAGTGTTCCCGTTTACCCATTAAACCAAAATTATAGCCACAACAGAATGGAAGGGGTGACAACTATACAATGTGACTCTGGATTGAGATATGAAAGGACCTCAGCATCACAACTCCACCATAGTGCCTCAATGAAATGTTAAAGGACTTGAGGGTTGTGCAAAATAAGAGCTTGTAATCCCTACATTTGGTTTATCTGCACATCACCTGTTATCAACACAGTTATCTTGTCACCTCAGTCCATAAATGCTTGTGTCTGTTATCTTGCCGCTTCAATTAATAGATGCCTTTTACCTGTTATTTTGGTGCTTCAGTTAATATATGTCTTATGCCTGTTTTCTTGCCACCTCATTAATACATGTCTGATGCATGTTATCTTGCCTCTTCAGTTAATACATGCTTTGCGTCTGTTATCTTGCAGTGACAGATAATGTGTATTGTGTCTATTATCCTTGTTGCCCCAGTGACTACAAGCTGGCAAGATCAAAATTTGCAGGCCGCGCAGACAGCACTGCGGCAACAAAGCAATCAGGAATGGCGCAATATCCAAAAACTTGTGGGTAGAGTTTAGGAAACGTCAAGGAGAGGCTTGTTAGTTATGCCCTATGCATTTCGCGGTCATACCTCACTTTTCATTCACAGCAATGGCTTTTGGATACCTCCTGTCTGGATTATATCTGATGGGAGCCAGAAGCCGCAGAATCAGGCTGCTATCTTCGACGTGCTCAAGACACCCCTCCTCATATAGTTTAATTCCTGATTTCATTTTAAAATGTATATTATTTCTAAAGTTATTTTAAGGTTACAGGTATTTGTATGAATTTAATCATTTTAAAAGTTATTAATTTAATGGAATTTAATGTTAACATGTTTTTTATGTTACATATATTTTGTAAATAACTTTGTTTAAAGTTACAATTATTTTAAATACTTTCAAATATATACTTAGTAATACAATGTCGATATTTTGGTCCACAATATTGTTTTGTGGTTGATATTCTCGTACAAGTATGTGAAGTCAATATTTTGGTCCTCAATATTTTTACGCAACATTTTTGAAGTTCATATTCTGTCTTTCAACTGTTACAACCTCACTGCTACTTTCAAGGATTGTTTGTACTTAATAATAGTTTGTATCTGCCAGAATAAATTCAATATCAGCCAATTTCATTTCTGTAAAGAGGCGAATAGCATTAAGATAGTATGTATTCTTATGGGTGAAGGCAGGGATGTATATTGGACCCTTTTTTGTTTGCCATTTATATCAACCGCCTCGAGGAGGTGTTAATCAAGAAGTGCTGTGATGCTCCGTGGCAGGTCAGAGGGCGATCCCGGTCCTGCTCTACGCAGGTGACGCCGTCCTCATGTTGGGGACAGCGGTAGGGCTAAAATTTTCACTGGGGACTTTTTCGTTAGTTATGAATCCTCTCAACCTCCATAACCCATACAAAATCTTACATTATGGTCACTGGTTGTAAACCCTCCAAACACAAAACCTTTTACTGTAATCAACACAAAATTAGCCAGGTATCTACTTTTTAATTCACTGGAGTTTTTGTTTTATAGTAAAACCACATAGGATCCTCTTCTCATGTCTAAAAGATCCATGTTAGCCCGCACATGGGGAGCGGTATTGGGCTTTGGTGCTAGAGTGGAGGGGAAACCGATCAAACCCCTTCTTAACATTTACAGAGCCAAATGTGTGTCACCCTATGGTGGCGACATTTAGGGCTATAAGGATTGTCAGTCGATCCATGTCGAGGAGAATAGGTTTGCAAGGTGCCTTTTGGAGGTCCCGCAGAGTACTTTCTCCTTTGTAGTCCATGAAGAACTAGGCCTCAAATATATTTCAGACGTTAGTACTTCAAGGCCTCTACTAAGGTGGATCTCGGTGTGGTATAAGAGTGAACCTTCTTTGACCCGCATAATTATTAGGGATTGTCTTTCTTTAGACAATGTGAAGGCAATATCATGGTTTGGTTATATAAAGGAGAAATTAACCAGTATAGGCCGCCCGACTAATTTTTCACCCTGGATAAAATCTCTAAAGATGATTAGGCATGAGTTAAACTCACTTTTATCTCCTGCGTTGAGGCTTTTAGGGAGAATGATGATCTACTTAAACCAGCTGCCCATGCGCACTGTATAATAAAAACAGTACCCATCACAGAATGATATTAGGCCTGGGTGTCTAAAGTCTACCACCACTATTTGTTAACTAGGTTTAGACTCAGACTCTTTGTATATATGGTCTGTTTTCCAAAAGACTGGTTCCCCCTAGGTACACTGGGTCCCTGTACATGTGATAATCTGTCTGACCAAACTATCAAGCACTTTGTCCTGTTTTGCTCTCATTTTATCCTACCCAAAAGACGATTTTTGATACCTGTTTAAAAAAAAATTAAAACTTACATCTGTTGGACCTGCTATGTTACACCTTATGATGCTCTGGATATTTAAGTGTGTCTCTTACTTCTTAAGTTGTGTGATAAAGCTGCGAGAGGCATGACAGTAATTCGGATTCTCCCGCTTTACAGGGGCGTCTCCACTTGTATCTGTAAGGAGTCCTTTTTTAACGAGTGATGATGGTCTGATACCTGGAAGTGAGGGTTGGCCATTTTGAGGATTAACTAAACTTTGTATAGTATTGGTCTTCGACCCACCTAATATCTAGGCTATATGTATTGGATTTGAATGATGGTGTTGATTTCGGCTGATTTACTGTTTTTCTTTCTAACTCATGTTTTTATTGTGTATGGTTTTATGATATGTTTTTAATGTTTTTCAGTCTATGTGAACCTTTTATGGTTATATTTCTTAACCGAATAAAGAATTTTACTACTACTTATGGTTGAAATACAAAAGAGAAAAAAATAATATGTGTGCTTTACACCTCCAAGTCCTGAATAAGGTTTTGATGATCAAGCAGAGCAAACCCTGAATACACATTTTATTTGTACTTTCCACAAACCAGGTCTCATTCTCTTGGTCTAAGACTTTAGAACAGCATTCCTCCCCTGCAAACTTAACTCTAAGTTCTCATTTAAATCTCAGATTAAAATGATCATAAAAGAAAGGACACATTCTTTGAAAATCAAGAATAAAAAATTCCTGAGCTAGAAAATGTAAATGAAATACCGTATGTTTTCAAGCAAGCACACTATCACAACATTTAGTGAGCGTGCGGCTGCTCCCATATTGCCCTCTATAGTATCCTCTTTGGAGTGGTATATTTTTGCTCCAAGATATTTAAAGTGATCCACCTGCTTCAAGCATCCTCGGGACTGTACTGGGACACAAGGGGAAAAAACATCACTTATCCCTGTTTATTTTGAGGACCAAGGCAAGGCTAAGTGGAATTGCTCCAACACGACCCGGTTGAGATTAGCCTACACCTCTTTGATATTCATTAACAGGTCATCCTCATAGGGTGAGTTGAACTGTGTGGCCCTAGCCATTGGAATACCTAAGTCTGATCCCTCCCTCCGAAACATTCCCAGCAGAGGTTCGATTGCCAACACGAAGAGCAAGGGAGACAAGAGGCACCCCTCTTGAGTGCCTGTGTGGATAACAAATGAGGCAGAAACACTGCAACGTTTTGACTCTAGCCGAGGGGTGGGTATAAAGAATCTTAACCCAGTTAATAATGCGTCTCCCAAAGCTGTACTTACCGTACAAGTGCATTGAACTTAAATTAAGGGAGTCAAATGCCTTCTCTGAATCCAAAGAGGATAACAGATTTAGGCTGATGTTTGGCCGCATAATCAAGAATGGAGAGTAGGCATTGGATGTTGAGGTGAGTGCTGTACTCCGGGATACGCCACATTGGCCAATCTGGATAAGGTTCGGCAGGTCAGGGAGTTTTCTAATCACTATTAATGTGCTAAGAATTTTGTATTCTGCATTGAGAATAGAGAGTGGATGGTATGATGTCATAACTGAACAATCGCTTTCTGAATAGAATTAATAAGAGCCTTGCTGGTCAGGGGGCAAACATCCCTCCTCAAATAAGTTAGTGGACAGAGCAACCAGTCTAGAGACCAAATGAGAGTAAAATTCAGTTGGGATCCCGTCAGTGCCTGGGACCTTCCCCATTGCCATCTCGCTCAGTTATGGCTTTGTCTGTTGCAGCACGTAAATCAAAGGCCACAAAGGGGAGTTGTGTCTGTCCTAAGAAGGCCTTTAGAGCTTTGATCAAGTGGTTGATTACATAACGATACGAGGCTTGATAATAGTGAAAAAAGGCCTCATTGATTTCCTCCTCCGTGGGTACCTGTTGACCCTGTCCATCCCTTATAGAAGTAAGTGTGTAGTGGAAATAAGGGGCTCTGATGATACACGCCAGGAGCTTACTAGCTTTGTCCCCTTCATCATGAGTCTTCGCTCTATTGGAGGCATGATTGAGATATCACAATTTCTCCATATAGATTGCATGTTGTTTTTGGAGCTCTGGGAGGGATTCGAGGAGCTGCTCATGTACATTTGTTTGTGTTTTACTGCTGCAGATATTCTTTTCTATTGTGCCCAGCATATCCAGCAGCTCTCTACGCACCCCCACTGTGGTTTGGATGCATAACCCCCTAATAGAAACCTTAAAGGCTTACCATTCAGCTAGTGAGGAGGAAGCTGTACCTTCATAATCTTATGAAAAGGTTTTGATGTGCGTTTCTATGCTGTGCCAAAAGGGGGGTCCTCTAGCATCATGAGCTGCATGCCCCAGGTTGGGATGGGAGAGACAGTCCGGCTACATTGTAGCACTACCTCTGTCGGGTTATGCAAGGAGATTATTTTAGGTTTGTAGTCTGTCATTAGAAGCATAGCGTGCAGTCCTATGGAGCTAGCTGTTTGGTCAAGTCTGGTGTATATATTGTGTGTCCGTGAGTAGAATGAATATTTATGTCTGTGTGGGTGTCTGGTTCATTATCACAAGGAGTATGCTCTTCCTTTTGAGATGAAGAAAAAGAAGCAACAGGTTGGCAGGGGACTGAGCAAGCAGATCGGGGTATCTGATTGCTGCTCTGAAGCTATAGCCCTCAAACCACCCAGATGGTTGTCATGCTTCATCATCGGGCAGCTCCTCATTCTGCCGGCGCTGCAGTGCCCAATGGGCACCTCGAGGGGGCACTTTAACTGAGGTCTTTTAAAATAAGTTAAAGCAGTGGGTGGCTGAATATGGAAGCATACTGCATACTTGTTGTGATTATGTATACATTTAGGGAGCTGGTATGCTCGACCTATAAGAGCTCCCAGTCCCTCTTAGTGTTCTAGGTGTCTGGTTCCCCATATATTGACTAGCCTGTCAACCAATTGTTTAAGTCTCTAGCATGGCCTACTAGTGGAGCATGGGGGGAGAGGTGAACAGATCTGTCCAATGTTGTGACTAGAACACTCTTAAATTCCCAACCTAAAATCCATGAGTTGGCAGCAAAGGCCGCCAACTTCTTTATCAGAGAGTACCAATATTTGCCAAGGCTCGAGTTTGGGGCATATATGCTACCCAACACTATGCACCATTTGATTTTCATTTTGATTTGATTTGTCAGGGTGTGGGAACTGAGTCCCAGTGTCCTATAATTTCGACCACAACATTTTTTCTTCAAGCTGCAGCCAGCCAATCAGCTTGTTCTATTTTCACAGACCCAAAATGAATAATGGGAAAATAAGCTCCCACATTCAATCAGATTTAATTTTTTTTTTAGATTTTGGGTTCATGGAGGGCGACTAAAATGGATTTGTAGACCAACGTAGATTAACAGTCCAAAGATCTCTCTAATTTTAACCTCTTACAACCCACCAAAAAAGCATTAGATGCTAATTTCTTTAAAACTACTTGAATAGATTTGCTCAAAGCAAAGGTATTTCCTTGAGTAAATTTCTACTTTCATACTAATTTCGTTCAGATATTTTTCATCATTGGTTTTCTAAGGTGATGTCTAAGAACAGAATGACTATGTTGATAACTTGGAGTCATACTCAGTGGAAGTGTTTTCTATGTATCACAGCCTATACCAGTGCAAAGTATGAAAAATCTCACGTGAGCTGAGGACTGTGGTTCGAATGTGTGCTTTGTAGATTCACAGAATATATCCAGGCACTCTTCAGTCCCTTCCTAATAAACTGGAAATAAAATGGAGACACAATCTTGACATTTTCCACTGGAAGGATCTGTTTTCAGTGGTAGAGTTCAAGAATTGACGGAAACTCATATGTCTTTTAAGGTGGATGATATTGTAAGAGTATAACCATTTTTTTCAGGTAATTGATATTAATGTATATGAAATCAGGTACTTCAGAACCTTCACATAGTTAATATGAGACTATAAGGAAGAGAAAGTTTTACATTGGGAAAAGAGGTATATTTTGAGAATTTAATGATAAGTTTTCATTGGTTTCGTGAGACTTTCACTCCCTCTCACCTACAACTAAACAAAGACTATAGAGAAATACTGAATTTTAGTCACTATTGTTATGTCTATCAAAGATGCTGCAGGGATTAGAAGATGCCCATAAATTATCCCACTCCAAATTTAGGAGTAGCCTGTCCAATAATGTAGCCAATAGCCCTGTTGCCAAAATTGGTACCCGAGAAAAGGCTGAAACTTTGATCAGTATATTTAGCTTGGTGGATTTGTCTATACCTCAAGCTGCCTCCTACCCAGCCAGGCCCTAGTATGGTAGATAGCCATTATGCTGCATATTCACTTAATCCCTCACTATTAATGGCCAATTACACAAGCTCTGGCTTTGTGTGAGAGAGATTGTGGTAGAATTAAAGGGTGGTACTAAGGTTAACATTTTGTGGGTACATGGCTACAAATGTAATGCTATGCTTCTGTACCAATCCCTATGTCTCAACCGTTAATCATTTAAGTAAGGTAGATACAGATTGGAAAAACAAATCAATATGAAAGAGAGGGTAAAAAAGGGAGACCACAAAGGAAAGTGAAAAAAGGAGGTAAATCTCATTTGGAATGCAAGTAGTTATATCAGCACTACATTACAATATATGGGAGACCCCTAATTATTCGGATGACTACATCCAACATATCCTCAGTGGCCCCTCTCTCCTCTCTCACTCTTCCACCCCCCTCCCTTCAGCTCCCAACACCTCAAGGGTCCTATTAGACAAACATGAGAAACTCAAGAAAAAACAGATTCGCACTGATCTCCATGCGAATCTGTAACAGAATACTTGAAATCTGATGTAATTCCCCTTGGACTTCAGATCCGCAATATCCCAGCTATATACACACAAGACCCCAAGTTTCAAACTGGCTTTAGTCATCTGGCAACTACCTGTTCCAGACATTGGATGGTCCTAGGCATTGATACAGCCATTGAGCACAGCCAAAAGGAACTTGAAGAAATCGCAGAAATAGAAAAACCTATTCTTGCCCATTCCACCATCACTGACGCAAAAAAATTCCTTGACAAAACCAACAGTACCATTGCTACATTCAACACTTTCGAGCAAAACAAAAAAATAAACAAGATACAAAAAGACATCAAAAATTACAACAGGGAGACAACATACCCTTACTTACTTGAGACCTTTTACAACAACCCCTACCAGCCCCCCAGAAATAAGAATTGGGGTAAGTACAGAAACAATCAGACCATCCCCTTTTCAGACTCCTCAAACTCTTCCATTGAAGACTCCGACCCCGTTGAGTGCCCCAGCACAGAACGTAATCAAAATAGACCTTATCTACAACCACTCCTACCTACCAGTTTTTTAGGAGTGAACCGCAGACGCGGCAGAGGGAGAACCAGACCAAATTACCAATATCCATACGCGGGCGAACGCCAGATTCGCCGCAAATTTTACCAATGGGGGCCCCAGCTATAAATACACAAATAAGTGGAGTGGACCCCTCTAGCATAACTCCCGATCTAGCCTGCCAATCCAATACCATCTCCATTCCCATATTTAATTTATCCAAACACATTCTTTCTTTGGATAAAGTCTCACTTCTCAGCAAGGGTTTGTCTTTCGTCCCTGCTGACCATAGCAATTTATTCAAACTACAGGAAGACTTATTTCGTTTCTTCCGGCGCATCAGGCTCAAGCATTTCTTCTCAGAAACAATTCTAACCAGCGTCAGTTCCACCCCCCCTCTACCTTCCTCCCTCCGGCAGTCACCATGCCTCCAGAGATACTCACCTTTGAGCAAGTGTGGTACTCCATGAAATTAAGGATGTACAACAACATCCTGAATTTGTCCCATACAAGCTCCCTTTGACCGAAAAACGTACCCTTAACATTCTGCGTGACAACCCCCACATAATTATAAAACCAGCAGACAAGGGCGGGGGTATAGTTATTATGGACACTGACAAATATGACGCCGAAATCATGAGACAACTCGCCAACGAAACACACTACCGGTCCCTCCCGACCGGTCCCTCTCGACTGATCCTTTACCCAACATCCGCAGACAAATACAAGAGGTTACCAATCAGGATTTACTCTCGGACATTATATACATAAAGGAACACACCCTTCTAAACAACCCTCACCCCGGACCCCAGTCATCTATGTCCTTCCTAAAATCCATAAAAATACCACCAATCCTCCTGGCCGCCCAATAGTCCCTGGCTGTGGCTCCATCTTGGAACCCTTTGGCAAATACATTGATGCCATCCTGAAAGAATTTGTCCTCCTCACGGACACCTTTATCCGAGACAGCACTGACTTCATTAACATCATCGAGGATAGACCATTCAATGTCCAAACTGACCTCATGGTCGGCTTGGACATTGAATCCCTGCACACCAATATTCCCCACAATGAAGGTTTAACAGTCATCCAAAACCTCCTTGATACCCGTCCTAGACCCACATTAATCCCAACAGAATTCATAATGGACCTACTCCGCATTGCTCTAAGCAATTCCTGTACAAAGACACATTTTACCTACAGGTCAAGGAAGTCTCGATGGGAGCATCCTTCGCTCCCAATTTTGCCATACTCTATGCTCACAATTTAGAAACCACACATATTCTATCAACAGCAAACCCTTGTCTCAATCAAATTGGCCTATGGCAGAGATATATTGATGATATCCTTCTACTCTGGCATGACACAACCGACAACTTGTCGGCCTTCATCACTTGGCTCAATAACTGCCAGTCCAACCTCAAATTTACATCGGATTCCTAGACCAATGATCTACCTTTCTTGGACCTCACCCTTCACGTTGAGGATGGCTCCATCGGAAGATCACTGTTCCGAAAACCCACGGAACGAAACACACTTCTACTTTACTCCAGTTACCATCCCCGGGGCCTCAGGGATGGACTTCCATAAGGCCAGTTCCTTCGCATCCGAAGGAACTGCAAATAGAAAAGGGATTACTTCAGAGAATCTGCTATCCTTTCTGAGAAACTGACCAACCGTGGATACCCTAAACGGCTAATTACCAGTGCCTGCAAACGCGCATGGTATTGCCATAGGGATCTTCTCCTCTCACCCAACCCTAAACGTGCCAACTCACACATCCCCTTTGTCTCTACTTAATGCCCATCCAACAACAAAGTCAGTAAAATAATGTAAAAAAATTGGCAAGTGCTCCGTACACAAACAATATTTCAGGAACCGCCACTATTCTCCTACAAAAGGGGCAACAATCTATCTCACCAACTAGTATGGGCTATCACCTGGCCTGATAGTAACAAGCACACAACATCCATCACCTCTTTATGGGGCCTACCACCCATATTGGGCCATTATAAATGCCAAACTTGTGTGGTCTGTGCCGTCACTATTAACACAAAAGAATTCATAGCCAAGGGCCATACTGCTATACATTGGTCAAACAACCCAAATGATCAAACAGCGTATTACGCAACACAAGAGTCGCATCAAATGTAAAATCGAGACGGCTCCCCTAGTCGCACATTACATGGAGAAAAAACACTCAGAGACTGATCTGGTTTGGCAAGTCATCGACCAGCCTTCCCTGCCCCTTCGGGGTGGGAACTTACAATTACTCTTGAACAAGTGCGAATGCCGATGGATCGCATGTTGCGATTCCGTCAACCAGGGATTGAATACTCTGGATGAATGGAATACGACCATTGACGTCCACTGAAAGATATATTTCCCCTACGCCCTCCCACACATACCCTTCTCCCAGTCCAGTCCATTTGATACCTTTCTATGGTACCCATATTCATTTCATGTCTGTGTGAATATATGTATAAATGTATGATTTTTCCTTCCCCATTGTGACCGAAACCAGCAGAAGATTTCTCGGGCGTATTGTATTTTAAATTTATGTTTCCAGCAAAAGGCTTGGGGCGTGGAATTATACTGCTCCCTCTATGTATGCGGACAGGTTGAATGCTTGTGAGTGTGTTGCATAACAGGATATACAGTTATTAGTATTAGACTAGTGGTTTTTCCAAAGGAAACACGTTTATGATGGCTTAGGAGAGTGAGGTCTGTCTCCGAAATTGTTATTGATTGTTGAATGACAGGAGGCTACTCTTTCCAAAGAAATAGGGTAATGGCAAGATATGTCTGGTTTGAAACCTGTTCCTTCTTGTAGTTTTAAGAAGGAACAATATGTTTTGGGTTACTCTAGATCATGGGTACTCACAAACTTTCTCTCTGGGGCCAAATTTCCAGTGTGGTTTGTGGCCGAGGGCCGCACCGGTGTGGGCGGGGTCATTGAGGGAGGGGGCGGGGCTAGAGCAAAACAAAACTGACCATGAGCTGGAACACAGGCCCCTGCAGCGGACGCCTTCGTCCACTGAGCCACCGGACCCGGCATACATCCCTCCCTCCCTCTGTCTCCCTCCCTCCCCCTCCATCTCCCTCCCTCCCCCTCCGTCTCCCTCCCTCCCCCTCCGTCTCCCTCCGTCTCCCTCCCTCCCCCTCCGTCTCCCTCCGTCTCCCTCCCTCCCTCCCCCTCCGACTCCCTCCCCCTCCGTCTCCCTCTGTCTCCCTCCCTCCCCCTCCGTCTCCCTCCCTCCCCCCTCCATCTCCCTCCCTCCCTCCTCCGTCTCCCTCCCTCCCTCCCTCCGTCTCCCTCCCTCCCCCCTCTCCCTCCCTCCCTCCCTCTCTCTCCCTCCCTCCATCTCCCTCCCTCTCCCTCCCTCTGTCTCCCTCCCTCCCCCTCCGTCTCCCCCTCCGTCTCCCCCCTCCCGTCTCCCTCCGTCCGTCCGCCTCCGTCCGCCACCCTCCTCCCTCTGTTTTCCTCCTCCCTCTGTCTCCCTCCTCCCTCTGTGTCCCTCCTCCCTCTGTCTCCCTCTGTCTCCCTCCTCCCTCTGTCTCCCTCTGTCTCTCTCCCTCCCTCTGTCTCTCTCCCTCCCTCCGTCTCTCTCTCTCTACCTCCGTCTCTCTCTCTCTCCCTCCGTCTCTCTCTCTACCTCCGTCTCCCTCTCCCTCTCCCTCCTGTCTCCCTCCTGTCTCCCTCCTGTCTCCCTCTGTCTCCCTCCTGTCTCCCTCCTGTCTCCCTCTGTCTCCCTCCTCCCTCTGTCTGTCTCCTCCCTCTGTCTCCCTCCTCCCTCTATCTCTCTCCCTCCCTCTGTCTCTCTAACTCCCTCTGTCTCCCTCCTCCCTCTGTCTCCCTCCTCCCTCTGTCTCCCTCCTCCCTCTCTCTCTCCCTCTCCCTCCCTCTGTCTCCCTCTGTCTCCCTCCCTCCCTCTGTCTCCCACCTCCCTCCCTGTCTCCCTCCTCCCTCTGTCTCTCTCCCTCCCTCTGTCTCTCTCCCTCTGTCTCTCTCCCTCTCTCTCTCCCTCCCTCTGTCTCCCTCTGTCTCTCTCGGTCTCCCTCTGTCTCCTCCCTCCCTCCTCCCTCCCTCTGTCTCCCTCTTCCCTGACTCCCTCCACCCTGTCTCCCTCCTCCCTCTGTCTCCCTCCTCCCTCTGTCTCTCTGTCTCCCTCCTCCCTCTGTCTCCCTCCTCCCTCTGTCTCCCTCTGTCTCCCTCTGTCTCCCTCTGTCTCCCTCTGTCTCCCTCCTCCCTCTGTCTTCCTCCTCCCTCTGTCTCCCTCCTCCCTCTGTCTCCCTCTGTCTCCCTCCTCCCTCTGTCTCCCTCTCCCTCCTCCCTCCCTCTCCCTCCTTCTCCCTCTCCCTCTGTCTCCCTCTGTCTCCCTCCCTCCCTCTGTCTCCCTCCCTCCCTCTGTCTCCCTCCTCCCTCTGTCTCCCTCCCTCCCTCTGTCTCCCTCCCTCCCTCCCTCTGTCTCTCTCCCTCCCTCTGTCTCTCTCCCTCCCTCTGTCTCTCTCTCTCCCTCCTCCCTCCCTCTCCCTCCTCCCTCCCTCCCTCTCCCTCCTCCCTCCATCTCCCTCTGTCTCCCGCTGTCTCCCTCCCTCCCTCTGTCTCCCTCCCTCTGTCTCCCTCCCTCCCTCCCTCTGGCTCCCTCCTCCCTCTGTCTCCCTCTGTCTCCCTCTGTCTCCCTCTGTCTCCCTCCCTCTGTCTCCTCCCTCCCTCTGTCTCCCTCCCTCTGTCTCCCTCCTCCCTGTCTCCCTCCTCCCTGTCTCCCTCCTCCCTCTGTCTCCCTCTGTCTCCCTCTGTCTCCCTCTGTCTCCCTCTGTCTCCCTCCTCCCTCTGTCTCCCTCTGTCTCCCTCCCTCCCTCTGTCTCCTCCCTCCCTCTGTCTCCCTCCTCCCTCTGTCTCCCTCCCCTCTGTCTCCCTCCTCCCTCTGTCTCCCTCCTCCCTCTGTCTCCCTCTGTCTCCCTCCTCCCTCTGTCTCCCTCCTCCCTCTGTCTCCCTCCCTCCCTCTGTCTCCCTCCCTCCCTCTGTCTCCCTCCCACCCTCTCCCTCTGTCTCCCTCTCTCTCCCTCTGTCTCCCTCTCTCTCCCTCTCTCCGTCTCTCTCTCCCTCCCTCCGTCTCTCTCTCTCTCCCTCCCTCCGTCTCTCTCTCTCTATCTCCGTCTCTCTCTCTCTCCCTCCGTCTCTCTCTCTCCCTCCGTCTCCCTCTCCCTCTCCCTCCGTCTCTTCCTCCGTCTCCCTCTCCCTCCGTCTCCCTCTCCCTCCGTCTCCCTCTCCCTCTCTCTCCGTCTCCCTCTCTCTCTGTCTCCCTCCCAGGCCTTGGCTCAACTCTCTGACTACAGGCTGGCGGGAAACATCACATCACAGGCTCTTAACGCACACCTCACCCGGCTCTCACTCCCTGCTGCCCTCTGTCACCCTCTGCCATCTCACCCGGCTCTCACTCCCTGCCCTCTGTCACCTCACCCGGCTCTCACTCCCTGCCCTCTGTCACCTCACCCGGCTCTCACTCACTGCCCTCTGTCACCTCACCCGGCTCTCACTCCCTGCTGCCCTCTGTCACCCTCTGCCATCTCACCCGGCTCTCACTCCCTGCTGCCCTCTGTAACCCTCTGCCATCTCACCCGGCTCTCACTCCCTGCTGCCCTCCGTCACCTCACCCGGCTCTCACTCCCTGCTGCCCTCCGTCACCTCACCCGGCTCTCACTCCCTGCTGCCCTCTGTAACCCTCCGTCACCTCACCCAGCTCTCACTCCCTGCTGCCCTCCATCACCTCACCCGGCTCTCACTCCCTGCTGCCCTCCGTCACCTCACCCGGCTCTCACTCCCTGCTGCCCTCTGTAACCCTCTGCCATCTCACCCGGCTCTCACTCCCTGCTGCCCTCCGTCACCTCACCCGGCTCTCACTCCCTGCTGTCCTCTATCATTCTCTGTCACCTCACCCCGCATGTGTGGCAGCCGGGGCTGAGACAGATTCCCGGGCACACACACAGCCGCACCCGAGTACTTCACAGGTCTTTAAAAGACCATTTGCATGATAATGAGGCTTTGTTGTATTTCACCTCTTCTTAGCACCACTGCAGCTCCACTCGGAGTATCGCTGGACTCGCCCGGCCCCCATAGAGCAGAGTCTGTGTTTGCTGACACACTGTAAAAAAAAGCACAGGTACGATGTCTGCAAGGTCCGCGGGCCGCCAGGGAAGGCTTGCCGGGCCGCTGGCGGCCCGCGGGCCGTACTATGAGTACCCGTGCTCTAGATGGTTGGGTAGGTTGGGGATGCTACCTGCTTTACTGATTTTAGTTTTTGTTCAAACACTGAAGTGGTGCAGTGATCTAATGAATGGAGGATATGGTACATTATATTGAAGGTTCTGATACTTCAAGCAGTCTTGCCCCGACATGAAGTTTACAGGAGTTACATCTCTTGCTATGGCATCCATGTTATCACCCATTACTTGCGGAACTCATATAAGTCATGCCTCCTTCTGTTTCTTTTGGTTTCTCATTCAGCAAATTCAACACACTTTAGAAGAACAATAGGTATTAGAGATAACTATTACTATTTATACCTGGTCTGAAACAAAATATAACATTTTGAGATCCTTTCTGTTCTTATCAGTTTGGGTGTGGAAGGCATTTGTCATTACTCACTTTTTATTTCTTCATTTTTAGGTCTCGACTAGACATTGCATGTGCTGTCTCGAAGAGACATGTTGCGTTTAATCCGTGGGCTTCATCCCGCCCACAGCCTTCCGATTTGCTCGGTCGATCATCTGTCTCGTATTCTTTGTCACCATTTGTCCCTGGCATGCATGGTCATGTCCCTTCTTGTGTTTAGCCCTCCTCACAGAGCACTGTCCTAGTGCTTGTAGCTTTACGCTTGTCCCATTATAGCACATGCTTCAGGAACTCTTTTTTTCTTTCTTTAACAGCACTTAAACAAGCAGCTTGGGCTTTCAATTGCTCCGTCCGCCTTTGAACAGGCCTGTAAATCTTCTTATCTTGTCACATTTGCAGTGCATTCAAAGACCGAGACCAAATGTCAGACACTGTTTTCGGAGGGCGCCTGTTTACTTTTATTCGTCGAACTTCAAAGTGTTGCTTGTTTGAGTAGATATTGCAACACAGAGCAAGAACTGATGAGAAAGAAAAGAGAGAGGAAAATTCCCAACAGTCTGTTCTCTCTCCACCCTCCCATTTCTGAGAAGCTTGTCCCTTTGCCTCTCCATCCGTCCTGAGGTTTTACTTGTTCCTTTCCTCCCCCCTCCTGCTGCCCGTCATTTTGTTATTTTAAGCTTGCAGTCCTTCTCTCTCCTCATTTGTACACAGTGACCTTAGATTATGCATGTCTGATTTTGTGCTGAAACCCACACAGCCTGCATCAGCAGACAGTATAGTAACGTACTGGTTCTCACAGATGAGTGCCGGGAAGCACATTGTGATGCTTCAGTGACTCTTGTGCTCCTTTACTCACCAGTGACCACTGCCCTCTTGAGCAACCTCCACTGGTGCAGATTGCCAGCAGATCTCCTGGATTTGACATCTCGGCTGGTGCCCCTCTCACCTTCCAGGATGCCAGCTTTTTAATCTGGGATGAGATGACCTGGGTACCTGAAAAGAACATTCTAATGCCTGCTTAAGCAACTGGCCAAAAATCTATCTGATTTTGGGCAAAACCCCTCATCACCCTGTGACCTTCCGTGTAGTTCAGTGCGATGTGATTATATTTAGTAACAACTATGCCATGTTCTCTCTGTTGCTGCCTCACATCTTTCCTGCCCCCTCCACACACATCTTTACTTTACCCCTTTCTCTCCGAAATCTTGACTTAATCAAACCCCCTCACCGCTATGCTCCAGTATCAAGCCCCGACAGCTTCTTCGAGCTAAGCACTACATTAAATGCCGACAGAGGACAGATCAGCTCTTGTGTGATGACAGCCTCGTTTGTCAGAGATGTGCTAGACCTCCTTGGGCGCCAGGATGAAGGTCGGATACTGTGCCAGCAAGCTAGGGCTCATCCTTAAGTGTGGACACCCTGCCTTAGCAGATGGAAGGTGCCGGGGGCACTGCATGCCTTGGCCCAGCTAGAGACTGCGTCCTGGACACCGGAAGGTTGAAGGATGCTCTGGTGAGGATTCTGCACCGAGGGGGTTCCTTCCCTAACAGCCACTGTGCACAGAGCCCCCACCTCTCAACCTGTGCCAGTACTTATGCGAGTCATAGAGTGTTTTACCCAGCATCAGTGGATTCTGATGTAAAAGAAAGAGCCGATGCAGCAGGAGTGTCATCACACCTGCTGCTTTCAGTACACCAAGTGCACTGCCTTTCATTCACCTCGGAGGGAGAAAGACCAAATCGGACTTTTGAGGTTAGCAGGGATTCCGTTTTTGTAAATACATGTTGCACAAATCTATGCAGCAATCACATTAGCCCACTGAGCTGTTTTACCTGGCTTTCCATGTATGTGTGGATGAGCAGAGTGCAGTGGTTCAGAGCCCCTCAGATGCACTAACACACAGGCCTGGCGGAGAGCAGTCACTGCCCAGGGCGGGCGCAGTGTGTTTTCAGTGCCATTGTTGAGGGCGGTGAGTAGGTGACGACGCTAACTATCACTGAACAGTGCTAGGAATATTTCACTCTCCGTGGCACTATTTACATGGTTTATATCGCGCAGTTTTTCATGTATAAATTTGAAAGTAACGATATTTTACGAGGGTAGTTCTGTGAAATGAGAACAATGCTATCAAATCTGCCCCATGAGTGTGGGACCTGATGTTAACGTCTGTAAAGTGATTATAATGTGGTGTCTGCAAGGAAATAAACAACAGTGTGTTGATTTTTTTCTCAAGTAATGAATGTGTGAATGTGCATTAGTACTTACCAGATATCTGTTATTCAGTGATAATAATGCACACATATTATTTGTGCCATGCTAGTGAAGATTAATGTCCCAGTACACAATGTTATTTATAGCAAGTATAGCAGGAAACCCAGGCGCTACACAGTTGCACAGTGTAACATGCTTGACCCACTCCAGGCTTTGCCTCTGTGAGTCTGGCCACTGCCACACTCCACAGCAATAATAAAAACAGTGGCGGCTGGTGACATTTGAAAGTGGTGCGGCGTAAAACAATTGTCGTACTTCACTGCGGCGAGCGAGCGTAGGGAGCGAGCCTGAACTACCTACAAGGGTTCGGGGGGTTCTCCCTCCGAGAAAATTTTGAAAAAAGAGTGGGCAAATGGTGCATTTTCAAGCAAACCAGAAGGTGTGAAGAACAGCTCAGTCAATACTACTGTGCGTTCATGCAGGGAATGGAAATGGGCCTCCATACCCACAGATTAGTAGAACATACATCTATAATTGGGGTTCTGAGCGCCTCGCACTCTTGACACAGGTGCCACAGCACCTGCTGAACTATTAATAGCTACTCCCCTAAAAGCATGTGATAAATGATACAGCATCGTCAATGAAAAGTGGCAACCTTTAAGAGGGAGTCTATGAAATAAACTGAGAATGACTTTGCAGTATTACAAAAAATATATAAAACCTAAAAAACGGCTTCTGTTGATAGGTGCTTTATCAATGCGCAGAGTGGAATAGTTGTTTAAGTACGTCTGTCCTTGCGTGGTTATGCTAGGCTCTGTATTGCTCAGTACTTGCCAGGTCTACTTTCTATTGCACAGTGAAGAAAAAATATTAAACATGTCGATTTAATTGGACAAATCCCTCTGCTGACACAGGTTTTTAAGGTGGCTCATATGGATCGTGTCCCCCTGATGACCAGAATTTATCTGCTTCATGGCCTCCTGGAAAGCAGCCCGGATGATGACTATGAGCCAAGGGATGGGAGAAACACATGTGGTGTGTTTAGTGTCTGAGGCGAATGTTTCACTGTGATGCTAGTCTTCCTGTGTAAACTGAAATTTACTGCGTATTGTTCTAACAATGGTGTACATTTAGGAGTTCTGCTATTTTAGCTGTGATGTGTACAACTGAATGTACTTCTAATGAACATGATACTGTGAATTCTCCACCTCAAACGACTGCAACAAACAACAAGAAGGCTGTTGTTTGTTGCAGTTGGTGATTGCTCAAGGGCGATTCTAGTCCACTGTTTATGATACTGTGGAAGTGGTCCTTCTCCAACCTCCCACAGGTACACCTATAACAAGGAAGACCAGCAGTCGGAGGTAACTGTAACATAAAAAGATTTATTTCGCTCAAGCGGGTACACCACCTCACAGCTCCATGTGGCTATGAGAGAAGTGGACAACTTACACAGTCATAGACAGCCTTATATATCTTTCTGCTGGAACAAGCGTAGGTGAGAATGGATGTGATAAATTAGCAGCTGCCAAGGATGATTAATAATCCCAGGATGATATCATGTACTAGTCAGGGCCAGTATCTCTGGAAATATGTATACATGGCATGCAAAACATATATATATAAGGATTACTCACTAACTCCCACCACTCATCAGTAATCCCGTGGTCAACAGAAATAAAGCAGAACTATACATAACTTGTGCCAGACATATAAACATAGACACGCCTGTGGTTACAGAGTCAGGCGCTCACTTGATTAATCATCTGGATATGGAACAAAAGGTCGCACGTCCTCTATCAACAGTAATTTGTAGACATAAGCAGTTTATGCAGCTGGCTGTAATACATTTGATATCAGTGAATAGGAATGTTAAACAATTGAGTCATTAACCGTTTGTTAAATGCATCCTGCCCTACTTGCGTGCTAGCAAGGAGAGAACAAACATATGCTCTGGGGTCTTTTGATGTATCCACATTGTTCTGTGTAACTGAAAGGAGCACATTATTTTGTGCTGAGGAGACAGACTAAGGAAAGCTTACCACAAAATGGTGGCTGCAAAATATAAAATGGAGGAGCTTACGTCCATTATAAAATCTGTATTTCCACAATCGACCCTTTGGACGCAAGGTCCAACATTGTTATCAATTTCTAATGTACGTGTTCATATATTGGCCGACTGTTACTATAGTGGGCCTCATGGCGTTCATTAACATAATCTACTGCATTTGGGAGGGAGGTGGCGTTATCCGAGACATCAATATCCATCAATTGTTGAGTCACAATATCCCTCATTATAAGAGCGTTAGTCAGTGTCACTGGAGGGACTGGGGGTGGTTTCAGCAGTCGCCCCAAACACTGGCAACATATGGGTAGGCAATTAATGAAAACACAGCACCCAATTACTACGAGGAATATGGTCACTAGGAACATCCCTATCTTCCAACCCCATGCCGATAGAGTGTTCCAAAAAGAGCCCGCCGGATCCCAAGAGCCAACATCACTATGGGCCTGGGCCCCTATATCATATAGTCTTTTGACAGCTTCCCTAACTGATGTGGAGGAGTCAGGTATATACACGCAGCAGGACACCCCGATCACCCTACAGACTCCACCCCGTTCTGCCAACATCATATCTAGAACCATCCGGTTCTGAAGGGAAACCAATCTGACAGCCTTGAGCTCCACTGTGATGTTCTCAATAATCCCTGCTGTCTCCTCTACAGTTGCTTCCAATAAACGGGATAACCTGCGAATATTTCTGGAATTTATGGCAGGGCCATACCAAGGAACAAAGGCCTTCAGCACATCACCAGCTATCTCTGATACTGTATCTCCTTGATCAACACTCCTCTTACCCCTTAGTGTTTTGGAGGCTCTATTTACCTCCTTTGTGCTTTTGATAGACATCGCTGGTGTCACAAGACCTAGATGACAACAGCCACCCCAATTCACTGGTAGCCAAGTATAGGCCCTAGAACCACAAATAAAATAAACTGAGTCACCGATATAAAGTGGAACTGTCATTTCCTGAGCAGCCATCTCAAATGTCATATTGCAATTGGTACTATTCCCCATGTCGGAAGTACCATTACTTCTGATACATATACTCCCAAGTACACTACGCTGCCTCATTTTCAAAAAGGGTATTTCTCTGGCGTCTCTATGAAGCGGAGGTGTACTTTCATTGTTTACCAAAAATAGTGGGGTGAATATATTAGAAAAGGGGAACGTTGCATTAGGTAAGACAACTTCAGTGCAATTTCCTGCCTGGAGGATGTCATCTTGATATCGGTTGTATAGTGATACAGTTGATGTTCTGGTGGTAGAACGGGATGTGACCAAGTTTTTAAGGACCCCTATTAGCTCAACCTTCAACATCACGGTATGTAACGCATAACAGGATGCTTCAAACGGCAGGGGCACTTGGAGGAGGGGTAGTCCTTCGTCTACATAGGCCGGAAATTGCATGCATATCCAACAATTATTTTTATCAATTACTTGATGAGTCTGATGAAGTAGGGTAAGAAAAGAATTATGACGCATTTCCTCCCTGTGATCCATATCCTCAGGTGCTACAGTAACTGAGGGGACCTTGTCAGAGGGAAGCGGGGCTGGTTTTGCTATAGGGTGATAAAGCTCTAAAAGATAGAGTAAGCCGATTACCAAAGACATTACACAAAATAACACACATAATATGCATAGTTTGGAGTACCAACGCCTCTTTTTGTTCATTGTAAGGGTGGAATAGGTATCTTCCATGTCTGACGAAAATACGGTCCCAGATAGCAATACTGTTAGAGATAATGCTTAAAAACTTCGAAATATACAATCTCACTTAGATGTGATAGTTCAACAGTGTTCGTTATAGGCCTCACTGTTACAGGCTCTACAGATCTTTGTCGGCAGTGTCCTTATTTTACTAACCTCACTGCACAAGTTAGTCCTTTACAGTTGGCACTACCCAGTGCGTGGCAGTTGGTGCTTGCTCCGTCCTAAGCACTCTTCAGTTTCCTTGGGCGTAGATTATATCCTGATACAGTTCGTTGATCGTCGATGTTGGTAGGAGGGCACTCACCAGTTCTTCGGTCAGAACGGTCCTCTTCCGGGGGCAATTTTGGCCAGAATGGTGGTGCTCTTTTCACATTCGATAAATGAATCCAGTTTTTGTGTCCATCACATCGCACTGCTGTTTGTGTGACTAACAAAACTTGAGATGGTTCCTTCCATCTGGGTTGTAGGCTGTTTTTCCTTACAAAGTTCTTGGTCAGGACCCAGTCCCCGGGCCGGATGTCATGCACTTCTCCTTCCAAAGGTGGGGACCAAGTGTCTCTGACCTGTTGGCGAATGGTAGACAGAGCAGTAGTTAATTCTTTACAATAATCCAATAAAGCAGAATGTGTCAATTCTTGCAACTTTGATGGAGAGGCAAACCCATATACATTTGCGGGTCTCCCCATGACAAGCTCATATGGGGAGAGTCTGTTTTGGATGTAACAGTTGTTCTCATAGAGAACAAGGCTATTGGCAAAGCATCTACCCAGCTGAGAGTACTTGATGCACATATTTTTTGCAGTTTATTTTTTAAGGTAGCATTGCAACGCTCTACAAGCCCTGCTGATTTTGCATGATAAATTGAATGGAATTTCTGTTTTAGCCCCAGTCCTTGACATACTAGATCCATTATTTTATTCGAAAAATGTACTCCGTTATCACTCCACAGACTTTTGGGCAAACCGTAGCGAGGAAATACTCTTTCAGCAGCATTTTTGCTGTACTCAAGGCGGTATTATCTTTCAAAGGGAATGCTTCCACCCAATTGCTAAAACTGCATATGACAACTAAAACATATTGTTTCCCATTGGCAGGGGGCATCTCGATGAAGTCCATCTGAAGACATTCAAATGGATATTCTGGCAATCTGAAATGACCAGGTGGTACTTGTATCCCTTTTCCCACGTTATGAAGAGCACAGATCATACAATTTTTAGAAAGTTTTACAGCTGTCTTTCTTATATTTTTGTTCTCCCATATTTTCTCAATTGTATTTGTCATCCCGTCAGCTCCCAAATGTGCAGGACCATGGACCATCTGAAGTATGGGCAAGAGAAAACTATCAGGCAGGACCCATTTCTGTCCAAGTGTATTCATCCAAGCCCCAAGATGTGTGTCAAAATAATAACCTTCCTTTACCCACTGCTTTCTTTCTTCTTCACTTGCAAAAGCTTGAATCTCCTTTATCTGCGTGTAAGGATCAACTTCTTTCGTCTCCTCATCTGCACTCGACACTACATATGTTAACGTGTACTCATTTAATGCAGTATGCCTTGCTGTTTCATCGGCAAAGGCATTTCCCTGGCCTACATGGTCTGTGATTGTCTTGTGTGCACTACACTTCATGATAGCCAACTTAGTTGGTAATGCAAGAGCATTTAATAATCTTGTAATCAAGGTGCCGTGCTGTATTTTAGCACCTCCAGATGTAATATACCCTCTTTCGGCCCATAAGCGTCCAAAGTTATGAGCCACCCCCAAGCGTACTGGCTGTCAGTGTAGATGTTTACCACTAACTTCTCTGAAAGTTCACATGCTCTAGTTAGAGCAATTAATTCAGCTGCCTGAGCAGACATCTGTTGTATTTTACATGTTTCAACAATTGTTTTATTGGTTGTTATTGCATAGGCTGCCGAGGTGGTTCCATCTGGTCTCTTTAGACAAGAGCCATCCACAAATAGTGTTCCATCGACCTTAGACAGAGGTACATCTACCAAATCTACTCGACCTTTCGTTTCAGTTTCAGTGACAATCACACAATCATGTTGTACTTCATCCTGCTCCGAAGGGAGAGGCATCAGAGTAGCTGGGTTTATAGTGTTGCACCGCTGCAAGGTCACATTAGTAGCCATTAATATTAGTTCATAATGAGTCAATCTAGCATTAGTTAAATGCTGCGTCTTGGTTTTGTTTAATAGTATGTCCACTGAATGAGGGACATAAACCATAACGGGATGTCCTAGTACAATAGAGTCTGCCTGTTTTACTGCAGCAGCCGCCGCAGCAATATTTCTTAGGCAGTTCGGTAGGCCTCTTGCTACCGGATCCAATGTTGAAGAAAAATAGGCACATGGTCTATTCTTCTCTCCATTTTTCTGTGTTAGTACAGCCATTGCGCACCCTTCTCTTTCATGTACGAACAATGCAAAGCTTTTAGTATAGTCTGGCGTACCTAAAGCAGGTGCATTGCATAGAGCAGATTTTAAAGCCATGAAGCTATCGTGATGTTCATTTCTCCCAAGGGACGGGATCTTGCACATCCTTGTGAGTTAAGGACAATAATGGTTTGGCCAGACAAGAAAAATTTGGTACCCATTGCCTACAAAAGGAGACCATTCCCAGAAATGCACGAACATCCTTTTGAGTTCTAGGTCTTGAAATGTTCTGAATGGATTGTATTCTGGCAGGTGAAAGCCTCCTCCCCCATTCGACAGGAGGTGACCCAAATAGGTTACCTCCTGTCGACAATACTGTAGTTTAGCTGGCGAAACCTTATGTCCATGCAAAGCGAGAAATGTTAAAACATCATGCGTAGCCTGTTTACAAATATCTTCTGTTTCAGCCGTGATTAATAAATCATCAACATATTGCAGTAATACCGTACCTGATGGCATAATACAGTTATCCAGTTGTCTTTTTAATGCCTGGCTATAAATGCTAGGGCTTTCTGTATACCCCTGTGGAGCTCGACAGAATTGATAGGATCTCCCTTGGAAACTAAAACTGAACAAATACTGACTATCTGGGTGTATGGGAATGCTAAAGAAGGCATTTTTTAGATCAATCACAGTGAACCACTGGGCTGAAGGTGGTACAGACGAAAACATTGCAGTAATGTCGGGTACAACAGGATATTGTGGTTCCACTATTTTATTAATGGCTCTCAAATCAACAACCATCCTATATTTGACCTGTTCCGTTCCATCATCTCGTTTAACCACAGGTAAAATGGGACTATTACATAGGCTACTTGTGACTTCTCTTATTATTTGTCGTTGCAGCAAGTCTGATATCACTAATTTCAATCCTTCCTCTCCTTCTCTTGACATTTTGTATTGGGGAATGCGGGGTAATTTAACATTTTGTTTTACTTTAATATGTACTGGCTCAATATCCATTCTTCCTACATCGTTTGGTCCATGTGCCCACAACTTTGGATCAATATCCCGAAGTTCAGGTGGTAAGGTATTTTTGTCTGCAACAAGATACTGCTTAGATAGTGCTGATTTCTTGCAAGTCAGATAAACACCATCTGGTGTACAATATATGGTAGCATGCATCATTTTTAAAGCCTTTAAACCTAGTAAATTAAGTGAACATTTCTCTGTTAATACAAAGGGCATGCTCCCTGTTATGGGGCCTATAGTGAAGTCCAATGGTCGCGAAATGGGGCTTGTTACAACAGCATTAGAAAATCCCACCGACTTATCTAATTTTCCCGAGAGAGGAGCATGGGGGAGCAAGCGGTGGGAAATAGATGTGTTAGTGGCACCAGTATCTAGAAGGAACACTCTTTCTTCACCTCCAACCATCATTGTTACATATGGCCCTGAAGAATCTACTGGTATTTGCACTCGCTCCCTGTCCTCTCCTGGGCATCCCTATTGGGTCCAATCCTGATGATCATCATCCTGCGCATAATCCTGTGTAAAATACGCATTATTCCTTTGGTCGAAATAATTTGTCTGGTCGGTGTCATTATAATTTCTTTGTTGTCCTCTACCTCTTCCTCTGTCTGCGTGGGGAGTTGTGTTCCCTCTGTAAGTATTGGCATTATTTCTCATAGTCTGACCCTGGCCCTGTAACGAAGGGCACTCATTCTTCCAATGACCCTCCTGATAGCAATAGGCACATGTATTGTAGCCTAACCCTGCTCTCTGTTGCGCCGGAGCTGAAGCAGCTCGACCAACCCCTCGACTACGTCCACCTCCCCTCTGAAAGTTTGTACGTCCTCTTGACCTTCCCCTATCAGGAAAAGCTTGCTGCATCAATGCTTTTGTTTTTAACTCCTTCATTTGCTTATCCTTTTTCCCTTTCTCTGCATTTCTCTTATTCTCATAGTAGCAGGCCATGGTCAATAATTCAGCTGGATCTTTAGCAGTCCAGGTGCTTTCGTACGTCTTTATACTATCTGATAAGTCAGGTAGAAGATTATGAACAAACTGATTAGCAAAGATACGCTTCCCTTGTATAGTCTGTATATCTTGCCCACTGTATGCTTTAAAAACCTCCTCTATTCTACTAAAGAAATCAGTAACTTCCTCTCCCTCCTTCTGTCTGCATGCCGTCATTTTATCCCAATCCACCTTTTCTCTGGGCAATATTTCCTGCATACGTGTTATAATATGCCTTGGTAAGGCTATTAAGGATGGTGGCACGGCTCCTCCTGCTAATCTACCATTATCATCAGCGACTATGTTTGGCCAGTGAATAGTTGCACAGTTATTATCCCTAACTGGACGCCATATTTCTTGAGGTACCAAGAAATCAAACAAAAAATCAATATCTTTTAGTATCATGGGTGTTAAATTAATGGCGGATTCAAGTTGCTCATAAAAGAGCCTCGGATTTTTCTAGGATCAGGTAACTCCTTTTTCATGGCTAATAAATCAGCCCTAGTCCAAGGAGTATGAACATATTGCGGGATAGGGGGATGATGTGCACTGGCCTGGGATCAGCAATTGGATGTACCTCTCTCATAGGGTAAGCTGAAGTATCACCACTAATTTCTGGGCCATAATGTTGGTGGATATGTTTTTGTGTGGCACCACATATAATGATATCTAGCTCCTTTTGGAACTGATAACAGTCATTAAATGCACTTTTGCATTGCGCGATAGTTAATGTAGAGTGCTCACTATCCCTCCATACTTTGTTTAACCATTCTGGTGACGTAAAAAGGACGGTACTATCCTCTAATAAGAGGTGACAGTGATCAAACAGTCGCGTCACCATACTATTAATGACAAAATTTTTAACTCTTAATTCCTGCATCCCCTCAAATGTGTCCCAGGCTTCTCTTTTAGTTATTTCCCCTTGGTCCATCCACTTTTTGGTCATTTTCTTTATAGTATCTTTTTCTGCGTGACCTAGTCGGGTATGTCTGACATATGTGTCTGGTGTTGATCTATCCCTAACTGGTGACCTAGAGTAAGGGGAATCCATCCAGTTGTCCGGTCTCCGCATAGTTATTGTAGGGGAGTGACTTTGTGTGCTAAATGGTGTTGTGAACATTGGGGGCGTGGTGCTGGAGGATAATGTTGCTGGAGCGGACGGTACTGTTGAGGTGTAACCTACCGCTCCCTGTGTACCCTGAAGATTAGTAACGGGGGTTATCTGCTGGGCTTGCGTAACAGGAGTGGCTACCTGTTGAGCCTGCACAACAGGAGGGGCGCTTGCTGAGTAGCTGGTGGACCCCCAGCCCCGGGACCTGGGGCAGGAATCTGGACAATATTATATGGGGAGGTTTATCTAACAAATCTTCTAATACTTCATCGATAGGAGGGCACTTTCTTTTTTCTATCGCAACAAAACATTTTTCTGTTTTCATCCTAAACTCTCTGTCATGCTGTTCAATGTTTTCGTTTATTTTTATATTATTATATTCTGCTACTTTAGCCATGGTTGTTTTTCTGTTCTCTCGTTCCCTATCTTGTTTTTGTTTCATATTCCGAGTTCTGGCAGATTTCTCCCATGTTTGAAATACTTCAAACATAGCGGGTCGGACCTTCCGTTCCATCATACATTGTTGTAAATACTGTAATTTAGCTAAATCAAAGGTACCATCAATAGGAAATTGTAATTCCTTATCTTTTTTTGTATACTCATGCCATATTCTATTGTATAAATTCACATTCACTCCTTTTTTATCATTAATATCCAACCAGGACTGTCTTCAACAGGAGTGGGGACACTTTCGTCCAACCGGTGACCTGATTTTATACAACAGAACGTTTTAGAAATGCATTTCTTCATTGTTCCTAGTACTTCGTAGTTATAACTATTATTTTACCAAACTAATCAACAAACTTAAGTAACCAAACTTAATTAACAAAACATGCAACAGAACAATCTCACCAATCTGTGGTGTCCTCAAATCGTCCGACTGTTGGTCTTCGGACAACACGTCTGTTTCAAAAGGGATCAGCTCGTGGACCTCTGCCGGGGAATCCTGTGTCAAGAGGCCAGTCGGGACTTCAGATGGCAGCTGCGGAGAAACTCCGTCTCGTTAGTGCAGGGGCCCCCACGATCCTTCGGTCCTCAATCGCACCTCTCAACCACGGACTTAGCTAGCCGTTGGATGTCCCACGGAGAGGTCCCACCAGAGTCGCCAATTTGTGGAAGTGGTCCTTCTCCAACCTCCCACAGGTACACCTATAACAAGGAAGACCAGCAGTCGGAGGTAACTGTAACATAAAAAGATTTATTTCGCTCAAGCGGGTACACCACCTCACAGCTCCATGTGGCTATGAGAGAAGTGGACAACTTACACAGTCATAGACAGCCTTATATATCTTTCTGCTGGAACAAGCGTAGGTGAAAATGGATGTGATAAATTAGCAGCTGCCAAGGATGATTAATAATCCCAGGATGATATCATGTACTAGTCAGGACCAGTATCTCTGGAAATATGTATACATGGCATGCAAAACATATATATATAAGGATTACTCACTAACTCCCACCACTCATCAGTAATCCCGTGGTCAACAGAAATAAAGCAGAACTATACATAACTTGTGTCAGACATATAAACATAGACACGCCTGTGGTTACAGAGTCAGGCGCTCACTTGATTAATCATCTGGATATGGAACAAAAGGTCGCACGTCCTGTATCAACAGTAATTTGTAGACATAAGCAGTTTATGCAGCTGGCTGTAATACATTTGATATCAGTGAATAGGAATGTTAAACAATTGAGTCATTAACCGTTTGTTAAATGCATCCTGCCCTACTTGCGTGCTAGCAAGGAGAGAACAAACATATGCTCTGGGGTCTTTTGATGTATCCACATTGTTCTGTGTAGCTGAAAGGAGCACATTATTTTGTGCTGAGGAGACAGACTAAGGAAAGCTTACCACAAAATGGTGGCTGCAAAATATAAAATGGAGGAGCTTACGTCCATTATAAAATCTGTATTTCCACAATACACTATGCCATTCTTTACAGAGACCAACCCTATCTAAACAAGCCATAGTCTGGCTCCAATAGGAATAGTCTATCCCAAACTGCCAAGTCCCCCTACAGATGGCGACACATGCGAAACAAGCCACATTTGGCCTACTTAGTCCTCATCAGTGAAGTATAGCTTGTGTTTTTCTCAAGCTATGGTTTGGGTTCTGTCACATCTGTGGTCCCAGCACGCTAGTGATGTAGGTTGTTAATTTAACTGCTGACCCTATAAAAATCTGCTTTCTCAACAGAGCTCTCCAGCTCACATGCAGGCTATGAGCATATGCCCCGGAAATCCCACTTTAGGGCATACCCAATGGCAATTTCCCCTTCACACTCACAGAACTAAGAGACTGACAAGGCAAAAATATTTCAATGCTGGGCGACTTATTTGTGGATGGCCAACTCCTCAATTTTGAGAAGCTCACTACTGAACAGGGTTTTCCAGCAGGACAATTTCTACTGTACTCACAGCTCAAAAGGATCAGCAATAAGCTGTGGAGGATTACCCATGAAGCACCACAAACCCACGGAGTACTACATAAATTATTAACAGTGCTTGAAGGCCGACACTTCGTTACTTGGCTCTATAGGGCCCTGAAATAACATACTCTGATCCAATTTACGCGACTTCGTGAGACGTGTGAAACAGATAGCAATCGGGATGGGAATGCACAACTCGAAATGGTTAAAAGCATTAGACTACCCACACCCATTCTCCAGGAACGCCCGGTTAAAAAAAAATACAATTTTCCATGTACATAGAGCTTATCCCACGCCAGCCGGATATACTAGTCGCACAACTCATGTTCCCTCGATGCTGCTCGAACTACGCTGATCTATGACACATCATATGATATGGGACTATTCCTCATTACACCAGTACTGGCAAGGGGAGCTAACTACGGTAACCAACGTCACCCAATATACTGGGCGGGACACCTGGGAAGCCATCACCTTAGGTGCGTGTCTATGATCGCACTTAACACAACAGGGTGGCATCACAACAACTATTCCCACACGCCTCTTATGCGTCTGCAACCCTGCAAACACCATTACCCAGTCGCAGCCGGCAAAACGGGCGGGTGGGTGGGTTCGCGAGGGGAGGGGAGGGTAGTGGCGGGACGGTAATATTATTATATAAAATAAAAAATCTTACCTTCCAAGTTCCTCCAGTACCGCGACTGCATCATGCACCGCAGCCTCAGCTCCTGCTGCTCCTGGGGCGTTGTAGGCAGCATCCCTCCTCCTGCTCCCCTAAGCCAATCACACACTGCAATGGCAGTGTTGTGATTGGTGAGGCGCAGCGGAGAGCGCCCCAGCCGGGCCATTTTCTCTATGTAGGCTGCATGCAGCAGCCTACATAGAGAAAAAGGGAGAGTGCGCATGTCAGTACCCACAACAGTGGGCAAAGCCACTCCCCCCTGCCCTTGAACAGGACCGCCCACCCTCCCGCCCCCAACCAGGCACTCCAGGTACTTCTGCTTTCTCGCAGTGCGAGAAGCAGAAAAATAAAATGGTGGTTTTACCATGTTATGCTTCTGCCTTCTCGCACTGCGAGAAAGCAGTGGGGCGATGCCCCCACGCCCTAATGAAGGAGCCGCCACTGAATAAAAAGCACATACACCCTGCGCATCTGTTTATGTTACAGATTAGATGAGAAAGGGTTTGTAGATATGGTTCAGCTGCCTCCTCCAAAACAAGATTTGTTTGATTATTTGTAAATTTGCCCTTTTGACCAGTTAGTATGAAATTTGTTAGTGACCCACTCAGCAAGGGTGTAATTTTGAAAAACAAGGCATGAAAGCAGAACTTCACTAAAAATACGTCCTTTTTTGTTGTTTGAGTACTTAGGGCCTGATTAAGAGTTCGGCGGTCCGTAAACCGTATGGTTCTCACCACCATATTACGAGATTGTCGTATTGCTGTTGGTAAGCCCGCGGGTGAACAGCTGACACTGCCAGCACAACGCAGACCACAGCGGCCGTAGGGAAGTACAGAGAAGTTTCATTACCGTCCATATTATGATTTGGCTTTCTGACGAGCTGACCACAGCGGTGGGACCGCCGGCTTCAAGAAGGCGAAATCAAAGGATTTGGGGTGCATACTCACCCCTCTCCTGTTCTTCTCGTCTTCACCCCAAATAATACGACCTTACTTGCGGCAAAATGCAGGTAAGTCCGTTTTGTACTATGTACCCATTGACTGGAGTGGCCACTTATAAGCCAGTCTCCAGCAATGAGTAGGTTGTATTTTTACACATGTATCAATCATATGTGTACGTTCGACACATGTGCAGTCGAAATGTACACGTAGGCATCGATAAATATGGAAAACCATTGACCACAGCCTCAAAACCACCGCAGGCACAGCGGTCAACTCATAATACTGTGGTCGGAAGACCACCGGCGCTGCAGTGTTCTGGAGGCCGCGGTGTTCGGGTGGTTGGACCGCCGAACTCGTAATCAGGCCCTTAGTGATGTATTGATGCAAGTGTTGGGCTGGTACTGCTAACCCTGGACACACATTCTCAGACGTTACCTTCTGTCTCTGTTCTGCGCTGCTATGGGTAGGGGTGGAGTGGCTCAGAGAAACCGTGCTAGCCTGACTAGGAGCTAGTTTTGCATGCTAGTGGGAGAGAGAAATTAGCCCCATCCCCAACCCGGCTTCCTATGCATTCCAAAACACTGGAGTTTCATCGGTCTCTGGATCTTGGACCTTGCCTTTGGCTAGACCTACCTCTCTGACACTTGCTGCTTTAGATGGCAGCACCAGGATGCCCTTCGGCTGGCTACAAGCTCTATAATTGCTGCCCTCTGCCCTTCAACCGGTTGTCATCATTCTAACCCGTCCCTCCCTCTCGTGTCACCCTATCTTTCACTTGTTCTGTCACCTGTCTTTCTTTCCCTCCATCACTTTTTTTTACACCCAGCACCCTGTCAGCTCTCCAAGCTTTCCTCTCCTGTCTGTCCTTACTCCTCTTTCTCCTTTGCTCTGCCTCATCTCTCATTCCTGCTTTCCTTTTTAAGTCTCCCATAGGCAGCGCATCCTCTGTCTCTTCAAGACATTTTTTTTTTTAAATTAAATTTATTTTTATTAAGTTTTCATGTATGCAATAAAATACAAAAACCAAAGAATCCCCCAAAAAACAAACAAATAATAAAATAAAGTAAACTACAGAGACCAATACAGGGCATTACATCATTGACAGTGTACTTGAGTTAGTGCAGTCCGTTACTCATAAACTGAATCACGTAATATATCAGGCAGCTTCTCTTCATCAGCGTCACGGAGTGTTGTGAGAAAAAAGAGTGGCAGCAGGGCGTTAAAGACAAAATCATAACTTAAATATTATTATATCCACCCTTACTTCAAGTACCAAAGCAGGCAACAAACACTCCAGGACATCTGGACTGGGAGGCTCCCTGACATTCCCTGTGCAAAAACTGCCAGGGGTGCATAACAAGCAGTCTCAATTCGCTCTGCTCACTGAGGGGGTTGTGATTCCCCGTTTCCAGCATCCTGATCTTTAGTAGTAAGGTACGTCTTATACAACTCCCAAAAGTTTTTTGGGCGGCTGCGCAGGGGAAGAAGTTTGCTGTAGTTTTCGGTTTGGGTACTACAATACAACATATCTTATAATTAAAAAAAATAAAAAAAATAAAAAATATCTTTGGACCAGCATGCAGCAATCCTACGTCTCGCAATCAACAATCCCATATCAGCTAATCTCCTTATGGCCTTGGGCAGCGGTTTGGAATATCCAAGCAGTGCGAGCATGGGGTCTGGAGTTAGTGGCATATCCAAGATGTCTCCTAGCAATTTAAAAATCTGTACCCAGAAGTTAGCAATCCCCGGGCACACCCAAGCAAGATGAAGGAAATCAGCCACGTCAGCCCCACAGCGTTCACACGCAGCAGCATTGCGCAACCCATACCTATGCAATCTCTCGGGAGTGTAATATACCCTATTAAGAAATTTAAAGTGAATCAATCTATGCCTCCCATTTAGCGAAATTCGTTTCGTGCTTTCGCAGCAGTATCTCCACTTCCCATCATCTATATCTACCACCAGATCCACCTGCCATGCCAATCTCGCTTTCGTGTAGTGGTTGGAACGGAAACTCTGAGTAGCCTTGTATAACTTAGCAATGATATGATTCGGAGAATCTGATCGGATTACATATGTGAGGGCGGCTACCTCAGGCGGCTCCGTCAGATCTGTGCCCAGATTCTCGAGCAATGACCGCCTCATCCTGTGAAACTGAAACCTGGTAAGCATAGTGTGTTGTTGTACAGCTGTGGCCACTGCGTCCCACGTTTTAACTATACCGTCAGAAAACATATCGCCTATCGTCTCGATATCCAGAGACTGCATTGCTCTCCTTACCCCCCAGTCAGCGCATGCCGAAAGCCAGAGACACCAGTCCAGCGGCGTGTAAGGAGAATACATCACAGCTCCCGCCTGCAATTTCAAGAGATGGTGCCAAGCATGTACTGTCGTGTGAATAGAATCTACGATGCCAGTCCTGCGGTCCGGAGGTTGAAAGAGGAGTGCTGGCAAAGGGCGTGGAGCAGCTACCACCCGCTCGATCTGTATATGCGGAGTATCAGCCGGGCCGTGTATCCAAGAATGCGCATGCGCACATTGGGCCACCCTATAGTAGACATCTAGATCTGGGGCACCAAGGCCCCCCATGTGGTATGGTAGCGTAAGTATCTCCCATTTAACGCGCGCATGTTTGCCTGCCCAAGCAAGCCTGATTAATAAGGAGGTAAGTGTTCGAAAAAAGGAGCTAGGGAGGACCATCGGAATATTGGTAAACAGGAACAGAAACCTCGGCAACACCACCATTTTCATAATTGCTATTCTGCCCATAAGGGACAATGGCAGTCGGATCCAGCGATCAATGTCGTCCTCTAACTTACTCACAGCAACCCCATAATTCTCTCTAAACACCACCTCCGAGTCAGTGTGAACCTTAATACCTAAGTAACGCACTGGGTCAGTCGTCCACCGCAGCGGGAAGTCAGGGGTGAAAGGAACTGTGACAGTAGTAAGTGGGAATACAATCGACTTGGTCCAGTTGACCTGCAGACCGGATAGAGCACCGAATTTGACCACCTCCCGCAAAACTGGGGAGAGGTTAGTTTCAGGGTTTCGAATGTATAGTAGTGTGTCATCAGCCTAAGTGGAAATGATCAATTGGTATCCCGGGAAGCGAATTCCCCGGTACCCATGATATTCTCTGAGTGCACAGGCCAATGGCTCTGCTACAAGCGCATACAGTAGCGGAGAAAGCGGGCACCCTTGCCGCGTGCCCCTAGTGATTGGGATTGTGTCCGTAACCATGTCTCCCAGCTTTATCCTAGCCGCCGGCCTGTTGTATAACGCGTCGACCAGTTGTAGAAAGATGCTTCCCACCCCCATCTTTGTCAGCACTTGATACATAAATTTCCATTCGACCGAATCAAATGCCTTTTCCATATCAAGGAATATGGCCACAGCTTGAACGTCTTGTCGCGTGTGTTGGATTGCTCCAAAAACCGTGCGGATCTTATAAGTCAGGTTCCTGCTCGGGACAAACCCTGCCTGCTCCGGAGCCACAAGCAGCGGCATGAGAGGGGTTAGCCGGTTCGCCAATATTTTAGCATATAGCTTGACGTCCACATTTAGAAGTGACAAGGGTTGATACGACGCGCATTCGGTAGGTGTCTTATCCGGCTTCAGATTCGCAACCATAAGCGCCTCCCTCATCGAGGGTGGCATCTGACCACTTTCAGCGATCTCTTCAAAGAGTGTGCTCAGGTGTGGAACAAGGACGTCTTTAAACTCCTTATAAAATGAGACCGTGAGGCCGTCTACTCCGGGTGCACTGCCTGATTTAATTCCCATTAATGCAGCTGTAATCTCCTCTGCGGCCAAAGGCCGCATCATGAATTCCCTGTGGGCATTCGTCAGCCATGGTAGTTTGATGTGTGCCAAGTAATCAAGCAATTTGTCGTCGAGACACCCCGCTTTTGACGTATACAACTGTGTATAGTACTGCCTGAATCTACTAGCTATATCTGTTGAGTCCGTCAAAGGTGTCCCGTGTGCGTCGTTGATAACACCAACCCCAGCTGCCTCTCTGCGCTTCCTCAGCAGGGAGGCCAATACCGAGCCAGGCCGGTCACCCTCACCATAGACACGGGCTGTTGCATATTTCCCCATATGTTTAAGCTCTAAATCAGCTGTCTCATGGTAGTCTTTTATGAGCACCTTAAACTCCTCCGTAAGCCGGTCATCAGATCCAGTAAGGAGGTCACGCTCTAACGCCTGCAGTTGTTTCTCCAGATCCGAAAGACATCCACGAAGAGACCTAAGGACGCCGGAGTGTTTAGACATAGCTATCCCCCTGATATATACGTTAAAGGTCTCCCAAACCGCGAAAAGGTGTCCACCGACCCAATATTACAATCGAAAAAAGTGGTTATTGCTTCTAACAGTCCAGCCCTAAAAACCGGGTCCAGTAGGGAATACGGGGGGAAGCGCCATGTGAATGGGGGAATCTGTGTGTGTGGATAGTCCGTATCTAGCAGTATTGGCGAGTGATCAGATAATGTGCGAGGCAGAACCGTGCAGTCACGGATTTGTTGAAACATTTCCCTAGAGGCAAACCAGTAATCAATCCTGGTGTGTAAATCGTGATATGCAGAGTAGTGTGTGACTCCTCCCTCATTGTGTGACCTCGTTCTCCACACATCTAACAGCCCAAGTTGCATCACTGCGTCCATAATAGCCCGCGCTGCAACCGAAGGACGGCGATCCGGGCCCCCAGATCTATCCAACTGTGGGTTCAGTACGCAATTGAAGTCACCCCCCCCATAGAAAATGTGCTCCCTTGTGGCTTTGCATTTTGTCTAATAAGTCCATGAAAAACTGCGGGCAGTCATAATTTGGGCCATATACATTCACCAGTATTAAATCAAGCCCCTTCCCTCTACATTTTGAGATGGTGAACCTCCCTTCTGTGTCAGTGTCAAGTGGAATCAGTTGAAGCCCTGCCTTAGGATTAATCCACATAATGACACCTCGAGCATGCGTCGTAAACCCCGCAGCATGTGTATGCCCCTGCAAGTCTCTGCAGTGAAACATTTCGCTATTAAGTGGCAGGTGCGATTCTTGCAGCAAAGCTATATCGACCGCATGCCTGTTGATGTAGGACATCACCTTTCTTAGCTTTCCAAAATAAATCATTCAGTCCGCGAACATTCCAAGTCATTATTTTTAATTTACGAGGTAGCAGGTGCGTCATGGTGGTTGGTATGTGTGATGAGTAATAATCCAAGCCGCTAACCTCTTGTCTCCCTGCTTGCCTCCAGTTACCCACCAACGGTACGTCTTTCGAATCGTGCATGCCCTGTCTCTATTAAACTCCTGAGCTGGTCTCTGCATCCCGCCACCCCCCCACCCACGCCATACACACCCCAACTTTGCAATGGCGAGAACTCCCTTCCCTTCCCATACTAAACAATAAAGCAAAACCAAAAATCAGAACATCTAGCATCAATAAACTAAAGTGAAACAATGCCAGGTTGTGGGACACACGCGTGGGCAGATGTTGCCCGAACCCTTCAACAAATCTATCGCAACCGATGGGGTGTCTCCTCCGCCCGCCATCTAGCACATCTTGTGCTTCAATCTGGCCGTTCAACAAAATTATCAGATTTCTCAAGTTTTAACAGTAACATGCAAACAGTACCCCCCGGCAAAATCATATTATAGCAACTAAACTTTGCAGTAAGCAGCATAGCGTCCATAGTACTGCAAGAACTTCCAGTGGACCCCCACCTTCACCATCCCAACTATGGGGCCGATTCCGATTCAGGCCGGAAATCTCTCCGACCGAGCCGGACCCGGAGAGATTTCCGACCGAATCGGACACTGGCAGTCCGACCGAACGAGTACGATGCGCACGCATGCAATCGGACTCGAGTCGGTCGGACTCCCATTGAGTCAATGGGAGCCGGACGTACAACGCGTACGCGGGCTCCCATTGACCCAATGGGTGCGAGGCGAACAAGGGTGCCCCCTACAGCGGGTACGCCTCGAAGCGACTTGCGGCGTACATGCACAGGTAGGGGGGACCCATGGGTCCCCCCTGTGTGCGACTCGCGCGGCTACGCATACAGGGGGGTCCGACATGGACCCCCAAAGTGCGGCTCCGACTGCTCTTTTGAGCCGGACGGCGCGAGTCGGTCGGACTGCTCGCGGCGCGCATCGTACTTGCCCGGCCGGGGAACGTCTCCATCGCGCGGTGCGCGTCGTGTCCGTGCGAGTCGGTCGGAGCGCTTCGGACCCGCGAACAAGTCGGTCGGCGATTTCACGTGCGCTCGCATCGTACTCGCTCGGCCGGACGCACGTACGAATCGGTCGGGAAAGAGGGCTCCGAATCGGATCCGGGAAGCCGAATCCGATTCGGTGCCCTACCGGCCGAGATCGGAATCGGCCCCTACGTTTTCAAAAACATCAATAATTAACAGTTCCCACAGTGCATCATACAAACTTAGAGTCTTATCTGCAAGCCGGAGGATCCTGGATATCAGTCCTGGTCGTCCAGACTACCCCCTGTAGCACCTTCAAGGGTGGGAGACACTCTGCCAGAGGGCTTTTCTTTTGCCCACTCCTTCAGAGCCTTCTGCAGGGTCTTTGGATCAGAGAAGATGCAGGAGCTACCAAGGCGGTTCACTCTAAGACGGGCCGGATACAACATGGCGTAGTCAAGGTTCTGCTCCCGGAGCTGCTTCTTCAAGGGAGCAAATTGTCTGCGTGCCTCCTGGACCCGCATTGTAAAGTCCGGATAGAGAGAGATGGCCGATCCCTCATAATGGAGTGTTTGGCGTTCCCGAGATGCCTTCAAGGCTGCATCTCTGTCCCTATAGTTTAATAGTTTGGCAATTATAGGCCTCGGCGGGGCACCAGGCGGAGGTTTCGGGCCCAGCGAGCAATGCGCTCTCTCCACCACAAACATAGAGGAAAGAATTTCACGGCCCAGCATCGTGGTCAAAAGCTGTTCTACAAATGACTCCATATTCCCAATACTTGTGGATTCCGGCAGACCAGTAATTCAAATGTTGCTTCTGCGGGACCGCGCTTCGAGATCCTCCGCCTTGTCCTGTAGTGTCAGTAGGAGTTTGCCCATTTGTTTTTGTGCTGAGTCCATTTCTGTCTGTGCTTCCTCGACTTCCGTGACCCTTCTCTCTGTCATATCCATCCTCTCGACTTGCTTGTCCATGCGTTCCGTCATGCGGTCCATGCGGTAGGATAAAGAATCTATCTTGTTATCTATGGAGGATAGACTTTTTTGCATTGCGGCCAAGATGAATCAAGACATTTTGTTTACTGTCAGTGGGCCATTACTTACCATTGGTGGGCTTCAAGGCCACTCAAATTACTTGCTTCCTGCTGGCCAGCTGTATTCTGCACTTCCCTCTTCTTGCATGTGACCCTTTCCTAGAGCATGGCCCAAGTACTTGTGTTCTGACAATGCTTGCACTTTTAAGACCTATTTTTTTTCCATTTGTTGATCCACTCTACAATCTTTCCTAGATAGCTCTGTCATTTGCTTGTTGTTTTTGGCTGTCCAGCTTGACTTTGTCTCTCTCGTGAGCATTCCTTCTTTGCTATATCCTCCCCAGTACTCGCTATCTGTAAACAGACCTTTAAACCAGGCCTTTACATCTTGTTCTTATCTTGTCTCATTTGCTGTGCATTCAAAGACAGAATTAAAATGTCAGGTTTTGTATTCCAAGGAAACCTGGTGTGTGCCTTTCTTTCGCTGACTTCAAAGTGAGAGAATTTATGTGACAATTCATCCTGCTGTGTACCCATGCGAGAGGACAGGCTGTAGGATCTTATCTTTTCTAGCATACAACAAAAATAAACTGTGCTTCATTTCAATATGATCAAAACAAATAAATACATTAGGTGATGACATTGCCACACATTATCATTTGTGCACAGTAAAGCTGTATGTCTGTGCAAATGTAATGGCCATTTTCAATTGGAAATGTGTTGTCTGTAATGGCAGTGCGCTACCACACCATGCATACTCCACTCTATTCCACTCCACTCCACTTCACTCTACAACACTCTATGCCCTTACTGTCTATGCCATGACACTCCATGCCACTCCACTGTAAGACACTGTACGACACGGCTTGCCCGTCCACTCTGTGCCCCTCCACTCTATGCCCCTCCACTCTATGCCCCTCCACTCCATTCTACCCTACTCCACTCCAATCTACCCCAACCCAAATTGCCCTAATCCACGTGTCCACTCCAATCTACCATTCCTATCTACCATACTCTAATCCACCCAATCTGCTCTTCTCCAGTGCACCCCGCTATACACTAATCTACAGCCACTCATCTCCACTCCAATCTACCCCACTCTACTCCACTCCAATCTACCCTACTCCACTCTACCCCAATATACCCCACTCCACTCTACCCTACTCCAATCCACCTAATCTGCCCCACTCCACCCTAATCCAATCCACCCATTTTACCCCACACTACCCCACTCCAGTCTAGCCCACTCCACACCAATCTAGCCCACTCCACTCCAATCTATCCCACTCCAATCTAACACCCTTCACTCCAATCTCACCCACTCCACCCCAATCTACCTCACTCCAGTTTAGCTCAATCTAATCCACTTCACCCACTCCACTTTACTCTACCCCACTCCACCCACTACCTCACTTCAAACAACCCCACGCCAATCTATCCCACTCCACTCTTCCCCAGTCTACCCCACTTCATTCCGAGTTACCCTCCTAATCCACCCAATCTACCCCACACCAAGAGCCCTGCTCCACTTCAGTCCACTCTTCTCCACTCCAACCTACCCCAATCCATTCCAACCTACCCTACTGTAACCCACCCAATCTACCCCCTCCAAGCTCCCAACTCCACTCCAATCTGCCCCACTACACTCCAAAGTACCCAAATCCACCCCACTCTTCGCCAATATACCCCATTACAATCTACCCCAATATACATCACTCCACTGTCATGTGCCTTAGTTATGCCCAGGGAGAAATGCTGCCAGTTTAAACATGTACACATTTTCTAAGTTGCCTTCCCTTTCACACGATGATTTTTAACACACATTTGCGCTCGTGACAATGCAGGATACGTTTCTCTTAAACTACATTGCTTACAAATTCCACTTAGTAAGAACATTATCACAATTCCTTGAACATCCCGAACAAGGTCTGAACATACATTGTGCAAATTCGGTTGTTTGTTGTTCGTCCAATAGGCGACACAGCTATCTGTAGACCATAAACAATGGTGGCCTGATTGGAGGTCTCGGCTCAGAGCAAGGATGCTTTTTGTTATAAATAAACAAGCATGTCCGGATTTCAGGTAGAGGACCACTTGCTGTCATTTGCGAGGCCACTAGACGTTGAAACCTCAACCCAGATGTTTGCTTATCCCTCTGCGAGGAGGGATGTCCAACTCGTGACCAAGACGGGAACCTATATTGTTTCCTTTGAGGTAACTGGAATGGATCATCCAATGGGGATTCTTGCCAGTACACATACACACCCTAGACACTTAGGCTACGGAGCGCATAGTAGGAGTGCGCTATGTATATATATAGTTTTATGTGCTTGCATACATTGTTTAACAAGATGGTGGAACTGTTCATTCTGTTCACTGTCCTTATATTGATAATTATTCTTACCTGCTTCTGTCTATTGATCACTGCAGCCCATATATTGTATACAAGAATCACGATGGTTCAATAAGTATTGCAAACGCCCTTCTGTGTATTCCTTATATATTTTTCTGGGAGAAAGAAAGCACGAGTGACTGAGTGAAGGGGTTCTAGATCTGTTAAGACGATTCCTGGGAGGGATCAAGGTTGTCATGTTCTGTGGTTGCCAAAACTGGTTGCTACCTATCTAGGTTTAGGGGTGCTTATGGTGGCACTGTGAGCTAACTGGCCTTTAGGTCAACATATCCTGATGGGGTGCTCTGAATCAGTCTGGCACCATCCCAAAGTTTACGTTGCCTAACAAACACGCAATTCCTACTGGAAAGTGGAACTACACGACATGGCACCACCAATTTGTAAAATTGGTTCTTATCTAATGGCTCACTCGAGTTGTTCTATCGTGCTTTCTCAGAGACCCCTACTTACCACTTAACCAGAGACGTCCGTGGTGGTAGGAGCTATGCTCCTCAGCTGAGTTGGTAACACCTATGTATTGGCTGTAGGTTGTTTCAAGCTTAATTCATACATTTTCAATTATGTCTGAAGATAGAGGACTTAACATTGCTGTGAACTGCAGACATGCAGTTACTCAGAAGCCAATATAACATGGTCTTGGAGCTACGGGTGGAAACGTTACCTTTGTGGTTGAGGCTCACAAAACATTTAGGACAACGTATTCTAATCTTGGGTTACATTACTGGCTGCAGACAACACCACACGGGTATTTCACACCTACAAAGAGGATGAGATACCAGACAATTATACACCATTGGAAATAGAGATTCCACTCACATACCAAGAACACATCAATTGGTTTAATGGCGCCCTTCCACACACAACAGGAAGCGTTAGACTTGGTCCTCTCAGCAATGAGGGAGCAACATGAACAGTGTAAGCCGGATACACACTGCATCCTAATGTTGATAATTTATCAGCAGCACAGGTATGAACACTATACAAAGATCTAGTAACAATATACGGAGGTCTTACACAGTTCGTTATGTCAACATTAACACTTAACCCTGTGCTGACTACCCATGCTGCACAACCACAATCGGCTTCTCCAGGCATCAGCCCAGAAACGCAAAATGCAGTCATAAGAAAAGTTTCCGTCAAACGTGAGGAGATTCCGTTCTGGATTGCACAAAAAACAAGCCAGCTTGAGGTGGTGTTTCTCCATACGGGCCCCCAGGAAAAACACAGAATACTGACTATTTGCTTGCCAATGGGGATGGCTCCCCCTGTGGAAGACTGCACAACTTGGGGTACAGTCTTTGATGCCTTATATACCAGAACACATGGAACCCCTTTTATTGGCTGTTTTACCTGAAGTGCTAAAACAGATCCAGAATGAGTACGGGGCAGCAACTGCCCTGGACTTAGGGATGAAACTGATGGGCAATTTTGCCACAGTATCAGCCGTTATGTTAAGTAACATAAAGGGGAAAGCAGCAGCGTTGACTATACGTCAGTGCATATGAGATTTGGCTCCTGCACAACAGGAGCGCAAATTACCTAAAATTATCGAAGAAACCTATGCTACGCTGGGTAGAGATAATTTGGGAGCCAGGCCTGGGAAACTACAATTGAAGAGTAATTCTGAAAAGGATAACTCTAAGCAAGCATTCAAAATAAAAAACGCTATATCCTGCGAAACGGTGACAACATTAGACCGCCTGACAGGTAACAGGATAGTAACAAATGTTCATCCTGTTCCTTTCAAGAGTCTTCCAAAAAACTTTCAGATAGAGGTGCGCTGTGAGAGCGCATATCGGAAGAGCACGTGAAACAGAAGAAGGACTCACAATGCTCATCTGTCTACATCATTAAACAGGAAGATAAACCAAAGCCTTCCAAGCCTCAATTCAAAAAGAAGAAGGTAGTCGAACTTAAGGTCAGGCATGCCGGGGTTTTGAGGACTCTGCTTAAGAGCGGCGAATGGACATTGACAATGCTGGACAGCGCGGCAGAAGTCACAATAGTTTGCCAGAACCTGATGGATTGTCTGGTGGGAGTAGCGCTGAGTGACACCTGATACTAGGATAAGCGTCCTGCATCGTTTATATGAAGTACAACTCCAATTGGAGGGGGATGTACCCAGGAACATTAATGTTCTTTTTTGGGAGGACTTAACCCAAGGTTACGATATTATTTTGGCTGAAAAGGATTGGCCACCTGATTTCTTAATGGATTGCTCAAACGGGGAAACTGTACTTTTACCTGCTTTTTCCAACCTTGTTCCAGAATCAGTTAAACATTCATACGCCAAGGAGTGGGCGCTAGCGCTAGCTCCCGGGTTATACTGCAACCATGTGGAATGGGTTGACGGTTCCCCTTACCATGAAATACCACTGAGGATAACCCCACAACCTCAAAGACCATACCCAATAAAGCATGAAGCTAAAAAACAAATTAGGGAAACTCTCCAACAACTTGAATACCAAGGTGTAATAGAAAGTTGCACCTCATCAATGAATAATCACTTGTTTACTGTAATGAAACCCGATCATTCATACCATCTAGTATTAGACTACAGACACTTAAACACAGCTACTCACACATTTGCAGTACAAAATGCTCACATTGCCGCACTAATGAACAGCATAGTGTGAAAGAAATACAAAACAACACTTAATATCTCGAATGGATTTTTCTGCCAAAATATAGCACTTGGAAGTAGATATTTGACCGCATTTTCAGCACTAGTCTCTCAGAGGCAATTCTGTCGATTGCCCCAGCACTATAAGAATAGCCCTGGGCTGTTTTCAGCCAGAGTAACAGAGATTGTGATGATCAGGCATTGTCCTATGTCGATTAAATCTTCTTAACGGATGATGACCTTTTGGAACACTTGACAAGAGTAGATCGCATAAGTTTTGGGTTTGCTCACATGGGCTTCAAATTTAATTTAAAAAAATCCAAAATTGCCTATCTCAATGTCCTCTTTCTTGGATATGAGCTGCCAAGTGAAGGCAAAAGCCTTGCGACACACTTCTTAAAGAAGTGTGCACTACTTTAACCTCTAACTATATCGAAAAGACTACAATCCATATCGGGATTTCTAAAGTTTGACAGGACTTACATTCCAGATTACGCAGACTGGGTTAAACCGTTCTAAGACCTAATACGTCCAGACTTTTCCAGTACGCATTGGACTCAGGAACACACAAATATCTTACGTTCTATACAAGATGACATGATAGCTTCAGAACACACACACGGGTAAACACAACAAACCTAGTGATCCGCGTCATCACAGGAACATCCTGGTATACCTATGTCACGTTAAATAAAAGGGACCCAGTACTGATTACAAATAAATCGCATTTATACACTAATGCTAAAATGCATTTTGCACCTACAGAAAAAATACTGACAGCAATACAGACTGCTGTGGTGAGAGAGCGAGCACTGGCTCAGGGTGAACGCATTATTGTTGTGACCCCAGTGCCGACCTTAGATGCCATCACCAGAGCGAGCATACCAAATGCTAAGGCATTACATCCACGATGGATTCAATGGGCTTTCTCTCTCACTGCAACAGGTATAGATTATAGATTTGATTCTGCACTACAAACACAAGTCTTTCTCCAGTACGAGCAAGAATATCCTCTGCCTAATGAAGTGATGCCTCTGGAACACTATGATTGCATCATATACACGGATGGGTCTGCTCAGCCTGCTGTAGGGACAAAGCACCAATACTCAGCAGCCTGGGCAATTGTGAAAGGGCGCATGCACGATGACTGCACAGCACAGCTGGCTGAACGAAAGGCTCTAATTCTGGCACTGGAAAATATAGATCCCGGGTTCCCCACACTCATCGTGTGTTATTCGTATTATTGTGTCCAGTCATTTAATGAATATCTACATTATTGGAACCAAAATGGATTCAGAGACTCAAAGGGTTGCACAATTAAGCATAAGGTGTGTTGGGAACAGGTGGCAAAGCTGAAAGATTTCTTGCCACAGGCTCATGTAATATACACACTGAGTCATCATCATGCTGGCGTTCATGTGGTAGAGAATTCCAAGGCTGATGAAGCCGCGAAAACAATAGTTTGCACTGCTGCAGTTGCTGCAATAACTCATTCAAGTACGAGGATAGACAGAGACATCATGGTGGCTGTCAATGCTGCTCGCAATGACACCCACCTGCTGAAAGGCCTTCCACTCAAGTACTCCTATAAGTTAGATGCACAAAACATTCCCTATGGTCATATTCCTGGAGTGGGGGAATAAAGAAATACCAAACATTGACTGGGGAATGGATTTAATAATAGCTGCACATGAGGGTCTGGCATCTGCTCATGCAGGGGTTGCTGCTACAATTTTGTTGTTGCAGCAACGCTACTTGTGGCCAGGTCTTTACAAACAGACCAAGGACTTCATCCTTAAATGTGACATCTGCCGGCAGATGAAGGGTTCCAACGATGTGTGTCCACCACAGACAATTCTACTGATTTCAAACAAGACTCTAGCTTGTGTTTACCTTGACCACTGTGCGATACCAAAGGGGATGATGGACGGAGCGTTTGAGCTAATCAAACACTCACCCTCAGTCAACTGATCTGGGTTTAATCCATCATCATTCTTTAGCTCACTCCACCACCCCAGTTCAGACATGGCCATATGCAAATCAGTCTGACCCTGTGCCTCATGGGAACAGTCCAGGCCGAACTGCCAAGCCATGTCTTCCCTGGACCGGAAACAAGCATCCTGGGACCGGTTTCTGGCTATTCAGCCGTCATCAGCCAGGCTAGCTTGAATCCAGTGGCAAAGTGAGCAAGGGACCCACGTCTGGGCATACCCTGCCAACTTAGGGCGAACAAAGCGATACCAAAGGGGATGATGGACGGAGCGTTTGAGCTAATCAAACACTCACCCCCAGTCAACTGATCTGGGTTTAATCCATCATCATTCTTTAGCTCACTCCACCACCCCAGTTCAGACATGGCCATATGCAAATCAGTCTGACCCTGTGCCTCATGGGAACAGTCCAGCCCGAACTGCCAAGCCATGTCTTCCCTGGACCACTGTGTCCCTTTGTCATATGGTTATTACTAGTATATCTTGGTAGCAAAGGATTCAAGCTATCGATTCCTATGGGTATGGCCTCAGCGGTCGGCTGATGCCCGAATTGTTATAAAGGATCTGCGAGTCTTCATCGGGACATACGCAGTAGGCACATTACATTCTGACCAGGGTCCGGCATTTATCTCTAGGGCTTACAAGTTTGGGTGTGACGATGTGTTTCTCATCTCCCTACCACCCTGAGGGAAATTCGGTTGCAGAGAGGGAAAAAACGTGACTTAAAGCAGTTTTTAACAGCGAGGGCACTGGGCTCAAGCCGCAGTTGGGTCCATCATCTTTATGGGGTCCAGAGGGCACTCAACAACCTGCATAGAAAATCCCTGAGTGCTCAGACCCCCTATGAAATCCTGTTTGGGGTAAAGATGTGTTTCCCTGACCTCTACAATCCCAGCACAGTGGCGGGGGAAACACCGTTTGTTAACACTGAACGATTGGCTGTTTTACAGGAACTGAATGTCTTCCGGGACGAACATAGCAATGTCCAAGTAAAATGCACTGCCACTGGGGCAGTGAAGGAAGTGCTGGCAAGAACTGCCTGCGTCCTGAAAGTTGGGGACCTGGTCAGGGAAAAAATTGTGGACAAGAAAGAATTTGGGCCATCTTACAGAGCGTCTGTACTTGTCCTGGCTGTTGAAGGTACCAGAACTTTACTTCTTCCGCCTCTTGCCGGATGCAAAGACAAAAGATTTGTCTCCATTGATCTGATCAAACCACACTATGTGGCCGATTCTCAACAGTAATCCGCGTTGACTCCTGAATAGCTAATGAACTGATGAAGCATCCTCTCTCCAACAAGAGACAACAATCAACAACAACAAAGTATGCCTTCTACTTGTTGCTACAACTACAACAACTGTACAGTCAACTAGTGCAGAAATGCAGATTTCAGTTCGGAAAAGTGAAAAGAACATGGTCTACTTCAATGTACCACAGATCGAGTCAGCTGAGCTGCCTAAAATAGACCGAACTGCCTCTGGCTACTTCATCGACTTTCATGACTTCTCTTCAGATTCGTCTGACCCACCACCACTACCACCTCTACCTTTCAGGCTGAAAGTGCGTGTCTTCTGTCTTTGGCTGAAAATGACATATTTTGTTTCTCCATGGCTAGAACTTTGGATTACAATTTTGTTACTTTTGCTAGTCCTTTATATTGATTTTGGGGCAGTCTTTCTCCTAATTCTGAATGGACACTAGCTCCCAGAAGGCTCTGCAGTACAACTGGTAAACTTGGTTCTTAAATCACATTCGTCATCACACCGAGAATGAAGAGACCTTTCCCTGGTGAACATTTCAGCTGTTCCAGTTCCTGATGGGATTGTTTGGGATTGGGTATTGTATGATGTGTATGGCCCCACTGAACTTTTACAAATTCTATACCTGTTTAAAATATCATTAAATGATATCATTACCCCTAGTACTGTTTCTGACAATTGGGGCATTTATACAGTGCATGACATGCTAGAAGATCAAGAGCATTCTACTATGTTTTCTTCTAATGAATTGTATGAAGGTACAGCTAATTGTGATGATATGTTTCTTTTATAACACTGTGGTCATCATTTTCTGCATAAAGCAAGTATTCCACATACTGTTTACAATTACACTCAATGGGAACATTGCCCTACACCACCACGGGGTAGCTGAAAAACATTTGCACAGAAGTTTACATATTTGTTTTGGGTATGATGCATCTGACCCTCCCTCTTATTACTATGTTATATTACGTTATAACAATTTGTATAGCGCACTACTACCCATAGGTGTCTAGGCGCATTGCGGACCACATACTGTAAGCGGGAGACTAGTTTTTAAAAAGCCAGGTCTTAAGGTGTTTCCTGAATTCAAGCAGGGATGTAATCTTCCTAAGAGAAAGCGGAAGAGCGTTCCATATCCTAATGGTACTATGTCTGAAGCTCCTACCCCCTCAGTTCATCGTTTCAACTCTGGGGGTGAGCATTAAAAAGGCATTAGCTGATCGTAGTGACCTACTGGGAGAATACCAGTTAAAAACGTGATGAAGAAATTGTGGGCCGTCTCCATGAAGTGCCTTGTGTGCGATGCAAAGTGCCTTAAATTTCACACGCTGGCCAACTGGAAGCCAATGCAGATCTTGAATCCCGGCCCTGATGGACTGGTGTTTAGGGACATCCAGAACCAATCTAGCAGCGGCATTCTGAACTGATTGTAGTCTTCTGAGCTGGTTGGACTGCAAATTGATATGCAAGGCATTACAATAGTCCAACTTGGATAAAACCAAAGTGGTTAAAACAGTTTTCCTAGCCTTTCTAGGAATGTAGGAAAGGATTTTACGCACCGTTCGGATAGTAAAAAAACGCCGAGGACACCACCTTTGAAATCTGAGATTTAAAATGAAGCTTCTCGTCTATTATGACCCCCAAATTTTTTGCTTTCGCCACCGGAATAGGAAGGGGGCCCAAAGAACTTGGCCACCAGGCTGGTGACCAAAGAGGAGAAAGCTGTCCAAACAGCACCACCTTGGTTTTACTCGAATTTAACTTCAAGCAGTGCCTACTCATCCACTTACTCAAGGAGACCATACAATCATGGAGTTTGGTAGAGTAGTTAACATCCTTGTCAATGGTTGAGATCACCAATTGGGTGTCATCGGCATACGAGGTGGGGATTAAATCAAAACTTCTAATCAGAGGTGCTAATTCGGACACATAAATATTAAAAAGTGCAGGGCTCAAAGAAGAGCCCTGCGGTACCCCACATGGCAAGATAAAAGGTGCTGATTTAAAATCGCCTAGTTGCACTGTCTGAGTTCTATCTGTTAAAAAAGATGTTAAAAGCATGAGAGCATTTCTTCCCAGACCTATGCATTTTAAGCGTTTTAACAGCAAGGTATGGTCCACGGTATCAAATGCCGCGGACATAGGCTTGTACCATCACCCTGCTGATTTCGACATTCCATTTTCAGTACTGCCTGCAATACCACCAAGTGGGCAGATACGAAGGGTTGGGTGAAGGGTTTGTACACAAGTATTGGGAACTACCTTTCAAATTTCGGTGTTGAAATAGGTAAAACTGAAGTTTTTCTCAGCGGTTCAGACTGTGAGGATACTTTGAGTGGATCCTTAGTATGCAAGGACGTTTTGCTTCACGGGGCCTGTAATGCTTCCGTGGCAAACTTATCTTGTTAAAGCTCAAAGTTCAGGGTTTTAATATAAAGGAAGTGGTGGCGCTCAGCCTAATCACGTCTGTGTATATAGGTCACAATATTAGGTATGGTGCTGACTAGGAAGGGGAGACCCTTGTAACCCCTAAACGTGTGTAGGGCAACCCTACAACAAACAAAGATACCTAAATCCTGTGCACACATACAGAATCAAACAAGATATGTAAATATCATTCAAAAGCGAATTGTACAAGATTCGTGAGTGATGTCATAATTTCTTTATTCTTCAAGAAAACCGCAACCAGCCGACACGTGTTTCGTCAGGGAAAAGTAATTCCCGACTCTTCAGGGCTGAAACGAGTAGTCCAGACTCAGTATGGTCCCTAAGCCGGTGATAATTCCAACCCGGTAGGGCACAAGTATATGATGAATCCAAGCATCCAAGAGTATTAGATATAAGACATCTGGAAGTGGATCGGCAGAATCGCGTGATCGGAATGTCAGTGATGGTTCCAATACCAATAAGACACGATCGGAGTCCAATCTACGTTAAAAAATAAGTGACGGGTATTCAATGGTGATCCAATAAGGTGAGTTAAAACGGCCAGTACCGCCAGTAGTGCATGAGTAAAATCAGTATCCAAAATTTATCACTGGAAGCTCGATAATTCCAAACGTATATCCGTACTCAAGTCAAATCAAGGTTCAACACGTGTGTGTGTTCACCAATTCCGTTTGCTTGTAGAGAAATATTCGCATCCTGGCGGCACCGATTCCCTCGTTAGGATACTGATTTTACTCATGCACTACTGGCGGTACTGGCCGTTTTAACTCACCTTATTGGATCACCATTGAATACCTGTCACTTATTTTTTAACGTAGAGTGGACTCCGATCGTGTCTTATTGGTATTGGAACCATCACTGACATTCCGATCACGCGATTCTGCCAATCCACTTCCAGAAGTCTTATATCTAATACTCTTGGATGCTTGGATTCATCATATACTTGTGCCCTACCGGGTTGGAATTATTACCGGCTTAGGGACCATACTGAGTCTGGACTACTCGTTTCAGCCCTGAAGAGTCGGGAATTACTTTTCCCTGATGAAACACGTGTCGGCTGGTTGCGGGTTTCTTGAAGAATAAAGAAATTATGATAACACTCACGAATCTTGTACAATTCGCTTTTGAATGATATTTACATATCTTGTTTGATTGTGTATGTGTGCACAGGATTTAGGTAACTTATCTTGTTACTTGAAAGGTTCCCCAGCGGCCGCGATACGTCCGGTTTTCAGATTGCTCTCTAATGGGAGTTACCTGACTCTGAAATATCAAGGTTGCTGTTAAATGAAGCCAGGGGTTGCCTGTCTTGTGACGGTTTCTTCTGTTGTCGCTTGTTGTACACAAGGACTATTTCCACCTGGCCTTACAGTTAGGGAGGCGACACTTTGGCCTTCAATAAATCTTACCAATGTGCACTTTGATGACCTGAGCAAACTGAAAACCTTACTATTTCAGAAAGATGTGGCCTTAACATCTGCTAAGGAGTCGTTTGATCTCCAGGTTGCAAGGTCCTCTTCAGGGATACAGTCGCTACTCCGCACTAACGTCCCACAACATTTTGGAGAGCTGGTGCACCATATTTTTAACATGTCTAGTACGACGGGAATAGCTCACTTTTTTAAAAGTATAGGCTCTGGGTTGATTAGCACTTTCCAGGCAGTTTTCGTAGTCATTCTATCCTTCATACACTCCGTGCTCTGAAGCATTTTTGGGGGTCTTCTGCTGGTCCTGTTCCTGATTGTCGGGACTATGGTTTTAATTTTTCTGCTCCGCAATGGATGTCCCATTTCAAGAACAATTGGAGCTGGTACTACCTTATGTGCTACTGTGCCGTGAGCGCATGGTAGATTGCTTTACCGCACCGCTGCTTCGAGAACTGAAGGAGCATTGGTTCTTATCATTTTGGCCTGTTTGGCTTCACTGTGTGCAGACTATATTCATCTGTCTGCTGTGCACTTTTGAGTGTGCCCTGGACTTGTGCCTGGGAACGCAATTGGGTGACGCTTAAAGGCCCATTTGTGTAGCTGTCCACTGTGTATTCCATTGCTCTTGGCCGCATTCTACGAGCCTTCCTAGGATGCTTCTCCTCCTGGTGAATTGGATCTTGGCTCTAGTTCTGCGGAACCCCCACCGGCTGTGGTCACTCCCTCATCGGCTGCTCTGGGGGCTGGATGGAAACACATTTGCTCCATAAGCCTACTCCGAGGTGTGCCCTTGGGGTCACCGTCTGCGGTTGCTGGGAACAAAAATGTTTCGTCTACCACTTGGAACACATAAACAATTGACTATTCTGTTTGGTGGGAACTGTTAATTTGGCCTTTTTTTTTGCATCCTAAATTAATTAAAAATGTATTTTGTAGGGAAGGGCCCCTTTTGACATGGTTACCCCCCACTTTTTGCCTGGTATCTGATGTAACCTAACCGAAAGTGTGCTGGATTTCTGCTAACCAGGTCCCCAGCACCACTATTTTTTCCCTAAACTGTACCATTGTTCCACAATTGGCCCCCTTTGGGATCCTTGTAAGTCCCTAGTAAGTTGTACCCCTGATACCTAGGGCCTTGAAACTGAAGAGGGTCCCTAAGTACTGCAGCACGAGTTGTGCCACCCTAAGGGACCACCTCACCAAGCGCATGCAAACTGCAATTGCAGCCTGCATGTCTTGCTGCAAAGAAAATCAAAGAGTCGAAATGGCACACACCTCCGTGCACCATGCCAGTAAAGCACTGCATGTGGTATAGGTAAGTCAGCCCACCGGCAGGCCTTACAGCCTGAAGGCAGGGTGCACTATACCCATGTGCTTGTTGTACACAAGGACTGTTTCCACCTGGCCGTACAGTTAGGGAGGCGAAGCTTTGGCCTTCAATAAATCTTACCAACGTGCACTTTGATGCCCTGAGCACACTGAAAACCTTACTATTTCAGAAAGATGTGGCCTTAACATCTGCTAAGGAGTCGTTTGATCTCCAGGTTGCAAGGTCCTCTTCAGGGATACAGTTGCTACTCTGCACTAACGTCCCACAACATTTTGGAGAGCTGGTGCACCATATTTTTAACATGTCTAGTACGACGGGAATAGCTCACTTTTTTAAAAGTATAGGCTCTGGGTTGATTAGCACTTTCCAGGCAGTTTTCGTAGTCATTCTATCCTTCATACACTCCGTGCTCTGAAGCATTTTTGGGGGTCTTCTGCTGGTCCTGTTCCTGATTGTCGGGACTATGGTTTTAATTTTTCTGCTCCGCAATGGATGTCCCATTTCAAGAACAATTGGAGCTGGTACTACCTTATGTGCTACTGTGCCGTGAGCGCATGGTAGATTGCTTTACCGCACCGCTGCTTCGAGAACTGAAGGAGCATTGGTTCTTATCATTTTGGCCTGTTTGGCTTCATTGTGTGCAGACTATATTCATCTGTCTGCTGTGCACTTTTGAGTGTGCCCTGGACTTGTGCCTGGGAACGCAATTGGGTGACGCTTAAAGGCCCATTTGTGTAGCTGTCCACTGTGTATTCCATTGCTCTTGGCCGCATTCTACGAGCCTTCCTAGGATGCTTCTCCTCCTGGTGAATTGGATCTTGGCTCTAGTTCTGCGGCACCCCCGCCGGCTGTGGTCACAAAAATGTTTTGTCTCCCACTTGGAACACATAAACAATTGACTATTCTGTTTGGTGGGAACTGTTAATTTGGCCTGTTTTTTTGCATCCTAAATTAATAAAAAATGTATTTTGTAGGAAAATGCCCCTTTTGACATGGTTACCCCCCACTTTTTGCCTGGTATCTGATGTAACCTAACCGAAAGTGTGCTGGATTCCTTCTAACCAGGTCCCCAGCACCATTATTTTTTCCCTAAACTGTACCATTGTTCCACAATTGGCCCCCTTTGGGATCCTTGTAAGTCCCTAGTAAGTGGTGCCCCTGATACCTAGGGCCTTGAAACTGAAGAGGGTCCCTAAGTACTGCAGCACAAGTTGTGCCACCCTAAGGGACCCCTCACCAAGCGCATGCAAACTGCAATTGCAGCCTGCATGTCTTGGTGCAAAGAAAATCAAAGAGTCGAAATGGCACACACCTCCGTGCACCATGCCAGCAAAGCACTGCATGTGGTATAGGTAAGTCAGCCCTACAGCAGGCCTTACTTGACATTCATGAAAGAGTGACTCATCCTGCGAGCTGGAGAACTACCAAAGCCTTGGGTAGCCTGCCAGCACTTCAACAAACACCAAACGTTTCCCTTGGAGTAGGGGAGCTATTCCCCTTCAGTCTGCAAGCACCGACAAGCAGAGTCCGGTCCACCGCCGTGCAGCTCCCCGGCCCCTCTGACACCGCAGACGACCAGGAGAAGCTACTCATGTTCTGGAAGGTCAGCTCTGTCTCCCCACCGAGTGTGAAGACCCCATGACCAACCGGAGCCGTGCAGACCAACCCCCGGGGTACCGGACGTCCTTCACCAACCACCAACCATCAGTGACCGGCCAGACTCTCACTGCACCAGGACCAAGCAGCTGTCGAGGGACATCAGCATTAATGAGACCCAATTTGAGAGTGGCCCAGCGGTCTTGATTTCTCCTCTTTCAGCTGTTTGTCCCTGACCGCGGGGTGCATCTTTGCGCACCAGACTAGCTGACCAACCCACTCTGCTCAGAGCACTACCGCCTGGGTCCTGACAAACCGGTGGTGCCCCGTGCTCCGAGACCCCCTGCGACCTGAGCCCCCATTTGGGAGCCCTCTGACTTGCCTGCAAGTCCCCCTGTGCAGCCTCTTTTCAGGTGGCCGCCCCTTCACCGTAGCGCACCAGCTACCAGCCTCACCAGCACCCTGCTCTTAGTAGAACCTGGGCGGTTCCCTAAGAACTGCTGGTAGCACTTTTAATCTTGGCCCACTACTATTCCGATTCCCCAAGGTGAACCCCTGAAACCGACTATACCTACTTTTATGCATCTTTGACTTTTTCTCCCGTAGGATTTCATTGTGCGTAAAAGCGCACAGGTTTAAACACTTTACTTACCTGTGCATGTACTTGCCATGAAAGGAAGTTCTTCAGTTTGAAATATATATAACAAGCCATGTTATTTTTCTAAATTGGTCTCGGATTTATTCTTTGAGTGTGTGTCTTATTTATTGCCTCTGTGAGTGCAAACAATGCTTAGCACTATCCTCTGATAAGCCTAACTGAATGCCCGCACTACCACAAAAGAGAGCGTCAGTATTATCTACTTTAGCCTCTGTAACCAATCGGGCACCCTCTGGACTCTACGCACAGTGAACTTTGTTTTAGTAACACTATATAGAGCTTCCTACATTAGCTTTTTTATTTTTATATTTTAATGGCTTTGTGGATTCTTTGGACTTTCAAACTGTATGATTGTCTTTTTTTAATTGATTTTTAGATAGATTTTTAAATCGTTTTTTATACATATGCTGTGGCATTAATTAATATGGCTTTCTGTTTATTTTAGATACCTTGTTAGTCGACCTATGTTCGTGGAGTGGGTGTCATGTGTCTTAGTTAGGCCCGGGGAGAAACGTGCCATTTTAAACATGTAAACATTTCCTAAGTTGCTTTCCCTTTCACACAATGAATTTTAACACACATTTGTGCTCTTGACAATGCAGTATTAGTTTCTCTGAAACTACATTGCTTACAAATTCCACTTAGTAAGAACATTATCACAATACCTTGAACATCCTGCATAAGGTCTGAACATACATTGTGCAAATGCAGTTGTTTGTTGTTCGTCCATGCAGCTATCTATAGAACATAAACAATGGCAGCCTGACTAGAGGTCTCGGCTCAGAGCATGGATGCTTTTTATTATAAATAAACAAGCATTTCCGGATTTTAGGCAGATGTGCACTTGCTGTCATTTGCAAGCACTATATGCTGGAACCTCAGCCTAGCTGCTTGCTGATCCCTCTGCGAGGAGAGATGCCCAACTCGTGGTGACCAAGACGGGAACCTACATTCTTTCCCTTCAGTTAGGGAACACATAGTAGGAGTGCACTATATATATATATGTATATATATATATATTCACTGAAAAAACCATAGGTTTTAGGGACAGTTATAGTTAGTTGGACATTGCACTCGTACAAAACCCGTGAAATTCCCCCGTTATAGTTAGTTCAGCTAACTATAACTCGCGCCCCGCAATGCACTGCTGATGACGTCACATATTACATCACTCATGACATGGTCAGTGACATCACTGATGACATCACTGATGACATCTCAAATGACATCACTGATGACATCATCCAGTGACTGTGTGTTTCTGTAAAGTTTAAATATGTTTAATATATATAGGGAAAGGCGTATTGAAGAATGAGTGGGTGTATAAGTGTCTGAATGGATGATTTAGTACGTGCGTGACTGACTCTACAAGTGAGTGATTAAACGTATCTTACTGAATGCATGGGTTAGTGACTAAACTGTGTGAATGTCTGTATCCGTCTGTTGGTGTGTAAGTGGATGCATGGATTTGCGAATAGCTACATGAGTGTCTATATGGGTTATTGATTGGTTCTATGAGTATCTGTATGGGTGCCTGAGTGTTTGTGTGGATGGGGTGTGTGCGACTGTGCATAGATGTGTGAGTGGGTGATTCACTGGGTGGATGGTTTCAAGAGTGCATCTGTGATAGACTGTATGGGTGGGTAAGTGTGTGTAAGAGTGTGTTAGTGAGTGAATGTATGTCCCAGTGGTACATGTGTGAGTAACTACATATGTGAAAGGCAGTATATATGTGTATTGGAGTATATAAATAGCTATAAGCGAGAGTGAGTGATTGTGATAGTGGCTGTATGGATGAGTGTGTGCTTGTATCAGTGATTGTATAAGAGCGTAACAATGTGCTAGTATTTGTATGATTAAGTGAGCTGGTATGTGTATAACTGTATAGGTGAGTAAATGGCAGTGTGTTTAATTATTTGCATGACTGACTAGGTGTGTGAGTACCTCTATGGATGAGTGGCGGTGTTTGAGTGTCTATATAGGAGTAAGAGTGCATATGATAGTCCTGTACTGAGTGACCATAAGTATGAGTGACTGTACGGGTGAGTGAGTGGATGTGTGTGTGTAGACCTAAGAATCAGTGAGTGGGTATGTAGTTATTGGTGTTGGAGTGTCTATGGTTTTGCGAATGGCACTCTGTAATTTAGATTGGGTGTATCAAAGGTTATATTAGGGTGTGAGGAGCTGCATCAGATTATCACGTGGATGATGTAATCAGTGATGTCATTTGAGATGTCATCAGTGATGTCATCAGTGATGTCACTGACCATGTCATGAGTGATGTAATATGTGACGTCATCAGCAGTGCATTGCGGGGCGCGAGTTATAGTTAGCTGAACTAACTATAACGGGAGAATTTCACGGGTTTTGTACGAGTGCAATGTCCAACTAACTATAACTGTCCCTAAAACCTATGGTTTTTTCAGTGAATTTCAAAGGTTTTTTAAATGCTAATTTCTAACTGTAACGTGTCTGAAACCTATGGTTTTTTCAGTGAATTTCAAAGGTTTTTAAAATGCTAATTTGTAACTATAACGTGCCTGAAACCTACGGTTTTTTCAGTGAATTTCAAAGGTTTTTTAAATGACAATTTTTAAATGTATTAATTTTTATATTAATTTTTTTCACACTGATTTACTACATTTTTAGAAACAATTTCTTTTACATATTTTATTTTTTAAATTACATTGTAATTACATTATACATTACATTACAAAAAATACTTTCTCAGAATGAATTACTTTAGTTTAAATACTTTGCACATAGGCAATAGACTTTTAAGTACAGTAGTTACAGTTGTTGCAATGGGCAACACATTTTCATACACAATGCAACATTCAGCTCAATGTGAATTTCTAGTTAAATGCAATTAGTTACTTTATGGATTACTTTTCTAACCACAGGACTGGATCCTAGATTCAGTCCTGGTACATCTCCTGTAAACAGTTGAGTAAAAGCGTTTTGGTTACAGTCGTGATTTTTAAGGAATATTATTGTATTTTAAAAGTTGACACTTAGAAACTTTTTCTCATAGAATCACCAATGTTATCCTATGGAAGGAAATTCACTTAGCAGGTAAAAACTGTTATCGTTACTTTTTCTTACTCAGTGTTGGATCCTGGATCCAGCACTGGTGCATCTCCTGTAAACAGTTGAAAGAATGCGTTTAAGTCATACAGGCGATTTTTAAGGAATATTTGTAGTTTGTGAAAATCGACACTTTGAAACTTTTCTGCTGAAAACCAGACAATGGATTCCTATGGAAGAAAATATAAGTTACTGGTAAGTACGGTTAAAATTACTTTTCAGGACCAGTACTGGGCTGAAAGATACAGCACTGAGGTCTCTCCTTATAACAGGTGAGTAAATCGGAATTCGTATTTCGGCTGATTTTAGAGGAATATTTGTATGTTTCAAAAATCAACAGAAACTTTTTCAGCAAAAAGCAGGCAATGATATCCTATGGAAGGAAATTCAAGTGACTGGTAAGTACGGTTAAAATTACTTTTCAGGACCAGTACTGGGCTGAAAGATACAGCACTGAGGTCTCTCCTGATAACAGGTGAGTAAATCGGAATTCGTATTTCGGCTGATTTTAGATGAATATTTTAAAGTTCCAAAACTCCACACTTAGAAGAATTTCCAAGTGAAACCAGTCAATGTTAGCCTATGGAAGGAAATTCAAGTTACCGGTAAGTACGGTTAAAATTACTTTCAGGACCAGTACTGGGCTGAAAGATACAGCACTGAGGTCTCTCCTGATAACAGGTGAGTAAATCGGAATTCGTATTTCGGCTGATTTTAGATGAATATTTGTATGTTTCAAAAATCAACACTTAGAAACTTTTTCAGCAAAAAGCAGGCAATGATATCCTATGGAAGGAAATTCAAGTTACTGGTAAGTACGGTTAAAATTACTTTTGAGGATCAGTACTGGGCTGAAAGATGCAGCACTGAGGTCTCTCCTGATAACAGGTGAGTAAATCGGAATTCGTATTTCGGCTGATTTTAGAGGAATATTTTAAAGTTCCAAAACTCCACACTTAGAAGAATTTCCAAGTGAAACCAGTCAATGTTAGCCTATGAAGGAAATTCAAGTTACCGGTAAGTACGGTTAAAATTACTTTTGAGGATCAGTACTGGGCTGAAAGATGCAGCACTGAGGTCTCTCCTGATAGCAGGTGAGTAAATCGGAATTCGTATTTCGGCTGATTTTAGAGGAATATTTTAAAGTTCCAAAACTCCACACTTAGAAGAATTTCCAAGTGAAACCAGTCAATGTTAGCCTATGGAAGGAAATTCAAGTTACTGGTAAGTACGGTTAAAATTACTTTTCAGGATTAGTACTGGGCTGAAAGATGCAGCACTGAGGTCTCTCCTGATAACAGGTGAGTAAATCAGAATTCGTATTTCGGCTGATTTTAGAGGAATATTTGCACAATGGTGAAGGGAGGGGGCGGGGCCTGAGGTGACATCTGTGCAAACGCGCCCCGTGGCGCGTTTTAAATTGGGGGATTAAGTCCCCTTGAATCATGAGGGTCCCTACGGGCTAACTAGCCCACCAGGAACCTCCAGTATGCGCCAGGGCTGCGTTGCAGAGACATGTACAGAGGCCACACCCCTTTTACACCTCTCTGCAACGCAGCTCTGTGGCGCTTTCTGGACGTACCTGTTGGGGTAGTTGGCCCCCAGGGACCCTCAGGATTGAAGAGGATTTAATTCCCCATCTTAAAACGCGCCACGGGGCCTGTTTGCACACATGTCACCTGAAGCCCCGCCCCTCCCTTCACCACTGTGCAAACGCGCCCCGTGGCGCGTTTTAAGTCGGGGGATTAACTCCCCTTGAATCCTGAGGGTCCCTGGGGTGCAACTAGCCCACCATATACCTCCAAAAGCGCCATAGAGCTGCGTTGCAGAGATGTGTAAAAAGGGGCGTGGCCTCTGTACACCTCTCTGCAAGGCAGCCTCTGGCGCATACTGGAGGTTCCTGGTGGGCTAGTTGGCCCCCAGGGACCCCCAGTATTCAAGGGGAATTCGTTCGTCCTCTGCAAACGCGCTGTGTGGCCCCCCTTCCTTTTTCCTATTTTTAGGCCCTGGGGACCCCATCCCCCAGGGCCTTACCCCTTTTTTTTAAATTAAAATAAAATAAAAAAAACGGGAAGGGGGCCGCGTGGCCCCCCTTCCCTGGGCCTGTATTGGCCCCGGGGACCCCATCCCCCGGGGCATGGCCTCTTTTTTTTTTATTTGGAGGGGGGCTGCGTGGCCCCCCTCCTCAGGCCATTTAAGGCCCCGGGGACCCCATCCCCCGGGGCCTGGCCTCTCGTTGGGGACTGTGGGGGGGTCCCCAAGCCCCCCACAGTCCCGCCGGCTCCCCGTGTCCTACGGGAGCCGGCATTGCTTTTACACATGGGGAGCTGCTAAGATGCAGCTCCCCATGTGGAAAGCATCGGCTTTGGATATTGGAAGAGAGAGCAGGTTTCCCTGCTCTCTCTTCCAATATCCAAAGCAGTTTGCAATGACAGGACGGGAGCCGCGAGGCACCCCGGGACACTGCAGGAGCCGGCCCTGGGGGGTGGCGGTCCCCAGGGCCACCACAGGCTCCAGGAGGGGGGCCGCGCGGCCCCCCTCCTTACATTTTGAAAGCCCCGGGAGGTGGTGGTCCTCGGGGCTTGGGGGTCCAAAACAGACCCCCATTTTAATTTTTTTCTTAGTGCCCCGGGAGGTGGTGGTCCCGGGCGTGTGGGGCTGGAGCCCCCACACAGGTTTTTAATTTAAAAAAAGAAGCCCCGGGAGGTGGTGGTCCTCGGGGCTGCGGGAGGGCTCAGAGCCCTCCCGCACCATTATACATAAAGCCCCGGGGGGTGGTGGTCCCCGGGCTTGAGGGGCCCTTAGAGGCCCCCACACATAAAATTAACCCCCCCCAGCATGCCCCCGGGACTTGGCCCACCCGGGGGCCACTAACATCGAAGCGCGGAGACCGCGCTCGATTTTTTTCGGCAGGATTCGCGCACCCTGAGCGCATCCTGCCGATTTTTAAAAAAAATTTTTTTTTGTTTTTGCCCAGGGGTCCTTGTGGGACCCCTGAGCAAACCTAGGGGGTCAGGGTGTTTCTACCCTGCCCCCTTTGTGCGCTTTGCGCACTTGTTTCTGTCCCTCGGTTCTACCGAGGGATAAAATGGCTGCCAACATTTCCTGAATCGGAATGTTGACAGCCAGCTGACAGCCAATTAACATGCAGCTCGTGATCGGGAGGGTACGCGGACCCTACTCGGCCATAGATATCACTATCTTTTTACTTTTGATTTTCTCAGCAACTACTGAACGGATTTACACCATTTAACAAAAGGGTTCTTTCTGAACCAAGAACTACCTCTTTGCCAAATTTGGTGTAATTCCGTTCAGCAGTTCGGGCTGTAGCCGTGTCTAAAGTTTCCTATGGAAAATTGCATGGGGAAAACGCGTTTTGGGACCCCCTTTTTCTCGGCCCCCGCTGACGAATCCCTTGAGACTTTCAGGGTAGGAGCGGACCGGAGCGGGCCACAAAGTTTGAAAATTTTGCGAAGATACGTCAACCGGCAAGAGAGTTATTTCAAATAGAATGTCGCGGATTTCCTATGGATAATAGGTTGTAACTATAACTATCTACTGGCGACCGCCAGTAGATAATATATATATATATATATATATATATATATATATATATGGTTTTATATGCTTGCATATATTAATTGTTTATGGTGGAACTGTTAATTCTGTTCACTGTCATTATTTTGCCAATTACTCTTACCTGCTTCTGTCTATTAATCATTGCAGCACATCTATTATATACAAGAATCACAATGGTTCAATAAATATTGGAAATGCCCTTCTGTGTATTCCTTGTATATTTCTCTGGGCGAAAGAAAGCACGAGTGACTGAGCGAAAGGGTTCTACATCTGTTACCATGGTTCGTGGGAGGGATCAGGGTTTTCATGTTCTGTGGTTGCCAAAACCGTTTGCTACCTATCTAGGTTTAGGGGTGCTTATAGTGGCACTATGAGTCTGCTGGCCTTTAGGACAACATAACCTGAGGGGGTGCTTGGAATCAGTCTAGCAGCATCCAAAAGCTTACGTTGCCCAACAAACATGCAGTTCCTACTGGAAAGTGGAAACTACACGACACCACTCTACTGCAATCTACCCCACTCCTATCTTCTGCAATCCACCCAAATCTACTCCTATCTACCCCAATTCACCCAAATGAACCCCACTTCACTGTACCCCACCGCATTCCACTCCAATCTACCCCACTCCACTACAATGTACCCCACCCCACTACAATTTAACCCACTCTAATCTACCCCACTCATCTCTAATCTACTCCACTCCAATCTACCCCACTCTTCTACAATCTACCCCACTCTTCTCTACTCAGTCTACCTCACTCTACTCTAAACTACTCTACCCCACTCCAAGCTATCCCAATCTACCCCACTCCATGCTACTCTAAACCAACGTACACCCTCCATGCTAACCCAGTGTACTCCACTTCATGAGACTCGAATCTACCCCATTCTACTGTACCACAATCTACCCCACTCCATGCAACTAACGTTCAGCTATGTTGAACAGTAGCCACACTGGTGTACAGTATGGCTAAAATATATTGCCAAAGCCAATAGCTCTCGCTTATGCGAGAACTATTGGCTTTGCCAATGCTTGTTATATTTTGTTTTCATCTGTTATGATAAAAAAACTAAAAAACACTGATGCATTTTATAACATGAATTTTTTTTATAATTTTTTTTATTATTGTGCATGAAATCACAGCCAATTACAATCATATTGTCTTGTGAATTATCAGGTCTAATATTATCCAGATCGATGCCACCAAGTACATTCCACACGTGCATATTTGTTCCTTCACAGTGCCCATTACCATTGACCGTACCATACATAACAAAATCCCCTGTAGAGCCACCTCTGTGTGTGTCATTCGCACAGTTCCGGATCAGAGTCTTCTGGCGGTGGGGCGCATATGTTCCCTCGGAATGTGTTCCATTTCCCCCACACTCTCATCCACTTTCGCGGGCACCCTCTATGGCTGAATAGTGCTTTCTCCGCAATCATGGCGCTGTCTAAGTCACGACACCACTGTTGGTGAGAGGGGACCGTCTGTGCCCCCCAGTATTGAGCAATATTTCGTTTGGCTAGTGTAATACTCAGGGTCACCCAGTCCAGCTCCGCATGGTTGAGGTCTGTTGGGTGCCACACATTGAGTAGGCATTTCCTTGGTTCCTGAGAAACATTGGAGCCACTCACTCGAGTGATTGTAGCCAGGACTGCCCTCCAGTATGGTGTGATGCGGGGACACTCCCACAATGTGTGATAAAAGGAGCCCGCCAACCCACATCCCCGAAGACAGAGCGGTGTATCAATCCTCCCTATTTTGTAGAGTGTAGTTCTGGTGTAGTACGTTCTGTGCAATATTTTAAGTTGCACGAGCTTTAGTCTAGATGGGATCGCCACCTCCCGCGGGGACGCCAGTGCCTCCTGCCAGTCCTGCTCGTCCAACGCACCCACCTCAGCCTGCCATCGCTCTCTAAGATTGTGTGTGGGGTCTTTGCGGTTATTGACCAGTTTGCGATATGTTAAAGAAATTGCCTTTTGGTGAGATATTCCGTTAATAGTCGATCCTCGATACCGGGGGTATGGCCTTTGTTAGTGCGTGTTGTATTTGGATGTATCTGTAGTGCTCTGTCCCTGCCATCTGGTATGTTGCTTGTAGCTGTGTAAAGGGGACTACTCCCCCCCTCTTCCACAGGTCTCCCACCTTAGATATGCCTATGAGATCCCATCGGGAGAAACCTTTACTAGTGCGTAGCTTGCCCAACTTAGGGGTATCCCAGAGTGGCATGTGTTGTGTTAACACTCCCTCCCAACCGAGCGCGCGCTGTGCCGCAAACCATACATGTACGGTGTGTGCCGTGGGGCCGATCAGTGCCTTCCTGCGCGATTTATTGTAGAGGGCACTCAGAATGCCGTCTGTGCCTAGAGTGTGCCTGTCCATACGCAGGGCTGGTTCCTCCTGCGGTGCATGGAGCCACTGATTGATCATGATAAGCTGAGAGGACCAATAGTATAATTGAATGTTGGGCAGGGCGATTCCTCCATCATACCAACTCCTTGTAAGTTTACACATCGCCACTCGTGGGGGCTTCCTCCCACAGGAGGTGTCCCACCTCCGCCTCAATAGTCTTGAAGTAGGAGTTAGATACCGGGGCAGGTGTATTTTGAAGGGCGTATAAAAACCTGGGGAGAGCCATCATTTTGAACAGGGCCGCCCTCCCCAGTAGTGTCAGCGGCAGGGAATGCCACCATTTCACATCACTGCGGAGTCTCTTCAGGGGGGGCAGGAGATTGCGCTCATAAAATTGTGTGGGGTGTGGCGTAATGTGTATGCCTAGGTATTTAAACCCATCCGTTGCGATCGGTATTTCAACACCCTGGGGCAGGCGCGGGGGCGGGCCCTTCAGTATGTATAACACCGATTTCGCCCAGTTAATGGTGTAACCTGAGACTCTGCCGTATGACTCGCAGATGTCAAGCAGGCGGGAGAGGGACCGTCGAGGGCTTGCCATATATAGCAAGATGTCATCCGCATAAAGGGAAATGCGGTCTTCCCAGTCCTCTGCCCACCGCAACCCGCGCATGACAGGATCCCCCCTTATCCATGCCGCCAAGGGCTCGAGTACTAAAGCAAACAGGAGAGGGGACAGGGGACATCCCTGCCTAGTCCCACGCCCCAGAGGAAAGTCCTACTTGCGCCAGTGGTTGTGCGTAGAGTAGCCGAATCCAGGCACAGAATTTGGGCCCGAAACCAAAGTGTTGGAGCACAGCGAAAAGAAAGGGCCACTCTACTCGGTCGAAGGCCATACTGGCATCCAGCGAGAGATTGACCGCGTCCTCCTGGATGGTGGGCACTCTGGCCAACACACCATGGAGTCTTCGAAGGTTCATTGCCGTGTTTCTACCCGGCATAAAGCCCGATTGGTCGGGGTGTACTAGGGTCGCGAGATGGGGCTGTAGCCTGACCGCCAGTGCCTTCGCAAGAATTTTCGATTCTGCGTTAAGGAGCGAAATCGGACGGTAGGAGGTGCACTCCTGCAGGGGTTTGCCCGGTTTTGGAATCGCGATGAGCGTTGCTACCCGCTGGTCTCTAGGAAGTGTTCCTGTCTCCCGACTGGCCTCGTACATTCTCAACAGGTGGGGTACCAACATGTTTGCCTCTTTTTTATAAAGTTCCACGGGAATACCGTTGGGACCCAGTGCCTTCCCTGACTGAAGCCCCTTGATGGCTGCAGTGACTTCATCTATTGTGAAATCCGCCTCCAGCGCCTGAGTGTCTTGCGGTAAGAGCCTTGGCAGGCGTATATCATTAATAAAGGCCAAATTTTCTTCTTCGGACGTCGTTGCCACAGGGGTGTACACCGCCTCGTAGTGATGTGCAAATGCCGTAACTATATCGTTTGGATCCGTTAACGTCTCTCCCGAGGGCAGCTGGAGCTGTGCCACCCAGCGACTGGCTCGTTCTTTTTTGTCCAACCAGGCTAGGAGTTTGCCCGCCTTGTCCCCGACTTCATAGACGGTGTGTTGTGTTTTTGTGATTCTCCCCTTAGCTTCCTCTTATACGTGATCCCTATAGGCTTGTTTTGCCAGGCTGAGGGAGTGGGCCGTGTGATCAGTAGGGTCCGCGGCATGCGTGCTCTCTGCCCGACTAACCGCCTGTTCCAGTTCCCAAACCTGCTGTGTTTTGTCCCGTTTGTGGGCTGTGATAAGGGAAATAGCTTGTCCGCGGAGGACTGTTTTATAAGCTTCCCATAAGGTAATGGGAGAGGCCACGGACTGCATATTTTCTCGAAAATAGTGCTTAGAGGGTTTAAGTGGGCGTTTCCATATTTTTGGCTCTTTAAAGTACCCAGGATGTATGGGATATGTGCGTCTTCTCCCCGTGAGGTGTGATGTGTATTTCATGAACACAGGGGCATGATCCGATATGCCTCTGGGGAGGTGTTTGATCTCTAATACACTTTCCATATTCGTGGGGGAGGTAAGCAGATAGTCAATTCGCGATAGGCTATTATGTGCCCCTGAGTGGTAGGTGTACTGGCGCTCTCTGGGATGGCGTGTGCGCCACATGTCGATCAGCCCTAGAGCATCCAGGAAGTCCTGGAGGGGCGATGCAGTCGTCCCCTGTGCCCTATGCGGGTGTCTGTCTAGTGTGGCATCTAATGCGGCGTTAAAGTCGCCCCCTATGATTAACTCCCGGGCGGGAGTGCTAACAGAAAAGTACCCAGGGCCGGGAGGGCGAGATTGTGGAGCGCCGGAGGAATGTACACAGTGACCAGATTATATGTTCGCCCTTCCCATTGACAGGAGAGTGCTGCGAAGCGCCCTGATCGTCTGTCCATGTCTTAGTTATTACCAGAGGGCAGCTTTTCCTGAGCAGGATCCCCACCCTCTGGAACCCGATGTAAAGTCGGAGTGAACCACCATTTTAAACCCCCACCTGTCCAGCGCCCTGGTGGCCGTGCCTACTAGGTGTGATTCTTGGATGAGGGCGACTGATGGGGTGTGCCTCTTGAGGTACTGTAGTACTAATCCCCTCTTTATTTTGTTGCACAAACCGTTCACGTTCCAGGATATTACAGTTAGGGGGGAGCTCAGTGTGTGCGCGTCCTCTGGCTGTGGGCGCGAAGGGTCAGGCGCTATGGTCCCCAGGGTATGTGAGTTATCGGTCATCAGTGGAGTAGTTTTGGTGGGGTACCACCTCTGTGTGGCATCGTCCTTGTGGCAAATTGCATTAGCTGTGAGTGATCTCTTATAAATTGCTTAACAACAACAAATTTAAACTTAAACTGCACCCCTCCCTCCACCCCCCTCCCTGCTCCCCTGCAAGACGGATTCCCAACTACCCGCCACCCCAACAGTGCAGAGTGCTTCATTCCCCTTAACAGTACTTGCGTGCGAGAGGGAGTGAAGTCCGAGACGTCCCTTGAAGTCCCCCTAAGCCCCAAATGTATGTAGCATGAAGCAGAACGTGTATCAACGTGTTTCCATTGTAGCGTCCCAGTCTCTGATCATAGCTAACCGGCCTGGTTTCGTTGCTTGGTACTGTTCGTGTTTGGACATCAAGTCTCGGTGCCCCTGTCCCGGAAGTCCCTCCGTTGGTGGGTGACCTCCACTGCTCGATGCGGCCCAGCGTCACCTTCCGGCCTCCTCCTGTGGCGTGCCTTGTTCCTCGCCGTCGTCTCTCTCGTTGAGGGAGGCCTCCCCCATCAAATGTCGTTGTGGCTGTCTCGCCGGTCGTCGTGAGCCTCCTACCTGTCGCCAGCCCTCAAGCCAGTCGTGTGCCTCCTCAGGCGTATTTATAACATGAATTTTAAGGTAAACCTGGAGTCCTTTATGTATTGAATGCAGGTAAATGTGTAGACATATTCATCTACCTGTAGACTTTTCTTCATCTCTCTGCTTATAAAACAAGTAGCGGTTGCAGTTTAGCTAGGTTTAAAAAGCTCTAAATTACTTTGGCTTAAAATAAGCATTATGCAGTTTCCCAAGGTTTAATTTTATTTTCCTCTCTGAGTGCCTTGTTAAAAGCTCCTGAAAAGTAGAGTTCTAAACTGGTACAGCATGGACATCACAAGTGCAATCATCCAAGCATTTACCATGCTAGTGTTGAGAAGCCGGTTCTAAGTTAGGGCCTGATTATGATGGCGTTCAGACTTTCATCCGACCGCCATCCTATCGGAATGGGACCGTCCAACTAGCTGTCGGCGGTCCCTACATAGGGATTTCGATGCGACCACCTTCAAGGCGGTCGCAACCTGTATGTTTTGTATTGCCGCGTGTGCTGCGGGCTGCAAGCACACACCGTAGTACAAAAAATACACATTTTGCATATTCCTGCACTATGTGGCAGGCACCATGCAGTGCCTGCAACATGGTGCAGGTATATGTAGGGGGGGCACCATTGCTGCCCCCCAGGGCCCATGTTGGAGGGCTGGTGGGGTATAGTGGGCCCGCTACGGGTAAACCACCATGAAACGGCCGGCAGAAACTGAGATTGTAATACCTACGGCGGTGCCTGAGCAGGCACTTCCACCATTTTAGGCATTACACTCCATCCGATGAGCTCCTTGAGCCTGTCGGATCTGTGGCGGTCAGTATCTCAGACCGCCAACCATCTGCCCGCCATCATAATGCGACGTGCGGTGATGCAGGATCCGATGGCGGTGGAACCACCACAGACGGGCTGACGGTGGCGGTCCCACTGCCATCGTAATGAGACCCTCAGTTCGGATTTCTGTCTCAGTCTGCTCCCTTCCTGTACAGACTTGTGTGCTAATTGCTTCCAATTGTTGCATAGGCTTTTAGTGGTGTGGCCGACTGCCCACTGAAAGCTGGACTGTGGTCGTATTATTATGTCAAAGGATTGCGAGCTTTCCTGCCTCCGCAGTAATTTTATTCCCTACTGGATCTGTCTCCGTTCCTTATATTTTTGCTGCCTGCAGTATTTTAAAAAATTATGTCGAGAACAAGATCAGCTGAAATTGTCCTTTGCCAGTTATTTCGAGGTTACTGACTGTAATATATAAATGTAATATATAGCATCTCCAGTTGTGAATGGAAAAATAATTATGCTGTACATAATCCCTGCATACGCCACTTTCGTAAATAACTCTTACTCATTTGTAATAATGACTATTTCAGTTTTTATTCTGTAAAAAGATAAGCATTTCAATATACTACTAACAAATGTTATGCCAAACTGTGTTTTCTATTTATCTAAATTTTCCTATGGGAAGTTGCACTTCCGCAAAAAAATACTTTTGTTCAGTATAAACTGTATAAAATATGCCTGCGTTAATTAGTATAGAGAAAATGTATACAGCTCATTATGCATTGCAAGAAGCTCAAAATACATTACAAGAATGTAAATGTCAGTTTCTTTTCCATGCACGAATGCAATAAAAGGGTTTACTCCCTCCCCCCCATTCCCCGGTCCTCCTCCCCCGGCCTCATTCCTGATTAGGCTAGACCATGGACCTCTCTGATGTGCTTGCCACTGTAAGCCTCTTAAGCTGGAATGCAGGTAAGAACATACTGACTATATCTAATATTGAGTACTCCTGGTGGAGGACTTATTGCACCAGGCTTACCTATCTCACTGTGGATGGTACAGAATAAGCATTTATTGTTAGTCATTGATGACTGTGTAGAGACAATTAACTGAATCGATCTCTGAAGATTTATAAAACATTTCAGTTCTGGTTGATACCTTCTTTAAAATCTGTGGGGGTTGTTCAAAGCTGTGGTGTCTACTGATGAAACAGATCAGCCCCCTTCTGTCCAGACGATGTCCACTCAAATAACTGATGAAGGCCCAAACGTCGACTCTGTCTGTGGATTGATTATCAGCCCTCACTCTGCCTGGAATTGGGTGCAGTACGTTGTGTTCAGAATTGTTCCAGTCATGCACATTTCTTGCTTTCAAACAAATCAAAATTTCTGCTGTAGGACTGGATGTGGTAGCACAGTTTTTGCACTACCTTGCTAAGCACTTTGTCTATTTCTTTAGGTACCACGCTTAGCATTAACTGCCCTTTGCGATTAAAAACAGCGACCTTTTCATTAATATACGCATAAATGATATTGTATTTTAGATTGTATCATCTCCTACAGATCTAAAATAATACTTCTTCATTAAAATAAATAAATCATGACAATGGTCAATTTTGCTTTGCCATTGGGTACAAACAATAATAGAAATTGTTTCCTGGATCCAGTGTTATGATAAGCTCATTTATGCCCTGACTCAAATCAGAAAAACCGGGTTACTGTATATATTAAATAACCTCACATACATCTCCGCCACATGCCAAAATGTATCTGATCTGTACCTCAACCTACCCATTGACGTAGCCATTTTACGCCTCTCCTGAATTAGATCCATTCAGAATATAAATGACTGCTTTGTTCCTTATTGCTGAGCCATCCCTTACTGCACAAAATCTAAACCTCTCTGAACATTTGCAGTGTGTAAAGGAAACTCACAGTAGTTAACCTGTTTTCATTACTAATCCAAATGATAACAGACCTCTTCAAGCGCCACCCACGCAAGGATATCCTTGTAAATTTTACAAGCCGTACTATGAGGATATAATTCATCAAACTAGTGCTTGGTGATTTACAGATAACCTTCTCAGATGCAAAACCTGCTAATAATTATGAGCCACGTGCAGAAATGTTCATAGAGAAATCTAGAAGTTAACCTCTCTACAGCCCTGAACGGGTCATGAAGTATAAACAAGAATACATCTTTAACAGAATCCCTAATACTATAAACAATCTCAAAAGACTATTCTAGGTTAGGCTTAAACTTACCCAGCTAGCCTTTTTAGACCCAGGAATCTATCCATCACAGTAGCCGAGTGAAAAGATAGCAGCCTCTTTATCTCCACGATAGCTGTAATGAGGAATGGTATTTTTAGAACTACTACTAAATCCAAAGTTGACCACTGAGCGATTTGCCCCTCCTGAAAGCCTTCTTTTCACCTCTGAGACATTTATCTCTAGATCTTTAAAACATGTGTTCTCCGTAGTCAGCCTAGCCTCTTTATAAAATGTGGGTAATATAGTAATTTTTTAACAACCCCCACACCCGCTCACATTTACCAGGTTTATGTAGAACAAGTATCGGCCAGTTAACAGCACCAAAAGACCCCTCATGAATATAGATGACCTTTGGTGGGCAATGCAGTCGGAAATCTCCAAGTGAGCACCCACATATCTCTCCAGGATATTCCTGGTGATTAACATGTATTAATGATCCACTTTAAGGTCACCCGAATATGCTTCGAATTAGCCCTCTGAATTTGTGACCTCAAACCTAAAGCTGCTCCTCTTTCTGAAAAAATATTTAAAGGAGTGCAATGGAGGTCAGACCCTTTCAGGGCAGTGAAATAGTGTTCCCATTTTCAAAGTGCAGAGACCTGTGCGGGAGACAAGTGCACGAAGGGCAATAGAGCTTTTTTCTTACTTTTTAATTGTGCCACAATATACAAACAAACAACAACAAAATACTGCTATAAAGGGATTAAAGCACAGCTCATCATAATGTGTTGATACCTCTATACTACTAGGCATTTTCGATACCTTTGACATTCTTCACCACTTAATATTGCTTTCTATGCTATTTAAAATCACTTGGGTACTTCTTATCAATAAGCAAGAAATAGATAAAGATGGCTTCACCAATACCTCTTTGGTCAGTTCTTCTGAGACTATTAAGATAAAAACTTAGTTCTATGCAAAGTTATAAATGCAAGTGCTTGAATACGATTTCTGATTTTTAAACACAATACTTTCACATATAGGAATAAAGTGAAAGGGGGTTGCACCTGAGAAAGTCTCATATACCGAGTATGTATCAATTTGTGTGCAAGCCCTATGATATGTTTAGTGCAGATGCACATTTTACATCAGTCAGTTGTGCCTGATAATATGGAAAAACTGTTTGCCGTAATGCCATTAAGGGAAAACTTCAGAAATGTGAATCAACTGGTGAAAATCATGTACATGTGTGCTAATCGCAACTGACAGCATCCGCACAGACTGGTAGCTAGGCATATAAATGACAGAAGGCAGCTGCTCTTGTACTGCAAAAGCAATCACTCTCTTTTTGGCACTATCTTACAAGTTACTTAAATACAGTGGGCCTGATTCACAAACTGCACTTTGTAGTATGTTTTGTAGTAATAAAAAATGTACTACCAAGTCAACGTTTTGCCTACACGTACATGTGCAGATTCTCTGCCTCAACAGTGGAGTCTCCTCATCTGACAATGTAGATTTTAGCCGTAAATGTGGGAACAGCACAGGGGAGTGGGTGGGGAAAAGGGGCAGACTTACCAATGAAGGGAACCAATAAAGGGGATAGGGTTAGGGAGAGGTAAGTGGTGTTCAAGGAGGATGAGGAAGGGGTTTAGGGAGGACTTCACTCACCCACACAAGAATAAGCCAATTGCATTAACCGACGGGTTGGAGACATATCCTTACACTTTTGTAATAAGTTTACACTCCAAGTTTGTGAATACCTAAAGTAGTAAACTTACTACAAAATGTAAATGTGCTCAAAAGAGCAACTTACCTTTGTGACTCAGGACCCTAGTGTATATAATTTTGCCCAAAATGATCTCTCCAGTTATCTCTCCTTACTTCTCATCCTGGTAGTTCAGTCAACTACCACTCCAGACCATCATGAACATTTGTGCATTTTTTTATTCTATTAGTGTATCTTCTTGGGTAATTTTTAAGATATTTTATTGCCGTTTGAGCCAATATTACATTCACGTTTTGTGTTTTAAATTTTAACCACAGGCTATTTTTTAGATGTTGCTATTTTTTAAAATCTTAAATATGCATTAATAACTGCAAAAAAAAATCAAACAACTGTTTCTATGTTCTGAGGTTGTAACATTTTCTCTGTAATACTTATTTATTCATGGAGATCAGCATATTCATTTACAACAAATCTCTACATTCCGTTTTATACTTTATCTATTTGCTCAGAGTAAATATGCAAGTGGAAACAGTTGTGAAAACATCACCAAATTTTCTCCCTAAGCAATACCACTCTGTGTTCTTGGTGCATGGTCCGCTCAAGACTGGACTGCTGCAACTTCTTGTACTGAGTTCTTTAAATGGGCTGGTACTCACTGGTACTGAGTACCGGCACATCTCAATGTTCTCCCCTTCAGTACCAGAACTTCTCCTTGTGCTAGGAGAATACCGGTACTTCTAGTGGCAGCTGGGCTTAGGCTCTGAGGTATGGGTTGTCCAGCGCAGGTGATGCTGAATGCGGAGCTTACAGATGGAGTGTGCCTATGAGCATCTCTAACTGTCAATGGCTAGCGTATTCCAGCGCTAGGTTGATGCTTCAGCCTTACGCTCTAACAACGCAACAGAAATGAGATGTGGCCTGTCAGCTAGAGCTCCCTACCTTGAAACTGTTGCGCTGTCAGTTCGAGTGTAAGGCTGCAGATGCAACCTAGCACTGTCGCACCTAACGCCCTTTGGCCAAGCTCGGCTCATATGTGCAGGGCGTATTTGGTACTTTTTGCAGTTTTATATGGCTCAAACTTAACCCTAGGGCTTTGAAGCGCTTTTCATGAGAAGCACAAGTTCTACTTGAAAGGATACTTTTTTGTTTTATGGCATGAGGAGGTCAACTTCCAGTGCCGGCTCAACATCCTGTGATTCTGGGTAAATCACTTTGGGCCAGAAGTACGACCCACCAATCTGCGACTCGCAAATTGCGACTCGCAAATTGGGATGTACAACAGTGTCTCAGACACTGTTTGCGATTCCTAATGGGGTCGCACATTGCATGCCTCATTAATATTAATGAGGCAGGCGCAATTTGCGACCCCATTAGGAATGGCTAGCACTCACAGGGATGGTGGCCTGCTGGGGTCAGCAGACCACCATGTCTGTGACTGCTTTTAAATAAAGCAGTTTTTTTATGCAGCCTGTTTTCCTTAAAAGAAAACGGGATGCATTAAAAATAAAGAAAAATGAAACATTTCAGTTTCATTTTTTAAGGGCAGGCAGTGGTCCCTGGGACCACTGCCTGCCCTTAAAAAATATATCTGACCCCTTCACAAAGGGGAAGGGGTCCCCTGGGGACCCTTCCCGTTTGCGAATGGTTTACCACCTACTTGAAGTAGGTGGTAAATTGTGAGTGTTTTGCAACCGCAATTGCGCTAGCAAAACATTCATACATACAAATGTGAGTCGCTATTAGGAAGGGACACCCTTGGCACGCCCCTTCCTAATAGCGAGTCGCAAACCTCATTTTGCGAATCAGTAAAATTTACCAATTCGCAAAATGAGGTTTGTACATGGCCATGCCCTAAATTGCGGTCGCAAACGGGCCGATTTCCCATTTGCGATCACAATTTAGGGTCGTATATCTGGCCCCTAATCTCCCTGTGCCATAAAAACAAAAAAGTATGCCTCATGTAAAACTTCTGGTTCTCTTGTAATGCGCCTTAATGTCCTCGGGTCAAGTTCGCACTATATAAAGCTTCAACTACGCCCTGAACATGAGCCGAACTTGGCTGAAGGCACTAGGGTCCGTTACCTGTAGAAAGAAAATGCTGATATCGTTAAATGCCTGCCTCGCAACCACGCCCCTACCAGACCCGCAAGACCCACCCCAATCAATTTGGTGAGAACTGGCACTTCTCTTTTTCAATTTAAAGCACTGCTTGTGCCAAAGCCTACCATTGTACCAAATCAGAAGACTTTAAAGGAAACAAAAATACCTGCAGGGAGGGGGAATCTTTTACCTTAAAAAACATGAACCAGTGTCAGCATACCTCAGTAGTCCTAGCCCAGGCCAGAATCATATTTAAGACTCTACTGTATTTACAAATTCATGGGCGGTGATGTCCCCAATTACTTGCAGGAAAAATGTGTATTCATACAGGATTGAAACTTATATTGATCCGACAAATTTCTCCTCTCTCTTTTCCCAAAAACAAATGCAAAAAATAGGCCACAGACAAATTCTCTGTCTCGACTGTATACTTCACGTCTCATTGCTGCTGTTGTTCAGATCTAAACTCAAGACTCACCTGTTCTAAGCTGGAGTCACATTCCCCCACCACCCCTTTCTTGCACAGTCTACGTTCTGCTTTTCCCTGTTGTCATGCATTTTGTTCATCTGTCTGTGTACTTGGTATGTCACTCTAAGTTCAAATTATTGTGCTTCATCTTAATCACAATGGAGTTCACTTGCGCCTATAAGCAATTTATTACTGCAGCTTGTGCATTATATAAACATAACCTAAATATAAGACTTTATTCAATATTGAGCAGTCATAACATTTTTAGGACACATCTTCTCTCACTTAGACAATGTGGGGCTAATGCAAAAATAATTAATAAGCTATTTTTGCATTATGTTCCTGCAGCTGTTGTGATAAAGCATTCATAATTTTGCCACCTTCTGAGAGAGTATTAGTAATGGATTTTCTTTATTTTTGGTAAGGGATAATTTAATCAATACCTGACCATAGTGCCTTTCCTTCTGACCCCTGTCTGTGCAATTTTGCATCTGATTGGTGAATTTTCAGTTGTTTGTGACTGCATAATTTATGTTTGTTTTGAACTTTTAGTGACTGGGGTTTTACAATCCTTTCTTTAGTTGAATTGGTTGTAATATTTTTGAATTCTCAGAATCAGTTGATTCTGTACCTTGGTATCATTGATTTCCAGAATAGTAGCGTCCCGGTCAATACATCGTGTTATCTTTACAGAACTTGGTCTCCCAGGGTGGTTTAACACAAAACATTATTTTCTAAGTTATTTCACATTCCCATTTGTGAGAAATTGTGTTGTTGGTTGAGTGGGGTGTTAACCCTACTTAAGCAACAGCCATAATCCCTGTCAGGATGAACCAAACAAAGTGACTAAATTAACCTGTGCTTAACCCTTTAGTAGCTTGGCACAAAAGCAGTCAGGCTTGACTTAGACAGAATGTGTTAAGTATTTATGTAGCACACAAACAGCAATAAAGTGAAACCACAACACACGAAAAATCCTACACCAATTTAGAAAAATAGAGTATATTTTAACAAATTATTTGACACCAAAATAACCAAAATCCAATTAGTAGAACCAGAGTTAAGAATTTCTCAAATTTAAGGTAAAATTTAGCACTTAAAAGCACCAACCGGAGACATCTAGTTGCATGAGACCAGTTTAAAGTCTAAAAATAAGGCCACGATGGAGCTCATGTCGAGTACAAAAAGTAGATTGGGCCTGGTAGGCGCTAACCTTCGGACTTAGAAGAAATTTTAGCAAAAAGCTGTCTGAGAAGTTTAAATTTAGCAGGGCAAGGCTACAGGGGCTGTCAAGAGTAGTTGTCGTCGTTGGGTAGCCTCTGGACGAAGTCACTGTGAAGATTTCCACTTTCAGACTTATTCTCTTTTTTGGAAGTTGAAAATCTCCAACGGGACGAGGCTAGAGGGTGTAGCCGATGTGAGTCCCGCGAAGCCGGATATCCCTTCTGCGAAAGACCGCTGAACAGGATTTGCTGCTGTGGAAAAGATTATAGTGGAAGTTGCCGAGAAGTCAGGCCGACCCACGATGCACCTTGGGTGGATAGGCAAGCAGGTTGGTCCCGGTCTCCTCTCAGTTTTCAGAGCACTTCTTAGCCAAAACTTTTCCAAGTCTTTTGTTTTGGATATTTGCTATCTGGGCACCTTTAACACCACTGTGGGTCCAGGATTTGAGGGGCACCACTTAGGGGGTTAGGACTCACTCAGGCTGGTTGAAGCCTTTTCTGTCCCTGATGCTCTGATCAGGAGGCCAGGCAACTAGCCCTTGCAGTCCCTCTGGTAGTCCTGGGTTTAGCAGTGGAACAGGGCTCTAGCAGCAGGGCAGGCCGCTGACGGTTCAAGGCAGGATTCAGGCTGCAGAACAGTCATTTCAGGTGCAGCAATGCAGTCTTCTGAAGTACACAGCAGGCTACAGCAGTAGGCAGTCCTCTGAATGTCCTTGCGCTGGTCCAGAAAGTGAACTGAAGAGTGGGAGTACAGGTCCTATTTTTGTACCTGGTGCCTTCTTTGAAGTAGGAGAAGTTTCTAGAGAATTCCTTCTGAAGTGCTGGAAGTTTCCTGTCTCCCCTGCCCTAGCTCCAAGCTGGCTGCATGAACTAAATATGGAGACAAGTTGTTTGTGTGAAGGCAGGACACAGCCTATTCAGTTCCAAGTGGGGCTGTGCCCAGCTCTGCCCCCCCATCCTAGCAGTGATAGCCTATCCAGCCACTCCTAATCCCTCTATTGTGTGGCTGTCTGGGAGGAATAAACAAAGTCCAACTGCTATCTGTACCCACTCATGTGACCCAGAAACAGCTTACATGAACCAAATAGGGCAGGAAAATACCAACTTTCTGGGTCCAAACTGAGTTGGCATGGTGGGTGAAAATGATAGATTGGGAGGCGGCCCGGACGGTTGCCAGTGTCTGAGATTAATTCAAGCATTCCATCCAACACCTTGTTGTTATTGCAGTTGATGCCATAAGTGCATAGGTATGCCCAGAAGTGTGTCCCGTGCTTACTATGCCACTGGAATCAAGCTATACCTGACTGATAGGCGCTTATCAAGGCGGAACCAGTCCTAGGTTGCTTGTATTTTGGTTCAGGGAAGACCTGACTTGGCAGTATGGACAGGACTGTTCCCACTGGAGCAGGATCAAGACTGATTTGCATGTGGCTGGGTCCAAACAGAGGTGGCATGGTGGGTGAAAAATGATGGCTTGAGGTATGGCCGAGCGATTGCCATTGGCTGAGATTAATTCAAGCATTCCATCCATCACCTTGTTGTTGTTGCAGTTGATGCCCTAAGTGTGATGGTATTGCCAGTTGTGGGTCACATGCGCACTATACCACTGGAATCTAGCTATGTCTGGCTGATGAGCGCTTATCAGGGCGAAACGGGTCATAGGTTGCTAGTGTTCCAGATCATGGAGGACCTGGCTTATCAATTCAGGCTGGACTGTTCCCATTGGAGCAGGATCAAGATTGATTTGCATATGGCTGGGTCCAAACTGAGGTGGTATGGTGGGTGAAAAATGATGTATTAGGATGAGTCTGGGTGATTGCCAGTGGCTGCGATTAATTCAAGCATTCCATCCATCACCTTGTTGTTGTTGCAGTTGATGCCCTGAGTGCGACGAGTATGCCCAGACGTGTGTCCCGTACTCATTATACCACTGGAATCAAGGTATACCTGGCTGGTGAGCCCTTATCAGGGCGAAACCAGCCCTAGGTTGCTTGTATTCCAGTTCAGGGAGAACCTGGCTTGGCAGTTTGGGCTGTACTGTTCTCATTGGAGCAGGATCAAGACTGCTTTGCATATGGCTAGGTCCAAACTGGCATGGGGGATCAAATATTATGGATTGGGGTGCGGCCCGAGCGATTGCCAGTAGCAGAGATTTATTCAAGCATTCCATCCATCAACCTGTTGTTGCAACTTTCTAAAAGTGTCATTTTCAAAATTGTAATTTAAAATCCAACTTTACCATTAAAGAAGAATGTAGATTACAATTTCTCAGACAGCACACATGAAATCTTTAACTGTTTCCAATCAAAAGTTAGCACGGAATAAATATAATAAGGCAACACGATGTTATCCTATGGGGGAGGGTAGGCCTTACAGTATTGAAAAACAAATGTAGGAGTTATTCACTGCAGGGATATGTAAAACTTAAAAGTACACGTCCAACCTCTTAATTACAATGCACCCCGCCCTATGGGCTACCTAGGGCCTACCTTGGGTGATTTATATGCAATAAAAGGGGAGTTTAAGGCTTGGCAAAGGGGTTATATTGCCAAGTCGAATTGACAGTTTAAAACTGGAGTCAGGCTGCAATAGCAGGCCTGGGCATGTTTTAAGGGGCTACTTGTGACACAATGAGTGCTGCAGGCCCACTAGCAGCATTTATTCTGTATACCACTTTACTAGGGACTAATAAGTAAATTAAATATCCCAGTCAGGTGCAAGCCAATTTCACCGTTTTAGGGACTGAGCACAAGCACTTTAGCACTGGTTAGCAGTGGTAAAGTGCACAGAATCCTAAAGCCAACAAATCGAATTCAGCAAAATGGGAGGGTGAATCTAAAAGTCTGGGGAATGCCATTCTAAGGTTCAAAGGTCTAACACCTTTTATCATAAATCATTTGTATTAACTCTCTTAGTAAGACATGTTATTGAGTATCAACCACATTGTTAATGTCACCAACAGCTTCTTGGTGGAATTCCATCCTTCTTCTAGAATTAATTACACTAGAAAGTACTCCTTCCAGTTGACCTTTCTTATTCCAGTTACCTCAGTCATCTCATAGGTGGTCAGATATTCCTTTCCTACGTAAGTAAGTATTTTTTGCCCTTTATTCTGACAGTAAGGTTGGACAGGGGGACACTAATGTATGTGGTGCAGAATATGGAATTGCTTGGTAACAGTGGGGAAAGAACGTGTTGCTGGTAAAGCTTTAACCCTACCATAATGAAATGTTATCAGATGTTTTTCGTGCATGTTTTTTCTTTGTATATAAGCATAGCGAGAAAATTCTAAAGCCAGGATTATATGTTTGCTGACTGTGTCTAAGGAGGTAACACCTACGTATTCTCTGGTGTTTAGATTATAATGTACATGATAAAATGGCTTACCTATTAATCAAAATGACAAGAGTTGTTTCACCACATTATGGCTTCGGCACCTAGTGCATAAAAGGATACTTAAATGAGAGAGAAATAGTACTAAGTAGAATAGATTTCACTTGTTCAAAAGAGCTACTGCCCCCAAATATACTCTGCAAAACCATTGATCATTCAACAACTAAATGCCTATTTTATTGTTGCTGTGCTGAGTTTCATATAACCGCTTTGATCCTGCTGTAGATAGGCTGTTTCCATGTTACTTGAGAAGTTGCTTTAATGCAGTCATCAAAAATATTTTCTCTTCTGCTTTGTTTGCTCGCAAGTCATGAAACCTAAGAAGTATAGATTGTTTATGTTATGTGAAAACAGTGGAATATTGAGATTTTATTGACCTCACTGCAAACCTCTTTGGGCTCCTCTGCTCAACACCCCATTGAGATGTTGATCATGCAAGTGATAAAATTCCCTTTCTGATCGCCAAATCTCTCCTCATCCACTTGTTCCCACAACAGCATCTCAAATGACAAGTGCTGTGGTGGGGCAGCTCTTTATGGCAGCGGGGCAAGAGAAGTGCAGCTCTTCTCGAATTGTCATTTAAAAAACATCTGCATAATTTACAGCGAAAATGTGTGAGGCGCTAGATGTTTTGTGTTAATGACTGTAAGGCCTTGGTAATTGGTATGCTGTGGAGCTTAGACCAAATGGCCAGTAGGCCTAATTAGTTGAATATCAAAATGTAAACATTACTGTAAGAAAATGCCTCATTTTAAATGATCACCCCTTATTTTTTTTTTACATGTTGTTGGTTTTTGAACTCTGTACACTGGCACACTATTAACCAGTCCCCAGTGCATGTTTAACTGACCCCTAAAAAGTTGTTCAATTAGTTATAAATTCTAATTGGCACATTTAACTTACCTATAGGTCCCTACTATATGGTACACGGTGTACCAATTGCCTGTAAGTTGAATGGCACTAGTGGACGGCAGCACCTATTGTGCCACCACTAAAATGATAAAGCAAAGCATGTCTTCAAGTCTGCCTCTACAGCCTGAGTGTACGGTTTTAAAACTACAAATTCGGCATGGAAAAATTAACCTTTTGCCAGGGCTAAGCTTTCCTTTTTAATACTTAGAAACCACTCCGAGGATAGGTCCTAAATGCCCATAGGACAGGGTGCTTTGTATTTAAAAAGTAGGGCGTGTGTTCTTTAGTTTTAAATGTCTTGACAGTGAAAAATCTCCAAAGTTTTTTTCACAGTGGCAATGCTGGCTCTGCCATAGAAAAGCACTGGGTTACACTATAATGCCTTGTAACGTATAACTTCGGTTTGGGAATAGCTAAAATAGCAAGAACAATTATTTGAGTACTTAAATTATTAATAATTTAAAATCCAATCTAATGGCCAAGTCAGATTTTAAATTACTATTTTGAAAATGGCACTTTCAGAACGTTGTCATTTTCCTGCCTACACCAAATGTGCCTTTCTGCTAGTGTTGAGGGTCATCTGACTGTTAATGGCTCTCCTGGGGTTTGGCCTCGATTGCTCCCAGACAGTGGACAAAAGGTTTGGGTGTGGGGAGATGTTTTTCCCATTGACATGATAGCCACCTGGGCTGTGCCCATGAACTTAATTAAACTTCAAAAGGTGCCTACCCTGTAACAAACAGATGTAACCCACATCCAGAACTGCTCCTTCATTGTCCTGATAGCCAACTAGGCACCAATACCAGTGGGAGAAGGGCTACCCCCAGAACTGGTTTAGAGTGACCACAGCCGAAGGGTGCCCATTATACTAACCACAACTTTGAGTGGGCCCATACAGCTCTGCAAAATGGAAGAAAGAATCTGTCATATTAGTTTTAGACAGAGAAGCACACTGTGAGGTAGGTTACAGTGAACCATACAGAACGTTCTGCAAAAGTGGGTAGGGGCACCCTTGGGAACCTTTACCTAATTGGTTAGGAAGTGGCCAGGGGTTTCCTCCTCCCCACCTACAGGCTAGCACTGGGCATACACGTGGCACCCTCTGTACCCTCTTCAGAACACCTCTGGACTTGTGGAAGACAGACGAAGGACTGCACCTGCTGCTGAAGCTATCGAGAGACATCTCAAGGGCTGGACCTTTGCCCCTCAGGACAGAAGAGTGGACTCCAAGGGCTAGTTGACTAGCCTCTTGTTAAGCTCCAAGAACACAATAGCTGCAAGAAGCCCAAATCTCTGCTGGGCTCAGCAGACCAGTTCCAACTAGATTTGCCCTGGACCCTGCTGGTGGCTTCTGGAAGATTGAGTCCTAATCCCCCAAGTGGTGCCCAAAAGGACTTGGACCCTTGGCTGGTGTTAAATCATAATGTACTCTTTCCCCTTTCAAAATTGCAAGGCTGGACACTTAGAAACATTATCTGAACTTTTCTTCAAAAGAACCAGAGGCTACCACCAGACAGACACTGAGCCGCAGCTGCTGTCATCGAACTGCCAGTCGGACTTAGCTTGCTGGTTTGCCCCACTGATAGGACCCCGACTTCCTGAAAAGTGTCTGAGTCCGAAAGAAGAGGACTCCACCGAAACCTATGCTGAGCAGTACCCAGCCCTGGCCGACGCCTCCCTGGGCCTGAACCTAGGACTTTGCCCACTTGGAGTTTTTCCGACGTCCACGTTGAGAGTCTCGAACTTCCTGCTTGAGCTGAGGCTCTCACCGAGGAACCACACTTGAGCCGGCCACCGTCAACAAGCCCTTCTTTGGATCGAACTTGCCGTCTGCCCCATCGGCGAGGACTTTTCTTCAGAAAAACTACTATGTCCGAAGGTAATCTTTCCACCAGGAAGAACCTTGTCCCTGTATCTGACCTTTGCTTTGTCAGGTCGGCCTTAACTTTTGGCTGTAACCTGGTCTGGGGTGCCAAGATACCCGCAATTGGCGCTGTGCACTTTTTAGCTCCAGAATATTTAACACTTCTAAAGATCATATCTCCGGTTCCTTACATCATATTTTTGTCGTTTTGGTGTCTAACTGTTCTTTAAATTTTACTCTATTTTTATAAATTGGAGTGGAATTTTTATTGTATTGTGTTTTCTACTTTTTAACTGGTTTGCTACTCATAAATGTTTTACTCATTTCTCTTAAGTTAAGCTTGTCTGCTCTGTGCTAAACCTACCAAAGTTTGAGCTTTGCTTTAAATTATTGAGACCTAACTGGACCGGGTACGGAATTGTGGCATTATTACTTGACGAGGACCCATATCCCTTCGAACTAATATTCAATTTTCTCATAATTATGATAAGGCTTCATCGCAAATATCGCTAGTGATTAGATTTTACTTTCTGCCTTTGTGTATGTTTAAAGTCACAATCAACTGATGATAGTGAGATATGAATGAATAGAACCATATTTCCATAGCAGCTAAGATATTTTGTTAATAGCCATGCAACTGGAAAATATGTCCAAATTGTAACTATATTTCTAGAAGTCTGACTGGGCCATCTTTTAGATAATAACTCAAAAGAATCTATATCCAAGCGTATTACACGTCACTGAACCTTACTTCCCAAAAACTGCAGAGAGTCATTGGTTAGCTGATCAATTATGGTAAACCATAATATTTCTTAAAATCATTTAAGAAGCACTGGGCAGATTAAAGGCCTTCTGTAGCTGTTCTGGTCCATTTTCTAGTATATACCCTTAATAATATTCAGAGATTTAATCTGTTCAACGAAACAAATGTATGAGATGTAAAGAGGTCCTTTTAAGGAAGGCGGACAATAAACCATGTGTCATTTGTCTCAATTTTATGTACAAAATGGGAGTTCTCCTGGATTGTTACTTAAGTAGAAAAAATATTGACTAAGAACTAGATGTCAAGTTACTTAGTGATTGAGAATATATCAAGATTTATAATTAATTGTGGTAAGGAATTCATGTAAGAATATCGAATAGTACTTAAGAATTCAATCTACTATTTTAGATGACGCCCTTACCAAAGTTCCTGATACGCAGTTTTAAGCTAATGCTTTTTCATCTTAAACTTAAAGGCAATGTCAAGCAGACCCTTTTTTGGCTTTAAGCTAAGCATCTTACAGAGATAATAGTTTTCTGCTGATTTTCCACAATGATGATCATTATCTGGGTTCCTCAAGATTCTCTCTGGATATTGGGTAATTATCCTCAAAGGAGAACCAAACTTAGACCTCGAGTGAATACCAAATTTTGCTAACTGCCCTACCAGTAGTAGGGGGTCAGCAAAGTCACCGCTCTTATCCTATAAACTTATAGGATACATTTATGATGAATCTGAATGATTTTTCTGATCTCAGTCGCTATATTATTAGATTAAAGCTTTTGGGACACGCACCTGTAGATGTGTAGCAACCAATATGTGAGTCCCATTGCCTGCAAAATAAAGAAATGCGCGTGACATTCCTCAGAACATTTTGAGTGTCAGATAAATAAGCCAATGATGGAGTGAGGAGGGTTGTCAGCCAAATCAGAGTAGAGGCAGAAAATTCAGGAACTGTAGCAAACATTATATTTTTGAGTGTGCAGGTTAAGGCACAAGTTGGGAATGAATATGGTGGGCAACATGTGAAGATGAGGATGTAGTGGTCAGGGAATCAGTGCAAAGGTCAAATGGAAGGGAAATATTAGGATAGGGAGAATTCGTGAGCTTTGCTCAAAACTGCAAACATTGCTTTCTCACACTTGCATTATTTTATTTGTAGGTTATTAAACTTGAAAAATAGGATTTAGTTGGTGCAAAGATCAGTGTGATAGAAGCAGTTTAAGTTGCACGGACAGTGCCATGTGCAGTTTACATTAAAAAGGCCCTGTGTTTATGCTACCATTAACTGCACTTTCGCGATGTCATCCTTGAGAAAAAAAGGAACTTTTCAGATGTAAATGTTAGACTTATGCTCCATTGTTTTCTCGTTCAGTAGGTCAAATATTTATACAATTTCCACAATTTCTGAGCATTACAGTGTTAATCAAACCCAAGCTGTAGTTCAAGACATTTTCTATCTCCCTTCTCGCCCCTGACAGTGCTATGTCAGCCTAGGATCATTTTGTGGAAATTTTGAAAATACATTAAATGCTCAACTTCTATAAAAAATAAAAAAAATCTTGCAATAGTGACTTCTAAATAAATAACTATTCTATTCTTGTGTATTGCAGGTATTTGGCCTTCCGAAGAGGTACTGGCGTACTACTGCCTCAAGCACAATCCGATGTTCAGGTACAGAACTGCACATAAAAGATCCTCACCAGTCCATTAGTTGCATTGTTTCTGCATGGTAACGATTGCTGTGATTAAAGCCCCCCAGATTAAATAAGAAATAGTTCAAGGTGAAAACATATTGCTCTCAACAAAGAGTGTTGAATTGCCTGTGGGTACTAATATTGCACAGCAAGCTCTTCTGCTATACGTCAAAGACTTTTGATTTCCACTCAAAGCATTTTATTTCTCTTTGATTTTTCTTGAGGGGGAGACAAAAGTGAAGCTTGAATTGATCACTGCTTATTGTGAAGGTCAAGCAAAATGAAGGCATTCTGTGTGCAGGCTCACTTCTGCCTACTGCACCGTGAGGCGCTGCCCGCCAAACAGCGCCATATCATGTAATCCTGTTATGCTTTGCTCGCCTGTTTATCTAAAATGTTTTGTGGGTCATCTGTGAAGAGTGCTGATTGAGATCCCTAATCCTTCATTATTTTTATGATTCTCGGAAATGTTTTTGTGTTTCTTTAGTATGAAATAATTTATTTGAAATAAAAAATATATATATATATAGAGAGAGAGAGAGAGAAAGAGATCTATATATCTACATATATAAATATATATGTAGATATATATATCATTTATTTGTGAATTAATAAATTTGGGATTATCAGCATTACTGCTTCCTAACAATTACCTTGCGTTACTGTAGCTAGTTTTGCTCTAAAAGACAGCACCATTGACAAGGAGGGCGGGTGGGAGGCGGAACCTCCTCGGATTTTTCAGCTCAGTGGTGGTAATGTTGCAGCGAACACTAATGAGCGAACCCCTGCTGCTTCGCCTGCTTTGTGACTTTTCTTTTTTTTTATAATTATTTTCAAAACGCAAAACGCCATGAGGTAGCTTGGTAGCGTCTGCGTGACTTCCTGATAGCGCGTTCTTCCTGCAGATGGCAATTTGTTCCTGTAACATATATGTCTCTATGCACATTTTCGTCTGATTTGTGTAGGTTCTACCTTTTTCTTTCTCTTTTACAGGGGCCTTGCTGTGTGTGAGCTAGGGGGTGGCATGACATGCTTGGCTGGCCTCATGGTAGGTCTTTTCTTAATTTCCATCCCCATTCAGAAGACCGAACAAAAGAAAAAAAACCTTCCACTGCCTCCAACTGCTGGGTCAGAGAACCGCCAAGCGCATCAGCCGCGGTCAAGCCGCAGAGTCTTGCGGGCCCTTCTGGGTAGACTCGCCTTCGGATCGTATTGATTTTTTTTATGGTTGCCTCAATGAGCAGAAACATTTTCCTCAGCCTAGTCAATATCTCTTGTTGTGACATCCCAGGCCACAGTACACTGTCTTTCATCGCCATAAACCTAGGCATTTTTTTGCTCAGATTATCTCTCCATTTGCAAAGATACAGGAGTAGCCGGGCGAATCACAGTTGGGGCGCCATGATATAGCTGCTAATGTTTTGCCTGCATTATTACACCAACAAACATGATCCTGAGCTCTCCCTAATTAGATTCTTTTGAATTAAATTGGCCATTCAGGAGCGCCGCTCCCCATTCTCCGGGTTCTGAGTCATGTATTCAGGAGATATTATGTGGCAGCACAGTGCATTAGACAAGTTTTTATGCCTCCACAAATAAAAGCATATTGTTGCCTTGATTGGCATTTGACAAACCTGTCGCTCTGGTACAATGTGCCGAGGTTACAGCCCAATGTGCGCGCATGTCAAAGCTCACAAAAAAATTACCCTCACAAAGCCATCTGCCTGCAATGCAAAGTTATATGAAGGGCATCAGGCAGTGAGACAGAAGCAAGCTGAAAGGCAGAGTGACAGCCTCGTATGATGGCTCTGCTAGATAAACAGAGGCCCGCAAATGAAAGCCTCTCAGAATACCATCATCCGCTGTCACAATGCAATTACTGAACAGAATGATAGCAAGATAGAGGCTCCCTCAAATGGAATGATAAAAGTATTGACTGATTTGATTGAATGATTAAAATAATGCAGACATAAAATGAAAAAAGATTGAAGATTGTTACAGAGAAATAGGTGAGGAGGCATGATACTGAAGGCTTGTCACTCCCGTCTTCACTTCCACACAGACAAGCATATTTGCTCATTGTTTGCTGTGCTCTTTTTTTCAGGTTGCTATTTCTGCAGACGTCAAAGAAGTTCTGTTAACTGATGGCAATGAAAAGGCCATCAAAAGTATCCTTATTCTAATAGCGAACCAGCTTGTTGTGCTCGTTTTTTTTCTATTGCGATTGTGAAGCGATGAGTTTTGCAGGAAAAAAAGGAGCGTGAGGTATGAAGATCGGAGTAAGGCCGGGAGTATAGCCAGCAGAAGTACCCGACCACTTGCAAGAGGTAAGTACAGGTAGGTAGTAGTAGAAACCGCAGGCCTTAAGGTAAATAATTGCTTTATGGTAAACAGTGACTAGAGATTCCATGTTCTACTTTATCCTGCAGCTGATTTAACCTTGTCCCTTTTCTCATAAAAGATGATTTTTCAATCACAGCATAGTTTTTAAACGATTTTGCCAATATCCTAATTTTTGACTTGCAAATAGCTTATTTCTCATAGGATTATGAAGAATGTTTAAAATATTATTATTGTCATTTGCTTTTTTTTTTTAAATATATGGTCACTAGGCAAGGAAAAGGTATTGTAGCATTCTATTATGTATAATGCATAATTGAAAACTACTATGCTTTAGACACAATTGCAATCAGATGAAGTGTCGAAGTTTGCATATTGAAAGTGAGAAACTTTAAATTATATTTTGGACTATTTTCACTTTGTGATCTCTGCAATAACCTTTGCATGATCTTTTTCCAAGCTGACATTTATACATGTCAAATTGAAATTGAGCTTTACTATGACCTGACTTAATTAGTTGGCTGCTCAGTTATAATTAATTAAATGTAATTCAGAATGACGCGGAACTGTTTAATAAGAGACATTGTGCTTTAAAATTAAGGACGGTGCAAATACCAGTGTCAGTGAACCTGCAAATTAATGCGAACTATGGCACAATCAATACAATAAAACACAACATTTAATGGAAATATGATTTTATTTAGGAGTACTGCTCTTTAGCGACTTCTTGCTGACTGCTCAGTAAGATGGGTGCTTCTGATTAGGGATTTCACCCGCAACATTTTAAAAATAATTTTAGAAGCTTAGTTATAGTTTGGTAAAAAGAGCCAATGGTGGACGTTAGAACCACGCGAGGCAGCCCAAACGTGTGCAGGTGCTACAGCCATTGAAGAGTCAGGCAGTATGATCAGGGAAGTGGTGGGCATGTTGAAAGCAGGCATACTTTGAGATCATGTATCATAAACCATTTCATGAGCTAAACATGCAAATTAGACGACCAATGCAATGCATTTAGTGAAGCAGTTAGATGTAGACAATAATTGGTTTAATCCATCTAGTACAAGCAGTGAAAGTCCCTCAAGAAGGAAAACGACACAATTAAAATATGTTTATGTTGCCAGTTGTTAAATACTTGAAAAGATGACTCTGAACCAGATAACTGCAACTGAAAGGGGGTTCTACCCTAAGGAGTTCATAGGCAGGTCTTCTAGTGGAGAAAGTTGCAGGTGCAAAGATTGAATATCTACTACCACTGTAAAGGGACTGAATATCTACTACCACTGTAAAGAGACTGAGTCATTAAAATGTAAGCCTGTAAGTTGTTCTGAAGCCAACTAATAAAGTGAAGTAATTCCAGTTTGGGCACCATTAAGATCATTCTATCTGTAAGTGCAGTGCCAGTTTTGCCAGAATCACTGTCGGATAGAGACACAGAGAACTAAACCACCATAGCCATTCCAGGAGACTCCAGTGTCCACTAATCAAGGTAAAATTTAAGTCATATATCGAGTCCCTGAAGTGGCCTTGACCTTGCCAGTAGAAAAATGCAGAAAGGGATTCCGGGTTCGTAAGCCAAACCAAGAAAGTAATCCGAGACATCTGAAATAGAATAAAAATCTAATGTTAAGGTATCAGAAGATGCCATGAGGAGCACATCTGAAAGAGAGTTGTGGGTTAAGGCTCTGGAGCACCATGCATGATTGATGGATGACGGAGATAGTTCAAGGATCAAGAAAATAGTTCATGGAGAGGTCACCCGCTAATAGGAAACTCATTTGTTTTGAATGGGATGCAGGTCTAGGCCCCATTTTTATGTATTCAGACATATCCTTTGGATTCCACGTATTTGACTACATTGGTTAGAGGAAGGTGAAAAAAGTCAGACATACTTCTACTTTATTGGGCAGTCAGTTATGGTATGTCATAAACTGGTGTACATGTAAACTGCATTGGCACGGAGATCAAATTCTGCTTGAGGCTGATCAAATAACCGCATTGCTCATTATATGACACATAGTTGAAATATCTAACAAATCCCATTTTCTGAAACCATCCAACTGGATCATCTCCGGTAATCTCTTTCCTACCCTAATTTGGATGTGCTAATACTTGTATCAGATGGATAACTTAAAGAGGACCCCACCCCCCACCCATCTATGGGATTTTTCTTGATATAAGTGGGATTTAACACCTTTTACATCCTGCCTCTTTGACAGCACAGCTTCTAATGTTTCCAGGTGTTTGACAAATGTGTCTCTGCAACAGGGCTGAATTCTCATTCCCAGAGTATCACTAAAGCATTCACCAACTATTATACAGAACTGTACACTAGGAAAGTCCTGAGTGTGATTGACAAAGAAAGGCTCATGCTTCAAGATCTCCCAGTGACTAAAATACAAGATGACGACAGAAAGATCTTAGACCTTCCCATATTGTAAGAAGAACTTCTGGTGACACTGAGGGATATGCAGCCGGGGAAAACTTCAGGCCCAATGGTTTACTCATCAATTTTTTTCAACGGTCTGCCTCCAGCCGAATTTCCCACATGAGGGAGATGTTTGAGGAGGTGCTCCTAGAGGGCACTCTTTCACATGACCTTCGTGGGATTATGGTGTTGGTTATATATAAGCATGGGAATTCACCCAATAAATGCGCCTCCTTTAGGCCGATCTCACTGATTAATGTGGAAGCAAAAGATTTTGGCCAAGGCATTTGCTAATAGGTTGGTAACGTTGATACATTCTCTGTTCTAGTGGGAGCAAAATGTTTTTATTTCAGGGAGAGGAACATTGCATAAGAAATCTTTAGGTAGCCTTAGTACATAAGGAGCGACAGCAGTACCTGACTGCACTTCTATTAATGGACTTTGAGAAGGTTTTCAATTCTGTGGGCTCGCCGTATCACCACAATGTGCTTGAAAAAATGAATTTCGACCCTCTTTTCAGATCATATTTGAAATTGTTGTATTCCTGTCCTTTGTCCATTTGCAATTCAATGAGACAAGATGCAGGGCTGCCCCTTGTCCCAATGCTATTTGCCTTGGCCATAGAACGTTTAACAACGTTGCTCAGACTAGATGCTCAGTACTGGGGTATCTTCTGGTCTTGCAGGCACAAAGCTTGCATTGCTCTATATGCGGACAATGTACTGAGATACACAGGCAGGCCATTCTTCACTCTTCCCAGGATCCTTCATATGCTGGAGGTGTTTGATGAGGCCTCCAGATCAGCTGGGTGAATTCCATAGTGGGGCCTCTATGCAGTGATGTGCATCACAGCTCTTAGGACTGTACTAGTGTCCCACAGGTGCAATTGGAGTTTAAATACTTAGGAATGCACATTACAGGAGACTCAATTAGGTGCTGGGAGTTAAGTGTTTCATGCTTATTGAGTAAAACTATATCCTATGTGGATAGGTGGATTAAATTGCTGCTTTCCATTATGGGATGGGGTGCCCTATACAAGATGATCGTGTTGCCTCTGCTGGTGTAAGTTTTGCAAAATGATCCCTTCTCTTTCCCAAATTGTTTCGCCACTTCATTGCAGTCTGACATCACAAGTTATCTCTGGGCAGGGGCATTCAGAGGTTCTCCTCTTGGAAGTGTTTACAGTCTCTCTATGATGGGGGATTGGTAATTGCTGACATCAAGCTTTACTACTGCGCTGCACAGTTATTCCTCATACATGACTGGCTATTAAGCCGACAGAGCAGTGATGTGATGTGTATTCCTTCCAGACAGGGAACAAAAGGGCCCTGGATGTGGGGAATGACAGTGGTGGTTGCTACAAAATGGAGGTGGTGTGGCAGGGAGGAATAAAACAATCAAAAAGCACTTACCTTAATGCTGCCGACCGCCAGCCGCTGCCTCTTCTCCGTCCTCCTCTCTGCTGCAGAAAGCACCCAGGCTCCCAGTCTCTCCCAGCCAATCACAACGGTGCCTTACAGCAGCGTTGTGATTAGTCTCAGCGCTGCGGGTCAGCACTCAGACAGGGACTGGGAGCCTGGGCATGTTTTCCACCAAGGCTGTAATGCAGCCTCGGTGGAGAATATGCAAAGTGCGTATGACAGTTTGGCCGGCCCGAGACGGCTGGATAAACCGTCATGCGCACTTAGGGTGCAGCCACCACTCCTCCCTGTGATGCGGGGAGCCCAGCCCCGTCTGCCCTAGCGGAGGAGCCACCTCTGGAGTTTATACTCAACCTTTTAGCGGGCTTCAAAGTGTAGCCTGAGGCCTGTGCCTACCCCCTTCCTGACATCTGAAGCTGCCTGCTCTATCACTGGCAAATGTAGCTGACACCTTGACCTGCCTGCCCTTTGCTACCCAAGACAGGGAAAGGGGCAGAACTGACCAGGACCAGTTTAGTGGTAGACAAAGAGAGGGGTCCCCACACACAGGCTTGCACTGGGAATAAAAGTGGCCCCCTGAGAATGTCTCATCAGAACACTCCTGGACGTGTGGAAGATTGGGAAGAAGGACTGCCCTGCTGTCTGAAGAAGGAATACTGGACCTGCTTGCTTTGAACCCAGGATCCCCAGAAGTGACTCCAAGGGTCAGTAGGCCGGCCTCCTGTTTGAGCTGCAGGGACACAGCAAGCTCCCAGAGACCTCTCCTGCTTTCCAACTGACCTGATCTAACAGAACCTGACCTGGCTCCCTCTGTTGACCTCCGTGGGAGTGAGTCCTCACCCTCCAAGTGCTGTCCTTCAGGTCCTGGATCCATGGCTGGAGTCAGAATGTACTCCTCCCTGCTCAATTGAAGGTTTCACCTGACCTGGCGCAGCGTGATGCAGACGCACTCAGAGCCTCGCATCGCAGTACCTTACAGCTCCTGATCAGAGGCTTCACCGGAACCGACGCAAACCGACACTGGGCCTCGCATTGCAGTAGCTTGCAGCTCCTGAACAGCGGTATCACCGATTCTGATAAATAATGACGCATGGGCCTTGAATCGCAGCACCGCACAGCTTCCAATCGGAGTCCCGATGCAACACGACACAGAGCTTCACATCGCAGCACTATACAGCTCCTACCCAAAGACAAAAGGTACCACTCCCAGTGGGCCATACCTGGTCCCGTACACGACCGGTGCTCCTTCGTGGTCGGCTTGAACTTGCGACTTTGTCCTGGTCCGATGTGACCAGATACCTGCAGTCTGCCTACTTTTACCCTATTCTTAGAAACACATACCTCTGGTTCTACTGATTGGATTTTTACCACTATGGTGTCATTTTATTTATTAAAATGTACTCTACTTTTCTAAAGTGCTTTGGGATTTTTCTTGTGTAGTGTTCTCACTTGAATATTGTTTGAGTGCTGTATAGATACTTTACACATTGCCACTAAGTTAAGCCTGACTGCTTTTGTGCCAAGCCATCAGAGGGTTAAGCACAGATTTATATAGTGACTTTTGTGGTTCACCCTGACAAGGATTGTGTTTATTAATTGAGTGGGATTCACATCCCTCTCAACCAATAATCCCATGTCTTACAATACGTTTAGCCACAAATGAAGTTCCATATCTTCTTCTGTATAGTTTTAACTGTCATAAACAGAACTTCAAATGGTAAGATCCATATTATGTATAGATGTCTTCGCATTAAATGAATCTCTATGTAATTTTCCTGCCTATCCATGATATTTCCAGTTTTCTCAATCTACAGTGGTCCTTGTGTAATGTGTGCAGAAGTGGGGGATGAATTAGAATTGAAGAAATGTTATGGTTACAGGGTATACTAATGCCCAGGTAATCTATGTCCTCTGGAGCCCACAGCTACCCATGTAATTTGGCCACTTCTTCGATGGTATTTATGGCTTTACCTACTCCCATTCCCTTGGACTGCTTATAATTGATTTTAGAGCCTGCGACTGTGCAGAATTAATGCAATTTGTCTAACAGGGCTGGGACGGAGTTATTGTGGTCTGTCAAAAAACAAAGGAAATCTCCCACAAATAATTCTAATTTCATTTGACCTCATTGTGTGAGAATCCTTAAATCATATGTTTGCTCATAACTTTCTGTACAAAAGGTTCCATTGAAAAAAGCAAATAAATAAGGGGATAAAGGGCAGCCTCGCTTAATCCCCCTCAACAGCAGTATTGTGTCAGGTATATTGGCTCTCATACTTAATTCTGTTGAGTGGCGCTCGAAATTGGCCAAGATGAGGGCACATGTGTTCGGGCCAAGACCCAATTTAGTAGAGTCTTCTGTAAATATGTCTAGTCAACTTGATTAAATGCCTTCTCCCGGCTGAGCAAGTGAATCAGTAGCTGGACATCATTTTAGGTAGCAATCTTGATGATACTTAGTGCTGGTGTTGCCACCTGTTTTACTGTCCCTTATAAAACCTGTCTAGTAGTGTGAAATCAGTATCGGCCACAGGTTTTTGATTCTTGCCATGAGGCTTTTAGTAAAGATCCTCACGTCGCTATGAAGTAGGGCAATGTGCTTGCAAGAACAGCACTTTTTGGGGTCTTTATTTGGTTTTAGTGTCATTGAGAGTACTGACTCCATCATGCTCACTATTATTGCTGCGCCTCTATGGAGAAATTAAATATGTTTGTTAAAGGGCCTACTAAACTGTTACTAGAATTAATTTGAAAACCCATCTGGCCCCAGGGCATTATTATTTGGGAGTGATTTTATGCTTTCCTAACCTCGTCAGTTGTGATTTATTCCTCCAGACCGTCCACCGCTTTTGGTGAAATAGTAGGGAACAATATGTCCTTTAAGTAATGGTCCTGAGAAGAAAGGCCACAGGTTAGGTTTCAAAAAGAGCTCTATAGTATTGTGCAAATACCTCAACAACACAGTACATTGAAGTTTGGATATTCCCACTTTTATCTTCAACTTCATATGTATAATTTCTATTCTTGGCCTGTTTTATATGCTAGTAATGTTTCTGCCTAGTTCCCTTTTTCATAATAGATATGTCTTACATCTAACAATTTATGGGATGCATCAATAGTTAATAGAGCTTCTAGTTCACCTCTACCTCGATGCTACTTTTTGTTTGTTCACACTGAGCAGGTTGTTTTATGTTTCAATCGAGTTATTTCAGTTTCAAATTCCCCCTTTCTTGCTTTTGCTAATCTCACAAAGGTGGTAGTGTAGGAGATAAATTCACCCCTTATTAGATCCTTGGCGGCATCCCAACTCATGGCCCAAGAGACACCTTCTGTCACATTCTCTTCAAAATAGTGTTATTACACTTCATAGATGTTACTTATAAGGACAGGACCTCTAAAAACCACCTCATTCATTTTCCATATTCTAGTAAGGTTTACTTCACTAGGCGTGGTCTTAATTATCATTAAAACCAGTGCATGGTCAGATGGTACTTGGGTATCTATTGTTGTGGATAATATTGTTTCTCTGACAATGGATGACATTGGCAAGAAATCTTTTCTCAAAAGGGATCTGTGAACATTTAAGAAAAAGTATAATCTCTCAATAGGGTGTCACATAGCAAGACAATGATAATGTTTAGGTCTTGAATGCCTGCTAAGAGCGATGGGAGAGGATCAGAGGGCCTGATTCACAGAACTAACTTACGTCAAAAACGTAAACGTAAAGTTAGTACTTTTTAGGTATTTACAGAATACACTTACTCATTTTGGTATTCACAGAATGAACTTACTCATTTCGGTATTCACAGAAGTTAGTAGTCCTAACTTTAGGACTACTAACTTCTGTGAATACCGAAATGAGTAAGTTAATTCTGTGAATACCAAAATGAGTAAGTGTAATCTGTGAATACCTAAAAAGTACTAACTTTACGTTTACGTTTACGTTTTGACGTAAGTTAGTTCTGTGAATCAGGCCCAGAGTGTTGCCAGGAGGAGTTAGGTCTGTCTATCCAAGGGTCAAGGGTTACATTAAAGCCCCTCCAATTATCACATGTTCCTTTGTAAAGTGAGAAATCGAAGGAAGGGTTTATAAGTAGAACATTTCTTTATTTTCATTTAGAGCATAAAGAGAGAGGATTGTACAAGTAATATTGTGCATTACGCCATTGACACCTATCATTCTACTTTCTCTATCTTTGTGACTAGAGTCCAACCTAAATAAAATTCCTGCTCTAATAAGAATGACCAACTATGTCTCCTGAAATAGAACTACTCTGCTTCCTTTGTACACCAGTTCAAAAGTGTGTTACGATTTATGGGTGAATTCAAGGCCTTACTCGTAAATCGTTATCAATTTGATTTCATGGTTACCTTACAGGTCCATTATCGGTGAAATATGGTGGGATTTATACAATTCATACACTCACAATTAATTTACTGGTGTGGAACCAGTTGCCTAGACATCTGAGATTAGTGAGTGAGGAGGGCAGTTTTAAAAAAGCGCTGAAAGCATATCTCTTTAGCAGTTAGGGTATAATGGACTCCAGATAGGTTCTGTTCTCTGTTCAGGCCTTTAATGCTGTTGTTTAAGCACCGGGACACTCCTGGAGTAGCTGAGTGCTATATAAATAAACTCATTCATTCATTTTCATTTGTCCTATTAACAAGAGTCTCATCTGAGTTGAAGGTAGGAGCTCCTCTCTTTAGCATATCTGTAATATGCTCTGTATTTTCCTGAGTAAATAAACATCATAACATCAAAACATGTTTAAAAGGTCTATCAATGGTCATATCTGACCATAATATGTATTAATACAAATAGTATCGAACTTGCCTAGAAATCTCTGACAAACTCTCAAATCACTGAAATTATATATATATATATCACATAAAAGAAAGAATGTCCGCGCTCTCAGGAAGTGCAAGCAGTGAAACTTTAATCACACACGGTTACGCGTTTCGACAGAATGCTCTTTCTTGATCACACGATTGGCATACACTTCCTGTATGCCAATCGTGTGATCAAGACAGAGCATTCTGTCGAAACGCGTAACCATGTGTGATAAAATTTTCACTGTTTGCACTTCCTGAGAGCGCGGACATTCTTTCTATTATGTGGCATTATTGATCGGCTGGCTCCGCCGATATCACGCGCCACCTACCCTGGGCCGAGGATCCTGGCAGGAGCAATTTATGTGTATGATATATATATATATATATATATATAACGCACTCTCAGGTCACGGTAAGAGTTGCTGCAAATATTCCAGTTTAATTCATCTTCTCTTAACGCGTTTCGACTACCCAGCAATCTTTTTTTTAAACATCTTTTTATTGTAATAAACATGCTCATTAGACCTTATGCATATTGGTCGTACAGTACAATCGTCGTCACACATTTGATACATTAATCATCCCCGGGAGTGGCCTAAGATAGCATAAATTGAATCTGAAACCGTCAGCTTTGCCCCGTGTTAGACCTGGCATCCTTGGCGTGGGTCTCCCTTCCATTTTTTGATGATGCCTCCAATGTTATTGATCTGTTTTTGCTGGTTTAGATGCTTTGGGCACTGTCCCACTGCTATTCAGTGCCACAGTGCAAGTGCTCCCTATGATAAATTGTGTTATGTATTAGTGACTCCATGATTGGATGATTGGTTTACTTGTCAGTCCCTAGTACAGTGCACTGAGTGTGCCCAGGGCTTGTAAATCCAATGCTGCTGGTGGGCTTGCAGCACTGGTTGTGCCACCCACAGAAGCAGCTTGTAAAGTGTGTCTCAGGCCTGCCATTGCAGAGCTGGTGTGCAGCCTAGGGCTGCCATGTCGACTTGGTGAGTGCACCCACTTACCAGTCCCTAAACCTTCCCTTTTCTTCATATCAGACACCCCTATGGTAGGCCCAAGGGCAGGGTGCATTGTATGTATAAGGTAGGACATGCCCTGGTGTGTGTGGCATGTCCTAATAGTGAATTACAGCCATTTTCGTTTTTCACTATTGCAAGGCTACCTGTTCTCCATAGGCCAGACTGGGCAGTTTGATTATTACACCTTATAATCCTAACTGACCCAGGGAACATGGTAGAAAAACGAATTTAGTATGCCTGAACTCAGGATGATAAAATACATCTTTTTGTGAAGTTGGTTTTAACATTCTGTGTTTGAAAATACCACTTTTAGAAAGTAGGTATTTTCTTGCCTAACTATCCAAGCCTGCCTCTGCTAGGTTGTGTATTCCTTGTCTGGGTTTGTGAGTGACAGGGGCTGGGGGACTCCAGGAGACAGGGTGAGTCAGCACAGGGCTGAATAGAGAGATCTGCATCCAGAGTGGAGGGAGGAGTTGCACCTGGGTCTGAATAGGGCTGTGCCTGCCTTCCACAATGCTGGCTCCACCTCCTGCCGGGCGGCTGAGCACTCTGCCCCACATTCTGAAAGGAAAGAAGGAGTCCTGTAAACAAAGTGCTCCAGGACTGACCAGAACTGGTTTTGGACTAGGCAAAGGCCTCTCTGCCTTCAGAGAACAAAGAGAAAAGGTGTATGAAAAGGGGACCCAGACCCCTAGGAAATTAGATCACTTTTGGGAAACAAGAAGAAACCTTTGCTGAGGAGCGGAACCAAGAAGAAACTGAGGAGAAGACTATCCCTAAGCTAGAGGGATCTGCCTGCAGTGGTTGCCTGACTGCCAAAGAAAGGAGAAGGGAACTTTGTGTGTACTTTCATCAACTTGTGAAGGATCTCCAAGGGCTTGATTTCAGAGCTTGCCTCCTGCTGAAGTCTCAGGGACAACAGACTTCACCCACCAGCTCCCCTGTATTCCCTTGCTGGGAATTTGGACCTTCTGACACACTTGCGTGTCTCTGGGAGCTGGAAGCGCGACTCAAGACGAAGAAGCGTGTCGCCGCGGCCGCTGCTTCTCGCATCGCCGGAGAAGAGTGTCGACGTCGCAGCAGACGCCGGCGCATCCCCGAAGAAGCGCGCCGCTGACACCCTCGCATCCTTCGAAGCGCCTCGCAGCACCGGAGAAAAGTGTCGCCGTCGCAGCAGACGCCGTTGCATCCCCGGGGCAGAGCATCGACCTCGCATCAGACGCCGACGCATCGCAACACGAGGCGCCCCGCATCCCAGGAGAAGATCGTCGACCTCGCATCAGACGCCGTCGCATCGCCAGGGAAGCGTGTCGCAGGGCCTGTCGCGGCTCCAAAGATTCATCGAAATCGCCGCACGGCCGTCGGGCGTGCACGCATCACCCCTTCGTTGTCACAACATCAAGAAGACGCCACTTTTGTTTCTTTGCACCAGATCTTCAACGCATCACCGTCCTTGCGTGTAAGGGACTACCGCATCACCTTCCCTGCAACACTTTCGTTGCCTTGCGTTACGCATCTTAAGGTACATTTAACTCAAAGTGTTGCATCTCCATTTTAAGAGACTCAAGCTAATTCTACCATCTTTAAAGTACAGTATTGTGGATTATTTTTGTCGTTTATGGTCTTGTGGTCAATCTATATAAAAGATACTTATTTTTATAATACAACCTGTGTGGTGTCCATTTGTAGTGTTGTCACTGGATTACTGTATGTGTTCACAAATGCTTTACACACTGCCTCTGAACTAAGCCTGTCTGCTCGTGCCAAGCTACCAAGGGGGTGAGCAGGGGTTATTTCAGGAGTGTACCCCTTACCCTGACTAGAAGCAAGGGTCCCTATTTGGTCAAAGGTACCTACCTCTGCCAACTAGAGACCCCCAGTTCTAACATTGGTGGTCAGCGGTGAGGATTCTGGACTTGCATTTGTGACTCATGTACAGTGATTGGTGAACACTACCTAGTGAGTGCAGACCAAAACGCAACCACATACTTTTGGTAGATATTCTTTTCTGTGACTTTCTATTTTTGCTAAAAACTGCCAAGATTAATCACCATGGATACAGCAGCATCCATAGTATCTGTTGATAATGATTGGGAAGAGGAGAAACTGGAATGCTACACCGTTAACCAGCTCAAGCACTTCTGCAGGAGGTTCAAAGTTTCTATGACCGGAATCACCAAGAAGGATGATTTCCAAAAGGCGCTGAGGGCCTGGGTTGAAGCAAGGAATACCCCTGAGAATGAGGAGGGGGCTGAGAATGCAGATGAGCAGCTGGATGGGCCAGTGGGTCCAGGCGAGAGGAGAGCATCTTCCCCCGTAGGTAGCAGTGTTTCTGCCAGAGGTCTGTCCCCAGAAGAGCTGGAGGACAGAGAAAAGAGTAGGATGCATGAGATGGAGCTGACCAAGCTCAAGTTAAAGGGGCAGTTGGAATTTGAATTGCAATCTAGAAAGTTGGCCTTAGAAGAGAAAAGAATGGATCATGAGCATGAAAAAAGTTTGAGGGAGATGGAGTTTAGAGCCAAGAAGTTAGAGATTACTCCCTCTGGTGGCAGCACTCCCTCAGTGCCTGTTGAGGCTAGGGTGTATATTCCTAAGGATGTGGTCAAGGAGTTTTTTAAGAATGATGATATTGGGTAATGGTTCAAGGCCTATGAGGTAGCCATGACTTCCCACTGGGTCCCTGAGAAGGATTGGGGAGCGGGGTTGTGGGGTCGGTTCCTTAGTGAGGGGCGGGATACTTTGTTGGACTTGCCCTCTGAAGTCTATAATTCCTACAGCCACATGAAGAATGCATTGATGACCAGGTATGGGTTGACTCCTGAACTCTATAGGCAGAGGTTCAGGAACTGTAAGAAGATTGAAGGCAGTACCTGGGTTGAGTATGTGACCTTTTTTTGCAGAGCCTTGGATGGTTGGGTAAAGGGTAGCAAAGCAAATGATTTTCAGGCGCTCTTTGATTTGATTGCATGGGAGCACTTGTCCAGTAATTGTTTTCCTGAGCTACGCCAGCACCTGATTGACAGTAGGCTGACTAACCCTAGGCAGCTTGCTGAGGAGGCGGACCGCTGGGTGAGCACCCGGGTCCACAAGGGTCACGTGGGAGACTCCGCCAAGGGTGGGCAGGGTCCCCAGCAGAGGAGTGGGGGGACAAGGGTAAACAGAGGGAGTTCCAGAGAGGGCCCCAAAGTAAACCCCAAGGGAACCAAGGGAAAGGTTCCCAGCCTCCCCTGAGAATAAGCACGGGGCCCCGACAGGTCCACCTGTTCATAGGGGACCCCTGGTGTGCTACAAGTGTGGCGCCCTAGGCCACAGGGCCAATGACCCCCGTTGCCCTTTGTTTGGAAAGCCAGCACCCCCTGGTGCAGTCCCCCGGCAGTTGGCTAGTGTAGCCCTGGGGGAGGAGATGGGTGCCCAAGGTGGGCGGGATCCCGTAGTATTGTCCCTTGTCTCATTAGGAGACTCTGAGATGGTCCCTAGGACCCAACTGCCTGAGAACACTAAGAAGTACAGGCAGTGGGTGACCATCAATGGCCATAGGGTGGAGGCTCTGAGAGACACAGGAGCCAGTGTGACAGCTGTCAAGTGTCACCTGGTGTCTAAAGAGCAGGTGGTCCCTGATGCATTCTACCCAGTTGTTGCCGCTGACAACACAGAGAGCCACTGCAAGGTGGCTCAGGTTCCCTTTGAGTGGGGGGTCTCTGGTACTCTTCAAGTAGCTGTGAGGCCAGCCATGCCTGTTGACTATCTGTTGGGCAATGACTTGGAGAGCTCCCCTTGGGCTAAGGTGGAGCGGAGTGCTCATTTGGAGATGTTGGGCTTGCCTGATTGGGCGTGTGTGACCACCCGGTCCATGGCAGCCAGAGGTGTTCAAGAGGACCTGGAGCCTGAGAGGGAGGCCCAGGTGCCTGCCGGAGAGAGAAGAGGCAGGGGGCGCGGGAAACCGGCCCCCGAAGTTCCCACGGTCCAGGAGGAGGCAGACCCTGAGGGGGATGCCCTGGAGCCTACAGGGGAACAGGTAGCTGAACTGGGGGACCTGCCTGAGCTGACCCATTGGCAGCAAGATGGAGGACCCTCCAGGGAGGAGTTCTGCGAGGAGCAGAACAAGTGCCCTTCTCTCGTGGGTCTGAGGCAACAGCCACAGACCAGGCAGCAGGTGATCAGTCTGGATCACATTGGATCTACTGGGAGAATGGTCTCCTGTATAGCGAGCCTAAGGTTGCTGAGCCTGGGTCAGCCCGTGTGCTGGTGGTACCCCAGCGCTTCAGAGTCTTCCTACTGGGTTTGGCTCATGATGTGCCTTTAGCAGGACATCTGGGGCAGGACAAGACCTTTGAAAGGCTTGTCGCCCATTTCTTTTGGCCCCAGATGCGCAGGAGTGCCGCCACTCACTGCAGGACCTGTCAGACTTGCCAGGCAAGTGGAAAGAGTGGGAGGAAGCAGAAGGCTTCTCTCCAGCCATTCCCTGTAGTCAGCACCCCCTTTGAACGGGTGGGTATTGACATTGTGGGGCCACTGGACCCCAAGACAGCCATGGGCAACAGGTTCATCCTGATCTTGGTGGACCATGCCACCCGGTACCCTGAAGCCATCCCTCTGAGGACAGTGACGGCCCCCGTGGTGGGACAGGCACTGATGGGAATTTTCTCCCGTGTGGGGTTCCCTCAAGAGGTGGTGTCTGACAGAGGTACTAACTTTATATCCAAGTATATGAAGTCCCTGTGGCAGGAGTGCAGTGTAACGTACAAGTTCACCACTCCTTACCACCCCCAAGGAAATGGGTTGGTTGAGAGATTCAACCAGACCCTGAAGGGCATGATTATGGGTCTGGAAGAACCCATGAGGCGTAAGTGGGACGTCCTCTTGCCATGCCTTCTTTTTGCATACCGTGAGGTGCCACAGAAGTCTCTAGGGTTCAGCCCCTTTGAGCTTCTGTATGGTCACCCAGTGAGAGGACCTCTGAGTTTGGTCAAGGAAGGCTGGGAGCAATCTCCCAGGAAACCTCCCCAGGATGTATATAGCTACATGCTGGCCTTCAGGAACCAAACTAGGCGTTTCAGGCAACTTGCTGAGGCAAATCTGGAAGCCAGCCAGGAGGAAATGAAGCAGTGGTACGACCAGAATGCCACTCTGGTTGAGCTTCAACCTGGTCAGAAAGTGTGGGTCATGGCCCCAGTGGAGCCCTGTGCGCTCCAGGATAAGTGGACCGGACCCTGTGAGGTGGTGGAGCGCAAGAGTCCTGTTACCTACTTGGTGGACATGCGGTCTCCCAGGAACCCCTTGCGGGTCCTGCACGTCAACCGCCTGAAGCCCCACTTGGAGAGGTCCCAAGTGGGCATGCTCTTAGCTACAGATGCTGGGATGGAGGAGGAGGCCGAGCCTCTTCCTGACCTCCTGTCAGCCCAAGAGCAAGATGGATCAGTGGAGGGTGTGAACCTCTCTACCTCCCTGACACCTGAGCAGCAAGGTGACTGTCGCCAACTGTTGGGGCAGTTTCCTGACCTGTTCTCCCTGGTTCCTAGTGCCACTGACTGGTGCGTCCATGATGTGGACACTGGGGACAGTCTTCCTGTCAAGCACAAGGCTTACAGGGTGACTGACAGGGTGAGAGCTTGCATCAAGGAGGAGGTCTCCAAGATGTTTGCATTGGGGGTAATTGAGTCCTCTCACAGCCCTTGGGCCAGCCCAGTGGTCTTGGTCCCAAAGGCTGCCGCGCCTGGTGCCACACCCGAACTCCGGTTCTGTGTGGACTACCGAGGACTCAATTCCGTCACCAGGACTGACGCACACCCCATCCCCAGAGCTGATGAGCTCATAGATCGGTTAGGGGCTGCCCGGTACCTCAGTACGTTTGACTTAACGTCTGGGTACTGGCAGATCGCCTTGACTGATGGGGCAAAGGAGAGGTCAGCATTCTCCACACCAGATGGGCACTACCAATTCCGGGTGATGCCCTTTGGGATGAAGAATGCACCTGCCACCTTTCAGAGGTTGGTCAACCAGGTGTTGGTTGGACTGGAAGAGTTCAGTGCCGCCTACCTGGATGACATCGCAGTGTTCAGCGCCAGTTGGGAAGAACATCTGCGCCACCTCTGGGAAGTGTTGATGGCGCTGCGGAGGGCAGGCCTCACGATCAAGGCGAGTAAGTGCCAGATCGGGCAGGGTTCTGTGGTGTACTTGGGACACCAGGTTGGGAGCGGCCAGGTGGCGCCCCTACAGCCCAAGATAGATACCATTCTGGCTTGGGAGCCCCCAAGACCCAGACAGCGGTGAGAGCCTTCCTAGGACTCACCGGGTATTACAGGAGATTTGTCAAGGGGTATGGCAGCATTGTTGCACCATTGACAGAGCTGACTTCCAGGAAGCAGCCCAAGAGAGTGATTTGGACTGACACCTGTCAACAAGCTTTTGACACCTTGAAGACAGCCATGTGCACGGCGCCCGTGCTCCTGGCCCCCAACTTCTCCAAAGAGTTTATCGTTCAGACAGATGCTTCAGAGCATGTTGTGGGGGCTGTTTTGTCACAGATGAATGAGGAGGGCCTAGACCAACCTGTAGCCTTCCTTAGTAGGAGGTTACTTCCACGGGAACAGAGGTGGAGTGTTATTGAGCGTGAGGCATTTGCTGTGGTCTGGGCGCTGAAGAAGCTGAGACCATACCTGTTTGGGACTCACTTCCGGGTTAAGACAGACCACAGGCCCCTCAGATGGTTGATGCAGATGAGGGGTGAGAATCCAAAGCTGTTGTGGTGGTCCATTTCCCTACAGGGGATGGACTTCACGGTGGAACACCGCCCTGGTACAGAACACGCCAATGCTGATGGTCTGTCCAGATTTTTCCGCCTTAGTGAAGAGAACTCCCTAGAGGTAGGATAGTTCTCCCCACATTTCAGCTGGAGGGGACACGTGTTAGACCTGGCATCCTTGGTGTGGGTCTCCCTTCCATTTTTTGATGATGCCTCCAATGTTATTGATCTGTTTTTGCTGGTTTAGATGCTTTGGGCACTGTGCCACTGCTATTCAGTGCCACGGTGCAAGTGCTCCCTATGATAGATTGTGTTATGTATTAGTGACTCCATGATTGGATGATTGGTTTACTTGTCAGTCCCTAGTACAGTGCACTGAGTGTGCCCAGGGCTTGTAAATCCAATGCTGCTGGTGGGCTTGCAGCACTGGTTGTGCCACCCACAGAAGCAGCTTTAAAAAGGGTCTCAGGCCTGCCATTGCAGAGCTGGTGTGCAGCCTAGGGCTGCCATGTCGACTTGGTAAGTGCACCCACTTACCAGTCCCTAAACCTTCCCTTTTCTTCATATCAGACACCCCTATGGTAGGCCCAAGGGCAGGGTGCATTGTAAGTATAAGGTAGGACATGCCCTGGTGTGTGTGGCATGTCCTAATAGTGAATTACAGCCATTTTCGTTTTTCACTATTGCAAGGCTACCTGTTCCCCATAGGCCAGACTGGGCAGTTTGATTATTACACCTTATAATCCTAACTGACCCAGGGAACATGGTAGAAAAACGAATTTAGTATGCCTGAACTCTGGATGATAAAATACATCTTTTAGTGAAGTTGGTTTTAACATTCTGTGTTTGAAAATACCACTTTTAGAAAGTAGGTATTTTCTTGCCTAACTATCCAAGCCTGCCTCTGCTAGGTTGTGTATTCCTTGTCTGGGTTTGTGAGTGACAGGGGCTGGGGGACTCCAGGAGACAGGGTGAGTCAGCACAGGGCTGAATAGAGAGATCTGCATCCAGAGTGGAGGGAGGAGTTGCACCTGGGTCTGAATAGGGCTGTGCCTGCCTTCCACAATGCTGGCTCCACCTCCTGCTGGGCGGCTGAGCACTCTGCCCCACATTCTGAAAGGAAAGAAGGAGTCCTGTAAACAAAGTGCTCCAGGACTGACCAGAACTGGTTTTGGACTAGGCATAGGCCTCTCTGCCTTCAGAGAACAAAGAGAAAAGGTGTATAAAAAGGGGACCCAGACCCCTAGGAAATTAGATCCCTTTTGGGAAACAAGAAGAAACCTTTGCTGAGGAGCGGAACCAAGAAGAAACTGAGGAGAAGACTATCCCTAAGCTAGAGGGATCTGCCTGCAGTGGTTGCCTGACTGCCAAAGAAAGGAGAAGGGAACTTTGTGTGTACTTTCATCAACTTGTGAAGGATCTCCAAGGGCTTGATTTCAGAGCTTGCCTCCTGCTGAAGTCTCAGGGACAACAGACTTCACCCACCAGCTCCCCTGTATTCCCTTGCTGGGAATTTTGACCTTCTGACACACTTGCGTGTCGCTGGGAGCTGGAAGCGCGACTCAAGACGAAGAAACGTGTCTCTGCAGCCGCTGCTCCTCGCATCGCCGGAGAAGAGTGTCGACGTTGCAGCAGACGCCGGCGCATCCCCGAAGAAGCACGCTGCTGACACCTCGCATCCTTCGAAGCGCCTCGCAGCACCGGAGAAAAGTGTCGCCGTCGCAGCAGACGCCGTCGCATCCCCGGGGCAGAGCATCGACCTCGCATCAGACGCCGACGCATCGCATCACGAGGTGCCCCACATCCCAGGAGAAGATCGTTGACCTCGCATCAGACGCCGTCGCATCGCCAGGGAAGCGTGTCGCAGGGCCTGTCGCGGCTCCAAAGATTCATCGAAATCGCTGCACGGCCGTCGGGCGTGCACGCATCACCCCTTCGTTGTCGCAACATCAAGAAGACACCACTTTTGTTTCTTTGCACCAGATCTTCAACGCATCACCGTCCTTGCGTGTAAGGGACTACCGCATCACCTTCCCTGCAACACTTTCGTTGCCTTGCGTTACGCATCTTAAGGTACATTGAACTCAAAGTGTCGCATTTCCATTTTAAGAGACTCAAGCTAATTCTACCATCTTTAAAGTACAGTATTGTGGATTATTTTTGTCGTTTATGGTCTTGTGGTAAATCTATATAAAAGATACTTATTTTTATAATACAACCTGTGTGGTGTCCATTTGTAGTGTTGTCACTGGATTACTGTATGTGTTCACAAATGCTTTACACACTGCCTCTGAACTAAGCCTGTCTGTTCGTGCCAAGCTACCAAGGGGGTGAGCAGGGGTTATTTCAGGAGTGTACCCCCTTACCCTGACTAGAAGCAAGGGTCCCTATTTGGTCAAAGGTACCTACCTCTGCCAACTAGAGACCCCCAAATCTAACACCCCCTATTACGTGTCCGATCGACGATAGCCTTATGTCACTGTTGTAGAGTGGGCTTTATCAGAATCCCCCTGGTACATCATGGCCCCAGTATTGCTCCTCTATAATTCTTCCATGGGGACCATATTTTTTCCCATTTTTTGGGACATCCTCTGCCCTTATAAATCACTTCCTCTGCCCTTTGGCACCAGTCCATATCTGCCTCCCATTCTGCCACTGTCTGGGGATGAGGAGCCCCCCATTTCCTTGCAATACTTCTCTTTGCCACCACTGATGCCAGAGCCAGCCATATCCTAGTGTGTCTTGGCCATTCTTCCTCACCTTGAATCATCAGTATTAGCCACTTTGCGCTCATTGGTACCCTCAGCCCCAGAGCCCCAGCCATTCTATTGGTCACCCCCTTCCAGTATCTTTGATTCGCCGGGCAGTCCCAGAGGATATGGTAGAAGGATCCCTCCTGTACGCAGCCTCTTACACACAGATGTGACTCAGCCCTTCCCAGTTTGTGCAACAGGGTGCGTGAATAATATGAGTGGTGAAGGACTTTTAATTGTATTAGCCAAAATCTGGCCCAGATGGCTATGCCCCGTGGGCTTTGCAGGGCATCCACCCATTCCTCGTTGTCTATGTCACCCATGTCTTCCACCTAAGTCTGTTGAAGCTGTCTCATCGGATCTGGGGAGTTATTCATTCTTTTCCGGTAGATCACCGATATTCGCTTTGCAGGGATGGGGTCGGCCAACAGTCTATCCTCTGGGGGGGGAAATCTGGAAGGGGGGTGCCTTCCTGGATATGCCTCCTAAGCGCGTGACGGAGCTGGAGATAGCGAAATCTCTGTGTGGGGAAAGGTCAAACTCCTAGCTAAGAGTCTCGAATGAGAGCAGGGAACCGTTTCTCCATACGTCTCCCAGGTGTTCAATCCCTATCTTTTCCCACTGAGAAAACCCTTGAAGTCTGGATACCTGCTTCAACTGTTCACTGTGCCATAGAGGGGTCATAGCCATCAATTCGGAGTGCCAACCGAGGTATCGATTGGCCTCTATCCAGCTACTCACCGTTGTCTGGGTATGAACCAGCAATCCCAGTTTCTTTTTGCCCCCGTATAGGATAATTTTCGTGGTTACCAGCTGGCCTAGCTGCTCGATCTACCCTGTAGGCCGGCTCACACCGGTCTGTGTATACCCCGTCATGAATTATTAGGAGCTGTGAGGGCCAGTAGTAATTACTAATATCTGGGACTGCCAAACCTCCATCGTATATGCCTCTTAATAACTTGCTCAGGGCTATGTGTCGTGCTCCCCTCTGCCACAGCAGTGATCTTAGTTCGTGGGCTATTTGTTTAAAAAAAATAGGTGGGACCCAAAACGGTGTATTTTGTAAGGCATATAGTAATCTGGGAAGGGACATCATCTTGTATAGTGTCGCCCTGCCCATGAGCGACAGGGGAAGGGTGCGCCAGTGTGCTACGTCTGCCCGGAGGCGGAGTAATTGGGGGGTGAGGTTTTGCTGCACAAATACTAGCTCGTCTCTAGTGATGAAAATATCTAGACACTTAAATCCCTCCGGGATTATCGGTGCCACACAGCTTAATAGAAGCCTCGGTGGGGGCTCCGATAGAGGGAAAATTAATGATTCGTCCCAATTTATTTTGTATCCCGCATAGCTCCAGAACAGGTCAGAAATGTGCAGAATGCGCGCAATGGAGGCATAAGGTCTGGAAAAATAGAGGACTATTTTGTCTGCGTAAAGGGTGATCCGTTCCTACCAGCCTTTAGATGAGGGTATGTTATGTTATGTTATATAAACTTATAACGCGCTCAGCTACTCCGAAGAGTGTCCCGGCGCGATATGCCCCATATCAACGGGTCCCCCTGTATCCACACCGCCAATGGCTCGAGAGCCAAGGCAAAAAGAAGGGGTGACAGTGGGCAGCCCTGCCTAGTGCCTCTGCCCAGTGATATGACCCTGGAGATGGTACTGTTGACCCGCACTCTGTCTAGTGGGGCCTGGTATAGCAGTTTGACCCAGGCACAAAACCTCTGGCTTAAACCCCATCTGGCTAACACGGCGAATAAATATGGCCATTCTATACTATCAAATGCCATGTATGCATCCAATGCCATCAGTGCAGTCCGGTGAGTTGAGAGCTCTCTAGTCATATGCAGGACTCCATACATCCTGCGCAGATTGAGTCTGGTGCTCCTTCGTGGCATGAGGCCCGACTGGTCTACATGTATAATGCCTGGGAGGACCGCTGTAAGTCTCGCTGCTAGGGCCGTAGCTAGGGCCTTCGCCTTGACGATTAGGAGGGAGATAGGTCTGTAGGAGCCGCACTCCTATGGGGGCTTACCCGTTTTGTGGATAACCACTATCGTAGCTGTTCTTTGGTCTTCTGGGAGGGATCCCTCCTCTACTGCCGCTCGGAACATCTCCAACATTGGCCCTGAAATTTTACTAGAAAGCCCCTTGTCTAACTCTATCGGCAGCCCGTTGGGGCCCGAGGCATTCCCAGACTGTAGTGAACCCAGGGATGCTGCTATCTCTTCCTCTGTCAGTTCAGGTTCTCCCTGGCCTCTCCCGACAGCATTGGGATTGTGAATTCGCTCAGAAGCTCACAGTCCGAGTACGACCCATTACTCCTGGGCTTGTAAAGGTCTTCATAATAAGAAGCGAAGGCATTCGCTATCGCTGTACTCGTCTGTAAGACACCCTCCCAGTCCCTGACCCTGACCCTGGCCACCCAAGACCTGTCCCTATCCCTCTTATCCAGCCATGTCAGCTTGGATGCCTTGTCCCCGACCTCGTACAGTCAGCGCCTCATGGCCAGAGCCTGCAGACAAGCTGTTTCATCCGCCCGGTTTCTCAGGTCCTGTTGCCGCAATGCTAGTCTGTGCCGGGTGTCAGCATTACTGTCCCTTGCCACCTCTTGCTCCAGCCACAGGATGTCCTGCTCTATCGTCTTACATGCCCTTTGTGTCTCCTTCTTTTTCCCACCTATCAAGGCCTGGGCTTGCCCCCGAATTACTGTCTTGAATGCCTCCCAGAGAGTGCACGAAGCGGAGACGGAGCCCGTATTTTCTTTGAAGTATGACTCGGTTCCCGCATTCAATTTATCTTTGATGTCCTTGTCTTTCAAGAACCAGGGCTCTAGTCTAGGATACCTATTGATTTGAACTGTCGGTCCCTCCAATGCCACCCCCAATGGCGAGTGGTCCAATAATCCTCGTGCTAGGTGTTCCACACCCAGGAAGCACCCCACTTGATTGTGTTGCGTTAGAAGATAGTCAATGCGGGATAGGGACCTGTGAGACGCTGAATAGAATGTGTATTGTTTTAAGTGAGGGTTCTGAATTCTCCACAGGTCTATCAGGCCTAGCGCGGAGGCAAAGTCAGGGAGGGCCCCCTCCCCAGCCTGGTGTCTAGCTGAACTCAAACGTCCATTTTGGGGTTTATCACATCATTCATGTCCCCTCCCACCAGGAGGATTCCAGGGAGCAATTTTAGAAGTTGAGCGCTGAACTGTGGCAGGACCATGGTGTGCAATCTGGGTGGAACGTATGGAGAGCAGAGGTTTATGGATCGGCCCTCCCAGGTGCCAGATAGGGACATGTGGCAGCCTAAGTTGTCGGACCAGGTTTTCTTTATCGTTAGTGGCACTAGTTTCCTCGCTAGGATGCCCCCCCCCCGGGAGTTGGATGTAAAACCTGAATGGGCAATTAGCTTGTATCCCAATCAATCTAAGGCCTTGTGCTGGTTCCCCTTCAGGTGCGTCTCTTGCATCAGTAAAATATCAGGGAGATGACCTTTGATGTGCTGCAGAACCAGGGTATGTTTAATTTTGTTCCCCAGCCCATTCACATTCCATGACCATATACGTAGAGTTGCTTGTTTAGAGGTTTCAATTGGTATTAATTAATTCCCCCCCCCTTCTCCCCACCCTCCGGGGTTAAGACAGTTAGTGTTCGCACTATACTTTTGCTGGTAGGTTTATGAGCATAACTGTTCAACCCAACAATACTAACAATGAAAGACCCAATTACCCCCCTCCCTGCACCCCTGCTTAATGGGAGAAAACCCCCCCACCACCCCAACCTGCAGAGTGCCTGTCGCCCAAAACTGTGCATTAAGCAATTGGAGGGCAGTTCGCCGCCGACCTGCGTTTCAAGATTTTTAATGTGAACTCATCTCAAACTAATGACCCCCAGCCATTGTCATGACAGGCTAACTACTGTCTTATTTTATAACTGAAACATCTCGGGCCCACTGTTCCTAGAGCACTTCGTCTCATACTATCCTCCGTTGGGCCCAACCAAGAAAACGTTACTCTATGTAGCCGTAGGATGCTGTATGTCGTTTATCGGCTTTTATCCCTGTCCATCTCTGGGTCTGACTGGTGGGCCGGAGACACCCGGACAGTTCCTTTCTGTGGACTGGTCCTTAAGTCAGTTAGTTTCTTCTGATTTTTCCCCCTGCCGGCCACCCTCCAGCCCTCTAGCCAGTCCCACGCATCCTCTGGTGTCGCAAAGAAGAGCTGCCTCCCCTCCGTCAGAACCTTGAGCTTTGCCAGGAAAAGCATCATGTATTTTAGATTTTTGTCTCTCAAAGCTTTCTTGACTGCATCGAACTATCTTCGTTGGTGCTGTACCTGGAGGGTAAAGTCTGGGAAGAATCGGATTGTGGCATTCTCATAGTGTAGATTGCTGTGCGAGTGTGCCGCTTGCAGAATCGCGTCACGATCGCGAAGTTCAGTATTCTCTTAATAATGGTGCGTGGGGGGGCTCCCGGGCGTGGCGGCGGTCCCAAAGCTCTGTGTGCTCGCTCAACTGAAAAGTAACTGGACAGGCGCTTGGGCCGGAGAGTATGAAGGATCAAGTCTTCCAGGAATAGATCTGGTGACTGGCCCTCTGCCCCCTCCAGGACCCCCACCACTCGGATGTTGTTGCATCTGGCCCTTCCCTCCTGGTCACTGATGCGGGCCATCATGTCTTTTTGTTGTTTTGTGAGGCACGCCACCTGTTCTTCCAGCCTTTTTGTTTTGCTTTGGATACCTTCTATGTTCATTTCTGCCTCAGAGACTTTGTCCGCCATTTTGCGTAAGTCGGCCCGCAGTAGGTTCACCTCCTCCGTGACCATATCTAACTTTGGTTCATGGGTGCCCCGCAGCTCTCTTATCCCCTTCATAATGTCTTTCAGTTAGGGCTCTGATGTAGTATCCCTCCCCACGGCTCCAGGGAATCATCAGGCTGAGTCTTGCCCCCCCTGGGTGTCCCATCGCCACTGTGTATCTTTCTATTTGATTTGATTGGCTCAAGTGTGTACCTTTAGTGCGGACCATAGTGGGCACTCCAGACCCGGGAGAGTCGGTCGGCCATGAGGGCCTCGCTGAGGGGCGACGCACTTAATCTGAGTTTGGGCGCCGGATCAGGTCACCACCCCTTAGGCCACTTCCTAGGCCCCGGCGTGTTAGCTCTTTAAGTGTTTGGCCTACGAGGCCTGCCGGGCTACCGCGTCTTCTGGTTTGGGGCCCCAGGAGACCCCAAGCTTCTCTCTACTGGCCCTTCACAGCCTGTCACCAGAGGGGGTCAACAGCGTATCCCGGTGTTTTATTAAATTTTTCAATTTTTCCCCCAGGTAGGTGTTGATCCGAGGGCTGCCCCTCTCTGCTCCTCTTACAGTTCAGGCCGCAGGGCCATCGCATCGCAGGGCCGCTACTCCTCGTTTGTTCATGGCGGTCCTACTCCCGGAGGCCCCGGTTGGGGGGAAAAACTGCAGCCGCTAAGCTCCGTCGGTTCCTGACCGCGGCTCCTCCCAGTCTCCCCGTGACTCAGGGTGCCCTCTGACTCCACATCAGGACGGGACGGCTGGTCACAACCGCCAGACTCGGCGAATCGCGGGGTTCTCTTGTGGTTAGGCCGCGCCATAGCTGCCGCACCCCTACTGGTCCGACTGCTGATCTGCAGTCCGATGTCCTCTCGCTTGAGCCGTGCTCCGTACAGTGTTATAGGGATCGTCGCCTCCCCCAGCGGTTCCAGGCTGGATACACCAGAGCTACTCACTTTTCCTGCTCGTCACTCAGTTTCACCAGGGGGATCCGATCCGGTCTCTGCCCTCCTGGGCCACTTGCGCTGTAGGCCCTCTGGATCGACGGCTCTCTCGGACGCTCCCGAACCCCGGAGGAGACTTCCCCCGCTTCGCAAAGCCTCTCTTAAGGTAGCCACATACACTATACGGTAGCCTGCGGATGGTTTCGGATGTTTGCCGGGGGCTACGCACTGTCGGCTAGCAGAGCTCGCTCAGTGCATGGCCATCTTCATCGGCTGTAAGCCTGCCCAGCAATCTTGGTCACATGAGAAAAATTCACCAATGACGTGCATTATAACGACTGTGTACTAGACAACAACAGAGGACCTAAGAAATAACTGGTCACATGGGTTCCAAACTAGTGTCAGCCATATTGTAATATGTTACAGAAAGTAAAAGTACATGCGTAAGTTAAACATAATATCATTCTAAAAACATATTCACATGGAATGAGGTAGTCAAAAGAAAATTCACGTCATCAATCAAATGCAGGCAATGCGGTCAAATGACCAATTGAAAATGCAAAAAGAATATGTATAGTAATGACAGATGTTGCCAACTGTTGCGGGTCAACATGGAAAGGACCTGACCTGCTCATGGTTGTCAAATCCTGGGTGTCACGTGGATCTCGGAAAGCGGTGGGCCGTGTATACGATAAAACCCTGTGTTCCAGCTGGTAGGTCTGGAAAATGGTACCAACGCCCCTAGCCTTGATGGCTGTGAATGCATGCAGGTGCCTAAGTAGGGAGCCGTCCACGAGGGTGGGTGGTATCAAAAAGGACAAGGACCAAGTGAAGGGACTAATGATCAGGCATAGAAGTCCGGCACCCCGACGTAACATATCGGGGGGGAGTGAATAAAGCGGAAAAGGCAAGGTTACCTCACAACTCACTAGGTGCAAAATGGGACTACCCATCTGCTCTCAAGGGGTTTAGGGTGGGAAAGAAACAGCAAAGGGTGCCAGAATAAGGAGAGCAATGCACTTGTAAGAGGGCTGGGGAGGGACATCGAGGAGGGATCCACTATAGGGCAAATGCCCGGGTAGGATCACTGGACTGCAAGGTGGAGGGGATGCTTTCAAGGATCCCCCCAAAGTGAAGACCTGAAGTCACCTAAGTTCATGGTGCAACGGGGCAAGAAGTCCCTGATCTGTATTTAAGGGGGTGTCCCTGATACTATGCATGGTGACGGACCAGATTGTCACAATGGAAGTGCATTCATGTCATACTGTAGATCTTACGCCTGACCAAAAGATTCAACCGCAGTAGTATTCAGGAAACTAAGGAAAAACTGTACAGTCAGAGACAGTTCAAGCCACTGGATAAAGTGAGTATCACTCCACCCCTCAAGACCCAGGAAAAGCTGAGAGTTAAGCGGTCATGTGGCCAAAGCCCAGTGTTCACCTCCATCAGCCACTATGAAATTTGCCACGAGTGGGAGGGCCGCATCTTCGTTGTTTGTGGAAAGGGTAAAATCCAAATGGCCATCGTTGTAGTCTCAGCCAATGTCAGGTTTAGTCCTTGTGGTTAAAAGAGAATTTACTTTCTATTATGGGGTGTAGACTCAAGGTAAGTCATCAGTGTTCGGGAGCTCAATGAAGACATGTCTACATGGGTCCTTATTGTAGCCATGCTCCTGCATTTCAACTATTTAACACTTTCCAGACCTTAACAGTCACAACATGGACATTTACTGTGAACCCATGTGGTAGGGACTTCAAACTCCGACAACAATACTTCTAATAAAGCACTTCTCAATTATTAGCTTTAAAAATAAATATTTTAATGGAGTTTTTCTCCTAAAATTTATTAAAAAGAATAGTGTGAAAGGGGTTACGGTTAGGGATGTAGGAGGGTCAAGGGTATGGGGTTATCAGTTAAGGATTTCGGGTATACAATTAAGGGTTTGTGGGTGCCCGGCTACGGGTCGGGTAATAGCATTAAGGGTGGAGGTGTATGGGATTGATGTTAAGTGTATATAGCTAAGGATTAGGGTTATGGGATAATGGTTAAGGGTTAAGTATATAAGGAATAGGGTTAAGGATTTTTGGAATAGGATTATGGATTTGGGATATAGATGTTAAGGGGTAATGGTTAGGATTTAAGGCTGATGGGGTCAGGAGTATGGTGTTCAAGGTAGCACCTAGGGGTAGAGGGTTAATGGCAACAAGTTTGGGTTGAGGGATTGGGAAATACAGATGGATAGGATTAGCTTCCTATGGTTACATTTATTCAGTGTCACAGTTGAAAATCTGTTTAATTCATGGTGTGTTGAGTGTTACAGTTGATTTTAATTTACACACACAGTGTTGCTTTTCTTAGAAACACTGTGCTTAAATAATTTCAATGCAAGATACTTCAATTTAGAAGTGATCAAGTTAGAAGTGTCAATACCAAATGTTATTTCTCAGTAAAAAAAAATATTTATGAGCAAGGTACAGCCCCCTGGTTGGCCCCCAACCCTACAACCACGCTTGGGGCTATCATAAAGAGAAGGATGGCCAGCAATCTGAGGAAGGTGCTCCAAAGAAGAGGCAGAAGAGATTGAGATTGCATCTGCAATCTGAAAATATGTCCTTTTTGGGAGATTGGTACAAAATTGTCAAAGTTTCATGTTGCTGCCCCAATCCTTCTAAACCCGCTTCTAATTCATTCTCCTTCTCCTCACTTGTATTTTTTCCTCTCCGAGCTCTCCCATGACAATCTTTAACTCCAGACATACATTTTCTGCAATGTAAAACCCTTCTCCTGACCCATTTTCAGATCCCTTCATAAGTCTCTGCCTTGCACCACCCTCCTGAAAAGGTTGCTGGACTTTAGCAAAATGTCTGACCATTAAAGTAGCTTGCCATGCTCCCTAAGGACATCTTGCTGTATCCCAGACCTATTCACAAATAGGTGACCTTGGGCCTATTACCATAAACATCCTCCCTAGCCCTAATAAAAACCCTTGCAGCCCTGTGACAGATCCTAACCATGGGTCTTTACTTAACGTAGGAAATAACCTCCAGGAACACACTTGTATGAATTTAATTGTAGGACTGATGTGAACATTGCTCCAAAGAGCAGTGACACAGATTATTGGTGCTGGAGCATTTCAAGCATGAGTCTTATAGATGCTAAACAGAATTATTTTTCTGCACTTCACTTGAAAAAAAGATTACAGATATCAGGATGTGATGGGAGTGTGGTTGGGAATTTCCATTTGAAAAGGTGCTAGTAGATTCACTTTTTAGTTTATGGTACGTTCCCTCGCCGAAGGCCATCTGTTACCCATTCACCATCACTGTGGGCAGTCTAGACGTCTGGTGTTGGAGGTGACTGCCCTTGGAAGCTAGCATTGGAACTTGCAGTCACAAAAGACAACATATGCTCTGGATGCACACTTCCTCCTAAATCACAACAGGGCAATCCTAATGGCTTTTCTCTACACCCAAATCCTTGCTAACTAAGGGTGTTTTTTTGTTCTTGGAAACATCTGCTGACTGTCCTCCACCACTATGGGCTACCTTGATATCCAGCACTGTAGGGGAATTATGGGGGCAACTGATAAAGGGATGTCTAGTTCCGGAACACTACACAGTACTCCAGCTATCTGCTGAATGGCTCCCGACCTGGTGTCACCAAGATGAGAGGCCTAAAGGCTTTTTACTGTGCCTTCCCTAGCTTAGCAGGCTTGATTTGAAAAAGACCAGGGGCCATATTACGGAAGTTCCCCAGGGGCACAGCGAGTGTTAGCGCCCAATTTGAGTGCCCCCGGGGCACTTTGGTGTTACAGAAGGAGCTGCAGGCCCTTCTGTAATACAGAGCGGTGGCGCACATATAGCACCATCGCTATCACCAGAGGCCGTTCCCTCATTTGCATGGGGGCATGGCCCCATGCAAATGAGGGAATCCCTTTGCCTCTGCACCTGTGCTGTATTATAGACACAGGCGCAGAGACAAAGAAGCTGTCAGGAGGCCCACATAAAAGGTGGCGCACTGTCAGTGCGTCCCCTGATAGCAGCCCTCTGGAGGGGCAAGGGGCTCATATGGACCTCCCAGACATCCCCTTACAGGCGGGTGCATTCACTCACTGCACCCGCCTGCAAGGGGATTGCTAATCCCCCTTAAAAGTGCAGGCGGCAACCCGCCTGCACAGTGAAACACGGAGCTGCTGTTTCCAACCCGCTCCGTTTTTCACTTAAATGATCTGCCCCCAGAGCAGCTCGAGTTTGTGGCTTCCCTGGAGGCAGCACATTCAATGTAATAGGGTGCACTTTCCCTGTTTGCATTTGGCGCACCTGTTTTAAGGTGCACTGTGGCGCAAACAGAAAGTGCTCCCTATCCATAATATGGCCCCTGGTCAAGTCTGTTAGCGGCTCATTGTAGGAAAGTGGGTTTCTGTTGTAGTAACCCCCCAACTTTATGCCAGATTTCTGATGCACTTTGACTTGATGTGCCTTGGGTCCCTGCCAATCAGGTTCCCAGGGCCTGTGTTCTTTCCTAAAACTGTAACTTTTTACCCCCAATTGGCACCTCTCTGTCCACATGTAAGTCCCTTGTAAAAGGTACCCTGGGTACCAAGGGCACTATGACCAAGGAAGGCCCCTAAGGGCTGCAGCACATATTGTGTTACCCTTAGAGGACCTGTACCTTAACACACACACACTGCCATTGCAGGCTGCGTGTTTTGGTACAGATAAAAGTAAAGAGTCGACATGGCACACATACCTGTGTGCCATGCCTGCAACCCACTGCCTTTGGTATAGGTAAGACACCCCTCTAGCTAGGTGCACTATACCACTGGTGAGGGTACAGTTGCATGAGCACTGTACCCCTACAGTGTCTAAGTCCTTTCTTAGACATTGTAAGTGTAGTAAAGCCATAAAGAGTATATGGTCTGGGAGTTTGTCATTACGAACTCCACAGCACAATAATGGCTTTACTGAATTCTGGGAAGTTTGGTAGCAAACTTCTCAGTATAATAATGTGTGGAATTTATTTTACCATATACTCAGAGGGCATCTTAGAGATGCCCCCTGAAAAACGACCAGCCTCTGGTGGGTTCCCTGACTGGTAAACACCAGCTTGCCACCACAAGACATGTTTCTGGACTCCTGGGGTGGGAGTCTTCGCTCACTGGGCAGAGAAACAAAGACTTTGCTGGGCGGAGGTAGTCACACCTCCCCCAGGTCAGGTAGAGCCATCTGTGGCAGGGGAGCTTCAAAGGCCTTGTCAACTTTGTAACGTGACCCCCAGCCTCTCCTGCTGTCAGGAGCAGGCACCCTTCCTGTCTTCCTCTTTTTTGGCGGGAAGACAGGCGGGAAAAATTAGAACAGTCCAGAAGGTGTGCCTACCTCTACCAACCCCACCCCTCGGGTGGGGGAGGCGAGGTGAAGCCCACTCTTCAGTGCCCGATACCTTGCAGATGGCAGTCACTCTCCAATCAGGGTTAGGGATTGTGCCCACTCCCCCACATGGGGTGAGCACACCAAGGGTGCAGTCACCCTAAGGTCAGTAGCCCATTGGCTACTGACCTTGAGACCCCTAAAACATTACAGTACAGTATTACAGTACAGTATTTAGGGGGCAGCCCTGAACCAAGAAGAGAGATTCCCGCAACCTACCAAGAAGAAGGATGAAAGAAGATGCAGAGGAGAGTGCAGAGAAGAACTGACTTGGCCCCGGCCCTACCGGCCTGTCTGCAGTTTCCAGAGATCCTGCACCAAAAGTCACCTTGTCCTGCAGCCAGTGACCTCCAGAACCCCTGGGAGGACTGACTGCCTTCGACAAAGACTGGATCTCCTGTGAACAGCAGCTATGTTCAAAAGAATCTCCTAAAAAAGACTCCGAGCCTGCTGAAGACAAAGAAACCCGATGCCTTAAATCACCACTGCACCCGTCGCCTACGGCCTGAGTCCAAGTGGCCCACCGGTCCCAGCGAGGTCCCCAAGCGCTCCAGAGTCCTGGTCCACCGTGGGTTGACTCCTCCAGGACTCCCCGACATTGCCTGCAGCTTCTGCACAGAGACCCCCCTAATCGTGAGTGGCCAATAAGGTGAAATCTGCCCTCAAAAGGCACTCCTGCATCCAGCCGCCCTGCGTCCTGGAGAAGAGGGCCTGAGGTGCAACTACGTCCCCGAGCCCTCCAACTTACCTGCCCAGCTGTTAACTCCTCCTGGAAGACTTCCTAGACCGAGCCTGCAGCCAAAACCCAAAACTGGCAACTTCCATTGAAAACGATAGGGCACCTGACGCCAAAACAGCACACTGCACCCGGCCTCCCAAGTGCCGATGTGGGTGCACCTTGTGTGCTAACTTGGATCCCCCTTTTTCCTGAGCTAAACCCACTAGCTTGGCTCCCACATCCAAGTGGCGTGCCCGCGAGCAGCCACCAATTGGAGGCCCCCTACCCCCCATTGGGTCTCAGCACTCTGCACCTGGCCGCCCTAGTGCCGCTGAGGGTGCTTTTTGAGTGCATCTTTGACCCTAGGGGAACCCTTGTTCTAACCCCAGAAACTCAACCCCTAAAACTGTTTACTTAACTGCAAACCAATAACCTAATTTTCCTCCATCGGATTGCATTGACTGTTTTCCTCTGAAAAACTTTTAAGTATTGAGGGTGTTTGCATGGAAACATAAAAAACTGTGTTTTTGTCAAAACTGCTTTACCTACCTTTTATCTATTAAATGTCCCAGTGTGGTATCTGGACATATCACACTGAGTAGAAAATGTAATCTGAAAAGTAATCTAAAAGTAATCACAAAATAATTACAAAGTAATTGCACAGTAATTTCAACTGGTTCTGAACATTTGACCTACCTGAAACAAAGCCAACTGCATTCAATTGCATTCAATTGTATTATTTTTGAATAGGACTATTTTTCTTACCTGCACCAAGTCCTGCTTGGTTCAAAAAATAAAATAAAACTAAGAAATATTTTTATACAAAACAATTGGTCAGAGTTCAGTCTTTGAGTGTGTGAAATCATTATTTGCCTGAGTGTGTACAATAAATGCTGAACACTACCCTCTGATAAAGCCTTACTGCTCGCCCATACTACCATAAATAGAGAGTAACGTATTATCTCCTTTTACCTCTGTAAGCCTTTGGGGATCCACTGGACTCTGTGCACGCTATACCTTACTTTGATATAGTATATACAGAGCCAGCTTCCTACACTCATCTGATGGCACAGGAGGCTAGGTTAGGTTTGGCTAGACTACTCTATCCGCTAGCCCTCTCCTGTCCATTTGATAGATTTGGTTTGGAATTCATTCTCATATGAACTCACACAAACCAGGAGTCCTTAGAAAAAAGATTCTATCCCATATGGAGTACACCTCAACCTGGAAAAGCCCAATCAGGAACTTTCGCATTAATACATGACCAGGATTTAAATACTATCTATTGTATGTTCTTATTTCCTGTACTTATATACTTCCCCATCATTATTCTGAGCTTCAAGAAACGGGCTAATGCTGACCATGCTGTTATCACTCTACCTCTGTTCTCGACTTAGTTGAAAGGAAGGCCGATTTTGGGTACGCTGTGTTATTGTACAAAGAATAACATAATTTGCAATGTCCAACAAGGTTTCCAAAAGCGGCTGGGCAAGACAGTGATTGAACCTACACCTTCCAATTAGTAAGAATTTCACCCTCACAAAGGGGGCCAAACACTGGGTTTTATGAACCTATCCTCTGCTTTTTATATGGTGGACAGGTTCAATCAGAGTGGTTATCACTTTTCTTTGGGAGTGCACCTGGATATGGGAGCTCTCTCGCCGCAGATTCATGATAAACTACAAGAAGCCGAGGTATGAACATCACAGATTGTACTATGCCTTTTAGTTCTTCTAGAGGTGTTTAGCCCTTTGTGCATTGACCAAATTCATAGCCACGCTTTATTTCAACCAGTAGAGTGGCAAAGGTTCCATGAGACCTTATACAAGCAAATGGGCCCCCAAACCACAGTTTGGTAATTTAATAGCAGCCCCAATTGGGGTCTAGAGGGCCCCTCACCCTCAACCCTGGTGCCACTGCACCTACAGCAGTATTGACAGCTACACGCCTGATCTGGTATCAGCTGGCTGGATGGTGCTCTTACTGTCTTTGTTTCTGATTCTATGTGATTGGCGGTGTGTCATTTCCAGTATTACAATATGATAATGCTAACAATGGGGCTTTTCTCTCAGTGGCAATTGGGCTGTAGAAGTCTGTCTCTAAGTATTGCCGACTTTATAAACACTCTGGCGTTCAAAATTAATCTTGTTAAAGTATAAATTGTTTCTGATAAGTGTTTCAATAGCATTTTTTTCAATCTTCCCCTGGAAAGGGCAAACTCATTGTGAGAAGTTGGCCTGGTATATGCTGTTCACTAATTAAAGTGGACACCTTGCACCAGAACAATTCGACTCTTATGGTAGATGGGTTTAAGACAACCTTTAAAGAAAGCTATCCTTGTGGTAGCTGTGGAGAGCAGCCTTCAGGCTAAGTCTTGAAGGAATGTAAAGCAGCTTGTTTTACCACACAATCTCTTGAATCACCAAATGAAAAGACACCACACAGGTATATATATCAAATATATATGTATTTATTAATAAACAACTCTCTACTAATCTCTTTATGAGATTAGAAGTCAGGAACATATGTACAAATCAAATGTTATCAAAATAAGTTTAGCACAATCGAATATCACAATCTTAGTTTGACCAGACCTAGGTCTAGGGCATCTAGAATCGAGGGACCCCCAAGAACCACCCCAGGTAGTTGTAGGAGACCCACAGGGGACGGACGCGGTGTCCTGGCACCGGTGCGAGTCCTGTACGAGTCTATGCGAACAGACGCGATTGAGATTTCAATGTTAAAGGTCCCTTGCGTGTTCGAGGCGAACACACCGATCGGTCCTTGTACGACTCGAAGGACGCGGTTACAGATAGAGTTGCAAGGGAGTTGGACGCGGTATGTCTAACACAGACGCGAACCATGTACGAGTCAGCGCGATAGTCGCACTTGGAAAGTAAGAGTTTTAGGGCACTTCTAGGGTAGCTACAAGCAAGTCACTTACAGGGTAAGTAGTTCTAGGGCCCACACCCACAGGAGCACCGTAGTGCTGAAGCTACCTCACCCAGGGGAGCCGGGTGCATAGGTGTTCTTTGGTGTCGGGTCGCGGCGTCGTTTTCAATGGGAGCCAGTGAAGACTTGCTGCTTGCGGCGACAGGAGAAGTGTCCGGAGGAATCCAAGCCTGGATTCAGAAGACGGAAGACCTGAAAGCAGAGGGGACAGTGTTCAAAGTCACTTGGCAGTGACTCGGGGCAAGGAAGATGGATGCCCACCGTCGTCGCAAGATTCAGGTCGTTCACGGGTGCCTTGACTCTTCAGCCACGAGGTCCAGGAGGCGTCGACGATGACCAGGAGCTGTATTCGGTGTCCCACGATGTCTGCAGCTTACTGCGGTGTCGGCGACTCGATGGGACCCAACAAGCCTTGGTAACAGCAAGTCTCGGGGAAAGTGTAAAAAGTCAATGGCGCAGACCAGCAAGGTCTGAGGGACTCACCCAGCGAGGGTAAGTCAGGGCAGGCCTGGAGCAACCAGGGGAACCCTTTGGTTCTGTAGGAAAGCCTTCAGGGGACCCACAAGCCGGCTGGCAAGGGATCGCAAAGACGCCTCGGGAGGATTCGCTCAACAGGGGCCCACGGTCACTCGGGATGTGGTAGGCCTCTGATCTTCGGAGGGATTCCTGCTGGAGGCTAGGACCATACGTGGTCCAAAGCACAAGTTCGTAGAACATTGTGAAGGGGTTGCACTCGACAATAGTGCACGGTACCCAGGGGTCGCGGTTCCTCGTCACTCTTGGGGTCCACTGGCCTCAGCTTCGCTGGGGACTCATGATGGCCTTTGAGAAGTCAGGAAATCCACTTCTTGGGCTGCAGGGACTTCGGACTCCGGCGGGAGCGGCGTAGTTTGCGACTGTCATTTGTAGTTTTTGGTGCCTGCCAAGCAGGGGAGTCACTCCTTGACTCCAAGGGAGATTCTTCAGTCTACCAAAGAGCGTCGTCCAGGGGTATCTAGGGTACAATGCACAGGTTCCCCCTCTTATACTAAAAGAAAGGGAGGGACTAGCTCTAGGACCCCACCTATGGGAGGGTCAGGGGAGTGGGTGGCTACACCCACTTCCCTTTGTCCAGTTTCGCGCCAGAGCAGGGGCAGGTAGCCCCTGAGCTGGTTTGAACTGGCATATGCACAGAGGAGCCTTCTGCTCCCCCAGTGCAGGACTTCAAAGCACTCTAAGAGTGCACCCACCCAGCCCCAATACACTAAACCCTGTCTGGGAGGTGGTTACACCTCCCTGTGACAGGATGCCTATTGTTGGGCTTCCTCCACTGCGAGTGTTCGGTCATCAGCAGGAGGGCAGCCCAGTCTCTGTGACTGGTGGCATCCATTTTGTGATGCCAGGGCTCTGCAGGATTCTACCGCGTTTCCACAGTAGGTACATGTCTATCCCTCTAGAAGGGTGGAATGCTACCCCCGCCGCCAGAACTGGCGGGGGGTAGTATTCCAAGATGTTTGAAACCAAACACGACATGTTTTGATGCAGCCATTCCAAAGTTAGCATTCTACCGCGAGGATATAATGCACTTAAGAGTATATGGTTTAACCGCATCCACAAACAGCCCCAGAGAATGGACTCTGGGAGCTGCAGAGGGGCCCTGCTCAGGCAGAGGCACCCTCTCACATAGGAACCAAGCACCCTGCCCTCAGGATTGATAGGGCCTGCCTTAGGGGTGACTGATAGGTTTAAATGTGTGTGCAGGAGAGATATAGGAAACCTATTTCTCAGTGAGGAGTGCTAGCACCACCTCACCCAGGCTGCAGTATCAGGCCTGTGGTGTCAGATTTAGTCTGCTTCCCAGGGGTGGCATAATACATGCTTCAGCCCCTGGTAGGCCTGTGAAGTACCTATGCCCTTGGTACCTAAGGTACCATATACTAGGGACTCATAAGGTACCACAGTATCCAATCACTAGTGCACCTAGAGTGCACTCCAAGTCATTTAGAGAGAACAGAGAGGCTGGGGCCCTGATTGGCAGGGACCCAGCCAGACTATAGCCAGAAACCAGTGTAAACATCAGAAAAAAAGTGGGGGCAACATAAGAGGCAGATCCTACTCTCCTACACAACCCCCCCAAACGCAGGGACACTAAACTAACCCTGACCAGTTGAGTCTTCGTGTTCTAAGTGGAAATACCTTGAGAGTCCATCTGCATTGGCATGTTGGGTCCCAGGTCTATGTTCCACTGTATAGTCCATCCCCTGTAGGGAAATGGACCACCTCAAAAGTTTTGGGTTTTCACCTTTCATCTGTTTAAGCCATAGGAGGGGCTTGTGGTCAGTCTGAACTATGAAGTGAGTGCCAAACAAGTATGGCCTCAGCTTCTTCAGGGCCCACACCACAGCAAAGGCCTCCCTCTCTATAGCTGACCAACGTTTCTCTCTAGGGGTCAGCCTTCTGCTAATAAAAGCTACTGGCTGGTCTTGACCTTCATCATTCAGTTGAGACAGTACAGCTCCCACACCCAGCTCAGAAGCATCTGTTTGGACAATGAACTTTTTGGTGTAGTCTGGACTCTGTAAGATGGGGGCAGTGCACATGGCCTGCTTTAGGTCTTCAAATGCCTTCTGACAGCTAGCTGTCCACTGAACCTTTTTTGGCATTTTCTTTGAGGTCAGATCATTCAAGGGGGTCACTATAGATCCATATCCCTTGACAAACCTCCTATAGTATCCAGTGAGGCCTAAGAAGGCTCTCACCTGTGTCTGGGTGGTTGGAGCAACCCATTCCATTATGGTTTGGATTTTGCTCTGTAAAGGCTGAACCTGGCCTCCACCTACAAGGTGGCCCAGGTACACAACCTGACTCTGCCCTATCTGGCACTTAGTGGCCTTGATAGTGAGGCCTGCTTTCTGCAGAGCCTCCAAAACATTTCTGAGGTGGACCAGGTGATCCTGCCAGGAGGAACTAAAGACAGCAATATCATCTAGATAAGCTGAGCAATAAGTTTCCATCCCTGCCAGAACGTTATTCACCAACCTCTGAAAAGTGGCAGGTGCATTTTTCAATCCAAAGGGCATCACCACGAAGTGGTAGTGCCTACTAGGGGTCGAAAATGCTGTTTTGGCTTTTGCATCATCAGCTAATCTGATCTGCCAGTAGCCAGCTGCTAGGTCAAATGTACTTAGATACTTGGCTGACCCCAAAGTATCAATCAGCTCATCTGCCCTTGGTATGGGATTGGCATCAGTCCTAGTGACTGCATTGAGGCCTCTGTAGTCTACACAAAACCTCATTTCTTTCTTACCACCCTGGGTATGAGGCTTGGGTACCAGGACTACTGGGCTAGCCCAAGGGCTATCTGAAGGCTCAATTACACCTAGCTCCAACATTTTCTGGACTTCAGTCCTGATACAGTCCCTGACATGGTCAGGTTGCCTGTAGATTTTACTCTTGACAGGCAGACTGTGTCCAGTGTCCACCTCATGGGTGCACCAGGTAGTCTGAGTAGGGGTCAGGCTAAACATCTGTCTATACTGTTACAGAACTTGTCTGCACTCAGTTTGCTGATGGTCAGTGAGGCTGCTTGCCAAAGCAACACCATCTACTGATCCATCATCAGGGTTCTGAGAGAGCAGGTCAGGTAGAGGGTCACTCTCCTCCTCCTGGTCCTCATCAGTTGCCATGAGCAAGCCCATGTCAGCCCTGTCAACATATGGCTTTAATCTGTTGACATGGAGCACCCTCAGGGGGCTCCTGGGAGTTCCAAGATTCACCAGATAGGTGACTTCTCCCTTCTGTTCAACTATTGTATGGGGGCCACTCCACTTGTCCTGGAGGGCTGCTGGGGCCACGGGCTCCAACACCCACACTTTCTGTCCTGGCTGGTATACAGTCAGTACAGCCTTTGGTCATGCCAAGCTTTTTGTAATTCTTGGCTGGCCTCCAGGTTTTTGGTTGCCTTTTTCATGTACTCAGCCATCCGGGAGCGGAGACCAAGTACATAGTCCATCACATCTTGTTTGGGGGCTTGAGAGGTAACTCCCAGCCCTCTTTTACCAAACACAATGGACCTCTCACAGGATGCCCAAACAGAAGCTCAAATGGGCTGTAACCAACCCCCTTCTGTGGAACCTCTCTGTATGCAAACAACAGGCAGGGAAGAAGAAGGTCCCATTTCCGCCTAAGCTTCTCTGGGAGTCCTTTAATCATTCCCTTAAGGGTTTTGTTGAAGCGTTCAACCAAACCATTGCATTGTGGGTGATAGGGAGTGGTGAACTTATAAGTTACACCACACTCCTTCCACATTGCTTTCAGATATCCTGACATGAAGTTAGTACCTCTGTCAGAGATGACCTCCTTTGGGAAACCCACTCTGGAGAAAACTCCAATGAGGGCTCTTGCCACCACAGGGGCTGTGGTGGTCCTCAGGGAATTGCCTCTGGGTACCTGGTGGCATGATCCACTACCACCAGGATAAATCTGTGCCCAGATGCAGTTTGAGGGTCAAGGGGACCAACAATGTCAATCCCTACCCTTTCAAAGGGTACCCCCACCACAGGTAGTGGTATCAGGGGGGCCTTTGTCATGCCACCTGCCTTACCACTGGCTTGGCATGTGACACAGGAGCGACAAAACTCCTTTGTGTCCTCTGACATATGTGGCCAATGAAAATGTGGAACAAGCCTGTCCCAGGTCTTGTTTTGGCCCAAGTGACCTGCTAAAGGGATATCATGTGCTAGGGTCAAGAGGAACCCCCTAAACTTCCGAGGTATTACCAACCTCCTGGTGGCTCCAGGGGCTGGGTCTCTACCCTCAGAATATAGGAGTCCCTCATCCCAATAAACTTTATGGGACCCACTAGCACTCCCAGAAGCCTCAGCAGCAGCCTGCTGTCTGAGGGGTTCAAGAGAGGGGCAGCACTGTTGCTCCTTACTCAGATCTTCCCTAGAAGGGCCCCCTACCCCCAAGAACTCAACCTGATCAGGCTCAAGTCCCTCTGGGGCAGTTCCTTCTTCAGGATCTGCTTCACCTCCCTCTGGGGGTGAATCTGTGATCTGAGACAGAGGGGAAGGCACTGCCTTTGCCCTACTGCTCCTCCTCTTGGGAAGCATCTGGTCCATTGTTCCAGGATCCAGAGCTGGTTCAGTGTTATGCATTCTTGCTTGTGACCTGGTCACAGCAAATACCTCTGCAGGGATGCCCAACATCTCAGCATGAGTCCATAACTCTACTTCAGACCAGGCTGAAGTCTCTAGATCATTGCCCAATAGACATTCGACAGGGAGGGCTGCACTGACTACAACCTTCTTGAGACCAGTTACACCTCCCCAGGAGAAATTCACAACTGCCAGACTATGGTTGGTCCTGACATTGCTTGCATTGGTCACCTGGTACATTTCGCCCAGGATGATCTGTCCAGGGTCCACAAGATCCTCTGCCACCATGGTGACACTAGCACCTGTGTCCCTAAATGCCAAAGCCTGTTTGCCATTTATTACAGGCTGCTGTTTGTATTTACCCAGATTACTGGGGCTTACTAGGAAGGACATATCAAGGTCTACATCACAAATCAGCATTGCCTGAGTGGGCACTCTGACTAGGTCAGAGTCCACTTCAGAACCCAGGGTCAACCTTACTACACCCTTATTCTGAGTACCACCTCCACCAGTAGCTGAGCTAGGGGGAACAGTTGCCTTAGGGGCAGGAGTGGTGGTGGTTTGGTCTTTGAACTTGTTACAATCAGAAGTCCAGTGCCCTTTCTGTTTACAGAATTTGCACCAGGGCTTCTTTTGGCCTTTTCCCTTGTTGGATTGTGACTCCCCACCAGATGCAGATTTTTGGGGCCCTTGTGAAGACTTCTGGTCTTTTGACTTATCCCCACCTTTCTCAGAGCCCTTAGGATCTTGCTTCTTGGTGTCACCCCTTGGTTCTGGGGTTTCTGCCTTACCCTGGTTCTGACCCATTTGTCTGCCTTCTTTCCCAATTCTTGGGGAGAGGTCAGATCTGAGTCCACCAGGTATTGATGCAACAACTGGTTCTGGCAATTATTAAGGATCTGTTCTCTCATCATCAGATTATACAATCCCTTGAAATCAGTAACCCTACTGCCAACCAGCCAACCCTCCAGAGCCTTGGTTGCACAATCTACAAAGTCAGTCCAGTCCTGAGTCTGTGCCTTCTGGGTGTCTCTGAACTTCAACCTGTACTGCTCAGTGGTTAAGCCAAACCCATCTATCAGTGCACTCTTCAGGACTTCATAATTATCAGCATCCTCTTCTCTAACAGTGAGGAGCTTGTCTCTACCTTTGTCTGAAAAGGAGAGCCACAAGATTGCTGCCCACTGCTTTTGGGGGACCTGCTGTACTCTACAGGCCCTCTCCATAGCAGTTATCCACTTGTGGATATCATCCCCACTCTGGTAGGGAGGAACAACCTTGCTCAGGTTCCTATGGTCTGGAATAGATTCTCTGCCTCTAGGGACACTGTTGCTGCCACCAAGGGGTTCTAACCCCTCTCTTCTAGAAGCTCTCTGGATCTCCAGGGCTTCTCTATCCAGTGCCAACTGCTTGGTTCTGAGGGAAACTCTTGCTTCCTCATACTGCAGCAGTTTGCACATTCTGTCAGAGGAGCTCTCTCTTATGGGAAAGTATGAGTTCCTCTGCTGGACAAATTCTCTGCCAGAGTGATGAGTGGTCAGATTCCCTTGAAGGGGACCTATGCCTCTCATCCACTCTGTCAGTTCTCTTAGGGAGAATTCCTCTGTCCTTTTCAGGCCCCTTTGAGCCTGGCCCTTCAATCACAGAGTCTTGGTCATTCTGATTTTCATGATCTGACCCAGACACTGTAATTGACCCACCCCCTGATTCAGACCTATTAGCTCCTAGAGCCAATCTAAGATCATCTGCTGTCAGCAGATCTATCAGGTGTAGTGTGGAGGGACTCTGTCCTAGCTTCAGGTGTCTTTCAACACACATGGCTCTCAAGTCAGAGAAAGCCATGTCCTTATACTGAGGCTGAGTGGATCCACTGGTTCCACCCTTTAAGGACATTCTAGTGTTGTGCAGTGTTGTACTACCTACACTAGTTTGTGGCCTACTGATACTAGCTTGAGCTGTAGAAAGGGTGTGCTATCCCTTAGCACACAGCTCTAAGTTCAGTAGAACTTATTGATACTAAGCTTGACTTTATATGTACCTTAAGTACCTATAGTGGTTTTCAGTTAGTAATTCAAATAGAGATTTTCTGGTAAAACAATAGCAAGCTGGAATCCCACACGCTGCCCACCAATGTGAGAAGTTGGCCTGGTATATGCTGTTCACTAATTAAAGTGGACACCTTGCACCAGAACAATTCGACTCTTATGGTAGATAGGTTTAAGACAACCTTTAAAGAAAGCTATCCTAGTGGTAGCTGTGGAGAGCAGGTTTCAGGCTAAGTCTTGAAGGAATGTAAAGCAGCTTGTTTTACCACACAATCTCTTGAATCACCAAATGAAAAGACACCACACAGGTATATATATCAAATATATATGTATTTATTAATAAACAACTCTCTACTAATCTCTTTATGAGATTAGAAGTCAGGAACATATGTACAAATCAAATGTTATCAAAATAAGTTTAGCACAATCGAATATCACAATCTTAGTTTGGCCAGACCTAGGTCTAGGGCATCTAGAATCGAGGGACCCCCAAGAACCACCCCAGGTAGTTGTAGGAGACCCACAGGGGACGGACGCGGTGTCCTGGCACCGGTGCGAGTCCTGTACGAGTCTATGCGAACAGACGCGATTGAGATTTCAATGTTAAAGGTCCCTTGCGTGTTCGAGGCGAACACACCGATCGGTCCTTGTACGAGTCAAAGGAGGCGGTTACAGATAGAGTTGCAAGGGAGTTGGACGCGGTGTGTCTAACACAGACGCGAACCATGTACGAGTCAGCGCGATAGTCGCACTTGGAAAGTAAGAGTTTTAGGGCACTTCTAGGGTAGCTACAAGCAAGTCACTTACAGGGTAAGTAGTTCTAGGGCCCACACCCACAGGAGCACCGTAGTGCTGAAGTTACCTCACCCAGGGGAGCCGGGTGCATAGGTGTTCTTTGGTGTCGGGTCGCGGCGTCGTTTTCAATGGGAGCCAGTGAAGACTTGCTGCTTGCTGCGACAGGAGAAGTGTCCGGAGGAATCCAAGCCTGGATTCAGAAGATGGAAGACCTGAAAGCAGAGGGGACAGTGTTCAAAGTCACTTGGCAGTGACTCGGGGCAAGGAAGATGGATGCCCACCGTCGTTGCAAGATTCAGGTCGTTCACGGGTGCCTTGACTCTTCAGCCACGGGGTCCAGGAGGCGTTGACGATGACCAGGAGCTGGATTCGGCGTGTCCCACAATGTCTGCAGCTTACTGCGGTGTCGGCGACTCGATGGGAGCCAACAAGCCTTGGTAACAGCAAGTCACGGGAAAAGTGTAAAAAGTCAATGGCGCAGACCAGCAAGGTCTGAGGGACTCACCCAGTGAGGGTAAGTCAGGGCAGGCCTGGCGCAACCAGGGGAGCCCTTTGGTTCTGTAGGAAAGCCTTCAGGGGACCCACAAGCCGGCTGGCAAGGGATCGCGAAGACGCCTCGGGAGGATTCGCTCAAAAGGGGCCCACGGTCACTCAGGACGTGGTAGGCCTCTGATCTTCGGAGGGATTCCTGCTGGAGGCTAGGACCACACGTGGTCCAAAGCACAAGTTCGTAGAACGTTGCGAAGGGGTTGCACTCGACAATAGTGCACGGTACCCAGGGGTCGCGGTTCCTCGTCACTCTTGGGGTCCACTGGCCTCAGCTTCGCTGGAGACTCACGATGGCCTTTGAGAAGTCAGGAAATCCACTTCTTGGCCTGCAGGGACTTCGGACTCCGGCGGGAGTGGCGTAGTTTGCGACCGTCGTTTGTAGTTTTTGGTGCCTGCCAAGCAGGGGAGTCACTCCTTGACTCCAAGGGAGATTCTTCAGTCTTCCAAAGGTAGTGGAACGTCGAAGGTCCAGGATTCTTCTTCAGAGCGTTGTCCAGGGGTATCTAGGGTGCAATGCACAGGTTCCCCCTCTTATACTAAAAGAAAGGGAGGGACTAGCTCTAGGACCCCACCTATGGGATGGTCAGGGGAGTGGGTGGCTACACCCACTTCCCTTTGTCCAGTTTCGTGCCAGAGCAGGGGCAGGTAGCCCCTGGGCTGGTTTAAACTGGCATATGCACAGAGGAGCCTTCTGCTCCCCCAGTGCAGGACTTCAAAGCACTCTAAGAGTGCACCCACCCAGCCCCAATACACTAAACCCTGTGACAGGATGCCTATTGTTGGGCTTCCTCCACTGTGAGTTTCGGTCATCAGCAGGAGGGCAGCCCAGTGTCTGTGACTGGTGGCATCCATTTTGTGATGCCAGGGCTCTTCAGGATTCTACTGCGTCTCCACAGTAGGTACATGTCTATCCCTCTAGAAGGGTGGAATGCTACCCCCGCCTCCAGAACTGGCGGGGGGGTAGTATTCCAAGATGTTTGAAACCAAACACGACATGTTTTGATGCAGCCATTCCAAAGTTAGCATTCTACCGCGAGGATATAATGCACTTAAGAGTATATGGTTTAACCGCATCCACAAACAGCCCCAGAGAATGGACTCTGGGAGCTGCAGAGGGGCCCTGCTCAGGCAGAGGCACCCTCTCACATAGGAACCAAGCACCCTGCCCTCAGGATTGATAGGGCCTGCCTTAGGGGTGACTGATAGGTTTAAATGTGTGTGCAGGAGAGATATAGGAAACCAATTTCTCAGTGAGGAGTGCTAGCACCACCTCACCCAGGCTGCAGTAGCAGGCCTGTGGTGTCAGATTTAGTCTGCTTCCCAGGGGTGGCATAATACATGCTTCAGCCCCTGGTAGGCCTGTGAAGTACCTATGCCCTTGGTACCTAAGGTACCATATACTAGGGACTCATAAGGTACCACAGTATCCAATCACTAGTGCACCTAGAGTGCACTCCAAGTCATTTAGAGAGAACAGAGAGGCTGGGGCCCTGATTGGCAGGGACCCAGCCAGACCATAGCCAGAAACCAGTGTAAACATCAGAAAAAAAGTGGGGGCAACATAAGAGGCAGATCCTACTCTCCTACACTCATATGTCTAGGAGTGATTTTAATTCTAAATTGAGTAGGGCGCAATACGTGAGATTAACCAGCCTAGATTTGTTAAAATGAATGCGGGCAACTTTCAACTTGACAAGAAGTCATGGGGTTATTTATATACGCTTTATACTGAAAATGCGAAATTCCTGAACTGTTTCCTCAGTAAGCAACAGTGTAGGTATCTGAGGTTTTTTTATTGATCTTATATTACAAGTGGAGGAAAATAGCTTTATGTAAGAAATTGGGTTATTGGGTTTTGGGGGTGGATGCCCCACTCAGGCAACAACCACAATCCTTGTCAGGGTGAATCACAAAAATCACTACATTAACGTGCTTAACTCTCGCGTACCTTGGCACAAAAGCAGTCAGGCTTAACTTAGAGGAAGTGTGTAAAGTATTTTATGCATAATACAAACAGTAATAAATTGAAAACCCAAGAAAAATCCCAAACCAATTTAGAAAAACAGAGTAACTGTTAATAAATAAAATTATACCAGAATGACAAAATCCCATCAGTAGGACTGGGGATATTACATTTTAAAGTTTTTGATGAAAATAGCGTCTAAATGCACAAAGAGCCACTCGTGGTCATCTGGTCAAGATAGACTGGGGGGAAAGTCACAAGTTCAGGCTGATCACGATGGAACACGGTTTGGATACAGGCTGCGAGGAGAAGGCTTTCGGCACGAAGAGTAGGTCGAGTGTTGCGGATGGCTGTTGCTGCAGTGCGAGAATCTGGTCGTTGCTGGAGCTTCGCGTTAGCGGTCGTCATGGACTATCGTTGCTGTAGCGCGTAGTACAGCTCTCGCGTTGCCGGTCGTTGCACACTGTCACTGTCAGCGCAAAGAGCCGGTCTCACTGGAGCTTCGCATTGGCGTTAATCGCGGGGGTCAGAGTTTTGGCAGGAACTGGTCCGTTAGCAGTCGTGAGGAGCTGAAACTTCAGGATTTTCAACTTTTCTTCTCGGAAGAGCTTCCACTGATGCCAGCTAAGGGTTGAGGACCTGGTGGGCGCCTCTTAGGGATAAGGGCTTATTCCAGCAAAGGTAAGCAGTTGGTGCTCAGGCAGGTCCATTTGCAGCTGGGTAGTAGCATTGAGGCCTCTGAAGCTTGTTGAGTCCCTGGTGCTCACACAGAAGGCCAATCACTTCAGTCAACTGCCTCTTGGAGTCATCCTAGGTAGCCTGGAATTAAGGCAAGCAGGTCTAGTCTTCCTTCTTCAGGGAGCAAGGTAGTCCTTCAAGCAGCAGGACAGTGCTCTGGCAGCAGGACAGTCCATCTTGCGAATCGTCCACAGGTCCAGGAGTGTTCTGATGAGCGGCACTGACGGTCCGTTACCCTGGTCAAGGCGCCAAACTGTCTGGGGAGACAAAAGGCAGGGCAGGCCTTGTGTCAGGTTCCTTTCTGTGTGTTGTAGGGAAAACCCTTTGAAGTGTATGTTGTAGGGAAAACCCTTTGAAGTGTAAGTGAGGCTAGCTACAGCTTCTCCCCAGCCATCCTGTACACACCTAATCCCCATTTGTGTCGTTGTCTGGAAGCAGTGCAGAAACCCTAATAGCAGAGCCATTCCCAGTTGTACTTTTTAAATGGAGTGCACCCTGCCCAATGAGCCTTTAGGGCCTAACTTAGGGGTGACCTGTAAATATTTAAAAGGAAGCCTTAGGCCTGGAAAAAAGGTTTATTATACAAGGTCAAAATGGCAGTTTAAAGCTGCACACCCAGGCTGCAGTGGCAGGCCTGAGACAGGTTTTAAGGAGCTACTTCAGTGGGTGGCACAAGGGGTACTGCTGCCCACTAATAGCATTTAATTTTCAGGCCCTGGGTACAGGTAGTACCATTTACTAGATACTTACAAGTAAATTAAATGTGCCAAGTTGGTGTAGGCCAATTTTGCCATGTTTTAGGGAGAGTGAACAAGCACTTTAGCACTGGTTAGCAAACAAAATCAATTCAGCAAATAGGAGTGGTAAAGGCAAAATATTTGGGGGAATATCACGCCAAGGATGTCGGGTTTAATATTGTCTGAAAAAACGTCTGGACATTTGGGGGCTGAAAACATATCATACATCATGAGGAAGTAGCCCTGGGCTACTTTCAAGACAGGGTTAAATGCGGTCTTTTGGTCATGTGGATTCCATTCTGGGTCCCATTTACGAGGGTGCACTTGCTGCAGGGGTATTGCTCTCCCTTCAACCAGAGACAGGTGTAGTCAAATCTCTTTTTGAGCTTTATTTTTTAAAAGGTAAAATTAGACTGTGACTCTTTAGCTATTTTGAATGATGTGTAGAGGGTGAATCATAATTGTTCTGAATTTATAAGCCTTGTGATTGCAAAAAAATAGATCTACTGTAATGTGGGCCTCTTGCTGGCCTATTCAGCTTCCTAAAAAATAGCACTACGAAACACATGCACTTTTATGCCTCTGGGACAATGTGTCAGCATAACCCTTTATGCTCTTTTTTTCCTATTTTATATTTTTTGCTTTTCCCTACAAGCAGTTGCTAAATCGTTGCTGATTACATTAGGTTATACGAAATACAGACATGTTTTCCTTGATCTTATGATGTTAAATTAATTATATTATTCTTTTAGTGGTAATCAATTTATAAATGCTGCTCTGGTAATGGGGAAGGCTATGAGAGATTGCGACTTATTGCACGTTCGCACACTAGCACTTTATTTCTGCCCACAGCCTATGAGGAATAGTAATCTATACACTTCTTACCCTGTATTGCTGTGTCTTTAGAGATTCCCTTATGTTTTATAACATATTTTTGTCGAAATCAATAATTTATTGTTTGAGTGTGTTTTTTTCCACCACTATCCATCACTTTTACATATATAACGTTACAAACACATACGTATTATTGAAGGCCCACGGTGATAAATGCATTTGACCAGAAGTACAGGAATTGAAGTCAGTTGCCAAAGCCACTAAAAAAGACATACTAGTGGACACTGGACATCTACTCTATAACCATGCCCACTTTTTGTGACGTAATAACAGTCATGGCAAGCCACCAAATTATCTGTGGTGCAGTTTGGCATGATGACCATATCAAATAGTTCACAGTGGGCATATTCTCTGCCACACTAAAAGTGTTTATCAGAAGCACTACTATCAGATATTACAGACACAACGCCGTGCATGACGCCCATACTCCCCCTCCCCTTATAGAGTCTGTATTGTCAGGCTAATCTCCATGCTAATTTCAAACAAACAAGAATAAATGAAACAAGTGTATACATGGCCGTGCATTTGTTTTTTTCCAGGCTCAAGTTTTCTTGTAACAGCACTTGCCATGAAATGTTAGAAAACCAGCCCAGCTAATTTTAGGTGTGGGAAATGGGTGGGTGTGCCGTACATCTCCATACTATTAATGCAGACTAGAACTGTATAACCTATGAGGGACATATTACCTTCAGGTGCGGGTTAGTGTGTTTTACTTGTGAGATTTATCAAATATGGTATTACCTTTTCAAATAATAGTCAGATAATACTGCAACTGACACTAGGTTTTTCATGAGGTATGTGCTATAAATCGTCTTGTTTCAGGAAAAAGGATGTTACAGTGTCTGTTTCTTCGCTAATCTGTTTTTAAAAATCGGTGAATATCTACCACTTTATATTTTTGAATATTTTGCATTCAGATTTTTCAATCACACTGAGCTGCTTTGCAGCCGTCAAATATTGCGCCTGGCCTGTTGGTGGACTGGGCTTGATGCTTTCATCGCCTTTATGGTGAAGATAAAAGATAATCCAGTATTTTTTCAGTCAATCTAGTTTTGAAATGCAGTTCATACTCTGTTGCATTGTCATCAAAATTGTTTTAACGCACTGCCACTTGTATAACACAAGGTCCAGTTACAATAGAACTAACTATTCGTGGGCTACACGCCACATTCTCAGTTGTCCCTAGGCACTTTAATAACAGATACTGTTTTACTCATCTGGATGGTAAAGTAGAATGTGTCGGCATCTAAGTCTGGTACCTGCAGGTCTGTAGCAGGGCACTCAGCCCACTGATGGAGCTGTTGCAGCTCTGGCCTGAGGGGCCAAGCCAAATCAGTCTTGGTGCCCCATGAGACGACCTCACCGTGACACTGATCACATTTGTCTTCTCCCAAAGAGAAAGTGTGGTGGCAACGGTAATGATTATTGTTTAACACTAGGGCCGTGAGGTTAATCAGCACTATTTCACTATGTAAATGATCACTATCCCAATGTACAACTAGCTCTCTCAAACACATAAGTCGCCAAGAACAACTTCCACGACAGGATAAAGGCTGTTGCCACCTGGATGAAGGACAGCTGCCTCAAGTTAAACTCAGACAAGATCAAAGTCCTCATCCTGCGCTCCAACCCCTCCACCTCGGATGATTCCTGGTTGCCCTCAGATCTTGGATCCCCCCACATACCACACACGAAATCTCGGCATCATCTTGGACTCCTCGCTCATCATGAACCGCTAGACCAACGCTGTCTCATCATCCTGCTTCTACACGCTGTGCCTGCTCCGAAAGATCTTCAAGTGGATCCCCACCGAGTCCAGAAAGACGGTCACCCATGCACTCATCAGCAGCAGACTCGACTACGGCAACGCACTCTACGTCGGCATCACCCAGAAACTCCTCAAGAAACTGCAAAGCATCCAGAACACCTCCGCCAGACTCATCCTCAATATCCCCTGCCGCAGCCACATCACCAGCCATCTGAGAGACCTTCACTGGTTCCCAGACAACAAAAGAATCACCTTCAAGCTCCTCACACACACCTACAAAGCCCTACACAATGCGGGACCTGCATACCTCAACCACCGCCTCACATTCCATGCACCCACCAGAGACCTCTGCTCCGCCCAACTGGCCCTGGCCGCCATCCCATGTATCCGCAACACCACGGCAGGGGGAAGATCCTTCTCCTACCTTGCTGCAAAGACCTGTAACACCCTGCCTCTCCACCGAAGGCAATCACTGTCACTGCCCCAATTCAGGAAGGACCTCAAGACCTGGCTCTTCGACTGAACCACAGTGCCTGAGACAGATCAGCAGTTCCCCTCACCTCCCCCCCCCAGCGCCTGGAGACCCTTACTGGTGAGTAGTCGCATTTTACAAGTCACTTGATTGATAAGCAATCAGTAATGGAATGGCTAGAATCGTAAAAACTTTGCTGACAATACATGGTAAGTAGTCAAAATGTAAAGCTAGCTTTATGGGTTGATATAATGCTGCTGACATCTTGCAAACTGTATTTTAATTCGAAACCCAGGTCCGACGGAAATAATTTGTCTGTTTGGTTTTTGCAATTTTAATTTGCCTAGACAATCAAGATGCCCTATAGAACAAGCATTGGCAAATCCAACAGGTCTGCGTTTTTGACCTTTTGGCTTGGCCAGTGCTTGTTGCTGATGCTGTGTAAAATTGGCTCAAAAAAGGAAAGAAAAAAATAAAAGGTACGTGCCTGTTCGTAGGTGTGCACTTGCATGTGTGTGTCTACAGAATGACATGGGTGCAATTTTTATTTTTAATTTCCTGAGCAAAGATAGCAGGCACCACTTGGATCTGTAAATAAATAAAATGAAATGTTACTTGTACCAAAGACCTTTTTGGAATGCTGAATGGCCGTGTAGCAAGTAGCAGCTGCCTGGCCTTCCAAAAATTTACATTTTGTATTTAAAGGACCACGAGGAGTGAGACAGCAACAAAGAAAAGCGACAAGGAGTGGGCTGTGGAAAAAAAAAGTAAAATTAAAATCCAGAGGACGATGGAATAACCCGGCGCTGGTGGTGTGGGGGCTATTATAACAATAGAAGCAGCACACCAGAGAGAGAGCAAGTGAGGGGGAGGGAGCAGTAGGGAGCGCACTGGGGCGGTATTTGGAGGGAGAGCAGTGCATGAAAACATATACATTCTGACAGAGTGCTTAAAGAAGCAGTACTTTACTAAATGTGAGCAGTGAAAGGTTACAAGTCAACCAATAAAAAAGATTGTAAAGATGCTGTGCTTCAGGGGAGGGGCACACACTATAAGAGGGAGGCAAGTCATTGAATAAGAAGCAAGCAAATGAGCGATATAAAGCCAACCAATTGTAAGCACTGGGCGGGTTCTAAGCCCACTGTAAGTTTTTTGTAAGGCACAAAAGGCTTTTGCCCACAGAAAGCTGTCTGTTGGCAAGACCTAAAAATTGCCCTTGCCAGCATTGTGCTTGTCTGCTCTGACTTCAGTCAGGATCAGAAAAATGATGAGTTGACGCTAGTGGGGTTTTGCACCTGTTACTTACTCAATGGGGGCTAAGCCGAGGGAGCAATCTACCCAACATCAGCATTAGTTGCTTAGTGTCTTGTTAAATTATGGCTCCGTTTCAGGCGCTTGATGTGACAAAATCTAGCTGCAATAAACTAATGATGTTATTTCACACCCATAATACATCTGGTCCAAGAGGCATGATTCATTGTGGTCTAATTTCTGTAATCCTCAGTAAATCACTGCACTATCGTGACCAATTAGGTATAAGCCACTAGCTGTTGTTAAAACAACGGATGACTGGGCATGCTGGGATTTTTGCTGTTTGTTTCTTTAATTTTTTTCATTTTGTTTTGTTTATGTTTGTGTTTTATAGAACTTCCGCACATCACTGTTAGACCAATTCGTATCAGTGTTGTGAATGTACCAGGTTGTATTTTTCGTTCTAGAAATTTTGAGAAACATTTTAGGCCATTTTAGGTAAGATTGGCACAATTCATGCTTTACCCTAAATGGTTACATCTTTTGCATGTGTGTCTGAAGCAACACTTAAAACAGTGTTGTCTGTTTGCAGAATTTTGGTCTCTGAAATGTGTTGTACGATGGAGAATATTGTAAATGAGGTTGTGAGATTTTCTCTTTGTTCCACGGCAACATGTAACATTATATATACCAGGTAGGCAACCAAACACAGGGGCTGTTTTTCATGTTCTGTGTATGCCACACAGAACAAGTTCCAAAATGCAGTGACCCATGACTGTGCAGCTGGAATTGATAGCTGAAATTGATAGCTAAGGCTACCAAAAGTCTCAAGCCAACCTAGAACTGAATTTTGGCGCCTATGGGTAGTCACTGCAGAGACTGGAGTGTGGCTAGCATGTCCAAGACGTCGCCCATGACAAAGGGTCGTTTTGCAGAAACTGTCCAAGCATTGTCATCCTTTCTATTTTTAAAGAAACATTATTGTACTCACACCGGTGTCCATGTTTCCTTAACAAGCGATTCCCAGATGTGAATGACATCATCAAAAGGCACCAAAAAGAAAGTATTTTTAAAGCTGGGTCTGTGTCAAGCAGGTAAGATGTAATTTGCACTTTATTTTGTCTCTGTATTTTATTGAATATGAGTTGACAATGGTTTCTGCTTGTAGATTCTTTGTTGCATCAGAACCCAGATTGGGCTGATTACCTGGCCTCCCGTGTGACAGTTCGATTGCCCAGGAGTAGCAATGAGCAATAGGGCCCTTCTGTTTTTGTAACCACATATGATCTATCACGTAGAGAATGGGACATTCTGTATATACCCGTCATTCCCTCCACAAACTGTCCTAGTATTTCCATCCGAATCAAGAGATGGTACTACCCATTTTGTTTCATGTTTTACTGCAGTAAGAGGAAGGGGACTGTTTACAACCTTGCTGTCAGATATGCCTTCAAGTGCAACTTGGGTACATCAAAGAAGTGAAGCAGTCCCCGTCTTTTCTTTACATTTGATGCCAAAGAGCACCTACAAAAATCTCATACTGTGCCAGATAACTTGTTGCTCTTATAAAAAGCAAAAACATCTTTTCAGAAGGACCTAAAGTTAGTTTCACCAGGTTGAAAGCAGCATCAGTAACTCCCTAGAGACATGCTCTGACCTCAGATCTTGAGGCAGTGGTACCACAAACTTTCTGCAGGCAGTAATGTCCTGCAAGAATGATGCAAAACTAAGCCCAGATGGAATTAGCAATACACGTATATGAATCAGGACCATGGTTTACACAGTGTATTCTTTCAAAGGGTTCTCTGCTTTTAAATCTATTCTCATATATTGGGAAAAGAAGAGTTCTAACCTTTCGTATTGGAAGTAGGAGCCACTCAGGTGGTAAATAGTAGAAACCACCTGCCCAGGTGAATGCAAATTCACGATCCACAGAGGGACACGTGCTCTGCATTCATTTTCATATTTGCGAAATATTAAGAGGTTTTTACCTACAGTAAGTAGTCCCACCTGGAGGTGGTAGCTGTGCTCCCACGTTAGTAGATGAACAGAGAATTTGAGATTTAGAGTCTCATAACTATGTATCTTGTTGTTTCCCTTGCCAAGTATGACGTTATAGTTAGCAAACGGTCTGATAATGAAATGCAAATAATTCTATTATCATTATTCTATCTAGTTGTTTCTGTGGTGCTACCTAGAAAGAGATGGTTTGGTTCAAGTTTAATAAGAAAATGTGATCATCCCTTGTCAACTGAATGATGGTTCCAAGGTAACATTCTCAACTGTGCTATACCAATATAGAAAAACCTGTGACTTTATTTTTTCTTCAAAAAGGGTTTTAGATTGGACTGTGCACAGGTAAGTATGTGGTGATTGATTGCCTTGATTTGAACCTAAAGAACAAGGTAAATTAATGGGCTAGAGCCGCTAGACAGTCACATACCTGGGCATCTAGCCTAATGCATTGAGCAAACTATTAATGGACTTTGAGAGATGGGCAAAAAACATTCTTCCCTTAAGAAGTAAAGGCCCTGGTTCTACTTTAAACACATTAATTGTAAATCTAAAGATCAACTGCCCATGGAAATGCAGTGCTGAATAAATAAATAACAAGGCACATGTAACTTCTAAATTTGAACTACCCTTTTAAATACAGTGATAAATGACAATGCACGTGTTGAATGATTGCACCACACAACTTGTTGATGAAAACTCTGAGCTCATTTTTAACCGATGCCGTGTTTGTTGGTCCTTATTTGACATATATTTGCGGATAAAATATTACTTATGAGAGATGCTGGATTTTGAGAACTGGAAGCCGAAGTTCTCTATTTATAATCAGAATTGGGGCAGTGTGGGCAAACACACAAAACATGATGGGAGGAATGCTTGTAATTAGTCTAGGGTCCAAGTGGGTTCTACCACCTGAGAATTTTTATAAATTCTTAAAAGGGGTCAAATCGTGTATTTTAGAGCGCAATCGTCACATCAATTTGCTCAAAGCCATAGACTCTAAAGGGGATTAATTATATATTGAAGTACCAAGTCAATAAAGCTAAGTGCTCCCCAGGAGTTGACCCTGTTTTTTTCCAAATATGCAGCACGCACTCTTGTATGTCATTAATTACCTCCATTGTGCCAGGGCTACCATTTTGTCTATCATATGCCATGGGTGCCCCATATGTTAAGAATAACATACAATCAACCAGTGCCAGAATTTTGCCATTGACTGCTTTGATACACTATGGGTGACCCATGTCTCTAAAGTTACCACTAGTACGTCAAGGCCAGCACGTTGCCATAGATACCAGCCCTCCTCTGCCGCCCTTAGGCCCTGGTATCATCCCTAGTGCCAAGAATTATCTGTAGCATTCCAGGGCTGACATTTCTTCATGGGTGCCCCTTATGCCAAGAATTATCTGTAGTATTCCAGGGCTGGCATTTCTTCATGGGTGCCCCTTATGCCAAGAATTATGTCCAGTATGCCAGCACCAGTATTTTGCCACGGGTGTCCCTCATTCCAAGAACTATGTCCAATATGCCAGCACCAGCATTATGTCACAGATGTCCCATATGACAAGAATTACCTCTGGTATGCCAACCCCAGCATTTTGCCTTGGTACCTCTTATACTACAAATCACCTCCAATATACCAGAATTTTGGCATGGGGGCCTATTATGCCAAGTATTACCTCCAGTATGCCACCTGCGTTTAGCCACGGATTCCCCTTAAGCCAAGAATTACTCACTGCATACCAGCCTCAGCCTTATTACATGGGTGTCCCATATACCAAGAATTAAAATTTATGCGCCAGTGCCAGCATTTTGCCTGCGTGTCACTGAGGTCAAAAATTGCCTCCGGTATGTAAACATTTTGCCAAGGCTGCCTTCACAATTCAAGAATTACTTTCAGTGTGCCAAGGCTAGAGCAGACTCACAAGCATAACACACACACACGCTCACTAATGCTCACTTACATTGACTCACTCACTTTTATTCTCACTCACATTCTCGCTACATTACACTCTCTCGCACTGCCTTAAACTCATTCTCACTCATTCTGTCATTCACACTCACTCTACAGTGTTACTTTCTAATTCATCCATTATTAATCTCACTTTTTTGCACTCACTCATTCTTACTCACAGTTATTTATTCTCATTCACTCTCCCTGTCACTCCCTCTCATTAACACATAAACACACTCCCACAAACACATGCTTTACATACACAGCCACGCACTTTTCATTTTTTTGTTTATTTACTTACTTTTAACTGCCTGTACTGGGCCAGAACAAAGCTTCGACTCGAGCATTGAAGCAGTAATCTAAAGGCTGGAGTATATAGGCGTCAGGTGTCAGTTTCCTGCTTTTTAGGTCGAGCCTAGCGCAGCGCGCATGCGCTGCCTAAGAGAGGGCCTCTTGGAAACACTCCACACTTTCTTAAAGCTCGTGCGTGTGGTTGTCACATTTTATTGGCCTTTGCGTGTGGCTTTCAATAATGAAAGCACACAAATGGCTAAAGACGGGTGCATGTCCCGCCTTTTCTGTAAATGTTCACTCCCATGGCCTTTGGGTCTCGGGAGCGAGCGCAGGGTGCCAGCTGAAGTCTTTGCATTCTTGGATCATGTTACTAATTGACCCAGGCTTTCTTTTTTCTCAGCTTTCCCTTATCTTACAAACTTGTGACCTCCGCTTCTTCTCTCCCCTCTACGTAATGGGCCCCTTTCTCTGCCCTCTTCTATCCTTCGCATGCACCCCCTGTCTCCACGCCGCGAGGCACCCTCTCTTCCTATTTCCTTTCAGCCTGTCCGTTTAAAAAAAAAAAACAGTTAGCTTCTTCTCTCCCCTCTAGGTAATGGGCCCCTTTCTCTGCCCTCTTCTTTCCTTCGCATGCACCCCCTGTCTTCACGCCTTGAGGCACCCTCTCTTCCTATTTCCTTTCAGCCTGTCCGTTTTTTTTTTTAAAACAGTCCGCTTCTTCTCTCCCCTCTAGGTAATGGGCCCCTTTCTCTGCCCTCTTCTTTCCTTCGCATGCACCCCCTGTCTCCACGCCGTGAGGCGCCCTCTCTTCCTATTTCCTTTCAGCCTGTCTGTTTTTTTTTTAAAACAGTCCGCTTCTTCTCTCCCCTCTAGGTAATGGGCCCCTTTCTCTGCCCTCTTCTTTCCTTCGCATACACCTCCTGTCTCCACACCGTGAGGCACCCTCTCTTCCTATTTCCTTTCAGCCTGTCTGGTTTTAAAAAAAAAAACATTCCAGTTCTTCTCTCCCCTCTACGTAATGGGCCCCTTTCTCGGCCCTCTTCTTTCCTTTCGCATGCACCCCCTGTCTCCACGCCGTGAGGCACTCCTCTCTTCCTATTTCCTTTCAGCCTGTCCGTTTTTTATTTTAAAACAGTCCGCTTCTTCTCTGCCCTCTACGTAATGGGCCCCTTTCTCTGCCCTCTTCTATCCTTCGCATGCACCCCCTGTCTCCACGCCGTGAGGCACCCTTTCTTCCTATTTCATTTCAGCCTGTCTGTTTTTTTAAAAAAAAAGTCTGCTTTTTCTTTCCCCTCTACGTAATGGGCCCCTTTCTCTGCCCTCTTCTTTCCTTCTCATGCACCCCCTGTCTCCACGCCGTGAGACACCCTCTCTTCCTATTTCCTTTCAGCCTGTCCGTTTCTTTTTTTTAAAACAGTCCACTTCTTCTCTCCCCTCTACGTAATGGGTCCCTTTCTCTGCCCTCTTCTTTCCTTCGCATGCACCCCCTGTCTCCAGGCCGTGAGACACCCTCTCTTCCTATTTCCTTTCAGCCTGTCCGTTTGTTTTTTTTAAAAACAGTTAGCTTCTTCTCTCCCCTCGATGTAATGGGCCCCTTTCTCTGCCCTCTTCTTTCCTTCGCATGCACCCCCTGTCTCCACGCCGTGAGACACCCTCTGTTCCTATTTCCTTTCAGCCTGTCCGTTTTTTGTTGTTAAAACAGTCCGCTTCTTCTCTCCCCTCTAAGTAATGGACCCCTTTCTCTGCCCTCTTCTTTCCTTCGCATGCACCCCCTGTCTCCACGCCGTGAGACACCCTCTCTTCCTATTTCCTTTCAGCCTGTCCGTTTTTTATTTTAAAATAGTCTGCTTCTTCTCTCCCCTCTACGTAATGGGCCCCTTTCTCTGCCCTCTTCTTTCCTTCGCATGCACCCCCTGTCTCCACGCCGTGAGACACCCTCTCTTCCTATTTCCTTTCAGCCTGTCCGTTTTTTATTTTAAAACAGTCCGCTTCTTCTCTTCCCTCTACGTAATGGGCCCCTTTCTCTGCCCTCTTCTTTCCTTCGCATGCACCCGGTGTCTTCCGGTACGCACATGGGCAAATTCAAAGCCCCTTCTCACCTCTCTCGGTCTCCCTGTCACTGTCTCTCCCCCTCTTTCCATATCTTTCCTCCTCCTCTATTTTAAATTACAGTTGAGAAACGTTGCAATGTTTTAGTACTTTTGGAGATATATTTGTGTTTTCTTGCAATTTACTTACAGTTCTTAAATGCGTGGACCCCTTCACAGAAACAATTGGCTTGCTTTATATCCTAATATGGTAACACCTTCATAAAGCCAATAGCCTTGCCCTACGTGTTCTTATAAAAACAATTTGCCATATTAAAATATAATTACACATTATCACCAAACGTGATTCCATCTGCCTATTGCAAACATTTACAAATTACACCATAGTATTTAATAGTGTGTGTATTAGAAAGGTGTATTTGCTTTTTGAATACAAAAAAAAATTGTACATTTTTATTACTGTTATTAATGCATATTAGTACAAGCCGAAACAAACTCACTTTAATAGGCCTTCAACTCATATTTCTTTTTACAGGACAATTTGCTAATTATTACTTATGGACTACTCATATACAGCAAAAGTACTTACACCTCCCAAAGGCGAGACCTATTGGCTATGCCAATGCTTGTTCTCTTTTTTCCTCTTCCATCTCACTATGGGGGAAGGCCAGTAAGTCTCCAGACCCCATCTCACACAGTGACGAAATGGGAGTGCGTGAGTTGAGAGCCTAATTAAGGGATAGCCCTTGGTACTGCAGGGATTAAGTGTAAAGCACTCAGGGTTACATATACCAGTGATACTGCTGTGCTTGTCTAACGGGGAGGCCCTGAGGCGTGGCAGACCCCAGGGACTTCACAAGCCCTGGGCAATCCCTCTGATGGCTGGTAAAGGCACCTAAATGTGCCTACACCAACAATCATACAGATTTACTATTGCAGGCTTCAGCGCGGGTCAGCATTTTATTTATTAGACCAGTAGTGAATAACAGACTATTTTCACTACTGGTATAATAGCAAGCATTTGCAATGCAATTGGTCTCCCATTTACGAGAGTTTGAGCAATTGACGTTGTAAATGACAATGCCTTTTATTTATGTGTTGTTTTTAAAACAGATAAATAAAAGGCATTGTCATTGACAATGCCAATAGCTTAAACTCTTGTAAATGCGAGACCTATTACATTGCAAATGCGTTTGGCTTGCGTACTATAAAAATAAAAAAAAGCCTTAGGAGAGAGCAGACAAAGCTATTTGAGAAAATAGTGCTCGGAGGCTGTAATTAAAGCCTACCGAGTAGCACCATATGCAACAGGGGGTGTTGCCATGGGATGTTACAAAATGAAACATGGCGGTACTAAGGAGGGACTACTAAGCATATTGACCAATGAACAGCCACAATTTACAGTGGACAAGGGCACAAGCCAATGAAAAATATGGGTGGAGAGTGGGCGGAGCTTCAAGTCCCTACCTGAATACAGCATGCCTTACAGAGCAGCGCATGCGCTGCCCCGGCTCGACCTAAAAAAGGCGAAAAAACAAGAAAGACAGGACCCTGTTGCCCACAATGTTGACCCGGCACTTGTTCCAACCCATCTTTTTTCACCCCCGTGCCACCTTAGACAATGGCCCACATTATGGAAGTCAGTACTTACCATGCTCCTCAAAGGAACTGTCCGTACTGAACTGCCGGGGAAGCTCCCTCCAGAAGGGAACACCAGCAACCGAGTTCAGAATGATTGTTCCAATGAGGCGGTCCATTACTGATTTTCTTAAAGCAGGCCTCTGTCTAGAGTGGCACAGTAGGCTAAAGACAATAGTTGGAATGCTATACAGAGTTATTGTCCGTGGTTTATACTATTTGAAAGCATTCCTCCCTTCACCTTTTCTATATTTGACAGTGTAGACCAAGAAATCACTCAGCCTCCTTGCCTATCACATACATTCATACTGCTTTTGAGGGTGGTTGCTGGTCACTTTGTTATAAATTCAGCAATATTGCCTTTTAATTCCATTTGAGATAATGGTTGTAACACAAGGGAGAGTGTTATTTGCACTGCTTCTGAAAAGCTTCCAAGCAGTATTTATTTCTGCTTTCTTCTGACCTAGGCAAGCTTTGAACATATGCTGTAGAAATGAGAATCTAATTTTATACCAAATTAGGTATGCAATGTGGGTCCCATTTGCTCTTTACAAGTGAGATGCCCTCTTTTGTGACCTCTGAAGTGCCTCAGGCCTCCCGACCAGTCTCCAGCTAATTGTACTCTGTCCTATAATAGAAAACTAATTTGGTACCTTTGGTTAGGAAAATGCTAAAAATCCAGAAGTTGCAATTCATAGATATTTTCCATTTCTAATATTAATATTGCGAGCCTGAACCTAGGCAGTAATATTTTAGTAGAAGGCTATTCGCATTCTTTGGTTGTCTTCCTGCTGGTCAAATGTCAGTCTTATTTTTCATGTCTGATCTCTGCAGAAGTTGTCAGTTACCTGGCTTTAAAGGAAAGTCCACGCAAAGATGTCAAAAACTTGCTCCAACTCTCTCCAGATGGTCCTCTGAAAATAAATCCACAACACTAAGTTTCCTTTTGAAGGGAATGGTTCTTCAGATAAGCAGTACCATACAGAGCATGGAAGGTGGACATTTTCTTTGACCCTTGGTGGGCGTAAGTGGGACTAGCCTTGGGTGTTGGTTAGGTGATAGAGGGAGGGCAGCAAAAGAGAACCAGGCTGCTGTCAAATTGCTTTTCAATAATGAAAGGGTCTCTGGGATATCTTTTGCCAGAAAGCACATCCTTTAGAATGGAACTAGGTCACTACTAAACATTTATTTTGTGTGGAGAAAGTGCAAGAATTTTAGTTTGATTCACTTAAGGGTCTTCACCAAATACAGACTGGTTTCACCCTCCAAACTGCCATGCTTGACCTAGGAGAGAGTTTACTGGACACTAGAAATATAATAATTCCTGCCTGCTTGTTAGTGGAAGAATTCCTATCTGCCTGATAAAGGGTTGGGGAGTGAGCCTCTTGCTGTTTCCTAGAACATAGGGGCAGGTGTATTTTACCACATCAATGGTAAGAGCATTTCGACGACTTTTTGCACTCAGGATGACAAAACATTGAGAAAAGCCATTAAATGTTGTGGTGCTCTAGGCTAGAAAAGGTGAATTTGTATTTCCATGGTACACAATAGTCTTGATGTGTCACCCAGTGTGTGTGGCATGTCAATACACCGTCCTGGAGGTCACATCTCCATAATAATAAGGGGCCATATGACAGACGCTTTTCACCATTGCAAATACAATTTGCCCTTTTTTGCTTGTGTAATATAGAAGTGAGCTGAAACATTTTGCACAAGACTATATGTAAGAATATCCTTGGGGATTCACTAAAACACATTGGCACTGTCCACTTTTTTCCCTTACTCTGTGGGCTTCAGATGAAGCACGGTTCACTATACCTCCTAGTTCATTGTGGTCAATATAGTCAATTTTGTAAAATTTTATTTAAGTACAGCATATAGAGATCAGGTTTCTGCAAAGGTTTTCCCATCCAGCTGAATTTGAGTAATGCAGTAATTCCGTATTACAAAAATATGAACACCGCTTTACAACACAGTAATAACTTTGTATGTTATCAAAAGTACCAAGCCAATTGGTTTGTCATTGGCAATCTGATGTGATGGTTATTTTTTTATTGTTTAAGTCAAGCAATTAATATAAACCACATTTGAGGGGAATGGAGAGAGAATATGTAACGGGGTCCGGCACACAGTCTCCCCGAACTGACAATTCATACCACAAATTAGTGTGCTGGGCCGCTGAATAAACACAATAGCCATATGCTTGTGATGAAAAAAATTAACCATTGCATTTAATTTGAATAGAAACATTTGGTTGCTTCCTTGCAGACAAATGTACTTAGTATAGGTATTGAATCTCTTTATAGTTTTAACTCACATCACAGAAACATATGATTCTCATTGGTGAAAGGAAAAGGGATTATTGGCTTTGAATTACTGTGACCCACAGTCGTAGTTTAAAAAAAACACTAAAAATGAAAAGTACAAAAAAAAGACAGAGAAAAGATTGTCAAACTAAAGTATGGGCCTCCCAGCTCTGGCAGTGCACTTCTTTTTAGGTGGATGTTCACTTGTAATCAGCAAAGTGCCATCGTTCGTGGTCTAAGTGAGCCAGTGACTGAAGTGGATTGCTTCATTGCTTTGCTGCATACTGTAGTGGGCAGAAGCATTTAAGCAGATCAATCGCACTGCGCACACAAAGCACACTCATAATTTTCAATTTACGCCCTCTGGTGGGTTGCACAGGTGCGTTTTAATTCTACAAAAGGATTCTGGTATCCGTAGTGTTGCTTTGAAGAAATCGAACCATTTGGTGGGTTTTGCGAAGTTACAATTATTTTAGACAATGTTCAAGCCCTCCAGTGGGCCTCAAGGTAAAAACTTGCACAGTTTAATTTCAAAACACTGATGTCTCGCATAACAAGCTGGAGAAAAGTTCTCTGACCTTGCAATCCCATAATTTCTTTGATGGGTGGTGCAGTCTTCCACGGCTGGAGTGCCGTGATATTATGATTCCCAAAGTTTGTCCTATGCATGAAGACGCACTCCACTGCAGTTAATTCCACTGAATTCTTTTATTTAGGGGAACAGGAAAGTTTCATCTTGATCATTTAGGCCTGACGCGTTTCGGAGCCCCCTGGCCCCTTAATCATAGGCTGCTGGTAACAATCGCACTGCGCACACAAAGCACACTCATAATTTTCAATTTACGCCCTCTGGTGGGTTACACTTTGGGAATCATATAGATAGTAGATAGTTATAGTTAGGACCTATTTTCCATAGGAAATCCGCAACATTCTATTTGAAATAACTCTTGCGTCGGTTGACGAATCAATGCAAAGTTTTCAAACTTTATGGCCCGCTCCGGTCCGCTCCTACCCTGAAAGTTTCGGGGTGATTCGTCAAACGGGGGCCGAGAAAAAAGGGGGGTCCCAAAACGTGTTTTCCCCATTCATTTTCCCATAGGAAACTTTAGCCACGGCTACAGCCCGAACTGCTGAACGGAATTACACCAAATTTGGCAAAGAGGTAGTTCTTGGTTCAGAAAGAACCCTTTTGTTAAATGGTGTAAATCCGTTCAGTAGTTCCTGTGAAAATCAAAATGAAAATCACATATATATCTATGGCCGCGTCGGATTCGCGCACCCTCCCGATCACGAGCTGCATGCTAATTGGCTGTCAACACTCCAAATCAGGAAGTGTTGGCAGCTATTTTGTCCCTCGGTAGAACCGAGGGACAGAAACAAGTGCGCAAAACGCACAAAGGGGCAGGGTAGAAACACCCTGACCCCTTAGGTCTGCTCAGGGGTCCGACAAGAACCCCTGGGCAGAAAAAGCATTTAAAAAAAAATAAAATTAAAAAAAAAACGATCGTGCCGCAGGCCCCGCCCCTTCCTTTACCACTCTGCAAACGCGCCCCTGGCGCGTTTGCAGAGGGGAACGAATTCCCCTTGAATACTGGGGGTCCCTGGGGCCAACTAGCCCACCAGGAACCTCCAGTATGCGCTAGGGGCTGCGTTGCAGAGAGGTGTACAGAGGCCACGCCCCTTTTACACCTCTCTGCAACGCAGCTCTGTGGTGCTTTTTGGAGGTACATGGTGGGCTAGTTGGACTCCAGGGACCCTCAGGATTGAAGGGGACTTAATTCCCCAACTTAAAACGCGCAAGGGGGCGCGTTTGCACAGTGGTGAAGGGAGGGGCGGGGCTTCAGGTGACATGTGTGCAAACAGGCCCGTTGCACGTTTTAAGATGGGGAATTAAATCCCCTTCAATCCTGAGGGTCCCTGGGGCCAACTAGCCCACCAGGTACGTCCAGAAAGCGCCACAGAGCTGCGTTGCAGAGAGGTGCAAAAAGGGCGTGGCCTCTGAACACCTCTCTGCAACGCAGCTCTCTGGCGCATACTGGAGGTATCTGGTGGGCTACTTGGCCCTAGGGACCCTCGAGATTGAGGAGGATTTAATTCCCCATCTTAAAACGCGCCACGGGGCCTGTTTGCAGACATGTCACTTGAAGCCCCGCCCCTCCCTTCACCACTGTGCAAATATTCCTCTAAAATCAGCCGAACTACGAATTCCGATTTACTCACCTGTTATCAGGAGAGACCTCAGTGCTGCATCTTTGAGCCCAGTACTGATCCTGAAAAGTAATTTTAACCGTACTTACCAGTAACTTGAATTTCCTTCCATAGGATATCATTGCCTGCTTTTTGCTGAAAAAGTTTCTAAGTGTCGATTTTTGAAACATACAAATATTCCTCTAAAATCAGCAGAACTACGAATTCCGATTTACTCACCTGTTATCAGGAGAGACCTCAGTGCTGCATCTTTTAGCCCAGTATTGATCCTGAAAAGTAATTCTAACCGTACTTACCAGTAACTTGAATTTCCTTCCGTAGGCTAACATTGACTGGTTTCACTTGGAAATTCTTCTAAGTGTAGAGTTTTGGAACTTTATAATATTCCTCTAAAATCAGCCGAACTACGAATTCCGATTTACTCACCTGTTATCAGGAGAGACCTCAGTGCTGCACCTTTGAGCCCAGTACTGATCCTGAAAAGTAATTCTAACCGTACTTACCAGTAACTTGAATTTCCTTCCGTAGGCTAACATTGACTGGTTTCACTTGGAAATTCTTCTAAGTGTGGAGTTTTGGAACTTTATAATATTCCTCTAAAATCAGCCGAACTATGAATTCCGATTTACTCACCTGTTATCAGGAGAGAACCCAGTGCTGCATCTTTTAGCCCAGCACTGACCCTGAAAAGTAATTCTAACCGTATTTACCAGTAACTTGTATTTCCTTCCATAGGAATCCATTGTCTGGTTTTCAGCAGAAAAGTTTCAAAGTGTCGATTTTCACAAACTACAAATATTCCTTAAAGATCGCCTGTATGACTTAAACGCATTATTTCAACTGTTTACAGGAGATGCACCAGTGCTGGATCCAGGATCCACCACTGAGTAAGAAAAAGTAACGATAACACTACTTACCTGCTAAGTGAATTTCCTCCCATAGGATAACATTGGTGATTCTATGTGAAAAAGTTTCTAAGTGTCAACTTTTAAAATACAATAATATTCCTTAAAAATCACTACTGTAACCAAAACGCTTTTACTCAACTGTTTACAGGAGATGTCCCAGGACTGAATCTAGGATCCAGTCCTGTGGTTAGAAAAGTAATCCATAAAGTAACTAATTGCATTTAACTAGAAATTCACATTGAGCTCAATGTTGCATTGTGTTTGAAATTGTGTTGCCCATTGCAACAACTGTAACTACTGTACTTAAAAGTCTATTGCCTATTTGCAAAGTATTTAAACTAAAGTAATTCATTCTGAGAAAGTATATTTTGTAATGTAATGTATAATGTAATTATAATGTAATTTAAAAAATAAAATATCTAAAAATAAATAGTTTAAAAAAATGTAGTAAATCAGTATCAAAAAAATAAATATAACAATTAATACATTTAAATATTGTCATTTACAAAACCTTTGAAATTCACTGAAAAAAACCATAGGTTTCAGACATGTTATAGTTAGGAATTAGCATTTAAAAACCTTTGAAATTCACTGAAAAAACCTTAGGTTTCAGGCACGTTATAGTTAGAAATTAGCATTTAAAAAACCTTACAAATTCACTGAAAAAACCATAGGTTTTAGGGACAGTTATAGTTAGTTGGACATTGCACTCGTACAAAACCCGTGAAATTCCCCCGTTATAGTTAGTTCAGGTAACTATAACTCGTGCCCCCGCAATGCACTGCTGATGACGTCACATATTACATCACTCATGACATGGTCAGTGACATCACTGATGACATCACTGATGACATCTCAAATGACATCACTGATGACATCACTGATGACATCATCCATGTGATAATTTGATGCATCTTCTCACACCCTAATATAACTTTTGATACACCCACTGTAAATTACAGACTGCCATTGTCAAAACCATAGACACTCCAACACCAATTACTATATACACACTCACTGATTCTTAGGTCTACACACACACATCTACTCACTCACCCGTACAGTCACTCATACTTATAGTCACTCAGTACAGGACTATTATATGCACTCATACACCTATATAAACACTCACACACCGCCACTCATCCATAGAGGTACTCACACACCTAGTCAGTCATGCAAAAAATTAAGCACACACCCATTTACTCACCTATACAGTTATACACACACCAGCTCACTTACTCATACAAATACTAGCACATTCTTACGCTCTTATACAATCTCTGATACAAGCACACACTCATCCATACAGTCACTCTCACAATCACACACTCTCGCTTATAGCTATTTATATACTCCAACACACATATATACTGCCTTTCACATATGCAGTTACTCACACATGTACCACTGGGACATACATTCACTCACTAACACACTCTTACACACACTTACCCACCCATACAGTCTATCACAGATGCACTCTTGAAACCATCCACCCAGTGAATCACCCACTCACACATCTATGCACAGAGTCGCACACACCCCACCCACACAAACACTCAGGCACCCATACAGATACTCAGACAACCAATCAATAACTCATATAGACACTCATGTAGTTATTCACAAACCCATGCAGCCACTTACACAGCAACAGACAGACGGATACAGACATTCACCCAGTTTAGTCACTAACCCATGCATTCAGTAAGATACGTTTAATCACTCACTTTTAGAGTTAGTCACGCACCTACTAAATCATCCATTCAGACACTTATACACCCACTCATTCTTCAATACGCCTTTCCCTATATATATTAAACATATTTAAACTTTACAGAAACACACAGTCACTGGATGATGTCATCAGTGATGTCATTTGAGATGTCATCAGTGATGTCATCAGTGATGTCACTGACCATGTCATGAGTGATGTAATATGTGACGTCATCAGCAGTGCATTGCGGGGGCGCGAATTATAGTTACCTGGACTAACTATAACGGGGGAATTTCACGGGTTTTGTACGAGTGCAATGTCCAACTAACTATAACTGTCCCTAAAACCTACGGTTTTTTCAGTGAATATATATATATATGTATATTTCAAAACTTGACAGTCACTGCCACCACACCTCACGTCCCTGGTGCAAATCTCCAGCGGTGGTGAGCCGCTACACATTCATACACGAAGACAGACAGGTCAATATCGGTCAGGAAAGAGTGCACTCACTAGAAATTATAGCAAAGTGCTTTTAATGTGCAAGCCTCCAAGCACTGACAGACGCGTTTTGGCACAGCGCCTTTTTCGATGTCAGTTTGTATCTTTTCACTGAGCCATTTAAAATCAAAACTGCATGACATGAAATTCATCAAAAGTGAAGACGGCCTAAAGTTGATTTACATTTTTGGGTAATAATGGCGGCCATCTTATAACGTTCTAGAAACATGAACATGTAATGACAATGCATCTCATAGTCATGAACTATGGAAATGATTCGAACAATTGGGAGGATGACATGCTTTTAATCACCTTAGACATAACTAGTCTTAGACATAACTAGGAATTTCCAGCTGTGGGCTTCCTATAGGCACGTATGTGAAGAGTACTGCCCTTGACAAAGACCTCCAGATCTAAAAAGCATACCTGTGTATTACTAATGGTATTGGTGAATGCCAGGTTTAGTGAATTGTTATTCAATCTCTGTATAAACAATTCCGCAGTATCCCTAGTTCCATCCCACACTACAAAAAGGTCATCTATGAACCTAGTCCATAGGATTATGTTGGTCTCCCATTCCTCAGTAAATTGCACCCTGAGCACCTGCTCCTCCCACCAGCCCATATGCAAATTCGCATAGCTGGGGGCGAAGCAGGTGCCCATTGCAGTCCCTCGCACTTGTCTGTATGTATCAGTACCATACATGAAAAAGTTATTCTCAAGACAGACTCTGCCCATTTCCACTAGCATGGCCGAGTGTTGGTATAATGTGATAGATCTTTTATTTAGATAGTGCCTACTTGCCCTTAATCCATCTTCGTGATGTATGCTTGTATATAAGGATGACACGTCCAATGTAATCAAGAGGGATGTGTCCTTCCATTTTATATTCTCTATCCTTCTAAGGAAGTCCCTTGTGTCTTGGATATAAGCTGGCAGTTCCCTCACGAACTCTTGTAAAAAGAAATCCAAAAATCTAGATGTAGGTTCAAGTAAACTACCTATGGCAGGGATTATAGGTCTACCTGGGGGGACCTCTGTGTCTTTATGTACCTTTGGGATGAGGTATAGTATAGGTGTCACTGGATTGTCAACTTTCAGGAAGTGATATTCATCTTGGGATAACATGCCCAAACCCCTCCACCTTGCTAAATCTTTATGCAATTTGTTCTTTGTTTCTACAAGATTGCTATTGGGTACCTTCTGATAACATTTGTTGTCCCTTAGTTGGAGCATAGCTTAATTATACATTTCCAGTCAATCAATCAATCATGTCACTTATAAAGCGCACTACATACCAGCGAGGGTCTCAAGGCCACAGTACTATATTTCCCCCCTTATCAGACTGGTGTACTACTATATCTTTTCGGTTTTTTATTTTTTGTACAATCATTGCATATTTTCTATCCTCTCGGCTATTCCCACGCAAAAACTCTTCACTTGATTCAAATGATAGTACTTGCAGGTCTTTTACAACTAAGTCTGTGAACACATCTATTGAGTCCTTTGATGTCATGGGGACAAAGGTGGATTTCGGTTTGAATGGAGTTCTTTTACTGTTATAAATGTCCAGGCCCATCATATCAGCGGTTTCTTTTGCGGACTCTGGTTGTTTATGCCTTCACACTCCATCTCTAATAGGTGCAACTCATGTAGGAGATTCAGATCCTCTGCTTCAAGGGACATGCCCTCTGCCGTTTCCGGTTCTTTTGCTGTTTCATTCTTTGATTGAGTGTGAACATTTTTTTTTAGTTTTAGATTTCTCACATATTTGTAGAAGTCTATACGAGTCCTAGCGTAATTAAAATTTGTCCTGGTGCAAAAGGATAATCCCAATGAAAGTGTGTTCTTTTCATCCTCTGTGAGATGTAAACTGGACAAATTAATCACTGTTGCTGGATCATTCTCTACTTCGTTTGATACGTGTCCTTGATTTTGGCACCTGAACGTAACTCCATACCCTCCCCTTTGTTTCTTGCGTTTCCTTGTCGCTTTTTTCCTTTCCATTGAGGCTTTTGCTGTATGCTGAGAGTCCTGTCTAAGCGTAAAAAACGCAATTCATCTATAACCGATGGGGTGGTCTTGGAGTTTCATGTTTCTTCCTTTGTTCCCAGCACCACTCTCAGGTTCTATTTCAGCTTCTGAGCTCACATTGGAGCTTGCTTCTGAGCTATATTCAGTAATGGAGTGCTGCTCACGTGTTTTTCTGTTCTGTCCTATGCTATATATATATTCCTCCCATTACTGCTCCCTGCATTGTCATTGCCCTTCGCATAGAATACCATAAAAGCTGCGTAACGCTGTTATTGAGATTTTCACAAATATGACATTCAGGAGTAATGGTAAATCCCTTGGCATGCACGTCGCCGACATTCTTAGCAGGAAGGACCTCTGGTAAAATACCTTGGACCAGTGTTGGATCCTTGCTGCCCAATACCCACTCCGCAGCCAGCCAGATACCATCTCTTTACGATGCCATTAATGTAAACAGATGTAACAGGAGCACAGCTCATTCAAAAGAAAAGAGAGGGCAGCATAACTCCCAACAGCGCTCACTACTACCCCAATTAAAATAACATTTCTAATCTTTCCTTGGCGCGCCGAATCACTGCACGGCAGTCAGAAGGAAAAAGAAAGTGTATCCATCAAATACTAATCTTCAGTTTCAATGCAATTATGACTGGCTTTGTGTGTGTGCCTGCTCAGTCTCGAACCGATGACCTTCACCATACCAGTTCCCACACACACAGTCTCAGCCATGCCCCTGTATTGTCACTGGGATCATCAATTCCTTAGAAAGGTAATCCAATTGTTCCATGGACACAAAGTTCCTCTGTATGTTGTTTATTTGAAGTTTACTTTGCTGACACCATTCACAGACGGCAAATTATCATACTTTCATAAAATACAGCCTCTTTCCTTCGATGTAATCAGCCAACAAACCAATTGTTTGAGCATATTACAAGTGTCTCCGATTCTGTTCTAGCAGCTTCTAATGCTGCAGCCCCTCTCCTATTTGCCATTAATGCATTGGCATCAACTGCAAACCTGTGACTCTGGCATCAGCGACACTCCGGCTTCAGGTTCTCTTTCCGCATTGGGGGGCCCCCTGTTGTATTTATGATACACTGTCCTTTTGTGCTGATGACCACGGTGCTCCTGAACGAGGGGGGCATCGGTGTCCGATATCAGCCATATCGAAATAACATTCCTCCCATTACTGCTCCAGATGTAAAAGAACAGGACCGACGCAGCACGGAATTCGAAGACACATATTTATTCAAATATGGTTTGCCAAGTAACACGTTTCGGCCGTAAAACCGGCCTTTTTCAAACTTGGCAGGCACCATTTTTACCACCTTATTTATACATTTTAGTAGAGCACGTGGTGTATAAACGTAGAAGAAACTGACATTGTCATTGCCCTTCACATAGAATACCATAAAAGCTGCGTAACTCCGTTATTGAGATTTTCACAAATATGACATTCAAGATTAATGGTAAATCCCTTGGCATGCACGTCGTCGCCATTCTTAGCAGGAAGGACCTCTGGTAAAATATATATATGGACTTTTTTTTTTTTTTTAAATTTAAACCTTGAAATTCACTTAAAAAACCAAAGGTTAAAGTAACGTTATAACTAGTTGAATTTATTAGTGACAACATTAACATTTTACACTAAAAGAAAACACAGAACTTGACCAGTTATAGTTAGCAGCGCTAACTATAACTTGCGCCCCCACGATGCACTGCTAAGGCCCTCATATAACATCACTCATGACTTGTTCTATGACATCATTTTTGACATAACTGATGACATCTCAAATTATATTATTGATGATATCATCCAATGAGTGTGTTAGCTTGTTTTATAGTTTACATAGTGGCAGGTAACTACCATATTACTTTTCTACCTAATTTTGTACAGCCTGTGTCCAGCTAATAGTTGTTTTTACAAAACGCATGTGCTTCTAAAGCATCATGGGTGTGTAGAGGTATTGAACACACTATAAATCTTTGTATCAAAAAGTAACTCTGTGTGCAGATGACACTTGATGATTTGTGTCAAGTATGTTCCATACACATTTTTGGGTTCTGCAGAAAAAGTTCCAACAAGGCAAAGATTCTATGTAGATGCCAAGTATTGTAAGCAGCCTTGAGTTATTAGACAGAATCGTCTCAGCATGACAATTTGCTCTTAAAAGCAGACTGTGTGCACCAAGTATTAACCTATAACCTATGTACATGTGCTTGTCTTGCTTCAGAAGATAGGTTTTCTGTAAAGTTTTCACCACAGTATGAAGGGTGCAGGTAGTATGATCTTTAGCACCTTCAAATTGTGGTATTTTTTTAGCAGTTACTGTTTTTTTTTACAACTGTTGCATAGAGTGTACACTGTTCTCAGTAGATTTTTTTTTAATACTCTGTGGTGTATTTATCCCTGCAGGAGGGAGCAATATTTAGATCAGTTTTCCTGCCTGCCTCACTGCGGGCAGGGAAACAGATCTCAAATTCATCCCAGAGAGCGGGAGACTTTTTAAAGCTTGCGCCAGCTGTGAGCGGACTTTGTGTTTGCTCCCGCTTGTGGAAGATTTAAAAATGCTTCCACCAAGCAACAGCAAACACAGGTTTCCCTGTCTGCACTGCTGCAAACAGGGAAACTGCTATGTCCGGGGCTTGGGCACCCCAGGACGTAGCTGCTGAGCCTACCGGGGTATGTCCAGGGTGGGCTCCCCGAGGCCATTAATGGTTCAGGGAGGGGAACCGGGCGATCCCCTCCTGTAAAGCAATTGGCTACAGGGTGGGCTCCAGGGGCCTTTTCAGGCTCAGGGAGGGGGCTGCGCTCTCTCGCCCCATAAAAATTAATGTTTACCCTGGGGTGTGGCCCCGGGGCCTATCGAGGCACGGGGAGGGGGGCCATGTGGCCCCCCCTCTCCATAAATAATAGGATCAGCCCTGGGGGTGTTCTCCCCAGGGCCTCTAATGGCTTGGGGAGGGGGGACATGCAGCCCCCCTCCCCCTTCTAGACACAGCCCCGGGGGTAGGCTCCCTGGGCCTTACACTAAATAAATTCAGCCCTGCCACCATTGTATTTTTCCGACCGTGCGAGAGTCTTGCAGGATTGCAGCATTTGTTGTCCATTTTTTTTCTCTTTTGGCCCCAGATGGGTCCCTCTGTGTCCACCCCATGGGGGCTAAGGGGGCAGGGTATCTCTACCCTGCTCTCATATATATTTTTTTAAGAACTTCAGGACAGGGCACTAAGTTCCCGAGTTATGAAATGGCTGCCAATAACATTGTTCTAATATTGATGGCAGCCAGAGGGCTGGCTCCCTCAGGAGTCTGACTCTCGTGTGAGCGAGATGGCCAAAGGAAAAGCTCCCTGGGCCATCCAGAATGCTCTGTTTTTAAATTGGCGCTCCTGCAAGAGTCTTGGAGACTCTTGTGAGCCCAGCTGCCAAAATATACAATTATTTTTGACTCTTAAGATCTCAAAAACTACTGAACAGATTTACACCAAATCACAAAAAGCACAATTTGCAGAAGAAAATTTAGCTTACTGCCAAATTTGGTGTAATTCCGTTCAGTAGTTTTTGCTATAACCTGTCTTACAGAAGTCAATGGAAAATGCATTGAAATTTTCCGTTTTGGTACCCTCCTTTTTTCTTGGCCCCCGCTTGACAGATCACCCCTAAACTTTCCTGGAAGGAGCTGAGGTGGTTGAACTTTTTGGTTGAAAGTTTTGTAAAGATTCGTCAAAAGAGCACAAAGTTATTAGCAAACCAAAAAATGCTCTGTCTATGGAAAAGAAGACCTAACTATAACTACCTAGTGGTAACCGCCATTAGGTCATATATATGTATGTGTTTATGTCTGTTTGATTTATTTCGGCACATTAGGTTGACCAGACAGCTAACGCTGTCTTTAGGCAGGCCATAACTAAAAAGGGGGTGATAACAACACCAAGAGCATAAATGTGATCAAAGGAGGTATATTGCAATTTCAGCAAGTTACTCCACATTTCTGTTCAAAAAGACCTAAATCCAGGATTAATACCATAGTAGCCTTTTCATCACAACATGGTATTACTCACAGTTCTATGAAGCTTTCTTGTAAAGGGCTTACACCAAAAGGGAAAATGGTAAGTCAATATGAGTCTGTTGGGCTTTACCTGCTTGCGAGGTGTGTTAAGGTGGTTTGCTTTTGGTTAGCAAGAATACTCAGCACTCACACATTGTCAACTGACTGCATAGTACCTTTTTAAGTCTGGCTTGACAATGTAGATGTCTGCAGACCTATTGTTATGCTAACAATGGCTGTAGGACCACCCAGAAAATGTTTTCTCTCACCTGGCTATTTGGTGTATCATTGCGCCTCTTATAGACGGCTTGTTTTGGGATGCGTGAGGGACTATTTCACATCTCAAATGTACACTGCATCATCACACATTAAATTAAGTATATTATTTTTCTCATAGGTGCATTCTAAACAGCAATCAATCATTTTTGCATTGGTTTCACAGGGCGGCAGGCTTTTTAATGTTGTAATCGACTCTCAAAATACAAGCCAAACCTATTGACTTTGCCATTGCTTGTTTGTGGAGAGATTAAGATTCTTCTGTTCTAATGTAGATACGAATCTATAGTATGAGCCTCCCTGCAGTTTGACGAGGCTAATATTTATATGTTTGGATTGTTCCAGCCCCATCTTGTTCCGATTTGAAACCTAACCTTTCCGACCTACAACAAAGATGGATTCAGTGCCTGGTTCACTGGTTTCCGCCTGGCCACCCAGCGCATTTGTGATCATTCCAGCGCGCTTTAGCATATGGATTCGGCGAATAATACATTTCCCCACCTGCTGCGATGAGAGGTTGTGTTTTTACACAAGATAATGTTGTTTACTGGGTGTTCATAATCACTAATTAATAAACATACCCAGACTTTTAAAACGTAGCCTTTTAAACGAAAGCAAATGTCAAGTGGTTAACATGAGCGCAAGAGCATTTTCTGTGTTCTTTGCATAAAATAATTAAATTACGGGAAGCCGGAGGATGTTGAATTATTGAACGCGTATCCGATGTGCGGGCTCTTACCGCGATTTGTTCTACTTCCACATGCACCGGTGTGGATTCTCACAAGGTAACCGTGTCTCTTTAACCCAGGTTCTTTGTTTCAATAAAGAGTGACAGAAGATGCACCTCAAATATATAGTCACAACTTTAATTCGCAATCACTAAGATATAGCTGTCCATTAGTAAACAGCTTCGCTTGATAGCTGGTACCCTGATATCAGTGGTTTGGAGGGAAGGCTGAGGCCAAAGACAACAACAACCTGTAAATATCCTTTTATTTGATGAAAACAAAATATTGTGCCTATTTTGCACATATTATTGTAAAAAAAAGCAAACCTTCACAAAACAAACTCAAAATTCCTTTTATATGTAATTTTAAAGCTTAGTTCTGTTCGAAATTTTCGGTGATAAATGTTCATTATTTAATACAATCAGCAAAAATGTAATGCCAGCCACTTTGCATATATCCTATTTGGTTGGTACGCAAAACCACCCTGTATTACAGATCTGCTCGGTCAATAATCCATTCGCCGCTTTTGTCATTCACTGATGCAGACCGCTCTGCTCTGGTCTGCATGGCACACAGCCGCTCACTTTACTTTAACATGCAAGTGCAGTTTTCTCTGGCTCTGGATCCAAGGACCAGTTGGCAAAGGCATCGTTTGTCTCGGCCAATCTTGCATGATTGTTTTATGTTTCTTAGATAAACGGATGTATGGATGGACCATCATTTATAAAGAGGTTTAACCTGGAATTGTTTCACACAAGTTATGCCTTGACGTTGTGTCTTTTAATTTGAATCCTGCATTGCTCAGCAGTTATCCTGTATGGAGATACATAGTGTGTCAAGACCATGTGTCCTTCACTAGGCTGTACTTGTGCTTTCCTTGTATCTCAATCTCTAGTCAATCTGCCTTCTTTTGGTGTCTTTCTTTATTCCCTTACTCGTTCCCATCTTTTTCCATACAAGCTTCCTAATCCTGGCCTGTTTCTTTTCCATTTATATTAGTGAATGAAGAAATGCTGCAATCCATTTCATTTACTTTGTCATATTTCCCCACTTATTTCTAGATCTACTATTTTAGCTACTTTTAGAATAAGTACCATTAGCTCACTAAGTGTTTATGAATACCAGCTGTATTATAGTGATGACCAATTATTATGTTAGAATAAAGAGATTTGGATTTGAACGATTTAAAAAAAAAAAAAATGATGTATTCAAACTCTCCAAATTAATCTTCCTGGGATTTTGCTTACACCACACAAGAATAAAGTAACGTATAGACCCGCAAATTTGCTAATAAAATGATAGTTAAGGGTGTTTATGTCCGCTGGGGAAATTGTTAAAGGTGTGTTTACCTTGTATGATAATCTGAGGTGGTATGTCTATGTTACTGCATTTCTATAATGCATGACCAGCATTTGTTAGTTCACCCTCTTGTTTCTTTGGTAAGAACATTTCAATCCAGTAAGCGTTAAAGGGGACTGCCTTATTCCTGTCCTCTGAAAATGTGGTGTTTCAATATGTCATTGTTAAAGGTGGTGCAGATACCTCAATGAGATTGGTTGTTTCCATTGTTTTTTTAAGTGGGTGGTAAAATTCTTGACCCGACTTTACAGTCCCAGACCTTTAGCAGATACAGACGACCAGAGCAAAGACGAAACACTGACCATCATAATTAAAATCTGCATCAGAGAGTTCTAGGTCTGTTCCCTACCATATTCCCTCATTCTACTGTGGGATCACATCCTGATTTCTGATACAGCAAACGTCTGTGAGGAGAAAGATCAGATTGAATTCTGAGTGGTGAGGATGATATTCATCTCTGTAAAGTACTGCAGGGCTGGCATTGGATTCCCTTCCACCTACATTCAGCAGGGCTCTGCCCTGACTTACTATGCTTGTGATGACGGTGATTGAACTGTGACCTGATTGGTGTTTTAAGGTCCTGCCCTAAGCTGGAACTTTTCTGGACCAAGGTATGGGCTTCCAGGAGAGACAGTATTATATTTGACTATAAGGCATCTGCCTCATTGTTGTAGCTCCATGATATCAACAATATGGCAAACCATTGGTGAAGGTTGACAGCTATGTCTTTGAGAGTAACAAAGGTTTGCATATTAAGTAGTTGGAAATCCGTAGACCCTCCCGCCCCTTCTTTCCCCCAAAGAAGAGACTGACTGGTTGAATTGATGAGCATAGCATTCTGTGAAAGGATTATTTACAGTTCGGAAGCCCAACTTCATATATTCAGTTGCATTTGGGTTCTTCTTCTCTCCAACACGTGAAATGTCCCTCTAATGCACGGGTACTCATAGTACGGCCCGCGGGCCGCCAGCGGCCCGGCAAGCCTTCCTTGGCGGCCCGCGGACCTTGCAGACATCGTACCTGTGTTTGCAGCGCGGACTCCGAGAGACTCTGCTCTATGGGGGCCGGGCGATTCCAGGATAGTCAGAGTGGAGATGCAGGGGCGCTAAGAAGAGGTGAAATACAACAAAGCCTCATTAACAAGTAAATGGTCTTTTAAAGACCTGTGAAGTACTTGGGTGCGGCTGTGTGTGTGCCCGGGAAGCTGTCTCAGCCCGGGCTGACACACACGAGGGGGGGGGGGGTAAGGCTGAAGCCCCTTGAGCCCAATGGGCGTTGCGCACCTGGTGTCCAGTGCTACTTATCATTCGTTCACCAGACGGATGTGACAGAATCTGAACCAACCCACCCTTTTATTGTCACACTTGTCACACCACTCACACTTGCCACGCGATAGTGGTCTTTTCCAGGAGAAAACGAGCTGGCTTTTACATTACACAGAGAGAGGGGGAGTGGGGGGGGGGCTGTCTATGGGCTGGTGACGGGGACGTGTAGACACAGTACGTGTGCACTGCCCGAGGCACAGAGACAGATAGAGACAGAAACAGGCAGAGACAGATAGAGGTAGAGACAGACAGCGATAGAGACAGAGAGAGAGATAGAGGCAGGGACAGATAGAGGCAGGGACAAATAGAGGCAGGGACAGACAGAGACAGATAGAGGCAGAGACAGATAGAGACAGGGACAGACAGGGACAGACAGAGACAGAGAGGGAGACAGGGAGGGAGACAGAGACAGGGACAGACAGAGACAAATAGAGGCAGAGACAAGGACAGGGACAGACAGATAGAGGCAGAGACAGAGACAGACAGAGAGACAGACAGATGGAGAGGGAGGGAGGCAGAGGGAGGGAGACAGGGAGGGTGACAGAGGGAGGGTGACAGAGGGAGGGTGACAGAGGGAGGGAGACAGAGAGAGGGAGACAGAGAGAGGGAGACAGAGAGAGGGAGACAGAGGGGAGACAGAGAGAGAGGGAGACAGAGGGAGGGAGTCAGGGGGAGACAGAGGGAGACAGACAGAGGGAGACAGAGGGAGACAGAGGGAGGGAGACAGGGGGAGGGAGACAGGGGGGAGGGAGGGAGTCAGAGGGAGAGAGACAGACAGAGGGAGACAGAGGGAGGGAGACAGAGAGGGAGACAGAGGGAGGGAGACAGAGAGGGAGACAGAGGGAGGGAGACAGAGAGGGAGACAGAGGGAGACAGATGGAGGGAGACAGACAGAGGGAGACAGACAGATGGAGGGAGACAGACAGAGGGAGGGAGACAGACAGAGGGAGGGAGACAGAGGGAGGGAGACAGAGGGAGGGAGACAGAGGGAGACAGAGGGAGACAGACAGACAGAGGGAGACAGACAGACAGAAGGAGACAGACAGAGGGAGGAGGGAGACAGAAAGAGGGAGACAGAGAGAGGGAGACAGAGGGGAGACAGAGAGGGAGACAGAGGGAGGGAGTCAGGGGGAGACAGAGGGAGACAGACAGAGGGAGACAGAGGGAGACAGAGGGAGGGAGACAGGGGGAGGGAGACAGGGGGAGGGAGGGAGACAGAGGGAGAGAGACAGACAGAGGGAGACAGAGGGAGGGAGACAGAGGGAGACAGAGGGAGACAGACAGACAGAGGGAGACAGACAGACAGAGGGAGACAGACAGACAGAGGGAGACAGACAGAGGGAGGAGGGCGACAGACAGAGGGAGTCAGAGGGAGGGAGTCAGAAGGAGGGAGTCAGAGGGAGGGAGTCAGAGGGAGGGAGACAGAGGGAGGGAGACAGAGGGAGGGAGACAGAGGAAGGGAGACAGACGGAGACAGAGGGAGAGAGACAGAGGGAGGGAGACAGAGGGAGGGAGACAGAGGGAGGGAGTCAGGGGGAGACACACGTCTCCTTCAACCACACCTCCGAACCCCACTGGACTGACCACCACTGCATCCACTTCACCTACAGGAAGCCCACCACGCACCACCGCACCGAACAAATGCCTCGCCGCTGCTGGAGCAGAGTCACGGAAGACCAGCTAACCACAACCCTTGCCCTGAGCCCACCCGCCGAACCCTCCGACCCCGACACCGCCGCCCGCAACCTCAGACAGTGGATCGACGACTGCGCCAACACCCTCGCCCCGCTCAAGAATCCGCCCAACAGCCACACCAGCAAGAAAGCCACCTGGTTCACCGAAGACCTCCAGGCCTCCAAACGAACATGCCGAAAACTGGAGAAGATCTGGCTCCACGAACGGACAGCGGACAGCTACGCCGCCCACAAGAGCGCCACCCGCAGTCACCATCACCTCATCAGATCCGCCAAAGGGCCTCACTCAAAGACCGCCTAGACAACAACGCACACAACAGCAAAGAGCTCTTCAACATCGTGAAGGAACTCTCCAACCCCAGCTCCAACACCAACGACATCCAGCCGTCGCGAGACCTGTGCGACTCACTGGCCACCTTCTTCCACCGCAAAATCGCCGACATCCACGACAGCTTCAACACCACGACCGCCCGGCAACCACCGAGACCACTGCCCCCACAACCACCAACCGCCTGCTCTCCTGGACCAACATCAACGACGAGGACACCAGCGAGATCATGAACACCATCCACTCCGGTTCACCGCTAGACCCGTGCCCTCACCACATCTTCAACAAAGCCAGTACAGCCATCGCGCCCCATCTCCGGAAAATAATCAACATCTCCTTCGAGACAGCAACCTTCCCGGAAAGCTGGAAGCACGCCGAGATCACCGCCTTACTCAAGAAACCCAAGGCAGACCCCAAGGACCTCTAGAACTTCCGACCCATCTCTCTGCTCCCGTTCCCCGCGAAGGTCACCGAGAAAATCGTCAACAAACAACTGACCCGCTACCTCGAGGAGAACAACATCCTGGACCCTTCCCAGTCCGGCTTCCGCAGCAACCACAGCACCGAAACCGCCCTCATCGCCGCCACCGATGACATCAGGACCCTGCTAGACAACGGAGAAACAGCAGCCCTCATCCTCCTGGACCTATCAGCCGCCTTCGACATGGTCTGCCACCACACACTACGAACACGCCTTCACGACGCCGGGATCCAAGAGAAGGCCCTGGACTGGACCACATCCTTCCTTTCCGGCAGAACACAAAGCGTCCGCCTCGCCCCTTCCGATCCAAGGCCACCAAGATCATCTGCGGCGTACCCCAAGGCTCCTCCCTCAGCCCAACGCTGTTCAACATCTACATGGCACCCCTCACCCACGTCGCCCGACAGCACAACCTCAACATCATCTCCTACGCCGACGACACCCAGCTGATCCTCTCCCTCACCAAAGACCCTCACACCGCCAAAACCCACCTCCACGAAGGAATGAAGGCCGTCGCCGAATGGATGAGGACCAGCCGCCTGAAGCTGAACTCGGACAAGACGGAGGTCCTCATCCTTGGTTCCAACCCTTCAGCCTGGGACGACTCCTGGTGGCCAACATCACTGGGAACAGCCCCGCCACCCACCGACCACGTACGCAACCTAGGGGTCATCCTCGACCCCACCCTCTCCATGACTAAGCAGGTCAACGCCGTTTCCTCATCCTGCTTCAACATCCTCCGAATGCTCCGCAGGATCTTCAAGTGGATCCCCACCGAAACAAGAAAAACAGTCACCCAGGCCCTCGTCACCAGCAGGCTGGACTACGGAAACGCCCTCTACGCAGGAACGACGGCTAAGCTCCTGAGACGGCTGCAACGCATCCAGAACGCCTCTGCACGTCTTATCCTCGACATCCCCCGACGCAGCCACATCACACCCCACCTGAGAGACCTGCACTGGCTCCCTGTCAACAAGAGGATAACCTTCAAGCTCCTCACCCACGCACACAAAGCACTCCACAACTCCGGACCAGCCTACCTCAACAGACGACTCAGCTTCTACACCCCCACCCGCCAGCTCCGCTCGACCAGCCTCGCCCTCGCCACAGTCCCCCGCATCCGGAAAACGACCGCCGGCGGCAGATCCTTCTCCCACCTCGCCGCCAAGACCTGGAACACCCTCCCCACCAACCTCCGACAGACCCAAGAACTACTGGCCTTCAGAAGACTCCTCAAGACCTGGCTCTTCGATCAGTAGCAGCACCACCCCCCTCTTCCCCCAGCGCCTTGAGACCCTCGCGGGTATGTAGTGCGCTTTATAAGTGACATGATTTATTGATTGATTGATTGAGGGAGACAGAGGGAGGGAGTCAGAGGGAGGGAGTCAGAGGGAGGGAGTCAGAGGGAGGGAGACAGACAGAGGGAGACAGACAGAGGGAGACAGACAGAGGGAGACAGAGGGAGGGAGGCAGAGGGAGAGAGACAGAGGGAGGGAGACAGAGGGAGGGAGACAGAGGGAGGGAGACAGACGGAGGGAGACAGAGGGAGGGAGACAGACGGAGACAAAGGGAGGGAGACAGAGGGAGAGAGAGGGAGGGAGACAGAGGGAGAGGGAGGGAGACAGAGAGAGAGAGAGAGAGGGAGACAGAGAGAGAGAAAGAGGGAGACAGAGAGAGAGAGAGAGAGGGAGACAGAGTGAGTGAGACAGAGGGAGACAGAGGGAGGGAGACAGAGGGAGGGAGTCAGAGGGAGGGAGACAGAGGGAGGGAGACAGAGGGAGGGAGACAGACGGAGGGAGACAGACGGAGACAGAGGGAGGGAGACAGAGGGAGAGAGACAGAGGGAGGGAGACAGAGGGAGGGAGACAGATAGAGGGAGACAGATAGAGGGAGACAGATAGAGGGAGACAGACAGATGGAGAGAGAGGGAGAGAGAGAGGGAGACAGAGGGAGGGAGACAGAGGGCGACAGACAGAGGGAGACAGAGGGAGACAGACAGAGGGAGGGAGACAGAGGGAGGGAAACAGACAGAGGGAGGAGTGCGACAGACAGAGGGAGGGAGACAGAGGGAGGGAGACAGACAGAGGGAGACAGAGGGAGGAAGGCGACAGAGGGCGGGAGACAGAGGGCGGGAGACAGAGGGAGGGAGACAGACAGAGGGAGACAGACAGAGGGAGACAGACGGAGACAGAGGGAGGGAGACAGAGGGAGAGAGAGGGAGGGAGACAGAGGGAGAGGGAGGGAGACAGAGAGAGAGAGAGAGAGAGGGAGACAGAGAGAGAGAGAGGGAGACAGAGAGAGAGAAAGAGGGAGACAGAGAGCGAGAGAGAGAGGGAGACAGAGTGAGTGAGACAGAGGGAGACAGAGGGAGGGAGACAGAGGGAGGGAGTCAAAGGGAGGGAGACAGAGGGAGGGAGACAGAGGGAGGGAGACAGACAGAGGGAGACAGATAGAGGGAGACAGACAGAGGGAGAGAGAGGGAGAGAGAGAGAGGGAGACAGAGGGAGGGAGACAGAGGGAGGGAGACAGAGGGAGGGAAACAGACAGAGGGAGGAGTGCGACAGACAGAGGGAGGGAGACAGAGGGAGGGAGACAGACAGAGGGAGACAGACAGAGGGAGGAGGGCGACAGAGGGCGGGAGACAGAGGGAGGGAGACAGAGGGCGGGAGACAGAGGGAGGGAGAGAGAGGGCGGGAGACAGAGAGGGAGGGAGACAGATAGAGGGAGACAGACAGAGGGAGGAGGGAGTCAGAGGGAGGGAGTCAGAGGGAGGGAGTCAGAGGGAGGGAGACAGACAGAGGGAGACAGGCAGAGGGAGACAGAGGGAGACAGACAGAGGGAGGAGGGCAACAGACAGAGGGAGTCAGAGGGAGGGAGACAGAGGGAGACAGACAGAGGGAGGGAGACAGACAGAGGGAGGGAGACAGACAGAGGGAGACAGACAGAGGGAGACAGACAGAGGGAGACAGAGAGGGAGACAGACAGAGGGAGACAGAGAGGGAGACAGAGAGGGAGACAGAGAGGGAGACAGACAGAGGGAGGGAGACAGAGGGAGGGAGACAGAGTTAGGGAGGCAGAGGGAGGGAGACAGAGGGAGACACAGAGGGAGTGAGACGGAGAGAGGGAGGGAAGGAGACAGAGAGAGAGGGAGGGAAGGAGAAAGAGAGCGAGAGAGGGAGGGAGACAGAGGGAGGGTGACAGAGGGAGGGAGACAGAGAGAGGGAGACAGAGAGAGGGAGACAGAGAGAGGGAGACAGATAGAGGGAGACAGACAGAGGGAGAGAGAGAGAGAGAGGGAGACAGAGGGAGGGAGACACAGAGGGAGTGAGACGGAGAGAGGGAGGGAAGGAGACAGAGAGAGAGGGAGGGAAGGAGACAGAGAGAGAGAGAGGGAGACAGACAGAGTGAGTGAGACAGAGGGAGAGAGAGGGAGGGAGACAGAGAGAGAGGGAGGGAGAGATAGAGAGAGGGAGGGAGACAGAGAGAGAGAGAGAGAGAGAGAGAGAAAGAGAGATGGAGAGAGAGAGAGAGAGAGAGAGAGAGAGAGAGAGAGAGAGATGTGTGTATGCCGGGTCTGGTGGCTCAGTGGACGAAGGCGTCAGCTGCAGGGGCCTGTGTTCAACCTCATGGCCACAGTTTTTTTTTGCTCTAGCCCCGCCCCCTCCCCTACTGACCCCGCCCCCACCGGTGCGGCCCTCGGCCACAAACCACACTGTAAATTTGGCCCCCGGGAGAAAGTTTGTGAGTACCCATGCTCTAATGGAACATCATTAGTCATTTGTGTGGAACACCAGTTTTATTCTGTTGTCGAAAAGTGATGCCTTCTAATTTCATTGAAATCATTTTATATTATGTTCAACTTCTTTGCTGATTTACCTCTTGCACTCTACTCAGTTGTAGTCCTTGCCTTTTATTCCCTAATCTGCCTCCGCCTGATTCCCCCCTCCCACTCCACCCCAGTTCCTACTACCTTTTCGGCATGCTGTTGTTTCTCCTTCATGATAAGTCTGTAGATTTAGTACTTTTTTTCTAGTGTACCGAGGAGGTGTTCCTCTCTCTTCTTGTTTCATACTCTGTTTATTTGTTGAAATCCTTTAATAAAAAATAATTTCCAAATAAAAACTCATCTTTATAGTATGACATCTGACATTACGCGTAGGTGACGATCTGCTACCGCATATCCTAATCAACGTTGTGCAAGTCTTGAAATGTACAAATCTCATATCCACACCCACGGATGTTAAACACATTTCTGATACTTTATTTTTGTACAAAGTTTGTGTCTGTCTTGTCAACCTTCTGAGGAAATGCTACGAGATCTGTCTTACTGCAAGGCTTTATACAATTTAGGGGATAACATTCATGCGCAGGTGTTTTAATACTTTATCTGGATCTCGAACAAACACAATCTGAATGGACAGTCATCCACAACCACTCTTGAGTTCTGAAAGTCTCCTTGGTCCTGGTTTAATTTTGGGTAGAAATGTAGGTGTAAAAGTTGTTGTCTTCAGAAAACGTTTGATGGGCTAGGAAGTTGGCATGAATATTTTTCTCTAAGAGTTTGCTAACTTAGGTGCCCAGTGTGAATATACATGTATGAGACTTCTCATTGTCATGTAGACAGATCAAACTTATTTTCTGATGAAGTTCCTTGTTTGGAAGCAGACAATGCATGAGGAGTAGTAGTAGCACTCTATTCAGTTTCCATGCATCAGTATTGTTGTAGAATTTCCTTTTTTTAGCAGACGAGTTTAACATTAAGAATGCACACACCTACCATGGTGATCCTCTTGAACCCTCTGGTGGAGCCAAGACCTGATTCACCCATTCCCATGCTTTTAATTGCAGACATTTGCAAATGATGGATCCTTTCAGCAGCACTTATGTGTTCTTGAACGTCCTCAAAAAACAGATACATGCCATTGCTCTCTGTCATAGCACAGACAGCCAAACTTCACAAGAGCACCAACGAAGAGATGCTTGTGCTAAAGGATCCTTGATATGTCAGTTATGACATATGATGGAGCGGGAATGTTTAAATCGCAATCTCTTGGTAAAATCATCAAATAATATCCCCCTCTGGTCGTATAGATGTTTGATTGTCACTTGAAGCACTGAGAGGGAGCTAACATTAGAAATACATTTCAAATACATTAAAACCAATGTAGCTCCATAATAATGGCAAAGAGGATGGTATTCAACCTAAAGGTTTATTTTCCAAGTATTAGTCAAATCATAAATCAGCGAAATTGCAAATGGTTATTTAAAAGTATCACTACAGTAAAAATATTGAAATGCTCAAGTATTCTAAATTTCAGTAATATGAAATACAGAATGATGACAACTGATATGTAAAGCATGCAAAATATCCTAATTCAGTGTTCCATAAGAAAACTCACCCTGTCTAAATTAAGCAACGCAAGAGAGTTGAGGATTTCTAAAGGGGAAGAGAAGAAGGTGTCAGCATAATGCAAACCTCAGTAGAGGTTTAGAGAAAACAAAAGAATGTCTAGCATGAAGCCTTCCACTCGGGGTAGCCCAGCAGAGAGTTCTGCCCTCTTCAGAGCCAGGATAAAGTCTGGTATAACTAACTAGGAAACACCATTTAAAAGCACAGATTAAGGTTCCAGAACATCCATATCCCGCTTCTACAGTCCGTAGCCAATCCCACGGACGCATTTACTGGGAGTATGTAAACCCCCTAAATTCCCATCCTCACACAATTAGGTACATACGCTGGGTACAGGAGACTCCTTTCACCATCTTCCTTCCATGTCTGTTGCCATCTTTCTCTTCTTAGGCCTCACTATGAGTCTAATACACAACAGTAAACCTTTTTCTAACTAACGAGGAACCTGATAACACACTTACAGAGGAAAGAAAACAGCATACTGGCAAACTTTAAGTGCGCAATGCTCAGCTAAGGCCTAACTTCAAGCTAAATTAAGTTGAGAAAAAAAGTGGAAGCACATTGCAGTATTACTTCTCATGAGCAATTAAACAATTATTATTAAAATGTAAATATATTCAGTAAACGCAGTTACATTGCTTATTTTTATTCAGTTTGGTAGAACTGCATGTGATTTTATATCAGACTGAAAAGTAATCTACAACCATTCTTATTAAGATCAAACACAGATTAATGAATTAAGGCTAAATATATGGCGCATGTAAATGCATATAAATGATATACAGAGGGCAGAACATAAAATTACACTGCTCCAATCCCCCTTCTGATGGCTAGAATAGCCATCACAAAATCAAATCACTCTTTCTTGAGACCATCTCAGAAATGTGTTGTATTTAGCACCTTGCTTGTGGAATTTTCAAATTCTTTCATTTCATCGTAAAAAGTACACTGACTCTCCTCTAGTTCTATATCACTTCTCTTCCTCTCAACTCCCTTTCCCATAACCACTGCTTTCTTTGATCTCATATACTTGAAACCTCTGAACATATCAAACAAGCAAATGAAAACAAAAGTGAATATATTAGGCCTCTATTTAGCACCTCAAAGCCCACTACCTATGTTACTGAACCAACAACCTACAGCACCAAATCCCTTTCCAATCACTTCCCACGCACCTGTATCTTCCAATTCCTTTAAGAAGTCCAGTTTCAAGTCAGTGATGTTTTCCACAAACCCTCTTATCTCTTCACTCTTATCTGGTATATATGTGCAGCATTGCTGAACCTTCAGCATCTTACAGACTCCACCTTTCTTTGCCAGCAAAATATCTAATGCAAGACGGTTTTGCAAAACCATAGACTTAATAGCTATCATCTCAGTATTAATAGCCAGTAACGATCTAGCAGTACTACTGGCTAATTTAGCAATTATGATAGAAAGCTTCCTGATCTTGAGGTCATTCAAAACAACCCCTGCAGAAGGAATAATTGTGCCAAAAATATCTCCTACTACTTCTGAAGCACTACTACTACTACGTTTTGGCCTAGCAGAGAAACCCACTTCATGTTCATCTAACTTTTCCATGTGATTGATTTTTGGAAATGCTACGACTAAATAACAGGTACAGGCCCAATTTAGGGCTAATTCAAAATATATATGTGGGACGCAAAAGTAATAGACTGCAGGATTAACTAGATCCTAATCTGTTCTGTATTGCCCCCTAACTCAAATGTGTGTTTACACTTACTTTCTCTCATGAACTTGTCATGTACCATATTTAATCCCCTATACACACACAACTTGCCTTGATGTTGCCAATCTAAAATCAATTTAGGTTGAATGGCCAGCTCTTTATGTTTAATTTCTTCCTTTGCCTATTTATCTTTACTTAGGTCCCTTTCCATTTCCTTTCTTTCCTCAATCGCCCTTCTTCTATCTTCTGATTCATCAATACATTTCTTTTCAATTTCAGTCTTAGAAAACAGGTCAAATTCTGTCTGCGGGCATAAGCAGTGTCAAGCTTAGTTACGACCTGAAAGAAACTCCAAACTGTTTCCATCTCATTGGCATTAGGGTGTGAATTCAAGGGGGGCGTGGCTAGCCAGCCAACATGGCGGACGCAAGTTCGTAACGCTCCAGCCGACATCCCCTGTAATCCGTCACAATTATCCTCTTAGTGTGCCATCCCAGCGGTTAACGTGTGGAGACAGACAGCGAGAGCGACGCTGACTCCGGGAAACACTTCCTTGAGCCGTTTCCACCGCCGTGGCCGCAGCTGCAGCTACGTTGAAAGACATGGCCTCCGCGTGGTGAGGCCGCGCGGCGGTGACCCCCGGCAGACGGCGGCCGCCTACACTGGGACGGACACTGCCGTTGCAATAAAGAACCGCCGGAGTGGGAGTCGCGACCGGCTTCGCACATGAATCCTGTCCTTATACGTGCGGCGGACACAACCGCCACGCCGCCGTGAGAGGTGCATCGCCCGGCGGGGCCGCCTGCGGAGCCGAAAGGTGGTGGTGTGCAGTCCGCGAACCGCTAGACGCCTGAGGACCCGTGCACTGTAGCGGTTTACCTGGTGAGGACTGTGGGCGGCTCCCGGGAGGAGAGTAGCTGTCCCTGCCGCGCGGCTCCGGGTTGCGGAAAGGAGGCTGGCCCGCCGGGGGGCCGTGCTGCCTACACTGGTGCCGCCCTGCCCCGGGGGCTCCCGGGGAGCGAAGCGCTGGGGTGACATTCATCGCGAGGAGACAAGAGGCAGCGGCCTGCTGGGGGGCCATGGTCAAAAGTCTAAGGCGATCATAACGCGCAGAAACCCCCTAGCGGAGCCACATCAAGAGACGTCTCTGGAGGAGATAGACTTGGGCCTACTGTCGGGTAGGTGATATGGCGGTGGTGAGCGAGTGAATGGGAGTACCCGCGGCGCTGCCAGAGACCTTCAGTACCATAGCGCCAGCCAGGCAGTCGACACACGCTGAGATGCGGTGCCTGGGGAGACCCGCCCCGTCACACCATATAGAAAGAGGTGCGTTCTGAGGCCTATGTAGCGCTACACGGTGCGGATCTGACGGCAGTGGCTCCGCACGCAGGCCGCATCCTCCAGACACCTGTTGGGCGCAGCAGAAGGGAGTGAGAGAGGCGTTGGGACAGAGTTCGCCAGCGAACTTACATGTAAAGGAGCCAAAGCCTGTACTTTGCAAAGATCACACAGACTATTTGAACCGAGAGAGCCCACCAGATTCACGCGAACTTCCTGCCGAGCACGCTGAGAGTCCCCACCCCGTTCCACGCTCAGGAGGCCTCTCTTCGTTGTCCCTGATCTACAGCTAACGAGCAGCCGCGCCGGGCGCCGTCTCTGGGGGCGAGACGCCGAGCCGTATGACACACCATCCTTGTTGTGAGGCCTACGACACACACTCTAACTTGCGGATTGGGAACACGCAGACACACAACTGACCTCTACACGGCGCCTCCTCACCTGACGAGTTCCTCACAGTCCCCAGCAGACATTAGACCCTAGCCATACAGCAACAGATCCATCAGGAACCTTAGGAACGAGAGGCACGGCTGACGCTCTGGGAGAACCCACAACTACCGGAAACCAACGGTCCTACACCACGCAGAGATCTAGCTACGAGAAGATAGGCACGGACGACGCACCAGAGACCCCTCCGACGGAACAAGTTCTTAATGGGGAAGCGAACAACACACCTTGTGGAAGGCCGCCACGGGTAGGGACCTGGTGCTGAGAATTGCTGCTGGCTGCCACCTGTTGGAGGTCCAGATCTTGCAGTGGACACGAGGCCGATGTAGCGGAAGCCTCATAGGATGAGACTGTAATCAGTGCCTCAATTTGCATACATTGTCCAAGAAACGCCTGTGCACTGACCCCTCCGGACACTGGCTGCGAATGCTCACAGCGCAACAACTTGTGATGGGCCGTATGCTTGTCAAGATGCAGCAAGGGCCGCTGCGTGCTGGTAACCTAGACCCTTCGCATTTGAGAGACAAGAACAAAGCGGAGCCGACGCCCACGGCACTGGCGGCCAAAATGGACTCTGTCCTTGCAGCAGTGGAGAAAATAGGAGCTGCCTTAGATCACACCAGGGCATCCCTGGAAGCCCGGATCGATAAGGTTACCTCCGACTTCACGCTCCTTCATGCAGATCACTGCAAGCTAGCGGACAAAGTTACCGCCCAAGGTCAAACACTCAAGGAGCTTCAGCCGGTCACTCACAGTCACGCTGCTGCACTGCAAGATATGATGGATCGTATACATGCCCTGGAGGACAGAGCGGAGGACGCGGAAGGACGTTCTCGTCGCAATAATATTCGCGCTGTGGGATTGCCAGAAGGAGAAGAGGGTAGGAACCCAGAACAGTATATCGAGAACTGGCTGCGCGACCTCATGCCACAGGGAACATTGTCGAAACAGTTTGTAGTGGAACTGGCCCATCGGGTGCCAGCACAGAGGCCTCAGCCAGGAGCCAGACCACGCCCATTCCTGTTTAAACTCCTCAACTACAGAGACGCGGTGCTACGCGAGACCCGAAAACTAGACAGCCTCACTGTAAGTGGCAGCCGCGTCATGCTTTTCCCTGACTATACTGCTCTTGTGCAACGCCACAGGAACAACTACATGGCGGTGAAACGCCAACTCAGGGAGCTAGAGCTACCATACTCACTGCTGTTTCCTGCCAGGCTGCGAGTGGTTGTGAAGGGTAAAGCCCGCTTATTCGACTCCCCTGCAGAAACGTGGGACTGGCTCGAAGAGACTGGACTGTGGACAGGAACGAGACCGACAGATCCAGAGACAGACGCCTCGACAGGCAAGAGGAACAGACGACGCGGACGGCGAAAGGCGCTACATGGGTCAACACCAAGAACAGTAGCCCCAAGCCCAGAGAAAATGCGATTGGAACATCAAAATGTGCTAGAAGCGGTCACAACACTCGGCACCCCGGGCGCTAAAGATCGCCTAGATCCCTTCATACATCCCAAGTTGTTAGCGAGCGGCTCGTCGTCACTATCAACAGACATTTCTGATGACCTTCGCCTACCGGTGGTCACCCCGCAGACCGCTGACGACATCCTAGGATGAGAACACTATTGTACTGAGCTCGATGGCGGACCGCCCACGCAAGTAGCCCGTTGTTTGTTAATATGATTCTGTTTATAATATGCGGGGGCGGAGGCAAGCCAACAATGCTACTGTCTGTACACGCCCATTAGACATTATCCAGGAGTCACTAAGCTTCTAGCCAGACACCTTGTGAGTCTCCTCGCAGGCAGTTACTAGATACGCGAAGGTCCTTAAATCTGAACCCGAGCACCACTAACTCCGCAGGCTAAACTGACGGAACTCCTCAGCGGCACACCACACACATAGGGTAAGGTGGGGACAGCCACAGTACAATGTTACTTACGCACGCACCCCATCAGGCCACACATTGACCTAGTTTATACCTCTGCATGATCACAGAAGTTTGGACGGACAAACACGCAAAGTTCGCCCTGGACGTTATGTTGTCCACAGTTCACACATTGTTATTGTTACAGCAGACCGGTGCACAAACGTTCGACCAAGTCCCGCACTCACCAAGGCATACCCCATCCCTTGCTTCCCCATTGACTATACACTCTAGCGATGACCCGAGTTAACATACTCACATGGAATATACGAGGCATACACACTCCCACATGGCGATACTCCGTATTTGCTTATCTCCAGAGACACTCGGTTGGAATCGCCCTATTACAGGAAACCCATATGACACAACCGGAGTTAGAAAGACTACGCAAACGCTGGAGGGGGCAAGTGTATGGTACTGTGTATTCGGCCCACGCCAGGGGCACACTCATCTGGGTAAGAGCGGGCGTCCCGTTCGTTAGCACAGCCACGGTAATAGACCCGGAAGGCAGGTACACTATAGTACATGGAACGCTAAATGGTCAATCCATATTGCTGGCCTCGATCTATGCTCCAAATACCGATCAGGCAACATTCCTAACACAGCTGTCACTGGTGCTGACCCCCTATGCTGGGCTCCCCTGGTTCCTGGGAGGTGATTTTAATTCAGTACTCGACGTGCACACTGATAGATCCTTCCCCCCTCTCTGTAAAACAGCAGCTGTATCAAATGCGCAGACACTCACAGACTGGCTCGCACACTGGGCACTGCTAGACATGTGGCGGGTCCTCCACCCCACCGAACGTATTTACTCCTACTACTCGGCGACGCATGATCTGCATGTACAACTCGATAGGGTGGTAGGGTCCCAGTCTCTGCTACCATTAGTCGAGAAATCGGAATATTTAGGGCGGACGCACTCTGATCATAACCCCCTGTGGCTTCAACTCAGCTGGGAAGCTGATCGACCCCCCCATACCCACATGGCGTCTCCAACCCCCTGCGCTGGAAGACTCCGAATTCCGCTCCTCACTAGGGACAGCCATCCTTACATATTTTGACCTCAACGAAGGTACAGCGAGTGATGCGCTGGTGGAATGGGATGCCCTCAATTCAACACTCAGGGGTCACTGTTTAGGAGCCACATGGAACATACGAAAACAGCTAACGACATCAATCACCCGCCTTGAATCCCAATTGCTACAATATGAACGCGAGGGGGAAGGAGGGGGCAGACACTCAAACTGTCTAGAAACCCTTCGGACACAACACGCGGACCTTCTGGAGCGCTTGCGGTGCCATAACTATGCAGCTCACACAGCCCGTACACACGCCACAGCCGATAGGGCAGGCCTTTTGCTCGCCTGGCTACTAAAACAAGAGAGTACACGTGCTCCGATTGCAGCTATGCACACACCGGAGGGAGACTTAGTGTACACACAACGGGAAATTCACAAGGTCATGGTGGGTCACTATACACAACTGTATCGGTCGAGAGTCCGCGGTGTGGGCCAAGACCTGGAGAGGTTTCTTGAGCAAACCCAGCTACCCACAGCCTCGGAAACGCATCAGGAGCTACTTAATTGCCCCCTCACCCTGGAGGAGATAGGAGACGCGATCGCATCCATGGCATCTGGGAAAACGCCGGGTCCCGATGGCCTACCCACTGAATTCTACAAGGCTTACCGGGAATCTCTGGTGCCATACTTGCACACGCTTTACACAACAGCGTTGGAGAAAGGCACGCTGCCCCCCTCGATGCGCGAGGCGTACCTAGTGTCTCTGCTCAAACCGGACCGGGATCCCAAAATTCTTGGGATCTTATAGGCCGCTAGCGCTCCTCAACGTGGATTACAAGATACTTGCCAAAGTACTAGCGGAGCGTTTGAAACCAGTGGTCCCCGACCTAGTCCACAGTGACCAAAATGGATTCGTGCCCAAACGGAGCACGTCGCTGAACCTGCGAAGGTTCTTCAGAGTGGCTGCATACAGTATACAGGAATGGCCAAGAGCGGGTTGCCTAATGTTAGACCTGGAAAAGGCATTCGACTGCCTGGAGTGGAGCTACCTGTCGGCACTGTTGCAACGGTATGACCTGGGACTTGGATTTCTGCAAATGGTGGGCGTCTTATACAAGGACCCCACAGTTAGGGTAAGGCTGGGTCCGTACATATCTCATGTCAAACCAATATGCAGAGGCACCAGGCAGGGGTGCCCACTATCGCCGCTCCTGTTCGCGTTGGCGATCGAGCCTCTAGCGGCAGCATTGCGCGCAACACTAGGAGACGGAATACCCCTTGGAGATGCAGTACACCAGGTGTCGTTGTATGCAGACGACCTGCTGGTGTACGTGAGAGACATAGAAGATATTCCAGCCCAGTTGGCCCGCACCCTGCAAGACTTTGCCGCCATTTCGGGACTCCGGGTAAAAGCCAGCAAGTCCTGTCTTTATGCGTTTGGGGAGGGGAGGCAAGACCCGGGATACATCCTTAACGGTACGAGAGTACAGTGGAGAGGGGACACCTTCCGATACCTGGGAATCCAGACATACCGGCAACCGGCAGACCTTTTTGATGGTAACCTGGGGAGGGCCCTCACAGCCATCAAGTCGCAAGTATGTTTCTGGACCACATTACCGCTAACGGTCACTGGCAGGGTAGCACTGTCCAAAATGGTGATTCTCCCTAGACGACTATATTACTTTACTAACCTGCCTCTATATGTCCCTGCGGCTTTCTTTGCCACACTCACTAAACTGCTAAGGGACCTCATCTGGGGGAGTAGCCGGCACAGGATGACACTAACAAAGCTATAACTCCCCACGGACCGGGGGGGGCTGGCTGCGCCCTGCTTCGAGCACTACTATTTAGCAGCACAGCTGCAATGGAGAGCCCGCTGGCTCGCGGATAAAGGTCGGGAAGACACAGCATCTACACTACCCCCACGCTCCCTAGAGCAGATACTCACGCTCTTCCATCCAGCCACCAAGTCTGCGAAGCCTACACCGCTCCTTCTGGCGGTGGCGTACAAGTGCTATCGCAGGAGCCTATTCCTCACTAGAGCCTTGATCCCTTACGCGCCGGCGATACCGCTGGAAGGCTCCCCTAATGGGACAAGGACGCTCACCTCTCTTGCACTCACGCGCTGGCAAGACGCTGACATACAGACCCTGGGAGATCTATATCGTGATGGCACACTCATTCCATACGAATCCCTGTTCGAAGATGAGGGATTACCACCGGGGCAATTCCTAATACACCGCTCGCTGATTGCGACCCTGACCGCTAAATGGGGAGACATGTCCACAGAACCCAGCCAACACCTCACCATACAATACCTCTACATTATGGGGCGAGGCAGACACCGGATCCGTTGGTTCGTGGCGTCACTGAGCACTCATGCGGCGATCACTCTAGAACCCCTCCGACGCAAATGGGAACTGGATCTGGGGAGACAACTGGAAGACAGGGAATGGGAACGGGTATTGAAGAGTCCAGTGCACACACCCAGAAATATGAGGTTCCGACAAATACAACTGTTTGTTGTGCATAGGGCATATCTTACACCTGTGTTGATCAATCGGTATTTCCACCGCACGGATGCAGTGTGCCCTAGATGTGCCGTACCCAGGGCGGGTCTGGTCCACATGCTGTGGAGTTGCCACAGACTACACACGTATTGGCACACAATTAGCGAGCTACTACACGTAAGCACGGGGCGCGACATACCCTTCGACTGGACTGTTTACCTGCTGCACCATTTCCGTAGAACCCCGGCCGCAAAAGTAACATCCCGGTTCCTTGACCTGGGGCTAGTAGTCGCCAAGTGTCTCATCACCAAGAAGTGGAAGGCGCAAGACCCACCTCACACACAAGCATGGAGACACTCGCTCTCCGCATGGGCCAGGGCAGAGGGAATGGCCATCCGACGGGAAGAGACACTGGGATTGAGGAAGGAGCCCATAGCTACTCAGTGGGAGGGACTACTCCAAGCACTTCAACAGACTGAGGAAGTATGCTCAGGGGTACAACCTGTGGAGAGGGATGTAGGCCCAGAGTAGGTGCCGTGGGCCATGTCTGTATGCAGCCGTAGTGTTCCATGTATATGAATATCCGAATAGACACCAGGGGCGAGAACAGCTGCCGCTATTGTCAGGGAGTAACAGTCAGACTGATGTGATGTGGCGCACTGTTGTAGGAAGCGGGGGGGGCAGGGGGTGGGGACACTTGCACTAGCACCGGTCTACTTTGTGGTTGTTGGTTTTGATTGTTTTAATTATATGACATCTGTTCGGAAGTCCACACTGATCCATCTGAAAGACTTTACACGCTGGACTAATGGAACCATGTTATCACTGAAATGCAACCTATATCATTCATGGACTGAGCTAAATACTGGAATTACATGCTCTCTGGCGCAACAGGCACCATACGTATACTTGAAATGCTCAAACTTCATGCACCAGTAGTATGTTTCCACCATTGTTGAGTGATCCAATGCATGGATAGTTCTGAAAATGTTTATTGCCTTTCATGTACATGTAACCTAAAAGTCAATAAAAACAGATTTAAACAAAACAAAACAACAACAAAATTAAAAATTAGGTGTGAATTCAAATGTTTGTAAATCAGAACTTCTGAAAAAACCTATTTCGTAATTTGAAAAAAATTCTGAAAGTGACCTTGTTGACAAAAAAGAATAAGCAAGATACTACAAGTGATACCCTACGTAAGGGGAATATGGTGGTATATAATACCCTCAGCTACTGAAGCAGGCAATTGGATGCGAACATAGCAACTCTCCACATCCATTATGTCAATGTACTCATAAAGCAATGTAAAATATGCGTTTGAGGAAAAGCCTCCCTTTAAAGCATTTTTGTGAAACAGCTTAAAATTAAAATTGTGAAATTTTCCTACAGCAGAAATAGGTGTGGCAGGTTTAAGGGTGGACCTACTGGTATCAGTAGGAGTTGGAGAACTTAGTTCTATCAGCAAAGCAGTTAATACTATGATAACAATGATTAATATTCCAGCTATTATCAGCCTATGCTTGTCAGGATTATAGATATTCATTACTTATCTACAATCAGACCGTCAAAAGTAGAAATAGCAACTCACAGATTTTCTCTGTAACGTTTCTACTTGTGCAAATTGCAAAACTGATTTCGGTAATATAATGTGATTGGCTTTATATACAGCAGTCTTCGTGAGTCATCCCTAACCCTACTCTGTCTTCGTCTAGAATGACAACCCTATTCTTCTTCCACAGCCTTGGCTCTGGGGAATCTTTTTAATTCAGTAAATTAAAGTTAATAAAATGTCAATGTTCAGTTGAGGGACAGTTTGTCGTTCAGTTCGTTTAGTCATAAAATCAACTCGAGAGGCGAAACTCTGTGGCATGGTTCTGTTTCACAGAGGTTCTGTTAGCACTGTACTGCTATTACTCAGATCATAAAGGACTTGATCGATGCAATTGTGTGCAAAGTACCTCTACTCAGGGGCTGAATACCTCCTACAAGGCCCCTGTGCTCTTTACGATCCACTGAGTACTGGCTGTTCGTCTTCACTGCCGCTCGGCTTACTGGTTTTGGTTTCTTTGGCAAGAGTTTGTGGTATGTATTCAACATACAACAAGTTCAGCCCCACTCCCCATGGTCTCTTTCACTATTCATCTTTACTTTGACCTCTGCTTGTGCTGCCACTCCACCTTCAAGCTCGGGATCAAGGTCGGTCTCCACCTATGCCAACAGCCTGGTTCTTTAATTTGCCTCAACTTTGATCACTGCTGAGTCGGGGCTCACCTCAACCCTTCCTCGTGGTACTTCGGAGTTTGGGACCGCCAGTGGATTTTGGGGCCCTTGTCCACTCTCTTCTCCCCCCTCTGTACCTTCAGGGTGTCCAGTAGGTACTGTTTGTGCTTTGGTGAGTGGTGCGGTCACATCATCAAGGGGACACTCCACTCACTGAGTGTGCGATGAATGAACTCAGACAGACCTCCACACTTGATGGCTATATTGGTTACAACAATGACTTGGAACAGGCCCTTCCAGCAAGGTTCCAGACATGTCTTTGAGACATGTTTCTTCACCAGAACCTGGTCTCTAGGACTAAGGTCATGGCACTGCTCCTGATGTGGGAGAGTGGTGGCAGCTCCGACATGGTGAGACATAGAATGCAACACATCAGCTAGTCTTTTGCAGTAGTTGAGAATCATATCATCTATAATATTTACAAGTGCATTCACAGGCATGGCAAGCAGCCTTATGATTCGGCCCATAATAATCACATGGGGCGATAGCCCTGTCGTCCGGTCCTGAGGACTACAGACGCTCATTAGCACGAAAGGCAAAGCATCCGGCCACTTCAGGGACGCACACACTTTCGCCAGCGGAGACTTCAGTGTTCCCTTTACTTGTTCAACACATGTTCAACAATTCTGGAAGCCTTAGGTCGGTAACTAGAGTGCCATCACTGTTCCCCTTGAAAGCAGTGTTGTAAAGCTTCCATTTAACTTACATTTTAGCTCTCCTTTCTAATTTAGCACTTTTCTCTAATAGTAATTTGCACATGTTTTCCCCTAATACGAGATTGTGACACACTCCCTTTACTCGTGGTAGGCATTGTCGCACTGTAGTCTGCACAATTAGTTCCACAGTCGCACAATTAGAATGTAATGCCCTGTTTTATTTTGCTCATAGAAGTTGACTCTTTCTCCCCAGACTAATTAAAGACGTTGTTCTGCACCTCTAGCACAATATGATAAGCTTGCTGTATTATTATTTAAACAGCATCCATGCTAAAGTTGGTGAGAGGTGCTTCATTTCATGACGGAGTTATCATGGAAGCTGCTGTGAGCTGTGACTGAGATGCAGCTCTGCTGTCCCCGACCTTCATCCTGAGAAGGACAATTGCTGTGCCTGCACACTTTGACGGGTGCATTCGTTAATGCACTGAGGCCAGCTTCCTGACACTCAGTGCCATAGTATGGGGTTAGATCATTCCACAGGTCTGGCACAGGGGTACTCCCGCTGTGCTCTCAATTAGAGTAGAGATACTAATGATAGATAGGAGTCACCATAGTAACATTATGAATAATTAACATGGTTGAATTGTTGGTGTTTTTCACCATTCTATTAATGCTTATAACAATGATGTGTTTCATCTGTCTAATAATCGCAGTTCACATTTTATTTACAAGGATTAGAGTTTTTCAGTGTTTCAATAAACATTTGAAAATGCATCATTGTATCTTTTCTTTGTAACACCTTGGGCATGCAAAAGTGACAAACGAAAGGGTTAGATCTGTTTCCATGAATTCCTTGGGAATCAGAGTAGCCATGTTCGAGGTTACTGACAACATCTATAACTCTGTAAGGCTAGGAGTTTAGATATGGTACTATGAGATAGCCAAACTAAACAGCATTTACTGATTATATAAGAAGACTCAGTCTCTTTATTTTGAAGTTTTGTTGACTTACTACACAGTCCTACAAAATTCGTAGGAACCGTATAATAGCTGCCCATAACAATTTCAGTATCTCATTATTGAAATGATCCTCTCAGTCTGATTCCAGAGAAGTGGGGTACCCGAAACGTGATATCATCTCTCTCAACAACAGCTTCGCTACAGTGAGACTGTCATTCCTCTTAGTCGTATATGCTTCCACCCAACGGGAGAAAATGCACATGATAACAGGACATATCTCAGCCCATTACACACAGGCATCCCAATAAAGTCCAGTTTATCTGATCTCCTTATATGACTCATTGTCTCATTCCTTCTCCCTATATTCATCTGTTGACACAACGCATCGTTGGCATAGATTCTCAGCCATCAACCTTAATCGGGATATACAATTTGTGTTGAAACAACCTGACCATAGCGTCTCTCCCTATGCGTGCTGGACCATGAAAATGTCTAGCCACTATGGACAACAAGCTACCAGGCAACACAAGTCTTCCATCTGTTGACACCGAAATCTCATCCTCATTCTTAACACAACCTGCTCTGATCCAGCCCTGCTGTTTGGTCTCTGGAACCTCCTCTTGCAACCTTTTAACCTCCTCCCAAGTATCGGCTACAGACAAAAGAAGATTTAAGTTGGTCTCGTTGTCAGATTCATTTGCATTTTCCCTGTTAAATGTGCAGGAAGCATGAGCACAGTACTGGGCGATTTCGTCAGCATGCCAGTTACCAGCCGTTACATAATTGTTTCCGCTCCTGTGTGTGCATTTAACTACTGCAACTTTTTGAGGCATCTGTACTGCCCCTAACAGTCTCATAACATATCCCCCCATTTCTTATTGGGAAACCTGAAGAAATCATAAATCTCCTTTGTGACCATAATTGTCCAAAGTCATGGATGACACCAAAGCAATACTGATTGTCGGTGAAAATAATCAGCCTCGATTGGTCTGAAACACTGTAAGCTCTTGTGAGAGTGACTAGTTCCGCCACTTCTGCAGATATAACATGGTGAGCCATAAAGCTTCCACTACACCTTCAACAGTGCAAACCACGTATGCAGCTCTCAGGTTTCCTCCATCATCTCTTGGACAAGAGCCGTCTACAAGCAATATGTAATCCGGGTCTTCAAGGGGTTCATCTTTAACATCAGGTCTTGGCATGGTGCACAATTCCGTGACATCCAGCCAATCATGCTCAATCTCCCCATCAGTCATTTCATTTTCATGCAGAGGTAACAGGGTAGCAGGATTGAGCGAGAAACATCTCATTAAAGTGACATTTTCAGCAGCCAATATAACTAGCTCAACAGCTATTTGTCAGCTGTTGGGATCAAGTGCAGGTCAGTAGGATCTTTATGGAATGGGGGACCATCACTGTAGGAGTTTGTCCCATAACTATACTCTCCCCCAGCTTGATGCTGACACCCACTGCCACAACTGCTTTGAGGCAGCCAGGCAGCCCTGTGGTTAAAGGGTCAAGTGGAGCAGAAAAATAGGCCATGCATTTGTGTAAGCATTGAGAGAGTGCAGACCTCCTTCTCACTACAAAAGAGTGTTAAGGCTTTATTGTAACCTGGCATTCCCAGCGTTGGGACACAATAGAGACTTTTTCTTAGTTCTAGGAACGCAATCAAACGTTGTCTCATGGTAGTGGATCAGGTACATCTTTGTGGGTCAGCCTCTGTAGAGGTGTAGCCACTAGGGAAAAGTTGGGTATCCACAGTCTACAGTAGCCCAACATTCCCCAAAAACATCCTGACTTCTATCTGCGTAGAATGTGGATTCATTTTCAAAATGGCAGATGTTCTCTCCTGTCACAATCTTCCTTGCTCCCTTCTCAATATGGTGTCCCAAGTAGAGGACTTCTTTCTGGCAGTACTGTAATTTGCTTGGGGACATCTTCTGTCCACTTTCCTCCAAGTGGTCCAACAAAACAACAGTATCTTGTCTGCAGGCTTCTTGTGAATCTGAGCAACCAAGAGGTCATCAATATATTGCACAATAACTGAGTTATACAGCAGGTTTAGGAACTCAAGATTTTTCTTTCAGATCTGGTTAAAAATTGAGGGACGCTCTGTATACCCCTGAGAGAACTCTGCACCATGCCAAAACCCTATTTTGGAACCCAAAGGAGAAGACAAATTCCCTTTTTTCAAGCAACGCGGTGGAGAAGAAAGCCTGACACAAATCGATATCAGAAAACCAATCAGCCTCACATGGTATCTGGAATGATATCACAGTTGGATTCGATACCACAGGACAACAGAGGTTAACGATATTATTCATTTTCCTAAGGTACTGCATGATCCGGTATATACTGTTCGGTTTCTGCAGGTCCATAATGGGTGAGTTGCATAGACTTCCCATTATCTCTTTCAGGATGCCTTGTTATATCATCCATTCAATCACTGGAGTGATTCCAGCTATCTTCCCAGGTGTGAGATTATATTGGGGTGTCCTAGGGTATTCAACATTTGGTTTAATAGTTATTCAGACAGGTTCGACACCATTGATGAGATCAGTGTCCTTACCTGAAAAATCCCAGAACGGGCTTCACTGTATCTCTAAGCTCTAGGGGTAAATCTTGAACAGTCTTCAGGGGATTCTGTCCAATGTCTGTCATTTGTCTGGCCAACTTGAAATCAACGTCTTCATTGTGAGTTTGAAGCTCAACACCACCAGGTGTGAAGTCTATATTGCAATTTAACTTGCATAATAAGTGCCGTCCTTGGAGGTTTATGGGACTAGCATTGCATATTACAAATAAAGTGTCTTACTCAAACGTCTCTATTTTTACAAGTACTTTCTGCGAAATGGGATTAGTGATATGTTTGTCATCAAATCCCACAACTTGGATCTGTTTTCCCGAGAGGGGTAGGTGTAAGACTTCCTCTGTTCTCACAGTGGAATGGGTAGCACCAGTGTCAATAAGAAAGGACACTTGGTGGCCATTCACCTCACTTTCTATGAATGGACAACTCTGGTCTACCTCAAAGACTGCCCCAAGTATGTAATCGACCTCCACCCTCAGGACCCGTCATTGTGACTGATCAGAGCCTTGCCCTCCGAAGAATCAAAAACAGGTAATTGTTGAAAGGCAGCTTGGTCTGAAAATGGATTTGAATTGGCTTGTGGACCTTGGTTTAAATTAAACCTAGGATTTCCCATATATTGCTGTGGCATTGGGGCTTGGGAAACCTGCATCACTGGAGCTCGAGGCATATTAGGATTTTGCATTCTCTGCATTTTTGCATTGATGGTAACTCAAGGACCCTCATATGCTTCCTTTTCCTAACCAGTAGGGATCTAAAAAGGGCTAATAAGTCTCAGGTTATGGACACTATTTGGAAATTACTTTCACCAAAAGCCCTGAACCATACTTAGCCTGATTCCCAACCAGGAACACAGATTATATTTAATTTGTTTCAGGTTGAGTACAGTGAACGTTTTGGCCGCTTTCCCACAACAAGGCCCTTAGTTTTCTTCCCTGACTTGTTGTCCTTACGATAACACCCACCACCAATCCCTTATCCATTTTATGTTTTTTTGCAGTTTCTACATTACCTTTAGAGTTCAATTTTTATGCCCTATTTTACGTATCAATAAATCTATATCGGCTAGCCTGAGCCTTAAATTTCTGCAGTGTTTTAACACAAAACGTATTTGTCATGCTGTTATTAGTTACATATCCCGCTCCCTTAGGACTGGGAGAGACCTAAGGGTTTTGGTAAATGGTTAGCACTGACATGCTTTTATTGTGCCTTTTTGCGCCACTGATGTACTATTGCACTGCTCGTAATTTAATTGTATGTTTTTACTTGTTTTTACTCCGCTTATGTCTTATTTTTATTGATGCACTGTTTGCACTACCCATATTTTAACTGTATGGTTTTATCTTGTCATCTTTTATGGCTTTGTTAACTGACTAAAATATATTGACTGACTGAGTGGCATTCTAGCATATGCACAGTTAACATTCTGCATTTGTGTGGGGGTTGCATTTTGTGCCTGATTGTCATTTATTCTCCTATTCCAATTCAAGCAACACTCCTGCTTCTGTTGGCCCATCTTATTACAATATTGACATAGGTTTGATCTCTTCAACGTCGCAACATCAATTCCGGTATTCTGATCAATTGGACCGCCATGACCTCTACCTTGCAAACCCACGCTTCCATGATATACCACTTTCCCTCCAGTTGGGCATCCTATTTCTTACATTTCACCCACATTTCTCACATAGGGGGCCATTCTCTAACCCCTGCTGAGCCAATTTAGTTTGGGCCGACATACATTTTTCCTTAGACCATTTCTGCATTGTCTCCTGCTCATCACTACAGTATTTTGCATACTGAAGGATCTCATCTATAGGCTTATTCTGCTGAATATGCATGTTAATCTCCGCCCAAAACCCAGGAACAAACTGAGACACAAAACTGCTCATATTTCCCCTTTCTGGGTTGTCAATTCCACTGTGCTGCTTAAACACCTGCAACAGCCATTCATAATATGTATGCACTGACGACTTAGCCTCCTGGGTAGTGCAAGTTATTTTCAACTAGTCAATCTCCTTCTGTGGAACCTTACCCTTCAAGAATGTTATCATTTGGTCATACTTTGTCATCACCTCAGGAGAAGGGACATTTGTCCCAGCCACCCTCGGTTGCTCCTCATTTGGCCACTGTATGGACACTTTACATTCAGCCCAAAAATCACTAAGAACCACTATTTCAAAGAGTTCAAATCCTCCCACAAAACCTTTGAAATGTTTGCTAACCGATCAACGTGGGTATACCACTAATCAGGATTTTCCCTTAATTTTGGAAATTGATTTGTAAATGTTGCAGGAGTGCCTCGACTCCAGGGCACATGTACATCTCCTCCTCCATGCACCTCTCTTATGGAGATATTCTGAGTTGAGGCTCTATCTGGGGTAGCCGGAGAGGGCTTCTCCCTTTCTCTCTCCGCATCTAAAACTTTCTTTTTCTGCTTTTCCTTTCTCCTTAGTACATCTATTCTTCCATTTATCTAAATGACTCTAATTCTGTATACTGTTAACCAATTGCCTCACCTGCAATTTCATCCCAGAAGCTCTCATATTCAGGATAGATTCATCATTCAACTGAGCACAGAAACATTTTTGCAGGGACTTAATTCGGTTGATATTTATGTCATATGCACCCACTAATTCATCTAACTTGTCATGTGCATGAGCTACACCGCGAGTAATGTCTTTAGTTGCATATATAAGCTCATTCTCCTAATATTTATCTATGTGGGAAATTTCAAGATTTCCTGAAATTAGCTCATCTAATTCTATTTGCAATCTAGCGGTATCTAGAGGTCACTCATCTGGTGGAGACAAGTGTTTGTCGCCTACTTCTAGAGTCTAACAACTATCAGGAGATCTGTTAAAGAAGAAAATTAATTTGTTTATCTTGGTTAAACCTGTCCCAGTCTGTGTGGTCAGTGTTGTGAAAACTAGCCTCCCTCCAGGTTTAATGCTCTGGACATTTTATGGTGAACTCCAAACAGTGACTTGGGAATTCTGAAACATAGGGATAAACTCAGCCATAGGCACTCGTCTCAACATCCCTCATGTTGTAGGCATCAGATCACTAATCAAATCAGTAGATGTTGTCGGACTATTACTGGTGGTGTGAGCAACATAGGTGGTGTCGGCCCAAAAATAGGTACAGTGGGCCCAATGGTAACCGGGATAGTCCCAGTAACAGCAGGCTAATCAGACACAGGAGGCACTTGAATTGTTTGAGAGGGTCCTCCAGTCTGCGTTACGTTAGCATCAACAGGGGCTGTAGCAACAGAACCACTACCAGTGGCACCAACACCACTTGAAGGTGGGGCAGCATTGTAAGGCGGGGGACAAAATGACAATAGGCCATCTAAAAAGTCATCTCATGAGTCGTTATCTATACCAGATTTATCTGGTTTCTCCTTATCTTTCTCTCCTTCAGTTTATGTTTCCTAGATTTTTCATTTGCCAATGCTGGGTACATCCTAGCTTCTTCATTTACTTCCCTTCTCCACCTTTGCTGTTCTGTATCCTATTAGCATCCATATAACTGCAAACAGATCTTCTTAGCTCTGTTCTGATACTTCTGTTTGTCTTTGGCATGAGCAGCATGCTCCCAAGCATTCAAAGCCTCATATTGGGCAGATCTAGGCAGAGGCTTCATATAATACAATGCATGCCTCAAATGTTCATTTATTCTTAAGCTAAATGTCCCATATTGAGGGAATTGTAATGGCCTTTCTTTCTTGGTATTCTTATGCCACTGGCTAAGCCAAATGCATGTGTGAAGCTCCCCATTAAATGTCATGTAATGACCTGGCATGCCTTCCGGTGGAGCTTCCTCGCCCCCTTGGATGGGAAAACTCGCATCACCTCTCATCATATTATGTCTAAAAGCCCTGAAACATTTCATTTTTATGATAATCTCGACAATCAGGCAACAAAATGTTTATTTTAAACAACCAGCGATTCTTATCAAATCACAACTGACTGCTGTTCGGGGACCAGTACCCAATCTCAGCGTGGAACCTTCCATCCTGACTTATCAGAGTGCGACACCTGATGACGAAAAAACCAATAGCAGCACAGCAGCAATACCAACAGTCCAATACTAGCTCTGCACACTATAATGCAACTCTTTCTCCTTGCAGCGGTTCACCCTCCTTCACAACGTTTTTGTACACACAACTCAAAGCATTAAAGCAAGTACCTTTTATACAAAATCCTTCTCTGCTCCACTAAAGAAATTCAAAGTGAACACTTATAAAAAGGGGACAAGGGAAATAACGTTTTTCAACTTTACCATACACATCGATGAGATCTTGGCAACCGGGAAATCACTTTGGCTAATGCAGTGTCTCCTGTGCGCAACAGGATCTACCAGCATCAATCACTGTTAGTACTCTTACAGCAAGTTACAATTCCATATCCATTGTGTGGTCGATGGTACCTCACGAACCGACACTACAAAACTTTAGCAGTCAAGTTAAAGAACAATGTACTCTTATCTATCCTGGGATCGTGGTCTGCGACGAGCCTGATAACAACAACTACTCAAAATTATGCGTGTCTGCATTTACACAATAAAGCCTAAAACCACATCACACTGCAAGACACACAATTGCATCACAACACCGCAAGCTTGACATACACAATTGCTGCACCCAATCCTATTAATACTCACTCCTAAGCTACCTCAAACTCTTTCAAATCCATTGCAACACTGCCGATCCTCTGAATTTGTAGGGGCATGGACTGCTCTGGGAGATTTCCTCTAGAGTATTCTAGCTCTCTTAACTTCAGTGACAAACCATCCTCTTATTGCTACCACTTGATGGAGCAGGGATTTCTAAATCTCAGTCTCATGATAAAATCATGAAATAATATCCCAACCGGTTGTATGAACCTTTGATTGTCGACTTGAAGTGTTGACAGGGAGCTATCATCGGAAATACATTGCAAATCCTGTGTAACCAATGTGGCTCCACGATAACAACAGAGAGGATAGTATTCAACCATAAAGGTTTATTTTCTAGGTATTAGTCAATTCATAAATCAGGTAAATTGGAGATGGTTAAGGCAATATATCAATACAGCCAAAATATTGAAATTGAAGTATTCTAAATCTCAGTATTATGAAATACAGAATAACAACCAATATGTAAAGAATGCAAAAAATCCCAAATTAGGTGTTCCAAAAAGAAACTTGCCCTTTCTAGAGTAAACAATGTCGGAGAGTTGGGGATTTCTAAAGGGAAAGAAAAGAATGTCTCAGCATAATGAAAACCTCAATAGAAACGAAAGAGTGTCTAGCATGAAGCCTTCCATTTGGTGAAACCCAGCAGAGAGTTCTGCTGTCTTCAGATTCAGAATAAAGTCTGGTCTAACTAAATTGGAAACAGCAATTAAAAGCACAATTGAAGGTTACAGAACATCCATATCTCGCTCCCACATTCCATAGACAATCAAATGAGAGCTGGTAAACCCCCTAAATTCCCATACTCACACAATTGGGTACGCATCTGCTTCTCCTTGAGAGATGCATCTTCCTAGTATGCCAGGTACAGGAGACTCCTTACACCATCATCCCTCCATGTCCGCTGCCAACTTTCTGTTCTCACGCCTCACTATCATTCTAATACATAACAATAAACCTTTTTCTAGCTAACGAGGAACCTGATAACGCACCTGCGGAGGAACGAAAACAGCATGCTGGCAAACTTTGTGGGCAATGCCTAATGGCTAAAGCCTAACATCAGGCTAAGTGAACTTGAGAAACAGAATGTGAGCACATTGCAATATTATTTGTCATTCGCAATTAAACGTTTATTATTAAAGTGTAAATATATTCAGTAAATGCGGTTACATTGCTTATTATTCAGTTAAGTACAACTACATGTAATTTCTTAACAGACTCAAAAGTGATGGCCTACTACAATTCTTATTAAAATGAAGCATGAAATCCATGATTTATGGATTAAGGCACACGCTGGATATATGTATCATGTAAATGCATATATTTGATATACTGACGGTAGAGCCTAAAATTACGTTGCTTCACATATAAACTAACATGAACAATGAAAGAGCGAGGAAAAAAGAGGACACGTCCTTTTCCCCTGAAAACAATATAAAGCAACAATAAGGACGGGCCCTGGGAGGAAATCCAAATTCACTGCATCAACAGGCCAAAGTATAAGTAAAACCCATTGAGTTTTTAGAAGAACCCTCACCCACCAACCTATTTGGTGGCATGCTTCAACACCTAGGGTGCCGAGTGCATACTAGGTGTGCTTTGATGCCTGATTACAGCGGAGCAGGTGTTTTTGTGGCAGACGTGAAATAGGTGTCAAGTTTAAAATTGTCTCTAGGATCCTCCTCCAAACAGGAAGTATTTTAATGCTGAGGTCGTGGGACAAGATTAAAAAAGAAAAAGGCAGATATTTTTAAGACAGACTTGGTCTTGAATATCCTGGTGATGGTCTACATGTTTCAGCCTTTGTACCGTAATTTGATAGGCTTTCTTCATGACCAAAAGTGCTTACAGGTCAAAGGGCCTTGTGAAATTCTAGTACACACACTAAGGTGTACTTTCAATGTGGGTGTGATCCAGTTACTTACGGTTTTCACCACATACGCTGTATCTGTAAGACAAAATAACATCACTATTCATCATTAACGTGACTTTGGCACAAATTGGCCCAATGTGTGGTGGAGTACCACATACGTTGTATCTGTAAAACAAAATAACAAAACTACTCATCGTTAACGTGACTTTTGGCGTAAGTGGGTGCAATGTGTGGTAAAAAACACTGTACACGTCGATTTCCCGCAGGCATACCTTTTAAAACAATCCCAAAAAGGCATGCAATGAGAGTTTAACAATATAACCTCAGTCTGTTACGGTTATAATGTGACATCATTGAACATGAGCTTTCATCAAAGGCGGTTATTATACCATTCATGCAATATATGTGCCCACAATAAGATACTGTCCTCAAAGTAGGGACTTGATAACTATTATCAAATGTCCATGCATTATGAGGGTGTGGGTATTCCTCCTTTTTGTCCCAACTCTTCAAAAGAGGAATTCAAATTAAAGAGACAAACCTTAGAGCTACATGAATCACAACGCATTTTTTTTTAAAGTTTAGGCAGAGAAAAAGAGAGCATCTGAGCACGTTCCATTACATGCAGACGCCACGCACGCACTACGCGTACAAGCCGGCATCCGCTGGACTGCTCCATTTAACAGAACAAGCCGAACACAGAGTATCTCCGGGATCCCGCGTCGCATGATCGCAATAGGTACCCACACGGGCGGCTGACCTTGATGCAGTAAGCGTTGTTACTCGTAGAGAGGGGGGTGGCCTTGCTACAACTAGATACACTTGTTTACGGAGAAGGTCTACTTCTTTCTCCATTGTCCCTAGTGTGTGACTACAGGCACCGCCCCCTGCCGGGATCCATGCTGTTAATTAGCAGTTGCGCTTATGTAAGATTTTCGACCTTTTACGACAAAGTGCTCAGATACTCTCTTTTTCACTATCTTTTTCTCTGCCTAAACTTTCAAAAAATGTTGTGTTGTGATTCATGTAGTTCTAAGGTTTGTCTCTTTAATTTTAATTTCTCTTTCAAAGGGTTGGGACAAAAAGAAGGAATACCCACACCCTCATAATGCATGGACATTTGCTGATAGTTATCAAGCCCCGACTTTGAGGGCAGTATCTTATTGCGGGCACATATATTGCATGAATGGTATAATAACCGCCTTTGATGAAAGCTCATGTTCAATGATGTCACATTATAACCGAAACGCACTAAGGTTATATTGTTGAACTAAGCAAACACAAAGAGATGATAGACGGAGTCCTGAAACTTTTCAAACACTCACCCCCAATCACAGATCTGGGTTGAATCCATCATCATTCTTTAGCTCACTTTGCCACCCCAGTTCAGACACATCTATATGCAAATCAGTCTTGGCCCTGTGCCTCATGGGAACAGTCCAGCCCGAACTGCCAAGCCATGTCTTCCCTGGACCAGAAACAAGCATCCTAGGACCGGTTTCGGGCTAACAGCCCTCATCAGCCAGGCTAGCTTGAATCCAGTGGCAAAGTGAGCAAGGGACCCACGTCTGGGCATACCCTGCCAACTTAGGGCAAACAAAGCAAACACAAAGAGATGATGGACGGAGTGCTGAAACTTTTCAAACACTCACCCCTAGTCACAGATCTGGGTTGAATCCATCATCATTCTTTAGCTCACTTTGCCACCCCAGTTCAGACACAGCTATATGCAAATCAGTCTTGGCCCTGTGCCTCATGGGAACAGTCCAGCCCGAACTGCCAAGCCATGTCTTCCCTGGACCGTAAACAAGCATCCTGGGACCGGTTTCGGGCTAACAGCCCTCATCAGCCAGGCTAGCTTGAATCCAGTGGCATAGGGGGCAAGGGACCCAAGTCTGGGCATACCGTGCCAACTTAGGGCGAACAAAGCAAACACAAAGAGATGATGGACGGAGTGCTGAAACTTTTCAAACACTCACCCCCAGTCACAGATCTGGGTTGAATCCATCATCATTCTTTAGCTCACTTTGCCACCCCAGTTCAGACACAGCTATATGCAAATCAGTCTTGGCCCTGTGCCTCATGGGAACAGTCCAGCCCGAACTGCCAAGCCATGTCTTCCCTGGACCGTAAACAAGCATCCTGGGACCGGTTTCGGGCTAACAGCCCTCATCAGCCAGGCTAGCTTGAATCCAGTGGCAAAGTGAGCAAGGGTCCCACGTCTGGGCATACCCTGCCAACTTAGGGCGAACAAAGCAAACACAAAGAGTTGATGGACGGAGTGCTGAAACTTTTCAAACACTCACCCCCAGTCACAGATCTGGGTTGAATCCATCATCATTCTTTAGCTCACTTTGCCACCCCAGTTCAGACACAGCTATATGCAAATCAGTCTTGGCCCTTTGCCTCATGGGAACAGTCCAGCCCGAACTGCCCAAGCCATGTCTTCCCTGGACTGGAAACAAGCATCCTGGGACTGGTTTCGGGCTAACAGCCCTCATCAGCCAGGCTAGCTTGAATCCAGTGGCAAAGTGAGCTAGGGACCCATGTCTGGGCATACCCTGCCAACTTAGGGCGAACAAAGCAAACACAAAGAGATGATGGACGGAGAGCTGAAACTTTTCAAACACTCACCCCCAGTTACAGATCTGTGTTGAATCCATCATCATTCTTTAGCTCACTTTGCCACCCCAGTTCAGACACAGCTATATGCAAATCAGTCTTGGCCCTCCGTCCATCATCTCCTTGTGTTTATATTGTTGAACTCCCATTGCATGCCTTTTGTGATTGTTTTAAAAGGTATGCCTGCGGGAAGTCCACGTGTATGGTGTTTTTCACCACACATTGCACCCACGTACGCCAAAAGTCATGTTAACGATGAGTAGTGTTGTTATTTTGTTTTACAGATACAACGTATGTGGTACTCCACCACACATTGTGCCCATTTATGCCAAAGTCACGTTAACGATGAATAATGATGTTATTTTGTCTTACAGATACAGCGTATGTGGTGAAAACCGTAAGTAACTGGATCATTCCCACATTGAAAGTACACCTTAGTGTGTGTACTAGAATTTGACGAGGCTCTTTGACCTCTAAGCACTTTTGGTCCTGAAGAAAGCCTATCAAATTACGATACAAAGGCTGAAACATGTAGACCATCACCAGGATATTCAAGACCAAGTCTGTCTTAAAAATATCCGCCTTCTACTTTTTAAATCTTGTCCCAGGCCCTCAGCATTAAAATACTTCTGGGTTGGAGGAGGTTCCTAGAGACAATTTTAAACTTTACACCTTTTTCACGTCTGTCACAAAAACACCCGCTCCGCTGTAATCAGGCGTCGAAGCACACCTAGGATGTACTCAGCACCCTAGGTGGGAACTCGATGATGAAGCATGCCACCAACTAGGTTGGTGGGTGAGGGTTCTTCTAAAAACCCAATGGGTTTTCCTTATACTTTGGCCTGTTGATGCAGTGAATTTGGATTTCCTCCCAGGGCCCGTCCTTATTGTTGCTTTTTCCACATATAAACTATACATTGTTAAAGTAATAACAAACTCATGCGCACCATAGTCAGAATCATTATAGGGAACTACAGTTTCTTCCTCTGCAGTACTCTTATTGCATCTTCATTGATTCACAGCTCGCCAGTCATCCAGAATAATTCACATTGTCCAAATATGAAATTCATGACATGGCACATTATCAATTTTTCCAAATCACCTTTATCATTATGTTATAAACCCATATCCTAATCAATCATTCACCTACCTTGGAAGTAAACTGGTTTATTGATCTCAAATATAAGAAATGTGTAGATCCTCTCCTGCGACCAAAATATAGAGAGTTTGCTGCTTTCCTGTCAAGCCATGCATGCCTTGAGAGCTTTATGATAAATAAAGTGATCTGTTGATATGTTAGTCATCTCTGTGGAAAGGGAAAGTTCAAACATTTAACCCTCATTCTGAGAAGCATCAGCCATCAATACACAGCACAACGTCTGAGGACCAATGTGTGCACAGCCAGCCAGCAAGAAATAGGCAATTCAGCAAAGCGTAGTTTTCTAATGTGCCCCTGCGATGTGTGTGAGTCATGGTCCCTCTTAGCACTCAACTATTATAAATAATAGTATGTTGCACTGTACATGGTATGTAACGCTTGCAACATGGGGGCTACTGCGCATTACCTTCACAATGCAGTCAGTACCATGTAAGTAAGTACCATACATGCTAATTTCTGGCAGTTTACAAGATGGGACATTACCATGCAGGTAAGTGTTTTGTAAATTATATTAAATAATAAATAAAGGCGTGTTAGGGGTTTTAAGGGTTCAGGGATATGTAAAGTCATGGGATAGTAAGGGTTTTTAAGGGTTAAGCGATAGGTAAGGGTACAGGGTAATGCAGAGTTTTTGTGTTCGGGGATGGGTAATAGTATGGTGTACTGAGGAATTTTTAGGGTTCAGGGATGGTAAAAGGTACATTGTCAATGCCTCCTGTACTCAATGCATCTTTCCAGAAGCTCTCAAGACAAGCGAGATCATCCCACTCCTAAAGAAGCCTACACTAGATCCTTATGACCTCACCAGCTACCAGTCCATCACTGGCCTACCGTTCATCAGTCATCTTCACCCTTTACATGGAGCTCCTTGGTGCTCACCTCACAGATAACAGCATCATGATGCATCAATATGCTGATGATGCACAACTCTACTTGAAAGCCTCCTCTGCTTCAGACATCCAATGCTTCAAACACTGCTTACACATCATCCAGACTTGGAAGTTCAGCACCTGCCTGAAGCTCAACCAAACTAAAACATAATTCCTGTATTTTGCCAAGAAATGAATAAGAATATAAGGTAGTGAGTTTTTTTTAGGGTTTAGGAAATTGGATGGTATGGGGTATTTATGGTCCAGGGATGGGTAAGGGCATGGGGTTGTGTGGGTTTTAGGGTTCAGGAATGGGTAAGGGTACCGGGTAGTAACGAGTTGTAAACTTTGGGAATGATAAAGGTTTTTTTTAAGGGTAGTGGGATTGGAAGATGTGGTTAGATATATATATTTATCTAAAATATATATGACTGTGGTGGTCACCACTGCATAGTCATAGTTATGTCTGAATTTCCTTGCGAAGAAAGTGTTTGTTTTGCCAATGACTTTAGTACAATTTGATGAATCTGCACTAAACTTTCCCAAAACTTTCCTCCTCTGCTTCTTCATGGAAAGTTTTGTGCTAATCCTTCGAACTGGGGCCAAGAAAAAGAGGGCGTCCCAAAAATGTAATTTCCCATGTTAATTACCATAGGAAACTAATCTTTTGGATATAGAAAACATGGCTGAACAGAATTACACCTAATATGTCAAAAAGTTAGAACTTTGTTCAAAAAGCTTGGTTTTTGTGACTTGGAGTAAGCCCATTCAGCTGTTTTTTTAGAAATTAGAGTTTAAATAGGGGTTTGGCTTAGGCTTGAAAGGGTTAAAAATGTAGGTATATCTGGACTGTTGGTGTCCATGCATGCTCTAATCGGCCAATTTAAGAGGGACTGATCAATCCTGATTGGTTGGCATAAGATGAAAAATATTTTGTGGCAACTAATACAGGACAGGGACATGGCGTATATGTGTGTGTATACATATCTATGAATGTACATATATATATATTCACTGAAAAAACCACAGGTTTCAGGGACGTTATAGTTAGTCCGACATTTTACTCGTGCAAATCCAGAGAAATTCAGCCATTATAGTTAGTTGAGCTAACTATAACTTGCGCCCCCACAATGCACTGCTGATGACGCCACATATTACATCACTCATGTCATGGTCAGTGACATCACTGATGACATCACTGATGACATCTCAAATGACATCACTGATGACATCATCCAGAGACTGGGTGTTTTTTAAAAGTTAAAGAATGTTATATATAGATACACAAAGGTGTATTGAAGAATGAGTGGGTGTATGAGTGTCTGAATGGATGATTTAGTGGGTGAGTGACTGACTGTATAAGTGAGCGATTAAACGTGTCTTAGTGAATGCATGGGTGAGTGGCTAATCTGTGTGAATGTTGGTATCAGTCTGTCAGTTGTTATGTAAGTGGCTTCATGGGTTGGTGAATAGCTACATGAGTGTCTATATGGGTTAATGATTTGTTGTCTGAGTACCTGTATGGGTGCCTGAGTATCTGTGTGGGTGGGTGGGGGGTGTAACTCCCTGCATGGATGTGTGACTGGGTGATTCAGTGGGTGTATAGGTTCATGAGTGCATCTGTGAGGGGCTGTATGGGTGAGTGAGTGTGTGTATGGCTGTGTTGGTGAGTGAATGGATGTCTCAGTGGTATATGTGTGAGTAACTACATAAGTGAAAGGGTGTATATGTGAGTGTTGGAGTATATAACTGACTATATGTGAGAGTGAGTGATTGTGAGAGTGGATGTATGGATGAGTGTGTGCTTGTGTCAGTGATTGTATAAGAGAGTAAGTATGTGTTAGTATCTGTATGAATAAGTGAGGTGGTGTGTGTATAACTGTATTGGTGAGTAAATGGCAGTGTGATTGAGTCTTTGGGTGACTGACTAGGTGTGTGAGTATCTCTGTGGATGAGTGGCAGTATGTGAGTGTCTGTATGGGTGTATGAGTGCATATATCAGAGGCTGTATTGATGAGTGACTGCGTTTATGAGTGACTGTATGGGTGAGTGGATGTGTGTAGACCTATGAATCAGTCAGTGAGTATGTACTAACTGGTATTGGTGTGTCTATGGTTTCGAGAATGGTACTCTGTATTTTAGAGTGGGTGTATGAAAGGTTATATTAGGGTGTGAGGAGGTGCACCAGATATTAAGTGGATGATGTCATGAGTGATATCATCAGTGAGGTCATTTGAGATGTCATGAGTGATGTCACTGACCATGTCATGAGTGATGTAATATGTGACGTCATCAGCAGTGTATTGCGGGGGCGCGAGTTATAGTTAGCTCAACTAACTATAACGGCTGAATTTCTCTGGTTTTGTACGAGTGAAATGTCGGACTAACTATAACATCCCTGAAACCTGTGATTTTTTCAGTGAATTTCAAAGGTTTTTTAAAGGCTAATTACTAACTATAACGTCCCTGAAACCTATGGTTTTTTCAGTGAATTTCAAAGGTTTTTTAAATGCTAATGACTAACTATAACATCCCTAAAACCTATGTTTTTTTCAATTAATTTCTACGTTTTTTAAAATGCTAATTTATAACTATAACGTAGTAGTTGCGTTTGCAGAGTGGTGCAGAAAGGAGGCTGGGCCACCGACCAGCGCTCAGGAATTCTGCTGCGTAGGACTTACAGGAGGTACCAGGAGGGCTTCTTGGCCCCCAAAGTCCCTCAGGAGTAAAGTGGACTTCATCCCCCAACCCGTAGTGTGCCAGGAGGCGCGTTTGCAGAGTGGTGGAGAAAGGGGGGCGTGGCCTCCAAAGATCTTTTAGCAATACCACTGTGTGGGACATACTGGAGGTAACAGGAGGGGTAGTTGGCCCCCAAGGACGTCCTTGGGGGCCAACTACCCCTCCTATTACCTCCAGTAAGTCCCACACAGCAGCATTGGTAAGTTCACATATCAGGCCATGCTCCTTTTGTCCACCACTCTGCAAATGCGCTCCCTGGCGCACTCTAGGATGGGGATTGAAGTCCTCTTCGCTGCTGTGGGTCCTTAGGGGCCAACTAGCCTACCTGTTACCTCCAGTAAGCCCCAGATAGTGGGATTGCTGAGAGGTGGACACAGGCCACGCCCCCTTTCTGCACCACTCTGCAAACGTGCCTCCTGGTGTGCTCTTGGTTGGGGGATGAAGTCCCCTTTCCTCCTGAGGGTCCCTAGGGGCCAACTAGCCCTCCTGTTATCTCTAGTAAGTCCCACACAGCTAGATTGCTGAGAGTGGTCCAAGGCCACGGCCCCTTTTTCCACCACTCTGCAAATGCGCCTCCTGGCGCACTGCTGCTCGGGGGCTGAAGTCCACTTTAGTCCTGAGGTCCTCAGGACACACTAGGACCTCATCGCCCCACCACCAGTGCGCCAAGAGGCGCGTTTGCAGAGTGGTGTAAAAAGGGGCGTGGCCTCGGACCACCTCTCAGCAATCCCACTGTTTGGGGCTTACTGGCGGTACCTGGTGGGCTAGTTGGCCCCTAAGGACCCTTAAGATTCTAGGGGACTTAATCCCCCAACCCAGAATGCTCCAGGAGGTGTATTTGCAGAGTGGTGCAGGGAGGGGGCGGGTCCTGCGGCGAGATGCCGGCTTTTTTTGTTTGTTAGAAGGGGGGCTGTGTGGCCCCCCTCCTCTCAATATTTTGTGGGCCCTGGGGACCCAATCCCCCAGGGCCTGCAAGATTTAAAAAAAAAAAAAAGAAACGGGAAGTGGGCCGCGCGGCCCTCCTCCGAGGCCGATTTTGCCCCCTGGGACCCCATCCCCCGGGGCATGGCCACATATTCATTTTTTTTATTTAAAAATGTATTTTTAAGGACGGGCTGCGCAGCCCCCCTTCCCTGGGCCACTTCTGGCCCCAGGGACCCAATCCCCCGGGGCCTGGCCAGCCTTTCTTTTTTTAAGAATTTTTTTTGGAGGGGGGCCGCGTGGCCCCTCTCCTGAGACCAATTATGGCCTCGTGGACCCCATCCCCCAGAGTCCCAATGCCCCCGCGGTCCCAGTTGGTTCTCCGCCTCCTGCAGGAGCTGGCATTACTTTTGGGCAAGGGGAGCTGCTGACATGCAGCTCCCTTTGCCCAAAAGCAATCTGCTTTGCTTCATGGAAGCGAGAGCAGGTTTCCTGCTCTCGCTTCCACGAAGCAAAGCAGTGTTTGCTACAGCTCCCGCCCTGTCATAGCAAACTGCAATGTCCCGGGGGTAGGCACCCCGGGACATTGCTGGAGCCGGCCCTGGGGGGTGGTGGTCACCAGGGCCATGGAGGGCTCCAGGAGGGAGGCCGCGCGGCCCCCCTCCCAAAGTAAACATAGCCCCGGGGAGGAGGTGGTTCCCGGGGCTGGGGGTCCGCAACTGACCCCACCCTTAATTTAAAATTGCCCCGGGAGGTGGTGGTCCCCAGGGCAGTGTGGGGAGGGGCAGGAGCCCCCCCTCCCACTTTCTTATTTACATTTAAGCCCCAGGTAGGTGGCGGTCCCCGGGCTTGGGGGGCCCGCGAGGCCACTCCAACCACCACACGTTGATTCTCCCAAGGACTGGAGCACGGACCACAGAATTAGTGCTGGTAAAGTTTGCTTTATTTCCGCTCACCAAACAGCAGCCATTACGCGTTTCAATCGCGAAGGGTCTTGATCACATGACGCGCTACACAGATTGCGGTCTACTTTTTCTACCATTTTTTTCGTGAAATTCTTAAAGTGACAGGTGCAACATGTACTTTAGTAGTCATAGACCAAAAAACATACTTTGTGTTTACAAGAATTGGTTCAAGGTTTGTCCAATATTTAAATTTCGGATTGGTTGTCCCCACAATTAATTGAAGTCACAGGGTACAATAATTACATTCTGGTTGGTGTCCAGGTATAAATACCTTAAAAGGGTAGGGTAGACTATGGTACTGTTTAAAACTCATTGTTTCTAATATCGCAATTTCATTAAAATTCTGTTTACACAATCTTTGTAAAATACATCTAGTGTAAAAAAAAATGTTCTCCTCAATTGTGAATATTAGTTGGGTTGCTTGATTTAGGTTTCATGTATATTCAAAGAGCTAGTGCAAAAACATTTGTCTGTTTAGACTTGCAAACATTCGGGTTGTAAACTATCTGACTACATAAAGTGCTAGTGCTGATAAAGTTTCTCAAGTGCATGTGCAAATTACAGCAAAGTGAAAAAAGGCTAAATGAAGTTTATAAAAACTGTGAATTGGGTTACGGGGACGGCTTGGTTCGATTATTGCTTAGATTCAATACTTTGTGAATTTATGTGCTTAATTGCATTTATTGGCCGGTCGCCTTTTTGTTTTAATCTACGGACCCCACTGTTTAATTTATGATTTATAAACATGTAAACAGATCTTCTGTGGCATTCAGACCCCCTGGATGTTTCGAATCTAGATCAAGTATATATTGTGTCTCTAGTTTCCGGAGGGCCTTCTCCCGGTTCCCTCCTCTTTTGTTAGGAGGGACGGCATCAATTAGGTAATATTTCAAATCTTTCGGGTCAGCATTGTGTGTTTCCGCGAAATGCCGTGCCACGGGATAAGATTGGTCTTGATTCTTGATGGCCCTAATGTGCTGGAGTACCCTCTTGTGCCCCTGGAGTTTGGTACTTCCCATATACCGTAGGCCACAAGGGCACTTCAGCACATAGATGACGTGATCTGTCTTACCGTTTAGGGCTTTGTTAATAACTCGTTCCTTATCACCAAAAGGTGTCTTGTATGCTGTTTTGTTGATGCCATGTTGGCAGGCTTTGCACAATTTGCATCTAAAAAATCCTTTACGCTGTGCTAGCCATGTAACCCCAGTCTGGCTTCCCGGGTTATTCTGGACCAAGATGTCTTTCATTGAGGGTGCTCTACTGTAGGTTATGGCCAATTTGTTAGGTAGCAAATGGCCTATAATCGGATTGTTGAGGACTAGCGGCCAGTTCCTTCTGATGATTTTCTTAATGGCCTTTTCCTGCTTACTATAATTTAGAATGATTCTAAAGGCATCCCTTCCCTCCTCCCGCGCAGTATTTATTTGGGTGGTTGCTGGTTCTGGGGTTTTGGTGTTCTTGAGTAGATCCTCTCTAGCTACGGCCTTACTCTTCTTTATGGCTGCCATGATACATTTGATAGAGTATCCTCTCGCTAAGAACCTAGCTTTGCTAGCTAACTGTGCTGCCTTCAGATCGTCCTCATTGCTACAGATCCTTTTAAGCCTGAGCATTTCCCCGTACGGAATGCTCTGGATTAGATGACGTGGGTGGGAGCTGGTTGCGTGCAACACAGAGTTGCTGGCAGTCAGCTTCCGATGCAATTTAGTTTCTATCCTGCTCTCTTTAATATATACCTGGACATCAAGGAAGTTGACTGTTTCAGCACTGATAGTGGCTGTGAATTGCAGATTTAGATCATTCGTGTTGAGACCTTCAATGAATTTCTCAGCCTCTGACAGGGTCCCCTGCCATATTATAAAAAGGTTGTCTATAAACCTCAGCCAAAGTTTGACGTTTGACGTTGTTGTAAAAGTAAACCTCGTGTACCTTTTGTAGGACCAGCTCCTTCCACCATCCCATATGCAGACAGGCATAGCTGGGGGAGAAGCTGGTAGCTGCGCCTCGTAGTTGCTGGTAGAGAGCATTCTGAAACATAAAGATATTGTTATATAGACCAAACTCAACCATGCTAACTAGCATCTTACTGTGTTGTATACATTGGGGCGGTCTTCTCTCCAAATAAAATTGGAGTGCCCTCATATATATACATGCATTCACTGAAAAAAACAAAGGTTAAAGTGATGTTATAGTTAGGTGAAAATTTCAGTGCCAAAATAACATTTTAAACTCAAATACCCACTGAAATTCACCATTTATAGTTATCTCTAGTAACAATGCCTCGCACCCCCACTTGGCACAGCTTGTGTCATTAATGATGTAATTTCAGATGTTGCAGTCATGTTATCAATGATGTTATAGAACATGTCATGAGTGGTGTATTATGTGGGATAATTAGCTTTGCGTGGCAAGGGCGCGAGTTATAGTTACCTTAGTGCGCAAATTATAGTTACTAGAGATGACTATAACTGGTGACTCTCAGTCGTTTTTTTGAGTTTAAAACATTACATTGTCACTGACATTTTCACCTAACTGTGATGTCACTGTAGTCTTTATTTTTTCTGTGAATTTCTAGGGTTCTATGTTGCTAGGGGGCTGCTGAACTGCAGCCCCCAACAACATTTAAAAAAATGCTTGGCGGTGCCCCTCCCTATTCCAGTGGCACCACCAAGCTCAAAAAAATAAAGCCCTTGCTGGGCATTATGAGGCGCTCCTTAAAAGGAGCAGTGAATAAAAAATGAGCGGCTTCTGACGCTCATTTCATATTTTGTTTGGTGTCCCGGTGGCCTGTTGGGATACCTTTTTTCAAAATTTATCAGAGACGGGGGTCACACAGGCCCATTCCCAAAGCCTTTACGGCCCTGGGGACTCCCTCCCCTAGGGTCTCCTGTTCTTAAGGGGCAGGAGGCACATGGCGCCCCTCTCTGAGCTTTCAAGGCCCTGGGGGCTTTCTTCTTTAAGGTGAGTAAGGTGTACTGCCCCCTTCTTAGTAAATAGTGGCCCCGGAGACCCCATCCCCTGGGGCTGTATTTTTAAATTAAGGTGAGTGGGGGTACGTGGTCCCCTCTGTGAGCAACTATGGTCCCCGGGGGCTTTTTTTAAATTAGGGGAGGGCATGCTGCCTTCCTCTCAAACCTTTTGAGACCTTATGAGGGTGCCCCAGTGCCCACCAGAGGAGCCCATGTCACCTTATGTTGGGTGCCGTGTGGGGAACCTGAGGGCCCTTGCGGCCTGCCAGCTTTCCGCATGTACCCATCCGGTGTGCTGCGGAAGCCGCCATTGCTCTTGTCTGGTGGGAGCATCTGTTCTCTGCTTGCTCCTACTGGGCGGGAGCAGTCTAAATTTCCCTGCCTGCACGGTAGTGGGCAGGGAAGGCATGTCTGCTCCCACCTGACTAGAGCTTTAAAAATGCTCCTGCTGAGTGGGAGCAGACATATGTTGCCCTGCCCGCTCTCTTGTGGGCTGGGAAACTACTGCGCCCTGGTGGTGGGCTCCCCTGGACACAGTGTTTGAGCCAGCCCTGGGGGGTGGGGTCCCTGGGCATTTACAGGTTCGGGAAGGGGGGGGCGCATGCACCCATCCCTATAATTATATGTCAGACCTGGAATAGGGATCTGGGGCCATTACAGGCTCAGGGAGGGGGGCCGCACACCCCCGTCCCCTTTCATACTGCGCCGGGCCCTGAAGGTTGTGGTCTCTAGGGCCGCAATCAGCCTAGGGAGGGGGTCTGCGTGCCCCACTTTCTTACTATTATATTTCAGCCCAAGGGTCCCCGGGGCATCGATGAGGCTTGGGGAGCGGGGATGTGCGCCTCCCCTCCCCCTTTGTCAGCGGGAGACAGAGGTGCTCTGCTTTCAGCAAGAAAGAGCATTTTCTGCTCTCGCTTACTGAAAGCAGTGTTTGCTATGGCTCTCCCCCCTCCTAAATTTATCAAATGCACCAGGACCTAGCCCACCAGGGGGTTATTCAAAAGCAAGCGCAGTAGCATGCGCTCGCTTTTTTTTTTTTTATTTTGCTGTGGATTTGCGGACCCACCCGCAAGTTGCGTCAACATTTAAAAACAAAATGCTTTTTACCCTTTACCATGTCTGGGGTGGTCAGGGTATTCCTACCCTGCCCCCTTTTCTTTATTTTTTAATTTTTTTCTGGGACTCTGCTTCAAGCCAAGTCCTAAGATGCGGCCAACACTTCCTGGTTGAAGTGTTGGCAGCCAATCAAATTTTAGTAGGAACCGCGAGTCCACTACAAGGACTCACGTCCCCAGATATCTATATTTTCTTAAGTTAGATATCTCAAAAACTACTGAATGGATTTACACCAAATCACAAAAAGCATGCTTTCTGGACCAACATCTAGCTTTCTGCCAAATTTGGTGCAATTCCGTTCAGCAGTTCGGGCTGTAGTCGTGTTCAAAAAATGAAAAATCCCCATAGACATAACATGGGGAAAACTTGTTTTGGGACCCCCCTTTTTTCTTGGCCCCTGCCGGATGAATTACCTTGAAACTTACAACACAGCAGCTGAACCAAAAAGGGGATGTTTTGTGGACATTCGTCAAGCGGCGCCAAAGTTATTGGCAAAACAAAAAACGCTTTTCCTAACGACTGCCAGTAGGTGATATGTGTATATGTATGTATATATATATATATATATATTTACACACACACATAACATTTATATATGTGTGTAAATGTAATATTAAAATTTTAAAAAGGGTTTGGGGCCTTTCCCACCACAAAAAGGCAAATATTTAAAAATATAGAAATGAGTGCCATTGTTCTTCTTGACAAAGATGAGTATAGAAATGAACTTTTCCGCCTAAGTAATTGAAATCACTACAGGATCCTGAAAAGAGATTCCACAAATGAGATGAGGTAGGAAATCGACAACCTGGTTACTGAAGCAGTTCTAGCAGACTCGCTCTCTAAAGAAGGGAGGGAGTTCCTCATTATGGAAAAACCAAGGACCCCATATTTTTTCATTTTACCTAAAATACATAAGAACATTTTTCTCCACAGGAGAAGATTTATTGTGTCAGGGACTGGGACAGTTTTGAAACCTCTATCTCAATTTTGTGAGTGTTTCCCAACACCTAAGGTTAAGAAAAGGCTGTCCTACCCCGAAGAATACCACAGATGTGTCTTTTGCCTAGCACTGTTGACCTTTTTGTGTTTGTTTTAAACAAGCAACACCTTGTGTTTTCTTTAAACAGGGTTATCTTTTTTGTGTTTAATTTAAACAAGGTGATCCGTGTTTATATCACCTGTTGTGATGCGTTTTCTCAGAGGTTTGCCTATATGTTTCCCCTTATAGCTTTTGTGAAGCCAAAGTGGGAGCTCAATTTGGTCCTTACTTTCTTAAGTGCCCCCCCTATGAGCCTTTGCTGTGCTCCATGTCTCCTACATGGACGTCATTTAGGGGTCACAACTGCTACCCTTGGCTTGCTCCTTGCATCCCTGGCACTGCCTTTATGAGCCATGGCCTTGGTGGTGGCAAAGGCAATGCCAAAGGCAGAAAGTAAACCCAGCCTGAGCTCAGTTTACTTTCTGCAGCTCCCACTGCGACTTGGGACATTAAACTTTTAAATCAGTTAAACAAATACATTTAGCATTGTAATACAAACTTTACTGAATATGTTAAAAAACATGAAATATGATTTAAATAACACCGCCACCGCCAGAACTCTGCCAGCCTGTGGGATCAGGTCAGGCCCAGGAGAGGACCACCTTCAAACTCCTCACCCACGCACACAAGGCACTCCACAAAACTGGCCCAGCCTACCTCAACAGACGACTCTTCTTCTACGTCCCCAAACGCCAGCTCCGCTCCGCCGACCTCTCCCTCGCCACCGTCCCCCGCATTCGAAGAACAACCACCGGCGGCAGATCCTTCTCACACCTCGCCGCCAAGACCTGGAACACCCTTCCACTAAGCCTACGAAAGACCCAAGACCTGCTGACCTTCAGGAGGCTACTCAAGACCTGGCTGTTCGACCAATAGCAGCATCCCCCCCCCATCCCTCTCCCCAGCGCCTTGAGACCCTCGCGGGTAAGTAGTGCGCTCTACAAATTCTGTGATTGATTGATTGATTGACCACAGTACCCAGCAGCCTCTTCAGAAACCCACGCCCCTCTTGCGCTTTTAAGTGCAGCGTGGTTCAGTGGTTGTTCTAACCACCACCGCAAGGACGCCAGAACTCTGCCAGCCTGTGGGATTAGGTCAGGTCCAGAAGAGGACCACAGTACCCAGCAGCCTCCTCAGAAGGCCACACCCCTCTCGTGCTTTTAAGCGCAACGTGGTCCCTCAGTTGTGTAACCACCACAGCCAGGACATCAGAACTCTGCCAGTCTGTGGAATCTGGTCAGGTCCAGGAGAGGAATCACAGTACCCAGCAGCCTCCTCAGAAGACCACGGCCCTCTTGCACTTTTAAGCCCAGCGGGGTCCCGCAGCGTGGTCCCGCAGCCTGGGACGCACGCGGGATGCGCCTGAGCCGCGCCTGGATGAAGCCCTGGCCATGGGTGGGCCCGTCCACGCTCGGAAGAGCCCAGAAAAGGCTGGGCTCGGCCACCACTCTAACGTTGAGCTCCTGGGATACAAGGCCATTCCATCATGGGGAAAAGAAAGACTAAACAACTGCAAGCAGGAGGGGAAACCATCACAACGCTTGATTCCTTTCTGGTAAGGGCTGCGAATGTACTGTCTAAAGAGATTGAACTGACAGAACATAGACTGTCCCTTGGAAAACCCAAAAGTGGGATCATCATCCGAGACAGTCCCCCGAGAAACTCAAATACTGACTCCCTGGATCATATTTTACCAGACATTCCATCAATCATCCAGGGGGGTTTAAATAATAGTGCTGCCTCACCAAAAGAACCACCAGTTAAAAGGAAGAGAGGAGGGACTAGGCAACAGCATTCATTAAAATCCAGAAAAGCCGTGACTAATGTAACCGGCATGGTCTATACACAGGGCTCCCCAAATGAAAAGGCCCAGGAAATACATATAAATTTAGACCAGCTTATATCAAACGCAATTCGGCCTTTAATAACACACCTAGAAGCTTTAGAGCAGCGACTAGCGACATTAATTGAGAAGGGAGAGTCACTATGGAATTCTAGGCCAGCTATTACTGGCATTGAGGCACTAGGGGCTCCAAACCCCACCTTAAAATCGATTGGCCCAAATCTGGAGGAAAAGGTCGAAAGCCACGTCCACGGGGATATACATAATCCACAGAACTATCCACAACAATTAAGCATACACCGAAGGGCCCTGGATAGGGATTTGTTAATAACAGGAGAAAGGCATATAGTGAAGGAAGGACATGATCACAAGAATAACTCTTTAATGCCTACTCCCTCTAACCCCCAGAATAACCGGGTGCCTGGAGTAATGGAAGGAACTCAGGCACCCCATGGGGGGAGAGAAACAAGGGCCCACATAAGGGTTAGGCTGAGGAGGGGTAATAACTCAAGGGGGGAAGGGGAGACAACTAGCTTGCAGACCGTTGCTCTTCCACCGGAAGCTAGCCCGTTGGTGCTCATTTTGGTAATTGTGCCGGAACTGAGGATGCCCCATTATGAAACTACTGAGCAACTCATGGGGAAAGCATTACATTGGTTGACCAACTTTGGTATAGTGGACACATTTATATATAGGCACATCATTATGGCAAGGAGGACCCCCTGGGTTGGACCATCATTGAAATCTATACCAGGGGACTGTATCGTGATTAATTTTTTAACTCGCAAGAATTGGTGAGGGAGCTGTTAGAATGTTTACCTATTGCACCTTCAGTGGGAACACAGATATATGCCCTACACTTAGGTTTCTTTTATAAACTGCACTAGGTTTGTAGGACTGACATTGGTGTAAGGGACAACTCGCTATCTGTCCTGAGGGAGACATTACCACAGAGAGGCCCTAATGGGATAAGTGTTAGGAATAGGTTTGCCCCATTAGAATGCCTAGAAGAATGCGATTGACTCCAGGAGGCGGTCGATGTTAGAGGTAACAAGAGTAATCACAGTGGGCATGAGAATAGAAATGAAGGATCGAAGGAAATTGAGATAATTTCATGGAATATAGCAGGCTTTAGCCGCAAGAGGGCTCTGACAGAGTGGCAAAATGAAAAAAATAAACATGATATTTTCTATCTCCAAGAAACTTGGGAGATAGGATCAATATCGATGGATGGTTTTAAAACCAATCAGTCCCCAGCAGTTACAGCTAGAGCAGGCAGGCCAAAAGGTGGAATAGTAACCCTTGTGGCAAATATTCTCAGTATTAGAATATTAAAGTTCTTCAACGAATCAGTGTATTTCCATTATCTAATAATTGAAGGACAGGAAGATTGGGATTTGTTACCAATTAATTTCTATAACAATAAATTTGAGGGGATGACGGACTTCGTGGGAAGAGAACTGGAAAAAGCAATCGAGGAAGCTATTGCAGATCATCCTAAGATATTAAGGACCCTTTTGCTGGGTGATTTTTAATAATAGTGTTTGTAATTTAATGGATAATGCATTCTGCGGGATAACAGATTGTTGTGGCAATTGTGCATTTTAATCACACCACTTGGGAATGGGATTCTAACTATATGGGATATGGAGATTGAAAATAGCGTCAATGAATCCTCTGGAGATATGGACAAGACCTATGGTTGTCCAAACTTAGGCTTGACAATTGATTTTATAATCGCCTCTGAGGCCTTAAGTATTAGGCTCAATAACAAAAGGGTGACATTCACGGTCTTTAGTGATCATGCTTTCCTTGCTTATAATATGTGGTGGAAGTTTAAGTCCCATATACAGACAGACCTAGTACCGAAACCGGTCTTGGCTAGAAATAATGGGTGTATCTTAAAATGGGACAAGGTGGAGGGGCAAGACTTCCTCCATGCCCTGATCGTTCCTAAACATTCCAAAATTATGATTTGTCTTGATATCGGTGTCCCTCCAGATCAAGTTATATTAGCTTTTGAAGAACTTATGAGTGGGATTAAACACCAACTAACACTTCATTTTAAGAAAAGCGATGCGAACCAGGATTCGTGGTTTGATCATAATTGTACCAAGGGGGCCACCAAGCTACACATTGCCTTACGTGCAACACCAAGGGATCAGGGCTGTGTTAGGGCACTACAAGCAAGTTATAGAGAAGCACGAGGCGCAAGATTAAGGGAACTAGAGCTTAAAGCATGAGAAGGTTTGAGAAGGGCACTGTTTAAAAAGGATACCTGGGAATTTTGGAGGGTGTTGAAGTCGCGTCGCCTAAAGGATGAAGAGGTTCCATCTTTAGAGACACATATAGATGAAAATGGATGGGTTGCATATTTTCAAAATATATTTAAAAATTCCATTTTAAGGATAAATAATAATGCTATATTAGAGGATCACACGCTCCACCATTTAACGTTTGAGGTGGAAAAAATTGACCGAATGTTTTCAACGCTGCAACTAAACAAGGCCCCCGAGCACCTGGAAACATTTGATAATTGTTCCAATCGATAAAAAGGGAGATAGAGCAGCACTGAAAAACTATAGACCCATCTCATTAATTGATAGTCCTGCAAAATTAATGGGCAGAGTACTTTTAAATAGGCTAGAGGAATGGGTATTTGAAAAAGGCATTCTAGCAAAGGCTTTAGAAAAGGGAAGAGTACAATTGATCAGTGCCTAAACCTGACCATGATTATGTCTAAATACACTTTAGTCAAAGAGGGGTAATTATATATGGCATTTATGGATGTCGCAGTGGCCTTTGACTTTGTGGCTCATAGCAAACTTTGGGCAATAATGGAAGAACTAGGAGTGTTGCCTTTATTAGGCATCTATATACAGGAGCAACAGCATGTGTTAGCTATGGAAGGAAAGAGAATGTACAAGGGTTTTTAACATTGAGAAAGGGATAAGACAGGGTTGTGTACTTGCCCCATTCTTGTTCTCTTTGAATACAAACGCGCTAGAGAAAGTATTGGGGCGAGCAGCGAAAAATGTTCCTTATGTTGACTCATCACCCTTACCTGTACTCCTCCATGCGGATGATGCAGTGCTCCTGGCAAAGATTCTAGGGGTGCTGCAGAAGCTCATCGAGGTGTATACGAACTATATAGTTAACTTAGTTCTGCGTCTAAATGTCCCCAAACCTTTTGTTTTAATTGCGGGACCACGCCCTATGGAATCCTATTATTTCCATATGGAGGAGAGGAAGCTGGAAGTGGTTGATACATTTTCCTATCTGGAGAAATTATCCCACAAGAAGTTAGCATGGAAAAAGATGGTCCTAGGTAGAAAGGCCATCTTGGAAAGTTGGGATCAGGGCACTTGAGAAACTTTCTACAAAACTGGGGTCGAAACCTTTACCAGAATTGTTAAATATATATCAAGTGCAAACACTGACTAGTGTTACATATAGGGCATCAATTTGGGGTACGGTGGATCCGGCTCCCCTGCAACCTATGGAGTATGACTTCTGTAAGAAGATGTTATCGCTCCCCCGTTCATGCGCTAATTATCTCCCCCATATGGTACTGGATCTATTATACCTTGAGGATGTAATTAGATTGGCCCCATTTTTGTTATGGCTTTCTTTATGGAAAAGACCGTGTATACCATTAAACCAGGTGATCCTGAGGGATTGTTTAAAGCTGGATAATGCCCATAGGATCCCCTGGTTAAAATATGTAGAGGACACCTTGTCTGCGCTGGGATTGCGATATTTATTTGTGTCGCCGATGCAGTGTGCCACGTTTACAAAGGCGAAATTAAAAAAAGATTATCCTAGAAAAAGCTGTGCATGATAGATGGGAAAAGAGTAAAGTAAAAACTACAATAATTGCATACAGTTTGCTTCCCCTCCTAAAGATATATTACAATCATACCTACCATTTGTACATAATCTACAGCATCGTTATATCTTAATCAGGTTTAGGCTAAACTATATCCCTTTAATGTTTGTCTTCCCCGAAAATACTTACTTGTAAATGATTCACCACTGTGCCCGTGTAATGGGAGAGTGGCCCAAACTACGCTATATATTTTATTCTTCTGCACTTTTTATGGGCCCCAAAGGAAAGACTTTTAAGTCCCAATGTTACGGAAATATAAATTTGTCCAATGTATGACTGCACTGCACTTTATCCAACAGTTGCCAGATCCCTATGTGTGTTACTCCCTTGCCTCCTTCCTATGGGCGGTGGCTAGGCGCAGAAGTTTGGCAGAAATTTAGCCTTGCAGATGTTTTAACGGACAGTGATGAGTTGGAAGATAAAAAATTGTAAATTTATGAGACAATTTTATATAATGTATGGTTTTAGGTGTTTTTATTGAATGTATGTTTATTTTAACCTGTATTTGGTACTTTTTATGCATTGAAATAGTGCAAAATAAAGTAGAGTATTGAATTGAAGTGAACAACATGTTGCCCAGTTTTGTTATTGTAAAAGCATGTAAAATGTTGTTTGAATAAAAAAAAATTGCATGCTTTTCATGATTGAATAATGCCTTACAAGTGATCTTAATAAAAATATACTAACTGTGATAAGGATTGAGTTAATAGCATAGCTCACATTCAAAATATTGTCTATATGAATTTATATAGGTGGAGAAAACCTCTACTTTTTTAAATATATATATTCATATTATTTACTAGTGTATTTTATTATTGGGGCATACACTAGCAGACGCAATAAATCATGACTGATATTTTAATAAAGTGTTTCCTTTTTGAATAAATGCATACATATGTTTTAAAGAAGTAAAAAAGAGAAATCTGTAATGTTCCTATCATGTGAGCACTCTATTTAAAATAGGTAGTATATAAATTAGACATTGATCTGTATTAGTAGCTGTTCTGTTATTGTATAATTGTGTACCTTCAACAGTGTCAATTATAATTATTGTGATGTCATTAGGTCTTGTGACAGCACTTCCTGTAAAACTAAGGGGCTCTTTACGATGTCGGGTGGAAACTTTCCGCCTGACACCGTCTTGGAATCGGGACCAACCGCATTGCGGTCGGCGGTTCTGCCCGACTGATTACGATGCAACCGAACACTGTTCGGTCAGAGTCCCATTGACTTCTATGGGAGCCTGTGTTCCGCCCGACAGCACAGGCTCCTAATGGAGAAATGGAGTGTGTGCGGAAAACCCTGCACCCTGTCGCAGGCACCACATTGTGCCTGCCACACAGTGCATGGTTTTACAGGGAGTCCCTTAGGTACCCTCTCGGGCTCAAACCGGAGGCCGCAGGATAAACGGGGGCCTTCCAGGAACCCCCAAATTCAGTTTCCGGTAGCCTTTTTGTGTCGGACAGGTCAACTCGGAAAGGCTGTTGGAAATCAGCATCATAATCGCTCGGCGTGAAACGCTGTCCATAGAGCTGTGCGATGCGGTTCTGACCGACACGTATTCTCCGAGAGCCAGTCGGAACCGATTCGGAAAGACCGTGCGGGATACATCCGACCGCAAACATCGTAATCAGTCGGTGGATTGTAAACCGACCGAGTCGGCCGGAGGCGTTCCGATATGGTCAAGGAGATTCTGACTGTCGGGAGGAGTATTTCTGCCCGACATCGTAATTGGCCCCATAATGTCAAAAATCATATGATGTCACTTCCTATTATGGGCTTGGGACAAAGGGCGAGCATGTGATGTCACTTCTGCTACTCCTGGCATTTTGGTGAATCAACGTGCCTGGTCTTCTGACCCTGGCTAACTTGTTTATCACACTTTGGAACATATCGCTTGATTCTATAACTTGCTACTCGCTCAAAATCACCAAGCCTACTTTACCACCGATCCACTAATTGTTTTTACATTTGCATAGATTTATTGACCTATTTTAAGTCCTTGTTTTTGATTACTATGTGAAAAGGTGTGAAAGGAAGCAATATCTATTTAAAGAAATACTGCTATGTGCATATTCAAACAGAGTTGCAAAATTAAAAAACACGGTGTGCAGCATTTTAATACTTGCTATAACTTAAAGTTCCATATCTGGCTACCCCTAGTTCTCACTCCAAGTTCTTTGCATTAAAGAAAAAGCATATATGACCTTGTTGAAGGCTAAATAGTACACCGCCTACATAGCTAAGGTGCTTAAGCTCCAATATGGGTATGGCGCCATGCAGCTGGTCTGCTTCTGCAGTCTAATTCCGCTTTACGGAAAATGTCCAACATGTTAAGAAAGGGCTCCTTTGACATTCTTACTACGCAGCTTTTTGCTGTACATTTTATTTGAGAAACCGCAATATTTCATAAACGTATCCGATTTTATATGCGGACATGGTACTTAAATTTACATAGTTCAAGGCAGAGTGTTCATGACCATTTTCATACTTACCCTGCATTTTGCAGCATTTATATCTAACGTTTAAATCAAGAAAATAGTGTTCATCGTTTAAAATACGAACATGAAAATAAAGTAACTCATTTTTTTTTCTAGCGTTTTACGATGGGATAATGAGACAGATGTCGCTCATCTGGAAGGACATTTTGACATTGTTATGTGTGCTGACTGGTAAGTACATCAAAATCACACAACTCCTGTTAGGAAAAAATAGCTTTGCTAGAGTAATTGTGCGCGGCTTGCTGATGGCTAAGCAAAGTCAACAAATGAAGCACAAAGCCACCTTAACCCCAACAAATTAATATTCATCTCCGTGTGACAGTTATAAGGTAGTCTTCCATCAGACAGTAACTTCTACCACATTATTTCCCAAAGATTGATTTTGAGAAGCATTTCCATTTTCTGAAATTGCCTCTTGTTTCATGCTTGACGTATCAGTAAATGGACGACTTAGGCAAATTGCAAATAATTATGGCTCAGTGAGGAGCAGTCTGGAGAGAAAAGAGTTTATCAACACAAACAGCTCAATTAGCTTACTTCTTCGAAGATCTTACTGTTGGTATAAGAGTCATTTGTACATGTAAAATATATAAACTGTACATGCGTGTACCTATGACTATATACGTCTGCTCATATGTTTGTATTCCCTTCAGCACATAGAAGAACATCTTTCGCACTAAACTGAGCATATAGCGATGTTGTTGTCCAAACACCAAATATTCATGTAAATTAAGAGAGTGTTCATGTTATGTATTTACGCGGTGCCTGAAATGGGTGTCCATTGTATACAAGGTGAGGCTGCACTAACCTTATCGAATATGCGAAGTGCTGAAGAAGTGTCGGCCATTTTGTTTTCAGAAACCAGTGCAAATACAGATATGTTTTACTGAGCACATAAAATGTTTGTAGAACACTGCCGTCAGTGTTGTACATAAGAATAATTATATGTGTCAAATTAAAAAACGTGTTTCCTATTTTCTTCTTAATTTCTATTTTTAATGTGGGACCCCTTGGTGTTATCAAGATCACATTACGATTGAAGTATTTTCCAGGAGCTACATACAGGTCCACGATGGTGCCATTGGCATGTCTTAATCAATGGTTGCTATTGTGCAGTTTGCGTCCTCCATTAGCAGACAGTCTTTGACTAGCATCAGCATTACTCGTGTAGCATGGTGCCCCATTCGGTTAGTGTCCAAGGGAGTTGACCAGTGCTTCATTTGTAATGGAATGGGTGCTGGTGCCCAAATCTCTTCTCTTAAATTCGCAATCGGTGCAATTAAATGTTGGCGCACTCATAACCAAGGCTGAATAGTCGTGAATTCAGCTCAGGCCTCTATAATCCAATGCCAGACACTCCTTGTCCCTTTATCTCACTCTTACAGGCTCCTGCTTTCTCCCTTTATGACGGTTTTTCCGTCTCTCTTCCACCATCTTTGCACTTTGTTTGCTTTTCTTTTTCTTGCCTTTTGTTGCAGAAAAAAAAGTGCCGGTCTCTAAAAATAAGTGCCAGTGCCCCCCACTGGCTCAAATTAAGCACTGGCGTCAATGGCGTTGTGAACCCCCGCTTTAGCAGTTAAAGTGGGGGTTGTCACTGAGTCCCATTGCCTGATAAAACATTCCTCTAAGATATAGTAGTTTCATTTTTTAATTCTGCAAATAACGTGTTAATACCAGGTCAGGACTGAGAAGAGATGGTCAAGAGCTCCTAAGTGAGCCAAGTTCGTTTAAAAAGACTGAGAAAGAAATTATGGAAAATGGAGACAGCTGGAAATGGAGTGAGAGGAGACAGAAAGGTAAAAAAGAAAAAATAAGATGGAATAAAGAAAGGAAATTAAAAGTCGAAACTTGAAGGGATAAAAACTGAAAGTCGAAACCGGAAAGGTTAAAGGGGAAAAGGTAAAGAGAAAGAAATGGTGGGAGTAAGAAAATGTAAAAGGAACAAATGAAACGTAGGACGAAGGAAGGGTGAAAGGAAGGCAGGTAAGGTAAAAAGAACAAGGATAGGAAAGGATTTGGAGGAATGGATACATGTATGGAAGGATGGCTAGAAGGAAGAACTAAACAATGGGTGTATGGATGGATGGATGATGAGCACAATGACCCTTGGATAGATGTAATGGTGGAAGTATGGAGGAATGGGTAAAAGAATGGATGTATGGAATGGTCATCTAATTGATTAAATGGTTATAGGATGGATGGGAAGGTGGGAGGATGAATGTGCAGATGGGTGGATGTAAAGGTGAATGGAACAATTCTAGGAAGGGTCGGACTTACTTGCTTTGCTCTTTCTGTCTCATTTTAGGTTTAGTTCTAAGTTGGGGAGATTTTAATCTTCTGGTTACTCCTTTGAATGGAGTTCCAGGTCTGCCAAAACCTGTTAGCAAATTATTTCCGCAATTAAGGAAATATGAAATATGAACTAAAGGCAAATACTTTACTACAATTAGTGGGCTTTACAGAAGGTTTCTTTTGGTGCCCAACATTGTGGAAATGGATTGTGCACGTGTAGAAAGAAGAAAAATTGGATGCCCCTTTCATTTGGCCTCCAGGAGCCGGCCTTGGAATTTTAGTAGAGTTTGCAGTAGTCAAGGAGAGTAGAACTTTCCTATTAAAGTGGGCATTCATGCTAACACACTGCAAACAAACGCTCTTTTTCCGAAACCAGGACAGTGTTGTTCTGATTTGATAGTTATCCATTGGCCTGCTATTGAGATCTGCCCCCTCAGAAAATATCACTCAAGAAACATAGTCCTTAATTGATCACTTCTCACAACCGTACAGAAGTGCATTTTCCACCCTTCGTTTGTAAATATAGTGAAAGTGCCAAATGTGTAGGTAAAGTATAGAGATGTGGAGGCAAGCTCTCACAGTATATAAAGTCCTAACGGTGCTTTATGGACCACAGTGTTGTAGACATACGCGTAACCAAGGTGTAATACCAGAATATCGAGTTTCTGATAAACCTACAAGAATATCTGTTGTAAAACATAGACAACCTATGTACCTGGTCAAAGATGTGGCGTAGCGGGCATAGCTGCCAACTTTGGAACTGGGGAACCAGGTTCTAGTCTTGGCTTCGGTTCAGCATCCAGTGATTCTGAGCAAATGTCCCTGAGCCAAAAAAAATAAAAAAAATTAATGTGTCCTTGTGTAATGTAATTGGTGCTCATGTAAAGCGCTACCACATTTTAGGGACCAGTTAGCGCTACATAAATCTGCAAAAAAAAAAAGGTAATTGTAGATTTACTATTCTTAACTCCACTTTTACATACCTTGACAAAGAATGATAAATCTGTGGTTACTTGTATATACTTACCTTGACGGTATATTGGTAGTCAATATTCAGAAGTAGATATTCCCCCTGTAAGCTGATATCAGAAACTTGATATTTTGAGTTTTGACATACAGCTGTGACAGAGCAGAAATCAGTACGCCAGACTATCTAGATCTGGTGTCCCCAATTCAACAAGCAATGGTATGTTGCTTGGTTCTTTTGACACAAAGACATTACTGCTGTTACTCTGTACATAGGTCCGTGTTTTTCTTGGGTACAACATCTGCATGAACTTATCTGAGCAAACGTCATGCTTTATTTTTCATAATCGATCCCATTGTAACAGATGCTTGTCTTAAAACGCGTTTCTGGTTTGCCCTTTTAATTCGAGAATTGTAGCTTTACACTTTCCCTTTCTCTATTTCAGTTCATTTTCAATATACATAGAATGAAGTAAAAGTGTCCTTTGCAGCAATCGAAATAAAATGTCATATTGATAGATATTTTAATTCTCTGCCTGTTGAATTTCCTGTTGGCTATAGACTACTCTAGCTTCTTAAAAACAAAGGGGCATATTCACAAGCCCCTATCACTACCACAACGTCACTTTCAGTGACGTTGTGGTGGCGATAGGGGCCTCGCCTTATTCACAAGGCAGCGTTAAGCCACTTAACGTGGCTTAACGCTGCCTTGTGAATAGGCCCCCTTCACGCTGTGTTTAGCGTGAAAGGGGCGTGCAGTGGGTGTTGTGGTGGGCGTTCCACCGCAACACCCATTGATATTTACGCTGCCCCCTATTCACAAGGGCAGCGTAAATAGGAGCTAACGTCAAACTTAAGACCAGGAAAACCCTGGTCTTAAGTTGGCGATACGAGGAAAAATGCTTGATTTCTCCTCGTTTTTGCATTTTCCATGTGTGCTGCCTTGTGCAGCACACATGGAAAAAGCAAAATGCCATGGTTTGTTTATGTACAGGAAGGTGTCCCTTCCTGTACATGAACAAACCTTTTTTTAAAAATGCCGTTTTGTAACTTACATGTGTGCTGCATGAAGCAGCACACATGTAAGTTACATACTGGCACTTTAGGTTTGTTTATGTGCAGGAAGGGACACCTTCCTGTACATAAACAAACCTGCCTGCTTGCAGACACCCTTGCACTCTGGTGCAAGGGTGCCTGCGTTGGCGCTAAGTTGTGAAACTTAGCGCCATCCTTGTGAATATGGTGCAGCCTTGCTTTTCCGAAGTGGCGGAGAGAGGCGTTAAGCCAAGAAGGCTAACGCCTCTCTCCGCCACTTCCTTGTGAATATCCCCCAAAGTATTAAAATGCGAAATGTGTATTTAAGCTTTGCATGCAATTATTGTACTATTTAGAATATTTGACAATAAACTCAATAGGTAGTTGAATAACCCTCCAAATTAGAAGAAATTGCTCTATTGTTTTCTTAAACATAATACCCCTTTCATTTTCCTCCTCACATAATATATCACACCAAACCCATTCCCTGCTATTTATGTCAATGCATTTCTTTTTCTTAGCATTGAATGGGTATGTTACGTTTGAGCCGGTGTATATTACTTGTGTTTTTATTCTTGTGTTGACTTTTCTGGATGGCGTCCGTGCTTTGTTGCCTGAGCATTTAATTTCCGAGGAGTTCTTTGTTCCAAAAAGAGCAGACATGGGTTTCACACTAATCGCCGATAATGTTCCCGGGAGATGCATCATCTGATTAAAATAAGGAGCTAAACAACACCATATGATTGCAGCAAGTAATTTAGTAAATGCCTTCCTCACCAAATATTAGAATGGATACTCCAGGTTTCATTGCACAGATGAAGTTAATGCCAGGCCGGATTAGATCAGATTAAGGCGGAAAGTCAGATCAGAGTGCTGGCGGACCTGGGCGGGAGGGCAGCGGCCTTCTTGGAGGCTTAGACTCGGCTCACATATGGATGTTCTCCAGATTATGTGGGTGAAGCAAGGTCCTGCCAAGAGATTTGCAGTTGCATTTGTTCTTCACACAAACATCAAAACAACTTGGATTTGCCGCCCCTTGTGCTGTTGATACATGCTCCATGTCATGCAGATTGGACCGCAACCCATAAGAGAGCATTTGTTTGGAGTGATAATCAATTCAGTGAAAATTGTAGTTTGTTTTTCATAATTGAAGGCGTGATAAATCTACGACATGGAAGTTTGTGATGATTCAAATATAGAATTCACTGTGTATGGCAGTCTGCAAGCTAATGCATGCATTTTACATTGATGTGGGTATGAACATTCATTCCAACATACAAATGCTTTTGCGTGTGTGGATGCTTGCATTGTGGTGTTTGTGTGCCCCACGAACATCCCAAGGAAGTGTGCAGAGATGTTATATACGATTTTGCATCAGTGCTGCGTGTAGTACTAGTCCCATGGTCCGCAAACATAAAAATAAGTGTGAAATGTCCCTTTTCCCGCTCATCTGAAAGATTTGTCGCAATTGTATCCTGTCTGCTAGTGCATCCTTTGAATTTGTGAAATTTCCCCAAGAGAAAACTGAAATTGCTTCTTGAATCTTTCCACAGATTACTGTTAGCTAAATATTTCCTCTCAGTAGGATGATCATTAAAAGATTTCTGAGAAAGGAATATTCCATATAATCCTTGTAGACTTCATGGTCGCCATTGATAGGGATTTAAAATCAAAGCACAAGCAGAGAGCAAGAATGCACATTTTTACTGAAGGCAATCACGTTTGTGCTTCGAATTCGGTGGTGGGATACACAGCAACACAGTAGTTTAAGGCAGTTGCAGCTTTGTTGGATAAATAAACACATTGCTGAAATACAGTTAACAATCATAGACAGATCTCAACCAGTTGACGTCTATTCCGTGTGATGTAGAATACGTGCTTATAGGGTACTGAAGCCAAGAGTGGCTGGTACTGACCAATTTTAGTGTTATGACAACTTAACCAAGTGCAGAACCAATCATTGACCCCTATATGCGGTAGGGTTTGGCGAATATTTAATTTCCTGTCCACAAATTCTAAATCGTGAATCAAGCCGAAAATCTGGAAATTAGCTGATTTGATGCAAAGCAAATGAGGGGATGTATCGACAGACTGCAGGACTGCAAACCATTACCTTTCAGAGAACGAATTCCGTTTTTTAGCATATCAGTTCTTTTTACACTTATTTGATCATTTTTAGGCTCATTTTTATAGACGCGTATCTTTTTAACAAATGGATGTTTGTAGTTATTTTTCCAATTTATTTTATTGGAATTATTTAGAAAAACACTAGTTTAGCTCCAGAGGATAGCACAGCACAGTAGTTAGCAATACGATACACAGCCAGCCAACTATTTTTGCAGGAGAACTCATAACTAGAATATTTTTTAATGAATTAACAAATTTTTGTAAATAATTAATTTAGCCATATTTTGAGTGATTTTTTTAATGAGAAATTAATGGGGTTTTCAATTGTTTTTTGAGTACATTGTTCCCAAAATGGAAAGACATTTTTTGGGAAATTCACAAAAATCTAGCGTGCGCTAGAAAATAAATATTAGCCATAGTCGTTTAAACTCAAGCCTCTAATAACCAGTTTTATTTCGAGATTCTAAGTCACAGTGAGGAGGTTTGTGTGTTTTGGGGGGAAAATGTTCACAATAAAAGAAAACACAAAGGCTAAAAAAATCATTACAATTCCGGACATTCCTGTCACATTCAATATGCATCCCTGCATCATTTCACTGCTCGTCTTCAAAGCCTACATTCTTTATAAATGGCAAAAAAGCACAATGAATGATTCTTCATATTTTGATATGTACCAATAGGTGAGCTTTGTTTATTGGGGCATTGTATTTTTTGTGTACATTTAGGACTTTTGTTCCTCTAAGTGGATAGGTTTCTTAAATTCTGAAGGCTGTATTTCACTTATAAAATACATGCTACATTGCCCAATCTTTCCAAAATGCAGGGTATGCAGAGAATTCGTGGGAGGATTAGGACAGGACTATACAATATTCTTCACATTCATTTGTCTCCTTGTAGTGTGCTTCCATTGGTGTGCATCATAAACAGCAGAAATTGGTGCAATCCTTCTAAGATTACTAGACAAATCTGTCAAAGTTAGCCCTTGTAGTTGTCTGAAGTCAGCAGGTGGGCTTATCTGATGTCAGGCTGCTTAGGGTTTCTTGTTGCCATGGATATTTGATATAATTTAATGTAATGTATTGTTAGAAATGGGGGTCTCTAGTTGGCAGAGGTAGGTACCTTTGTCCAAATAGGGACCCTTGCTTCTAGTCAGGGTAAGGGGGATACACTCCTAAAATAACCCCTGCTCACCCCCTTGGTAGCTTGGCATGAGCAGACAGGCTTATCTCAGAGGCAGTGTGTAAAGCATTTGTGAACACATACAGTAACACAGTGAAAACACTACAAATGGACACCACACCAGTTTGGAAAAATAAGTAATCTTTATCTAAACCCAAAACAAGACCAAACGACAAAAATCCACAATACAGTATTAAAAATAAGGCTTTCAAATGGTAGAAATAGTTCAGTTCAATGCAAGTTGTAAATGCGACACTTTTCTCACAAAGTACCTGAGATGCGTCACGCAAAACAAACAAAATGGCCGCAGGGAAGGTGATGCGCCGGTTCCTTACACGCAGGGAAGGTGATGCGTCGGTTCCTTGCTTCGGGGGAGGTGATGCGTCGGTTCCTTACTGCAGCACAGGGGAGGTGATGCGTCGGTTTCTTACCGGAGAGGAGGTGATGCGTCGTTTTCTTACTGCGTGGGAAGTTGATGCGTCTGTTTCTTACTGCGTCCCCCAACGATGCGACAGTCTTGGCGCCTCGATGCGATGCGTCGATCCGGTACGATGCGTGGCTTCGTGCAGCCGCACAGCAGGCTTGCGTCGGGATAGGTGCGGTGATCTCGGACTTCAGAGATCGTTGCACCCGATGCGTCGTGGGGCGAATATTCGAGCCGCGGCAGGAGCTGCGACGGTTTCTAAGGCGATGAGTCAGAAACAGGTGTGGATGCGGCACGCTTCTTCGATGTTGCGTCGATTTTCCAGCTCCCAGCGACAAACAGTCTGTAGAGGTCCTAAACAGCAGCAGGCACCTCTATGCAGGTTGGAATTCCCAGCAAGGAAATTCAGGGGAGCTGGTGGTGAAGTCTTTGTGTCCCTGAGACTTCAGAACAGGAGGAAGCTCAGTTTCAAGCCCTTTCGAGATCTTTTCTTAAAGCAGGTGACAAAGCAAACAGCAAAGTCCTTTTTCTCCTTTCCTTGGCAGCAAGCAGCCACTGCAGGCCAACCCCAGACAGCAAACAGCACAGGGGGCAGTATTCCTCCTCAGCTTATCCGGCTCTTCTCCTTGGCAAAGGTTCCTCTTGATTTCCCAGAAGTGATCTGAAAGTCTGGGGTCTGGGCCCCTCTTTTTATACACCAAAATCCTTTGTTCTCTGAAGGCAGAGTGTCTGTACCCAGCCAAAACCAGTTCTGTGGGGCACTTTGCAAGTGCACAACAACCTCCATTGTCAGTGTGAGCCCTGGCTTCAGATACACCACAGGGGGGCGGAGCCGTCATTGTGGAAGGCAGGCACAGCCCTATTCAGGTGAAGGTGCTACTCCTCCCACCACTCCAAATGCAGACCAGGCCTATTCAGCCCAACCCTGACTCATCAGTCTTCTGGAGCCGCTGCCCTTCTCCAGCCGCTGTCATCCAAAAGCCAGACATGCAATACACAAACCTCGCAGAGGCACACTGGATGGTTAGGCAATCAATTAATCAATCAATCAATCAATCAATCAATCTGGGTTTTGTAGAGCGTGCTACTCAGCCGTGTGGGTCTCAAGGCGCTGGGGGGGTGCAGCTCCGGTTCAGTCGAAGAGCCAGGTCTTGAGGTTCTTCCTGAAGGTGTGCAGGGTGGGGGAGCGTCTGATGTTGACAGGGAGCTCGTTCCAGGCCTTGGCTGTGACATAGGAGAAAGCTCTTCCGCCTGCTCTGTTTCTGCGGATGCGTGGGGTTTCTGCCAGAGTGAGGTCGGCGGAGCGGAGGTTCCTTTTGGGTACGTGGAAGGAGACTCTCTCGTTGAGGTATTTGGGTCCGATGTTGTGGAGGGATTTGTAGGCGTGGGTGAGTAATTTGAAGGTTACTCTCTTCTCGACGGGGAGCCAGTGGAGGTCTCGTAGGTGTTGGGTCATGTGTTCGTGGCGTGGGGTTCCGAGGACGAGTCTGGCTGCGGTGTTCTGGATGGTTTGGAGTTTGTGTAGGAGAGTTCTGTTGATTCCGGCGTAGAGGGCGTTGCCGTAGTCCAGTCTGCTAGTTATGAGTGCGTGAATGATGGTCTTTCTGCATTCGGGGGGGATCCATTTGAAAGTCTTGCGGAGGATGCGGAGGCAGTTGAAGCTGGTGGATGCGACGGAGTTGATCTGGCGGGTCATGGTGAGGGAGGAGTCAAGGATGATGCTGAGGTTCCGTGCGTGGTCTGATGGGGTGGGTGGGCTTCCGAGGGTGGCAGGCCACCAGGTGTTGTCCCAAGCGGTGGTGGAGAGTCCGAGGACGAGGACCTCTGTCTTCTCCGAGTTGAGCTTCAGGCAGCTGTTGTTCATCCAGGCTGCGACGTCCTTCATTCCTTCCTGGAAGCAGGGTCTGGTGTCTTTGGGGTTCTTCGTGAGGGAGAGGATGAGCTTGGCGTCGTCGGCGTAGGATAGTATGCTGAGCCCATGCTGTCTGACGATGGCGGCGAGGGGGGCCATGTAGATGTTGAAGAGCGTGGGGCTGAGCGAGGATCCTTGGGGTACTCCGCAGTTGATCTCTGTGGGTTCGGAGAGGAAGGGTGGGAGTCTGACCCTCTGGGTTCTGTCGGCGAGAAAGGATCGGATCCAGTTGAGGGCGGTTCCTCGTATGCCGGCGTCGTGGAGTCTGGCTGTGAGAGTGCGATGTGAGACGGTGTTGTAGGCTGCAGAGAGGTCTAGTAGGATGAGGGCCGCAGTGTGGCCCTGGTCAAGTAGCATGTGGATGTCATCGGTGACGGCGAGGAGGGCGGTCTCGGTGCTGTGGTTGCTGCGGAATCCGGACTGGGAGGGGTCTAGGATGGCGTTCTCTTCGATGAAGGCGGTCATCTGGGCGTTTACGAATCTCTCGGTGACTTTGGCAGCGAAGGGGAGAAGAGAGACGGGCCGGTAGTTTTTCAGGCCCGTCGGGTCGGCCGAGGGCTTCTTTAGGAGGGGCTTGACCTCTGCCCGCTTCCAGTCGTCGGGGAAGATGCTGGATTCGAGGGAGGCGTTGATGGTCCGGCCTAGTTCGGGTGCTATGGCGGCGGTGGCTCTGTGGTAGATGTGAGGTGGGCAGGGGTCCGTGGGGGCTCCTGAGTGGGTGTTCTTCATGGTCGTGGCGGTGTCTTCAGTGGTGGCAGGATTCCAGGTGGTGATGGTCGGCTGGTTGTCAGTGGTGGGGAGGCAAGAAAATACCTACTTTCTAAAAGTGGTATTTTCAAACACAGAATGTAAAAATCACCCTCAATCAGTCAATCAATCAGGGGTTTGTTAAAGCGCGACTACTCACCCGTAAGAGTCTCAAGGCGCTAGCGGTGGAGGGGGGGTGCAGGTTCCATTCCATCAAGGAGGGGGTCTGTCGAAGAGCCAGGTTTTGTGGTTTCTTGCAAAGATGGGGAGCGATGTTGTCTGTCTGAGGTGGACTGGAAGGACGTTCCATGCTTTGGCCGCGAGGAAGGAGAAGGAGCGGCCTCCCGATCTGGTCTTTCTGGTGCGGGGGACCACGGCGTAGGAGAGCTGGGCTGATCGTAGGGTCCTTTGGGGTGCGTGGAATTTGAGTCGGCTGTTCAGGTATGCTGGTCCGGTGCCATGGAGGGCCTTGTGTGCGTGGGTGAGCATCTTGAAGGTGATTCTCGCCTCGATGGGGAGCCAGTGGAGTATGCGCAGGTGATGGGAGATGTGGCAGTGTTTTGGCAGGTTGAGGACCAGTCTTGCGGCGGCGTTGTGGATGTTCTGTAACTTGCGGGTGAGGTTTTTGTTTATTCCGGCGTAGAGTGCGTTGCCGTAGTCGAGTCTGCTGGTGACCAGGGCGTGAGTGACGGTCTTTTGGTGTTCGAGGGGGATCCATTTGAAGGTCTTACGAAGGAGGCGGAGGGTGTGGAAGCAGGAAGACGAGACGGAGGTGATGTGGCGGTCCATTTTGAGCTCGGAGTCCAGGATGATTCCCAGGTTGCGTGTGTGGTCTGTGGGGGTTGGCGGGTTTCCGAGGGCGGGGGGCCACCAGGTGTCGCTCCAGGCATCTGGGTTTGGGCCCATGATGAGTACTTCTGTTTTGTTGGTGTTTAGTTGTAGGCAGCTGTTTTTCATCCATTTGGCGACGGCTTCCATGCCTTCTCGAAAGTTGCATCTGGTGGTGTTGGTCTTGTTGGATAGGGAGAGGATGATTTGGGTGTCATCTGCGTATGACACGATGTTGAGTCCGTAGGTTCTGACGATGGGGGGCGAGTGGAGCCATGTAGACGTTGAAGAGCGTCGGGCTGAGGGAGGAGCCCTGGGGGACTCCGCAAATGGTAGGTGTGGGGTCCGAGAGGAAAGGGGGGAGTCTGACCCACTGCGTCCTGCCGGAGAGGAAGGAGCGGATCCAGTTGAGGGCCTTGTCCTGGATTCCTGCGTCGTAGAGTCTGCGTATTAGGGTGCGGTGGCAGACTGTGTCGAACGGCGCTGATAGGTCGAGGACGATGAGGGCTACCCTCACTAAAAGATGCATCTTAAAATTCTGAGTTCAGGCATACAAAACTTTATTTTCCTATCTTGTTCCCAGGGTCAGTTATGTTTATAAGATGGTATAAACGAACTCCCCATTCTGGCCTATGGGAACAGATAGCCTTGCAATAGTGAAAAACGAAATTGGCAGTATTTCACTATCAGGACATGCCACACACATCAGGGCATGTCCTACCTTTCACATACAATGCACCCTGCCCACAGGGGTACCTTGGGCCTACCTTAGGGGTGACTAACATGTAGAAAAGGGAAGGTTTAGGAAGTCGACATGGCAGTCCCAGACTGCACACAGGCTCTGCAATGGCAGGCCTGAGTCACATTTTACAAGCTGCTTCTGTGGGTGGCACAATCAGTGCTGCAAGCCCACCAGCAGTATTTGATTTACAGGGCCTGGGCACACATAGTGCACTGTACTAGGGTCTGACAAGTAAACCAAATAAGCCAATCATGGAATCACTAATCCATAACAATATCTTACAAAGGGAGCACTTGCACTTTGGCACTGAACAGCAGTGGCAAAGTGCCCAAAGCATCTAGACCAGCAAAAATGGAGTCCAACACACAGCAAAACACAGGAGGTAAAGGCAAAAAATGGAAGGGAGACCCACACCAATGGTGCCAGGTCTAACATGTGTCCCCTCCAGCTGAAATGTGGGGAGAACTACCCTACCTCCTGGGAGTTCTCTTCACTAAGGCGGAAAAATCTGGACAGACCATCAGCATTGGCGTGTTCTGTGCCAGGGCGGTGTTCCACCGTAAAGTCCATCCCCTGTAGGGAAATGGACCACCTCAACAGCTTTGGATTCTCACCCCTCATATGCATCAACCATCTGAGGGGCCTGTGGTCTGTCTGAACCCGGAAGTGAGTCCCAAACAAGTATGGTCTCAGCTTCTTCAGCGCCCAGACCACAGCAAATGCCTCACGCTCAATCGCACTCCACCTCTGTTCCCGTGGAACTAACCTCCTACTAATGAAGGCTACAGGTTGGTCTAGGCCCTCTTCATTTAGCTGTGAGAGCACAGCCCCCACACCATGCTCTGAAGCATCTGTCTGCACAATGAATTCTCTTGAGAAGTTTGGTGCCTTAAGCACGGGCGCCGTGCACATGGCAGATTTCAGGGCATCAAAAGCCTTCTGGCAGGCGTCAGTCCAGTTCACTTTCCTGGGCTGCTTCCTGGAAGTCAGCTCTGTCAACGGGGCAACAATGGTGCCATACCCCTTGACAAATCTCCTGTAATACCCTATGAGTCCTAAAAAGGCTCTCACCTCTGTCTGAGTCTTGGGGGGTTCCCAAGCCAGAATGGTATCAATCTTTGGCTGTATGGGCGCCACCTGGCCACTCCCTACCTGGTGTCCCAAGTACACCACTGAACCCTGCCCGATCTGGCTCTTGCTTGCCTTGGTCGCGAGGCCTGTCCTCCGCAGCGCCTTCAACACTTCCCAGAGGTGGTGCAGATGTTCCTCCCAAGTGGCACTGAACATTGCAATGCCATCCAGGTAGGCTGCCCTGAAATCTTCCAGCCCAACCAACACCAGGTTGACCAACCTCTGAAAGGTGGCAGGGGCATTCTTCATCCCAAAGGGCATCACCCGGAATTGGTAGTGCCCATCTGGTGTGGAGAATGCTGACCTCTCTCTTGCCCCATCAGTCAAGGCAATCTGCCAGTACCCAGACGTTAAGTCAAATGTACTGAGGTACCGGGCAGCCCCCATCCGATCGATGAGCTCATCAGCTCTGGGGATGGGGTGCGCGTCAGTCCTGGTAACTGAATTGAGCCCTCGGTAGTCCACACAGAACCGGAGTTCTGGTGTGGCACCGGGTGCGGCAGCCTTCGGGGCCAAGACCACTGGGCTGGCCCAAGGGCTGTCTGAGGTCTCAATCACCCCTAGCGCTAACATCTTGGAGACCTCCTCCTTGATGAAAGCTCTGACCCTGTCAGTCACTCGGTAAATTTTATGTTTTACTGGAGGACTGTCCCCAGTGTCAACATCATGGACGCACCACTGAGTGACACCGGGGGTCAGGGAGAACAGGTCAGAAAACTGTCCCAACAGTTGGCGACAGTCACTCTGCTGCTCAGCGGTCAGGGCGGTAGAGAGGTTCACACCGTCCACTGACCCATCTTGCTCCTTTGCAGACAGGAGGTCAGGAAGAGGCTCAGTCTCCTCTTCCATCCCAGCATCTGTTGCTAGGAGCATGCTCACTTCGGACCTCTCTAAGTGGGGCTTTAAGCTGTTCACATGCAGGACCCGCAAAGGGTTCCTGGGAGACTGCAAGTCCACCAAGTAGGTGACGTTGCTCTTGCGCTCCACCACCTCAAATGGTCCGGCCCACTTATCCTAGAGCGCACAAGGCTCCACTGGGGCCATGACCCAAACCTTCTGTCCAGGCTGAAACTGGATCAGAGTGGCATTCTGATCATACCAACGTTTCATTTCCTCCTGGCTGGCTTCCAGGTTCGCCTGAGCGAGTTGCCTGAAACACCGGGTTTGGTTTCTGAAGGCCAGCATGTAGCTATATACATCCTGGGGAGGTTTACTGGGAGCTTTCTCCCAGCCTTCTTTCACCAGACTCAGAGGTCCTCTTACAGGATGGCCGTACAGCTGCTCAAAGGGACTGAACCCTAAGGACTTCTGGGGCACCTCCCTGTAAGCAAACAGCAGGCATGGCAAGAGGACATCCCACTTACGTCTCATGGGTTCACCAAGACCCATAATCATGCCTTTGAGGGTCCGGTTGAATCTCTCAACCAGCCCATTACCATGGGGGTGGTAAGGAGTGGTGAACTTGTAAGTTACACTGCACTCCTGCCACACGGACTTCATATATTTCGATATGAAGTTGGTACCATGGTCGGACACCACCTCTCTGGGGAACCCCACACGGGAGAAAATCCCCATCAACGCACGACCCACCACGGGGGCCGTCACAGTCCGGAGAGGGATGGCTTCCGGGTACCGGGTGGCATGGTCCACCAAGACCAGGATGAACCTGTCGCCCATGGCTGTCTTGGGATCCAGAGGCCCCACAATGTCAATGCCCACACTCTCGAAGGGGGTGCTGACCACAGGGAAAGGTTGGAGAGGAGCCTTACAATCCCTCCCACTCTTAGCACTTGCCTGGCAAGACCTACAGTGAGCATCAGAATGCTTGCGCATTTGGGGCCAGGAAAAGTGAGTGACAACCCTTTCAAAGGTCTTGTCTTGCCCCAAATGTCTTGCCAAAGGCACATCATGAGCCAGACCCAGTAGGAAGGCTCTGAAGCGCTGGGGTACCACCAGCACACGGGCTGACCCAGGCTCAGCAACCTTAGGCTCGCTATACAGGAGACCATTCTCCCAGTATATCCAATGTGATCCGGACTGATCACCTGCTGCCTGGTTTGCAGCCTGCTGCCGCAAACCAATGAGAGATGGGCACGTCTGCTGCTCCTGGCAGAATTCCTCCCTGGTGGGCCCTCCTTCTTGCTGCCAATGGGTCAGCTCAGGCAGGTCCCCCAGTTCAGCTACTTGTTCCCCTGTAGGCTCCAGGGCATCCCCCTCAGGGTCTACCTCCTCCTGGACTGTGGGAACTTCGGGGCCGGTTTCCTGCGCCTCCTGCCTCTTCTCTTCCCGGCAGGCACCTGGGCCACTCTTTAAGGCTCCAGGTCCTCTTGAATGCCCTTACCGGCTGCCATTGACCGAGTGGTCACATATGCCCACTCAGGCATACCCAACATCTCCAAATGAGACCTCCGCTCCACCTTCGCCCAAGGGGAGCTCTCCAAATCATTGCCTACCAGACAGTCAACAGGCATGGCTGGCCTCACAGCTACTCTCAAGGTACCTGAGACCCCCCCTCCCCACTCAAAGGCAACCTGTGCCACTTTGCAGAGGCAGCGGCAACTACTGGGTAGAATGTGTTGGGGACCACCTGCTCTTCAGACACCAGCCGACAACTGACAGCTGTCACACTGGCTCCGGTGTCTCTCAGAGCCTCCACACTATGGCCATTGATGGTCACCCACTGCCTGTACTTCTTAGTGTTATCAGGTAGATGAGTCCTTGGGACCATCTCACTGTCTCCTAAAGAGACCAGGGACATCTCTGCAGGACCCCACCCACCTTGGGCACCCGACTCCTCTCCCAAGGCTACACTAGCCAGTTCCCGGGGCGGTGCACCAGTGGGTGCAGTGGTAACCGGTTTGGGACACTTAGGATCCCCCCGGAAGTGGCCCACCTAACCACAGCTAAAACAGGTCTTGGGACCCTTCTGCACAGGCTTACCTGGCGGGACCCATGGTTTCTTTTCAGCGGGAGGCTGGGAACCCTTACCGTGGTTCCCTTGGGGATTACTTTGGGGCCCTTTTTGGAACTCCTTTTGTTTACCTTTGTCCCCCCCACGCTTCTGCTCGGGACCCTGCCCACCTTTGGCGGAGTCTCCCACAAGACCTTTGTGGACCCTGGTACTGACCCAGCGGTCCGCCTCCACAGCAAGCTTCCTGGGGTCAGTCAGCTTACTATCAATCAGGTGCTGGCGTAGCTCTGGAAAACAACTACTGGACAAGTGCTCCCATGCAACCAAATCATAGAGCCCCTGCAAGTCAGTTACCTTGCTACCCTTCACCCATCCATCCAGTGCTCTGCAAAAGTAAGATACATACTCCACCCAAGTACTTGACTCCAGCTTCTTGCAGCTCCTAAATTTCTGCCTATAAAGCTCTGGGGTCAACCCATACCTGGCTATCAAGGCTTCCTTTATGGGGGCATAGGACATTTGATCCTCAGTGGGCAAAGCTAGCAAGGTTTCCCTCCCTTCACCTATGAAGCGGCCCCACAACCCCGCTTCCCAATCTCTCTCAGGGACCCGGTGGGACTTCATCGCTATCTCATAGTCCTTAAATCACTGCCCAATGTCCTCATGCTTCATGAAATCTTTGATCACATCTTTGGGGATGTATACTTTTCCTTCCCCAGGCACTGATGGTGTGCTGCCACCAGAGGGAGTGATCTCTAGGCTCTTCGCATTCAGCTCTAGTTCCCTCAACACTCTCTCATGCTCTAAAAGCATCTTCTTTTCCTCCATGGCCAATTTCTTGCTCTCTAACTCCAACCTCTTATTCTCTAAGTCACCCTGGCTCCCCAGCTTGAGCTTAGCAAGCTCTATTTCATGCACTCTGCTTTTCTCCCTGTCCTCCAACTCTTCTGGAGACAGACCCCTTGAAGACACACTGCTGCCCTCCCTGGGAGGCACTCCCCCTCCAGTTAGGCCCACTAGCCCATCCTGCTGCCCTTCTAAATTCTCCCCCTCCACCATAGGCTCCTCGGTCTGCCCACTGGCATTCCTTGCTTCCAACCAGGCCCTCAGCGCCTTTTGGAATTCCTCCTTTCTGGTGAGGCCTTTCATGGAGATTTTAAATGTTTTGCAGATGGCTTTAAGTTGTGGCACAGTGTAGGTATCAACCCTCTCCTCTTCAAATTCAATATCCACAGATGCACATGATGCTGCTTTGCTCATGGTGAAAATTGGAAGTTCTCAAGATGCAAAAAATTCCAAGGAAAAACTCTACCAAAATGTATGTGGTTGCGTAATGGTCTGCACTCACTAGTAGTGTACACCAATCACTGTATGTAAGTCACAAATGCAAGTCCAGGATCCTCACAGCTGACCACCAATGTTAGAAATGGGGGTCTCTAGTTGGCAGAGGTAGGTACCTTTGTCCAAATAGGGACCCTTGCTTCTAGTCAGGGTAAGGGGGATAGACTCCTAAAATAACCCCTGCTCACCCCCTTGGTAGCTTAGCATGAGCAGACAGGCTTATCTCAGAGGCAGTGTATAAAGCATTTGTGAACACATGCAGTAACACAGTGAAAACACTACAAATGGACACCACACCAGTTTAGAAAAATAAGTAATCTTTATCTAAACCCAAAACAAGACCAAACGACAAAAATCCACAATACAGTATTAAAAATAAGGCTTTCAAATGGTAGAAATAGTTCAGTTCAATGCAAGTTGTAAATGCAACACTTTTCTCATAAAGTACCTGGGATGCGTCACGCAAAACAAACAAAATGTCCGCAGGGAAGGTGATGCGTCGGTTCCTTACACGCAGGGAAGGTGATGCGTCGGTTCCTTGCTTCGGGGGAGGTGATGCGTTGGTTCCTTACTGCAGCGCAGGGGAGGTGATGTGTCGGTTCTTTACCGGAGAGGAGGTGAGGCGTCGTTTTCTTACTGCGTGGGGAGTTGATGCGTCTGTTTCTTACTGCGTCCCCAACGATGCGACAGTCTTGGCACCTCAATGCGATGCATCGATCCGGTACGATGCGTGGCTTCGTGCAGCCGCACAGCAGGCTTGCGTCGGGATTGGTGCTGTGATCTCGGTCTTCGGAGATCGTTGCACCTGATGCGTCGTGCGGCGATTTCTCGAGCCGCGGCAGGCGCTGCGACTGTTTCTTCTGCGATGCGTCGGAAACAGGTGCGGATGCGACACGCTTCTTCGATGTTGCCTCGATTTTCCAGATCCCAGCGACAAGCAGTCTCTAGAGGTCCTAAACAGCAGCAGGCACCTCTATGCTGGTTGGAATTCCCAGCAAGGAAATTCAGGGGAGCTGGTGGTGAAGTCTTTGTGTCCCTGAGACTTCAGAACAGGAGGCAAGCTCAGTTTCAAGCCCTTGGAGATCTTTTCTTCAAGCAGGTGACAAAGCAAACAGCAAAGTCCTTTTTCTCCTTTCCTTGGCAGCAAGCAGCCACTGCAGGCCAACCCCAGACAGCAAACAGCACAGGGACAGTATTCCTGCTCCGCTTATCCGGCTCTTCTCCTTGGCAAAGGTTCCTCTTGATTTCCCAGAAGTGATCTAAAAGTCTGGGCCCCTCTTTCTATACACCAAAATCCTTTGTTCTCTGAAGGCACAGAGTGTCTGTACCCAGCCAAAACCAGTTCTGTGGGGCTCTTTGCAAGTGCACAACAACCTCCATTGTCAGTGTGAGCCCTGGCTTCAGACACACCACAGGAGTGCGGAGCCGTCATTGTGGAAGGCAGGCACAGCCCTATTCAGGTGAAGGTGCTACTCCTCCCACCACTCCAAATGCAGACCAGGCCTATTCAGCCCAGCCCTGACTCATCAGACTTCTGGAGCCGCTGCCCTTCTCCAGCCCCTGTCATCCAAAAGCCAGACATGCAATACACAAACCTAGCAGAGGCACACTGGATGGTTAGGCAAGAAAATACCTACTTTCTAAAAGTGGTATTTTCAAACACAAATTGTAAAAATCACCCTCACTAAAAGATGCATCTTAACATTCTGAGTTCAGGCATACTATACTTTATTTTCCTATCTTGTTCCCAGGGTCAGTTATGTTTATAAGATATTATAAACAAACTCCCCATTCTGGCCTTTGGGAACAGATAGCCTTGCAATAGTGAAAAACGAAATTGGCAGTATTTCACTATCAGGACATGCCACACACATCAGGGCATTTACTACCTTTCACATACAATGCACCCTGCCCACAGGGGTACCTTGGGCCTACCTTAGGGGTGACTAACATGTAGAAAAGGGAAGGTTTAGGGACTGGCAAGTGTGTGCACTTGCCAAGTCGACATGACAGTCCCAGACTGCACACAGGCTCTGCAATGGCAGGCCTGAGTCACATTTTACTAGCTGCTTCAGTGGGTGGCACAATCAGTGCTGCAAGCCCACCAGCAGTATTTGATTTACAGGCCCTGGGCACACATAGTGCACTGTACTAGGGTCTGACAAGTAAACCAAATAAGCCAATCATGGAATCACTAATCCATAACAATACCTTACAAAGGGAGCACTTGCACTTTGGCACTGAACAGCAGTGGCAAAGTGCCCAAAGCATCTAGACCAGCAAAAATGGAGTCCAACACACAGCAAAACACAGGAGGTAAAGGCAAAAATTGGAAGGGAGACCCACGCCAATGGTGCCAGGTCTAACACGTATTATTACAGTGAAGCAGGGCAAGAGTGGTGATGGGAACCTGGGTACATGTTAATGAGGTATGTTTGTAGCTGAGTGTTAAGTTACATTTTATTCTGCATTATAACGTCTCTTTTGTTGGAGGTTAGCTTTAAGAAGACACTTAGGGCCCGATTCCGATCTCGCTAGGAAAGCCCTCCGTCCGACTCGGATCCTGAGGGCTTTCCAAGCGAGACGTGCTCCGGGAATCCGAACGAGCGAGTACGTTGCTGTCGTATGCTTACGGACTCGGTTCGCTCGGACTTCCATTGAACTCTATGGGAGCCCGTGTACAGACGCGTACACAGGCTTCCATAGCAGAAAAGGGGTGGGGAAAAGCGTACATCCTGTGGTGGGCACCCCATAGTGCCCGCCACACTGTGCATGCCTGGATCGGGGTGACCCATGGGCACACCCCCTTGACAGATTCAGAGGGCCCTGGGTAACGGGGGGCCTGCTACAGCCCCCTGAAGTACGCTTCCGACAGCCGTTTCGTCTTGCTGAGAATGAGGCGAAGCAGCTGTCCGAATCGTGCATGGTACTCGCTCGGTCGGAATACGGCTCCATAGTGCGGCACAATTTGGCTATGAACGAGTCATACGGACAGGTGTGGGTCCCGGAAACGATTCGGTCGGTGCTTACGTGATCTTCGCATCGTACTTGGTCGTTCGGACCTGTGTACGATTCGGTCGTAAACCAGGGCTACGAATCGGATCTGGAAAAGGCAAATCCGATTCGGAGGCCTTCCGAACAACATCGGAATCGGGCCCTTAGTATCTAAGACTGGATGAAACTGAGACAAAATTTGTGGTGTGTGATATCCTCCCCTGACAACACCTTTTGGAATAGCTGTGTAGTGTCAGCACATTGGTATACTGACATTCGTCAGTTGACTAGCAGGGCCCGCAGGAGTGTCATGTAGCGGTAAACATCTTGAATGAAAGACTAGAGCTTTAGGAGATGCCATATAATGAGGAGAAGTGTGTTGATGAAGATCATTCCATATGTACATACTTTTTTCTCCATATGAACAAGACATGGCACTTTTTTACCAACCTTTGGTAGTGTTTAATGAGAAGGTAGAGGCTGAGGGTGGTCGTGGTCAACTTTCTCTGCCATGAGGATATTGAGGCATATATTCACTTTGTTGGGTATCTGATGGGCATCGTCGGTGATTCGAATAGTTGCAGTGTCTGTCCTGCACCTAAATGCGGATGCCAACTTTGGAGTTTGGAGGAGGAGGTGGCAGTCGATGAAGCTTGAAGCTGTAGAGAAACAGCTCTCATGAGGTGTGCGGTCGGGCAATTGGCTGTGCCTCTTATGGTAAGTTGTTATTTTTGTGTGAGTGGAAGGCTGATTCTTTTTTTTAGGGTAGAAGGTAAGGGCTCTGTTGCTACTGGGGAGTTAGCGTTCTGTTATAGAAAGGGCTCTCAGCCCAAAAATACTTTTATGATGTCTTTATTATGTTATGAGGGTTCTGTATTATTATAGGCTAAGGAGATTTGCTATTTGCACGTCTCTTTTTGAGACTGTAGGATTATGCTTAGCCTTGGTTTTGTGATCTGTGTTGCATCTGATTGGATTGTGTTAACAAATAGATGGAACATTGATAAAGCTGTAGACCTTTCTATGAGTGTTTGAATATGGCTTTGATTGCACTCTCTTATGAAAGAAGATGTGAAGAAAGTAGGTTGATGCTTAACAGATCAGGTTTGATTCTTTTTTCTTTTAGAACTTTATTTTCACCCTGTTTGTGTTTCTGTTTTTCTACCTCTTAGTGTTGCGTAATCCCAGTTTATATAAAACTTGGGAAATAATGCTTTATTTGTGTACATGGGTTTGACCAGGGAGTGCTTTACTGAGGCTGTCTGTGATTGTGTTTTTCGTTTCTGTCTATATTGAGGAGTTATTGTTTGTTCTAGTGTTACAGAGGGAAGTCTTTGAAGGACATTGTTTGAATTTTGTGGATCTTGCTTTTCCTTTGCTGATGGTGTTCTTTGAGTGATGAGCAAGAGGACTGTGAGGTGTTCATACTATATAGCCTACTCAACCTACACCACCACTTACACCATCGTGATCCAACACCTCAACATCCCCCAGATACATGTTGCTTTTTTCCTTTCACTTCCCAAAGCTGGACGTGTCCCTACTGAAATTAGGAGAAGGCAGTACTGTCGATCTGACATCTTCTCTGTTATCCCCTCCCTGCATTGTGTTGTTTTTGTCAGACTGTGTAGTGGTGATTACTGCTGGTTCCAGCATTCTAATGTTAAGTCTGATGATGGACAGTGTTTGGATTTATGAGGGTCTTGGTTATCGTTAGTTTTTGGTATTGTTTGATTGATGTAGAAGTGAATTGTTAAGTAGCCACAGTACAATACCCGCACACCCACTTACGCCATGTTGACTGTACCCTGCCTGCATATCCCCCAGTTGCATGTTGCTTCCTCCCTTTCACTTAAGGCTGTATTTGTCTCCAGAGAAGTCTAGAACAGTCACTATTTCCCCTGCTATCCCCTTCCTTTAATCTTCCAGATTACTACCTACACAACAATCAACATCTACATCACTCCTACACCCTCACCACTATGTTTACCCTATCTGCATCTACATCACCATCTACACTACTTCACTCACCACCAATTACACAATTGCCACCAAAACCCTTTGCCACAGTTTACACTCTCGCTAAAACCCTCATCAAACCTTACACCACCGCTATTACCTTACACTACTACCAAAACTCTGCACCAACACCTATATTTTACTCAACCTTCTACACTTTATATCCCAACCTACTCCCCATATGCCGAATTCACCTTAAATGCCACCCTGCACCACCTACTCCCAACATCCGTTGCACCGAGTGGGGGTGGACTTCAACCCCCAGCCAGCCCTGCGGCATAGGAAGCCGCCGCCATCCTTCCTTTCGCGCCAGGCGGCGCTTGTAAAGCCGAGTAGGCTCCCGCAGCGTGGAAGCCATTGTTGCACTGAGTGGGGGTGACTTCAAGCCCCAGCCAGACCTGCGGCAGAGGAAGCCGCCGCCGTCCTTCCTTTCACAACAGGAGGCGCTTGTAAAGCCGAGTAGGCTCCCGCAGCGTGGGAGCCGTTGTTGCACCGAGTGGAGGCAGACTTCAGGCCCCAGCCAGCCCTGCGGCAGAGGAAGCCGCCGCCATCCTTCCTTTCGCGCTAGGAGGCGCTTGTAAAGTCGAGTAGTCTCCCGCAGCGCAGGAGCCGTTGTTGCACCGAGTGGGGGTGACTTCAAGCCCCAGCCAGACCTGCGGCAGAGGAAGCCGCCGCCGTCCTTACTTTCGCACCAGGAGGCGCTTGTAAAGCTGTGTAGGCTCCCGAAGCGCGGGTCGCGCCCTGGCGTGTGCCTGGGCCAAGACCAACCAAGAGCGGGCCCGTCTGCGCCCTTCCGTGCCTCGACAAGGCTGGGCTGGGCCTACTCTCTTGGTTGGCTTTATGGGGTAGAGTTTGGACTTTTGAACAATCTTCATCAAATGCTTGCCAAATCGGGGGGCAGACTCAGGAGACAAGGCTACCAGTGAGTACCTGTTTGTTTGGCTAGTTGTATTGGGTACTCGTGTTGAATTTGAGCAAATTATTGTTGCTTCCCTTTGAGTCGCTTTGGGCATTTGTATTCATTGCCACTGGGCCCTGATTTATTCAGCTCAATGGGAAAAAGGAAGGCTGAGCCAGTGGCTCCCTTGGGGCATCCGTGCCTCATCAATGACACATTCCTGGCAAAGGCTGTGGGAGGTATTAACAAGGAGATAGACCGGGCTGAGAGGCGGCTCTCAGTCGACATAGGAAGCTCGGGTTGTGTCTTTTACCTACCATACCATTGACTCCCTTGGTCCTGGCCGCCCAACCCCTAGACCCATCCCCACCGCCCTCAAACCCAGCACTAGTTGGGCCAACTTCTCTAGAGCCGTCAACCTCCAGGTCTGTGCCATCCCCTCTCCCGCTTACCTCACCTATTGAGGCAACGAGTCCCCCTGCTCCCAAACGGCAGCAAAAGGCTAAGAGGGCGAAGGAAGTTCCTCTGGAAACACGTCAGGGACAGGTGAGCGCTGCAATCAGGCCCAATGTGGAGGAATTGCTGAACCAGCTGGCCCCAGCTCTACACAACATCAAGGCGACCCTCACTGATCTTTTATTTCCGCTTTTGAACAGACTGGACAAGTTGGAGTCAGCCTCCAGGGACTTGGCAATCAGAATTGGAAACTGTTTTAACTGCCTTAGCCAAACCCTCATTTAATCAATTGCCAGTGTGTCCCTCATTAGTTGATACTACATTTTTTGGTAATCCCCCGAGTAGCAGTGGTACCCCGAATGCTAATACTCCCTCAAAGCCCAAGGGTGTATTGGTTCAGCATATAGTGCAACGGCCCAGTAGATCTTGTCCTGGGGGAGACGATGCGCCCCTTGTTGCTCGGTCCACCCGGGCCTTAGGCCCGGCAGACGCCCCCTATTTTGGGGTGCAACCATCCAAGGCCTTAAAGCTTCCAGTGATTGACCTCCCCCCAGCACGTGCACCTTACACTGTGTGCTTGGCAGGGGTACCTAGTTTAGCTGTTCACAAAGAGGAATTTACTACCGAGCTGATTAATAAAGCTTCGCACTGGTTAGCACAGCACTCTGGGTTCTCTGCCAGGGATTACCACAATATATTGATGGCGCGGAGGGTGGCCTGGAAAGGCCCCTCAAGGAAAACCTTTGAGGGAGATTGTATCATCATCTCAGTACGACACCCAGAGTTAGCATGGAAAATCCTCTTTGGAGCAGCTAAATCATTTTTCCCAGGCTAATGCATTAAATTACTCCCGCTGGGCTTTTTTTATAGACCCCCGTTGAGCAACTTGGAGGAGGAACCTCTTGAGGGGGTAGGCTTAACGAAGGAGGCTTGGGGCGACCACTGCTACTTACCAATTCTTATGGTCCCTTAGCGGACCAGAATGAGCTGGATTGACTTAATGAGACTGAAGTGACATATATTCAGTCGCCTCAACAACTAGGCCTTCACGCCAGGGTGTAGAGGTAGTCAGTGCCCCACTAGAAATTAAGCCCAAATGAGATTTTATTAGACCTTCTCCCTTATGTGCATCCCATGGCCAACCTCGATCCCCAGGTGAGGCCCCACACGTCTCTCCCTCTTTTAGCCTATCCTGGTAGTATTAACCACAATCCCGGTAGAGAACTCAGTCTTATCTCCTGGAACGTGGCAGGTTTGTCCTCCAAGTTTTCCGATGACAGATGGCTATCGTATATTAGGTCATAACAAAATCATATGTTTACAGGAAACCTGGGAGACAAAGAATAACAATTTTTTTCTAGAAGGGTACAAGACTATTTTCTGCCCAGTGGAAGACTCCATTGTGGGAAGAGCCAGTGGGGGGCTTATCACATTTGTTGATTTAGAACTTTGTAAGGACTTACAGATTTTAAAGTGGGATTCCCAGGTGTTTCAGGGTATAAAATTGTGCATGGGGAAAGCACTCCCAATTGTTATAATTAATTTTTACAACGCGAAGAGGGGAAGGGCCGGCCTTCCAATTTAAATGCTTTAAATAGTGCTTTAGACTTCCTAAAGAAGGAGGGTTTTGGGCACACAAACCTTATTTTAGTTGGGGATTTTAATTGTCACTTGTGTTTGTCTTTTGTAAAGAACCAGTTTACTGCACAGCCTTGCCCGCTCTCAGAGGATTTGCACATGGGGCGCACCACGGATGGGGAGGAGTTAAACAATCTTTTACTCACTCATAATTTGGTACACACCTTAGACCATTGGATCACCAGGCCTATCTCTCATTTGCCCCCGTCCTACAAAGGAAGGGGTTCTGCTACTATCATGGATTTTATTTTTGTGACAGCCCCCTTGGGCGTGGTTCCTGGTTCTTTTAATATAGAACATAACCCATTTAGTGACCACAGTCCACTGACATTCCTGCTGACGCGGTTGGGTATTCATCCAACGGGTCCCCGAAAGTCTCAAGCACTCCTAACCCCAATGGACCAGGGCAGTTGACTACGCTGGGTGAGTATAGATGTAAAGGCCTTCAATCATAGCCTCTTCTCTGGCTGTAAGCATGAGATAGGTTTATGTTTGGGTCTTTATACACAGAGTGAGGAAATTTTAATCTCGTTTTCCTCTATCGCCCAGGTAGTTTCTGGCTTTTCTACACAGACAGCAAGGCATGGCCAGGCTTCCCCTTCCTGGTTTGACCGTAAGTGCTCTCAGGCATCGAGGGGGTTTAAGGTAGCCCTGAAACATGTGCCCCGGGAGAAAGACAGAGTGACTTTGTGCTGGCGCAATTACAAAGAGACCCTGAAGGAGCGCAGGCATCAGTTGCAAAAGCAGGCATGGTAGGACCTAATTAAGCTGGCGAATTGAGGGACTCAACTCTATTCTGGAAGATCATTAATAGTCCCTGCTTTACTGAACCAGTCAGACCAACTTTGTGCCATCACATCACGCCAGGCCAGTGGGTATCTTATTTTGAAAAGGTATATAACGCATGTTTCTCCGTGGAAGCATGTGTAGATATACCTTCCAGCTTGGCTGTTTCCCCCATTAGCTTTTCTCTGGACGAGGTATATTCAAGTATTAAGTTGCTATCGCTAAATAAGGCCCCGGGCCCGACGGAATACCTCCGGACCTCTTTTGCGATAATATTGAGATCTGGGTCCCTATATTGACCCAACTCTTAAATGCGGCAGCCTCGAAGGGGATTGTTGGAAATGGGGGTCTCTAGTTGGCAATGGCTGGCGCCACTGTCCAAATAGGGACCCTTCTCCCCAAGTCAGGGCAAGTGGGCTACCCCCTTTGATAACCCCTGCTCAACCCTGTGGGAACGTAGCACGAGCAGCTAGGCCTATCTCAGAGGCAGTGTGTGAAGCATTTATGACCATGCACAATAAGGCAGTAACGACACCACAAAAGGACACAACTCAAGTAGGTATAGAAAAAATAGTATCTTTATCTAAGGTTTGGTACGAGACTCTCAGAAGCGTTTTAACCAGTCATCAGGCATGTAAACCATTAGGGACTTAAATAAAGGCAATACGTGTTCACCAGAACGTGGCAGTGACTGAGTTCAAGGCCTGGGCGTACGCAACCCGTTGCGCACCAGATACCTGCCGTTGGACGGGGACCCAGCACGTAGCTTCTCGAAGAAGCGGAGACGGTGACAGGCGGACTCCCAGCGACCACAGTTCTCGATGGCCGTGGTCCGCAAAGTGCACTCGCAGCGATTCGGGCACTCCGGGACAGGCGGGCCCTCAGCGGCAGCAGCACGTGGCTGCGGCGGCCCAGGCTGGTGGTGGCGATGACTCTCGTCGTGCAGCTCCGTGGTGGGCTCGCGGCGGCAGCAGCGCTCTCCTAGCTGCGGCGGCCCACAGGACGATTCACGATGGTGCAAGGTTGACAAAGACGTGGGCACTCAGCGGCAGCAGCTCTCTCTTAGCTGCGGCGGCCCACAGGACAAATCCCAATGATGCAAAGTTAGCAAGGGTGCCAGCACTCCGCGGCGGCAGCTCTCTCTTAGCTGCGGCGGCTCACAGGACAAATTACGAGGATGCAAAGTTAACCAGGGTGCGAGCACTCAGCGGCGGCAGCTCTCTCTTAGCGCGGCGGCTCACAGGCCATATCACGATGATGCACAGTTAGCAAGGGTGCGAGCACTCCGCGGCAGCAAATCTCTCTGAGCTGCGGCGGCTCACAGGACAAATCACGGTGATGCCAAGTTAGCAACGGTGTGAGCACTCAGCGGCGGCAGCTCTCTCTTAGCTGCGGCGGCTCAAAGGACAATCCACGATGTGGCACAATTAACACGAGTGCGGGCATCCAGCGGCGGCAGCTCTCTTAGCTGCGGCAGCCCACACAGTTTCAGCGCAGGTTCTGCAGGTTCAAATTTAAGGCGGGCACTCAGCGGTGGCAGCTCTCTCTTAGCTGCGGCGGCCCACACAGTTTCAGCGCAGGTTCTGCAGATTCAAATTAAGGCGGGCACTCAGCGGCGGCAGCTCTTTCTTAGCTGCGGCGGCCCACACAGTTTCAGCGCAGGTTCTGCAGATTCAAATTAAGGCGGGCACTCAGCGGCGGCAGCTCTCTCTAGCTGCGGCGGCCCACACAGTTTCAGCGCAGGTTCTGCAGATTCAAATTAAGGCGGGCACTCAGCGGCGGCAACTCTCTCTTAGCTGCGGCGGCCCACACAGTTTCAGCGCAGGTTCTGCAGATTCAAATTAAGGTGGGCACTCAGCGGCGGCAGCTCTCTCTTAGCTGTGGCGGCCCACACAGTTTCAGCGAAGGTTCTGAAGATTCAAATTAAGGCGGGCACTCAGCGGCGGCAGCTCTCTCTTAGCTGCGGCGGCCCACACACAGAGTTCACAAAGGTTACCAGTCCGCGTTCCTCACAGTAGAACTAGAGGTTCCGGATTACTCGACGGAGGCCTCACCTGCAAGTAGAATTCCTAGCGAAGGAATTCGGGCGTCCCTGAGACTTCAGCAGGAGGCGCTCTCAATTCAGGCCCTTGGGTAGTTTCTTCAGCAAGCTTGGTGAAAGTTTCAAAGTCCTTTCCTCTGTCCGCTCGGACAGAGTTTCGTCTTGACATCCAGAAGGAACACACTTGAAACAGGATTCAGCGCAGCGCTTTATACCTAGAAAGTCTTTGTTCTCTGCATTCACAAATCACTGCATCCAGTCAGAACCACTTCGGTGGGGTCGGGGAGCACTTGGTTTACGAGGCGACATCCTGCCCTTTGGGAATCTGGGGGTCTGCTATCAGACGCCCAGTGGGAGATGGAGCCATCATTCACCTTGCCAGGCACGGCCCTGCTCGGATCAAAGAGTCACCCCTCCCCATACTCTAAATGCCGATCTCTCTCTCCGGCCAGGTCTGACCCAGCTGGCCCTGCTGCTCCAAAACCAGACGGCTAATACACACGCTAGCAAAAGCCTACAGGAAAGCTTCAGACCAGAAAATACCTCGTTTCTAGTAGAGGCATTTTCGAACACGGGCTACGCTAATAATCCTTACTAATAGATGCATCTCCATGTTCTGAGCTTACACATATCAAATTCGACGTTCCTATCAGGTTCCTGGGGGCAGGGAGGATTAAGGCATGCAATACTCAGCCTGCACATTCTGGCCTATGAGAACGGGTGGCCTCGCAATAGTGAACAGTGAAATGGAGGGTAACTCGCTATTAGAACATGCTACACAGACATACTTTCAAAGCTGTTTCGGTGGGTAGCGCAAATCAGCGCTGCCGGCCCACCAGCAGTATTTGATCTATCAGCCCTGGGCACACGCAGTGCACTGATACTAGGGACTGACAGGTAAACCAAACGAGACAATTATGATTATTCCAATTCATACAGTTATCTTTACACAGGGAGCATTCGCGCTGTGTCACTGATTGGCAGTGGCACAGCGCCCAGAGCATCTAAATCCAGCCAACATAAAAGGTCAGAAGAGAAAAGAGGAAGGGAGACCCGCGCCAATGATGCCAGGTCTAACACACGTCCCCTCCAGCTGAAATGTGGGGAGAACTAACCATTCCCTTGGGAGTTCTCATCACTAAGGCAGAAGAACCTGGACAGACTTGGCGTGCTCTGTACCAGGGCGGTGTTCCACCGTGAAATCCATACCCTGTAGGGAAATGGACCACCTCAACAACTTGGGATTCTCACCCCTCATATGCATCAACCATCTAAGGGGCCTGTGGTCTGTCTGAACCCGGAAGTGAGTCCCAAACAAATATGGCCTCAGCTTCTTCAGCGCCCAGACCACAGCAAATGCCTCACGCTCAATTGCACTCCATCTCTGTTCCCGGGGAAGTAACCTCCTGCTTAGGAAGGCTACCGGTTGGTCTAGTCCCTCCTCATTGATCTGTGACAGAACAGCCCCTATACCATGCTCTGAGGCGTCTGTCTGGACAACGAATTCCTTTGAAAAGTCGGGCGCCTGAAGCACGGGTGCAGTGCACATGGCAGTCTTCAGGGCGTCAAAGCGTTCTGACAGGTGTCAGTCCAGTTTACCTTCTTTGGCTGCTTCTTAGAAGTCAGCTCAGTCAAGGGCAACAATGTTACCATATCCTTTGACAAACCTCCTGTAGTACCCCGTGAGTCCTAAGAAGGCTCTCACCTGCGTCTGAGTCTTGGGGGGTTCCCATGCCAGGATAGTTTCAATCTTGGGCTGAAGGGGCGCCACCTGGCCGCTCCCTACCTGGTGCCCCAAATACACTACAGAACCCTGCCCAATCTGGCACTTACTGGCTTTGATTGTGAGGCCTGCCTTCCGCAGTGCCATCAATACCTCCCAGAGGTGGCGCAGGTTGTCCTCCCAAGAGGAGCTAAACACTGCAATGTCATCCAGGTAGGCGGCACTGAAGTCTTCCAGCCCAACCAACACCCTGTTGACCAGCCTCTGAAAGGTGGCAGGGGCATTCTGCATTCCAAAGGGCATCACCCGGAACTGGTAGTGCCCATTGGGTGTGGAGAAGGCTGACCTCTCCTTTGCCCCCTCGGTCAAGGCGATCTGCCAATACCCAGACATCAAATCAAATGTGCTGAGGTATTTGGCAGCCCCTAACCAATCTATGAGCTCATCAGCTCTGGGGATGGGGTGTGCGTCAGTCTTCGTGACTGAATTGAGGCCCAATAGTCCACGCAGAACCGAAGTTCGGGGGTGGTACCAGGTGCTGCAGCTTTTGGTACCAGGACCACTGGGCTGGACCAAGGACTGCTAGAGGACTCAATCACCCCAAGGGCAAACATTTTGGTAACCTCATCCTTAATGTAGGCCCTTACCCGGTCAGTCACTCGGTAAGCCTTGTGCTTAATGGGAGGACTGTCCCCGGTGTCCACGTCATGGACACACCAATCAGTGACACTAGGTACCAGGGAGAACAGATCACTGAATTGCCCCACCAGGTGGCGACAATCACCCTGCTGCTCAGGGGTCAGTGTGGTGGAGAGGACCACACCCTCCACTGACCCATCTTGCTCCCCTGCACACAGGAGGTCAGGAAGGGGCTCGCTCTCCTCCTCCATCCCAGCATCTGTGGCCAGAAGCATGCCCACTTCAGACCTCTCAAAGTGGGGCTTCAGGCGATTAACATGCAGGACCCGCAAGGGGTTCCTGGGAGACTGCAAGTCCACCACGTAGGTAACAGGACTCTTGCGCTCCACCACCTCAAAGGGGCCGGTCCACTTATCCTGGAGCGCACAGGGCTCCACCGGGGCCATGACCCAAACCTTCTGTCCAGGCTGAAACTCGATCAGAGTGGCATTCTGATCATGCCAGCGTTTCATCTCTTCCTGGCTGGTTTCCAGGTTTGTCTCAGCAAGTTTCCTGAAATGCCGAGTCTGGTTCCTGAAGGCCAGCATGTAGCTAAACACATCCTGGGGATGTTTCCTGGGAGATTGCTCCCAGCCTTCCTTGACCAGGCTCAGAGGCCCTCTTACCGGGTGACCATAGAGCAGCTCAAAGGGACTGAACCCTAAGGACTTCTGTGGCACCTCACGGTAAGCAAACAACAGGCATGCTAAGAGGACATCCCACTTATGCCTCATGGGCTCGCCTAGGCCCATAATCATGCCCTTAAGGGTCCGGTTGAATCTCTCAACCAGCCCATTACCCTGGGGGTTTTAAGGAGTGGTGAACTTATACGTTACCCCACACTCCTCCCACAGAGACTTCATGTACTTGGAGATGAAGTTAGTTCCCCTATCGGACACCACCTCTCTGGGGAATCCCACACAGGAGAAAATCCCCATCAGTGCCCATCCCACCACGGGGACCGTCACTGTCCTGAGCGGGATGGCCTCAGGGTACCGGGTGGCATGGTCCACCAAGACCCAGAATGAACCTGTTGCCCATGGCTGTCTTGGGATCCAGAGGCCCCACAATATCAATGCCCACTCTTTCGAATGGGGTGCACACCACGGGAAAGGGCTGTAGTGGGGCCTTAATCTTCCCCCCACTCTTCCCACTTGCCTGGCAAGTCTCACATGTTCTGCAGTGAGCATCGGAGCTCCTGCGCATCTGGGGCCATTAGAAGTGGGTGACCAGCCTCTCAAAGGTCTTGGTCTGCCCCAAGTGTCCGGCCAGTGGCACATCATGAGCCAACCCCAGTAGGAAGGTCCTGAAGCGCTGGGGTACCACCAGCACACGGGCTGACCCAGGCTCAGCAACCTTAGGCTCGCTGTAAAGGAGGTCGTTCTCCCAATAGATCCAATGTGACCCTGTCTGGTCACCTACTGCCTGGGCGGCGGCCTGTCGCCGCGCCCCCTCAAGAGAAGGGCAGGTTCTCTGCTGCTCGCAAAATTCCTCCCTGGAGGGCCCCCCTTCCTGCTGCCAATGGGTCAGCTCCGGTAGGTCCCCCAGTTCGGCCACTTGTTCCCCTGTAGGTCCCAGGGCATCCCCCTCAAGGTCTGCTCCCTCCGGGACCGTGGGAACCGTGGGGGCCGGTTTCCGCGCCCCTACCCCTTCTCTGTGAGGCAGGGGCCTGGGCCATACTTTCAGGCTCCAGACCCTCCTGAACATCCTTCTCAGCTGTCATGGACCGAGTGGTCACACACGCCCACTGAGGCAACCCCAACATTTCCAAATGAGACTTTCTCTCCACCGTAGCCCACGGGGAGTTCTCCAGATCGTTGCCCAACAGACAGTCTATAGGCATGGCGGCCCTCACAGCCACTTGAAGAGTTCCTGTGACCCCCCCCACTCGAAGGGAACCTGAACCACTTCACACTGGCTCTCTGATTTGTCTGCTGACACTACGGGGCAGAATGCATGGGGGACAACTTGCTCTTTGGACACCAACCGGGAGCTGACAGCAGTCACACTAGCTCCGGTGTCCCTGAGAGCCTCCACCCTATGGCCATGGATGGTCACCCACTGCCGGTACTTCTGAGTGTTGGTCGGCAGTGTGGGGTTAGGGACCTTCTCGAAGTCCCCTAGCGAGACAAGGGTTAACTCTACGGGATCCCATCCACCTTGGACCTCCATTTCCTCCCCCCCCCAGGGCTACACTGGCAATCTGGTGGGATGGTGCACGGGGTGATGCACGAGGGGATGCATTGGGGCCCCTCTGGGGACACTGGGGATCATAATACCGGTGGCCCACTTGACCACACTTGAAACAAGTAAGGGGCCTCCTATGAACAGGCCTACCTGTCGGGGACACTGGCTTCTTCTCATGGGGAGGCTGGGACACCACTGCTTGGTTCCCTTGGGAATTACTTTGGGCCCTCTCTGGAACTCCCTCTGTTTACCCTTGTCCCCCCCACTTTTCTGCTGGGGACCCTGCCCACCTCGGGCGAAGTCTCCCACAAAACCTTTGCGGACCCGCGTGCTCACCCAGCGGTCCGCCTCCTCAGCAAGCTTCCTAGGGTTAGTCAGCTTGCTATCAATCAGGTGCTGGCGTAGCTCTGGAAAACAGTTACTGGACAAATGCTCCCACGCAAACAAATACAATTGCTCGAAAGTTTCCACTTTGCTACCTTTTACCCAGCGATCCATTGCTCTGCAGAAAAAAGACACATATTCAACCCACGTGGTACCCTCTAACTTCTTACAGGTCCTAAACCTCTGCCTGTACATTTCTGGGGTCAAACCATAACGGGTCATCAAAGCTTCTTTCATATGGGCATACACCATCCTGCTCTCCTCAGGCAGGTCCAACAGGGTATCCCTACCATCACTCACAAAGCGCCCCCACAATCCCGCTCCCCAATCCTGCTCAGGGACCCGGTGGGACACCATTGCTATCTGCGGCAAACCATTGCCCAATATCCTCACTCTTGTGAAAATCCTTAATGACATCCTTAGGAATATAAACTCTACTCTCAGGAGTTACTAACAGTATGCTGCCACCAGAGGGGGAGACCGGGACACTCCTCGCCCTGATCTCTATCTCCCTCAACATTCTCTCATGTTCCATTCTCATTTTCTCAAGTTCAAATGACAATCGATTTTTCTCAATGTCTAACTTCTTACTCTCAAGGTCCTTCTGACCTTCCAATTTAGCCATCTCCAAACTATGCCTCCTATCTCTCCCTGTCCTCCAGCTCTTCTGGGGTCAGGCTCCTTTGGGATACACTAGTACCTGGATTGGAGGGTGTTCTATCTCCCCCCTCTACTGCGTCATCCGGCTGCCCTCCAGCATTCTCTTCCTCATCCACAGCGGACTCTCTCGCTTCCCACCAGGCCTTCAGCGCCTTGTGGTACTCCTCCTTCCTAGAGAGACCTATCACGGGGACTGCGAAGTGCTTACAAAATGACTTCAGCTGTTTGGCAGTATAGGTATCTAAACTTCCCTCCTCAAAGGCGAGATCCTCCGAAGCATTGGAGGTTGGCTTTCCCATGTTAGCAGTACTCATGGCTGCGATCAACAATTCAATACTAAACAACCAACTAAAAAAAAATTCGGAGAGAGAAACAAAATCCGCGCGCGTCTGCGCTTTGGTCTGTACTCACTAGTGGTGTCTACCAGTTATTGTACGTGGATCATAAATGCAAGTTCTGATCCTCACCGTTGACCGCCAATGTTGGAAATGGGGGTCTCTAGTTGGCAATGGCTGGTGCCACTGTCCAAATAGGGACCCTTCTCCCCAAGTCAGGGCAAGTGGGCTACCCCCTTTGATAACCCCTGCTCAACCCTGTGGTAACGTAGCACGAGCAGCTAGGCCTATCTCAGAGGCAGTGTGTGAAGCATTTATGACCATGCACAATAAGGCAGTAACGACACCACAAAAGGACACAACTCAAGTAGGTATAGAAAAAATAGTATCTTTATCTAAGGTTTGGTACGAGACTCTCAGAAGCGTTTTAACCAGTCATCAGGCATGTAAACCATTAGGGACTTAAAAAAAGGCAATACGTCTTCACCAGAACGTGGCACTGACTGAGTTCAAGGCCTGGGCGTACGCGACCCGTGGCGCACCAGATACCTGCCGTTGGACGGGGACCCAGCACGTAGCTTCTCGAAGAAGCGGAGACGGTGACAGGCGGACTCCCAGCGACCACAGTTCTCGATGGCCGTGGTCCGCAAAGTGCACTCGCAGCGATTCGGGCACTCCGGGACAGGCGGGCCCTCAGCGGCAGCAGCACGCGGCTGGGCGGCCCGGGCTGGTGGTGGCGATGACTCTCGTCGTGCAGCTCCGTGGTGGGCTCGCGGCGGCAGCAGCGCTCTCCTAGCTGCGGCGGCCCACAGGACGATTCACGATGGTGCAAGGTTGACAAAGACGTGGGCACTCAGCGGCAGCAGCTCTCTTAGCTGCGTCGGCCCACAGGACAAATCCCAATGATGCAAAGTTAGCAAGGGTGCGAGCACTCCGCGGCGGCAGCTCTCTCTTAGCTGCGGCGGCTCACAGGCCAAATCACGATGATGCACAGTTAGCAAGGGTGCGAGCACTCCGCGGCAGCAACTCTCTCTGAGCTGCGGCGGCTCACAGGACAAATCACGGTGATGCCAAGTTAGCAACGGTGCGAGCACTCAGCTGCGGCAGCTCTCTCTTAGCTGTGGCGGCCCACACAGTTTCAGCGCAGGTTCTGCAGATTCAAATTAAGGCGGGCACTCAGCGGCGGCAGCTCTCTCTTAGCTGCGGCGGCCCACACAGTTTCAGCGCAGGTTCTGCAGATTCAAATTAAGGCGGGCACTCAGCGGCGGCAGCTCTCTCTTAGCTGCGGCGGCCCACACAGTTTCAGCGAAGGTTCTGAAGATTCAAATTAAGGCGGGCACTCAGCGGCGGCAGCTCTCTCTTAGCTGCGGCGGCCACACACAGAGTTCACAAAGGTTACCAGTCCGCGTTCCTCACAGTAGAACTAGAGGTTCCGGATTACTCGACGGAGGCCTCACCTGCAAGTAGAATTCCTAGCGAAGGAATTCGGGCGGCTGATGGGGTGAAGTCTAATGTCCCTGAGACTTCAGCAGGAGGCGCTCTCAATTCAGGCCCTTGGGTTGTTTCTTCAGCAAGCTTGGTGAAAGTTTCAAAGTCCTTTCCTCTGTCCGCTCGGACAGAGTTTCGTCTTGACATCCAGAAGGAACACACTTGAAACAGGATTCAGCGCAGCGCTTTATACCTAGAAAGTCTTTGTTCTCTGCAGGCACAAATCACTGCATCCAGTCAGAACCAGTTCGGTGGGGTCGGGGAGCACTTGGTTTACGAGGCGACATCCTGCCCTTTGGGAATCTGGGGGTCTGCTATCAGACGCCCAGTGGGAGATGGAGCCATCATTCACCTTGCCAGGCACGGCCCTGCTCGGATCAAAGAGTCACCCCTCCCCATACTCTAAATGCCGATCTCTCTCTCCGGCCAGGTCTGACCCAGCTGCTCCAAAACCAGACGGCCAATACACACGCTAGCAAAAGCCTACAGGAAAGCTTCAGTCCAGAAAATACCTCGTTTCTAGTAGAGGCATTTTCGAACACGGGCTACGCTAATAATCCTTACTAAAAGATGCATCTCCATGTTCTGAGCTTACACATATCAAATTCGACGTTCCTATCAGGTTCCTGGGGGCAGGGAGGATTAAGGCATGCAATACTCAGCCTGCACATTCTGGCCTATGAGAACGGGTGGCCTCGCAATAGTGAACAGTGAAATGGAGGGTAACTCGCTATTAGAACATGCTACACAGACATACTTTCAAAGCTGCTTCGGAGGGTAGCGCAAATCAGCGCTGCCGGCCCACCAGCAGTATTTGCTCTATCAGCCCTGGGCACACGCAGTGCACTGATACTAGGGACTGACTGGTAAACCAAACGAGACAATTATGATTATTCCAATTCATACAGTTATCTTTACACAGGGAGCATTCGCGCTGTGTCACTGATTGGCAGTGGCACAGCGCCCAGAGCATCTAAACCCAGCCAACATAAAAGGTCAGAAGAGAAAAGAGGAAGGGAGACCCGCGCCAATGATGCCAGGTCTAACAGGGATGATGCCCTCCTGGTCCACCGCTATAATAGTACCAATTTTTTAAAAAGGGGATAAGGATAATCCACAATCTTATTGCCCGATCTCACTTATCGATGCTGTAGTAAAGGTCGTGGGTCGGGTCCTCTTATCTAGATTGTCCCTGTGGGCCACAGACAACCAGATTTTATCGGATGTCCAATTTGGATTCCGCGAAGGCATGTCAACCACAGCCCAATGTCTCAATCTTTATCTTTTGACACCTAAATACACACTGACACAACCGGGCGCCTTGTATATAGCCTTCATGGATCTTATGTCCGCTTTTGATCGAGTTAACCAGACTAAGTTGTGGGATATTTTAATTTCCTTGGAAGTGGATCCCTGCGTTGTTCATTTACTCACATCACTCCATGCCCAGACGACAGCGGCAGTGAGATACTCACATGAGGGGGCCCACACAGGTCATTTTAATTGTGCGCCAAGGCTGTATTTTAGCTCCATTTTTATTTTCGGTATATATTAATGGCCTTGGCTATTGGCACTTCAGTCGGATTCCCCTAGAGTGGGTAGGAGAACTCTGCCAGTTTTACTCTATGCCGATGATGCAGTGCTTATGGCCCGTACGGCTCAGGGTCTGCAGGTTTTAATAGACGGCTTTGTTGCTTTTATGGACAGGCTGGACCTGTCTGTCAACTTTACTAAGTCCTATGTATTAGTTGCTGGTCCCCGGGGGCTTCGGATGAACAGTTTTAAAGCTGGTCACCATATTCTCTCTAAGGACCCGGCCTTTCCCTACCTAGGAGTGTTATTTGATGACCGATTACAGTGGAGAGCCCTCTTAGAGGGGAAGCTGAGCGAGCGGAATAAATCTGTGGGGGCTATTACCAGCTCTGCTAGTAGACTGGGCTCATGGGCACCTGAGGTTATTTTAAAACTGTACAAGTCCAAAAGCATCGCAAAAGTTTTATAGGGCAGTGAAATCTGGTGGTATGTTCCCTCCCACAGGTTACAGGTGGCTGAAAACAAGTTTCTGCGCCGGATCTTGCGAGTCCCCCACGGTACGCCAGCCTGGGCCGTGCTGAGGAGCTAGGGGTTGATTATCTGGTGGATAAAATAGCTATTAAACCCGTACTGTGTTGGATAAAGATATGGACATGTGAGGAAAAGGGTTTAACCCACCTGATTCAATCGGATTGTTTAGCCTTTGAACGTGGTAATAAAATTCCATGGATACGATATGTAAAGGAGTCTTTTCAGCCTATAGGTAGGCCGGACATTTTCTTTGCACAGGACACTTTATGCCCCGGGGATGTTAACGTTACAAAAGACTTACACCATAAATTTTCCACTGCGCATCGTGAAAATACTGAGCTTAGTAAACCCACAGTGAGGTCTTATGCTATGTTAAAGTCTGTGTTGGGTATGGAACCATACCTTTTCGCACTAACTAGCGCTCATGATAGATTTTTAATCACACTTTTTAGATTTAATCAATTTTACCATCTTTTAGCATCCCAGGCTGGATTTCTTCCCTTTACTCTAAGAGGTCCTTGTGGCTGCGATCTTAGATCTCCACAGGGCACGCTTCACTTTGTCTTACTGTGCAAATTGTTCTATTTGCCAAGGAAATGTTTCTCCGGCCCCTGTTAAACAGCTTGAAGTTTAGGCAGGCCAAAGTGGCACTTTTGCACTTACAGTTGCTACCAAATCCCTATGCCCTTTGTGCAGTGATAAGCTTTCTGCGGGCCGCTCACAGATCTAGGCTCTCTAGAATCGATTGATCTCTGAATGGCCTGCATCCATGATGTTACTTTTAGCGCGATGGTGCATATAGTTTTAAACCCTTAGAGCTTTATTAATCTGTACTGTTTTAAATGCTGGTGATGTTTTAGTTGTTTGTAATGTATTTATACTATGCTGTGTTTTCTTTTATATTGTATGATTGTATTATTGTATCTTTTATGGACGCTCTTGCATCCGAATAAAGAATGAATTACTTACTACTCCCAACATCACCACCTACTTTACATAGTGCCCGTAAATCACCCACACAGCATTCCACGACTTACAACTCACACTGTATATGTTACAATAAACCCTACCCATCCACCTGAATCTTTCACCACCTATAAGGTGTACATTACACTCTACATTTAACCAATATCCCCTAAAACCAACAGTACCTATACCCAGCAGCACCAACACCCTGCATCACATACTACTTTACATTTTAAATATTGCACACACTAGTCTTCCCCATACACATCATACAACATCATACACCCTACACCAAAAAGTGTACTACCTATCCCTTCACTCTGCCTACACAACTACACCATGACCAAGACCCCATATAGCCTACATCACCTGATCCACACAAAAATTACACCTTACACTACATAAAGCACATTCTGTAAATGCACAAACACATTCACACACTATATGTCCTCATACCCTAAACAAACAATATGATATAGGTTCAATATGACTTACTTTCTGCACCTCCTAGATTCTACATCACCTATATTATCTCTCAAATCTCCAACCACCACACCTTCCACTACAGACCTACACCACCATCTAACCCCCATATCACTTGCAGTCTACAATTCATGTACCACTCACAGACATATCATAGATACGTCTATATCACACTCTAAATATATGCGTACATCGGCACTAAGTAAACCGCCACATACATCTACACTGCCACATTCACCTATTCTTTCACAGTCTATAATAAAAGCACATTTCTTATGGTTACCAACATATGAATATCATTTTTAAGCAAGGGTTTCATAACCGTTTACTCAAAGCACTGCAAACAGTACAATTATATTCTGATTGTACCAATTATTGCTTACTGACCAGTGGTACTAAGGCAAGCTTTAATAAACCACAGCTGCCATTCAGGCACTTTTTTTTAATTTCAGCTACTCCAAATGTATTTTCCCCAGATTTGTGAATGAGAAATGTGCCTAAGGTATTGGTCAGCACAGTGTGGCTGATCTGCTGATGTCTACCTTGTCATACAGCTTTAAATTGGGATAATAGGACAGGATGGATTTCCTGAGCCTACAGTTTACAGGAATAATTTGTCAGAATAAAATAAGCATTGGCAAAGAGAATAAATCTTACAGTTGATTTATGGTGGCACATAAAACATTTGAAGCACTGTAAAAAAAAAAAAAGGCTTCTTATGTCTAAACGTATGATAAACAATATTCACAATTTCAGACCTTGACATTGTGGTGCTGGTTGCCACATTTGGCTTTGCCAATGCTGATACTTTTAAATGTGCAATCATTGGCAACGGAAATGGTGTCAACTGGCCAAGTTATAACTATAGAAAACATTGTTTTCTATGCTTCAAAGTATAGAACACATTGTTATCTTTATCCTGTAATTTCAAAATGGGTACATGTGTACCTGCCATAGTAACCCAGGAGGGTTGTGAGAGTTTGTGTTGTCAGTCGCATGTGAATATGCTTACAGCAGAGAATGTATTCTTGCTTTGGTTAATACAGAAAATCCTTCATTCATTATCCGTATTGTCAGAAATGGTTTTATTAATGTCGGAGGGGGGTGCCCCTGCCAACTCAATAAAACCCCATCCGGTTAGGTCACAACACAGTTCTGAGAGAATTTCTGCTCAACCCCTGGTAGCTATGGCACAAGCAACAGGCAATCCCCAGAGAAGTTTAAGCAGTGCCAATGATTTTAAAGTAAAGAACACAACACAAGACAATTCCCAAAAATACTTTAGAAAAAAAAGAGAAAATGTAATGAAAAAGTCAAGCACTATGGAAAAGCAACAATTTCCAGTGCACTGGGACCTAGGTACAATTTCAGGCCAACTGTGATGGAGCAGAAGTTGGATATACCAAGCAGATTGTCCCGGTCAAAGGTTTTACCTTCAGTCTTAATCTCCAGCTGCTGGGAAAGCTTCTACTGGTCAGTCCAGCAACCTCTACCTTCTCAAGTCAGGCTTCTGTGCACCAGGTCTCTTTCCAGCCAGGTTTCCTGCAGGGTCTTGTCCTCTTTAGGTAGGTGGGCCCTCTAAGAGACAGGGGTCCTTCTGCTTTTTTGTGTTCCTGAAGCAGGTAAACAGGAGGCCAACGACTTGGCCCTTGGAGGGCAGTTCCAGTTCCTGAGTATCAGCAGGATTCACGAGCCCTCCAGTCCACTTTTTCCAGCAGGAGCCAAGAGTAAGAGGTCAGAATTCTTCTTCCAACAGGGCCTTCTTATTCAGATGGAGTTTTCCTAGGTACAGGAATCTTCTGCGGAGATGGTAATGGAAGTGCAATATTTAACCTGTGCACTAACCAGTGATTGGAGGAATTCTCCTGCCCAATCTTCGAAATTTTCTCACAGTCTCCTTCTTATTTGCTGTACTGTAAAGTTACCCAGGAGTCCCCATTTCAAGATTTCTTGACCCAGCTGCTGCCAGGCAGGTCTATCTTCAGTTTCATGACCACTCCCCTATCTGACAAGGTCATACCTGGTTTCCCCTGCTATTGTGGCTGGAGCTTAACTGTCTACGAGGATCTTGGAATGAATAGAAGAAGCCCTCATTGGCATCTCTAAATTAAAAGAGGCCCTTTGTTCTACCCAACTGTTCCTGTTCTCTCTCTGATAGCTAATTCCTGCTAAGTGGTCAGCATTTAACAGCCTTTGGCCTTTCCTAGACCCAGAGGCAAGTTATTGTCTTCTGAGCCAAAGTCATTACCTCATCCATCTTGAGATGTGTACTCCAGCTCTGGAAGTGTTATAGATGCCAGAACTGGTTTTAAGCCAGTTCTTGCTCAGGCAGCCTAAAGTACATTTTTACAAAGTTACTTTTCTGCTTAAGTTATCAAAAATATTATTATTTCCCTTTCAAGTCAAATTTTAAACTCTAAGGAAGGAGTAACTTTGAAGCAATTGTGTTGCTCTTTCCTCAGCATGGGTTGAAAATAAAGATTTTAATTCTACCTTGGCCTTTTAGAGAAATGTCTAGCCAGGGCTACAAAGTGAGATATCTTTTGGCTCATATTTCATTGTAAGGGCACACTTACTCCAATATGTAGTGTACCCTATTTTATATGTTAGCACCCTGCCCTGTGGGATTGCAAGGCACACTTTAAGGGTGACTTATGAATATTTAAAAATAGTCTTTTTCTCACCTGCCAAATTCAGTTTTCACTGCCATGTCACTTTAGTGCATTAAAACTTCAGCCTAGCCAGAGTACAGTAGTGCTCCTGCAGACATATGTTTTTGTCACATATGTGGGTGGTGTTAATATACTCTGCGGCCCACATATGACATTTAACTTTCCATGCCATAGATGTACTTTAGGCACCATTTAGAATGGACTCATAGGTACGTTAAGTGGGCCAAATAGGAAGTTCCAAATTACAGCACCTGTTTTGGAGCAGAAGCACAGGCACTTTACTACAATTTAGCTGTGGTAAAGTGCACAGACTTCTAAAGCCAGCAAAAATAGGATCCAGAAAAATTTGAAAAATATGGGGTGACATGTAGAAAAAGGCAAATTTGCTACAAATATTAAAAAAATACAACTCTTCATCAGCACGTGTTCTCACAGTTAGATTACTGTGATGCTATTTGATAGTGCCTACTGTTAAAAAACATATAAATATGCACTATTGCAAAATCATACTGTTAGAACTGAGGGAACAAAGCATTTGACCATACTCTCACCAAAAAAGGAAGACCACCATCACCATCCAGCCTTTCACAAGTTCTACTAATAAATATGTTTCACCTTTGATGGAATTGTTCCTGTTTTTGAGAGGATTTTTTCAGTACCAGGTGCAGAATACATATCGAATGTCATGGGTCAAGGAAGCTTTGGTTGTCAGAGTGAGACCTAGCAACGTGATTTCAGGAGCTTAGGTGTGGAATGAAGTTTGATGAAATGCCTGTGGTTAATGAAGCAGGAAGAAGATAAACCATATGAGCTTTTTATGTGCTCGGAGTAACTAGAGTATGACTCATGATTAGTGCAAACAAAAGTTATATCAACAGCTTCTGAGAACATGCCTACATTGTTTTCAAGCCTAGTTGTTTGGATTAAACTTGCAGTTTTTTTTTCTTCCAGAAATGGCACGATGATGACTTGCTTAATGTTGACCAGAACATTAAGCAAGTTTCTTTCTTGATGGACTGTGTGGCTTTTTAAGTGTTTGATTGGAGTGATAGTGTTAGATGAGCCACTTTTGTCTATACTTTTGATTAATTTCTTTGTGATTGTTTCTGGAATCAATCTAAGAGAATAGTATTGTTTGTTGTAGATGGTATGTTATATTCAGTGTTGTTTTATGCTTATTGCTGTGAGGAGTTACACTGTTCCGTTGAAGGTCCTCGTTGATTTTCATGATCATATTGAATAAAAAGGTGGACAGTTTGTTGACATTTGTTTGGGTTCCGTTTTGCTGTGTGGTATGGGCCAGAAGTGCTTGAAGACTGGTAGGTCTTTACAAGTTTCTGCATTTTAGGTCATCTAAACATTTCTCAACTACTGACAAGACAACTCAGGTATGGGAGAGTGTTTCTTCAACTGCATCCATTTACAGTTTACCTACACATTAAAGTCCCAGAGCCATACAATAGTTTGATTGTAGTACTGTTTTTCATGTATGAAATGTTTCTTTTAAAGTAGACTTTTAGAGGGGCGTGGCCAAGATGGCGGCGAGCTAGGACGCTGTTTCTTCGCTCCCACCCGCCGTCAGCCCAGAACCGCGATTCCCGCCGTCCAGGCCGTGCACAAAGGGCCGAATCCGACCGAATCCTGTCCCCTGATAAGTCCGCTACGGTTTGGGTGACTTTGAAGCGGCAGCATCGCCTAAATAGAACGCCTGCCCAGACGCGGAGCTCCCCGGGGCTCGCGCGGCCGCTGGAGCCGGCGTGGCTGCAGGCCTCTGCAACCTGAGGCTCTGCGACCTGTAAGAGCACCCTGGAGCTGGCCCCCGGTGTGGCGGTACTGCACCAACAAGCCCGCTCAGAGTGAGCGCCGAGTAATGGAGTGGCTGAAAGCGGAGGTAGCAGCTGAAGCAGGTGGGGCTGCGAGCCTGCGGGGCCTGCGCTCGGCGGCCTACACTGGCGTCGGACGGCCGGTGCTAGATTTAGCGGTGCTGCCCTCCCGGGTCCACACAGTGCCGGAGGAGCAGACTGCCTGCTGAGGAATGGAGAGGCCGGGACCAGATGAAGCGAACGTGGGTGCGGGCCTACGGGGCCTGAGTCTGGCAGCCTATGCCAGCGGAGGTGGGCGGGAGCCCGGCCTAGTAATACCACACTGCTGGGCCTCGCTCGGGAGGAGGCGTGGGCCCCGGTGAGAGATGGCCCTGGCAGAACCTACAACGCACTACGAGGCGCCATGGCGAAGAAATCCGCAGACTACTGCTAGAGAGCAGAAGGTGCAGGAGTGTATTGAGCTCACGGAGCGAGAGTGGCAGTCCTCCAACCCGGAGAGCAGGTCGGATTGTACCGGGATGGGACCGACTTGTCCCAGCATAACGAGGTGAGAGGCACAGAATACACACGGCGGGGGCCTGTGACCCGGAGAACAGCAGTATCGCGCGGCAGGGGGGGCTGCAGAGATGAAGGCGCTGATCCCTGATCCCCTCGCAGCAAGATAGAAAAGAGAACCGCCCGGCATAACGCGCCAGAGGGATCCCGGAGACAGCTTGCAGTCAGGCCCCCTCCACCACATAGACGCAGCCTACGCAGAGCACCCGCATAAACGCAAGTGGCCCTTGAAAGTGGGACATCAGGGATCCCCAGCCTCACCAGAGGAAAGTAAGGCAATAGCCGTCCATTGGATTTATCTTGAGGGCACCAAGCGTGACTCCCTGGGCTCTCGGACCCTGGGATGGCACCCGCGGAATGACGAGCCCATCGGAACTTAACCGGCTCAGGCTGAAGCGCATTATTCCCTGGGAGGGAACTGTAAAGGGCGGCCCTGATAATATAATTTGTGGAGCCAAAGCGGACCTCGACGGGTGCCGGAAGTGCGACGGGCTTTTGAAGTGGGGCCCGGTGCCTTCGCATCCTAGACCTGGCCGCCCCGTGACCCATGACGGACCGATCTGGCCCTGATAAGGAGACCACGAGGAAGTTTTTTCTCGGCCATAGCAAGTTGGGATGTTGAGATAAACGAATACCGGGCCTACCTGGGACATACGACACCTGAGGCCAGAGCTGAACCTACTTGAGTGGGGACACAACAGGCTGGTCTGGACGACTCGCCCAGGGATGGGCGAGTCGTCCTTTGCGCATTGTCGCTCCTCGGAGTGCCGGGCCTTGGGGCATCGATTTGACGTAGAGGGGGTGCTCTCCTTCCCGCAAGTCAAATCTGACTACGGACTCCCTGAATCAGAAAGGTTGCACTATCTGCAACTTCGACACTGGGTACTACAGCCGCACTATAGGCCACATGCACAGAGACATCTCACACCCTATGAAAAATGGCTTATAACGAGGACATCAGACAAGAAACTAATCTCGGATCTCTATAAAATGCTACTCGCATGACACACACTAGCATACAATGCAGGCCGCATTCGCTGGGAGAGGGACCTGGGAAGGGAACTGAACAGTAAAGAATGGGAGGGCGTATATCATAGGGCACGGCACACAGCAAGCAATATGGGACTGACTGAAACGCTAACGAAGTTAGTTACCTATTGGTACTACACACCAGAACGCCTACACAAGGCAGACCCCAAACAAAGCGCAGAGTGCTGGCGAGGGTGTGGAAAGCAGGGAACGCTGGTTCATCTTTTGTGGGAATGCGAATACTTACAACAATACTGGTCTCAGATACTGGATGAGGTTGACACATATCTAGATACTCAACTGCCGAGATTCCCAGCCTATGTACTTTTGGGAGAACCTAACCCATTAACATATCCCCGTAAATCCAGACGAGGCCGTCAGATAGCGATTGCCTTGGGATCAGCTGTTCAAAATATCCTGATTCACTGGAGAACCCCTCGAACCCCTACCCACACAGGTTGGCTCCAGCGCTTATGGCATGTACTGGGGATGGAGAAGATAACCCTTACACTGGCAGGGAAGGGCCCGACCTTTGGGGATCTTTGGCAACCGTTCCTGGCACTACTCACACCAGAGTTCCGCGAACTTACGTGCCCTAAATATTTACGCCTCCTACGCCTACCAGAAACTAACACCTCGGTTGCCCAAGACACGAGCCAACAAGAAACGTCACAGGCCTAGACAAATGAGACTATAGAAGTTGCAGTGAACGGGGTGGGGATGGGGGGGCTATATGGTTTTTGCTTTATTCTCTTTGGTTGGTTTTATCTATACGCTAATTGCAAGGGGCTAAGTATAGCCCATGACACAGCATAAACTTCAAAGCAAAATTGTTTGTCTGTCGAGAAATTTCAATAAAGAGATTTAAACCTAAAGTAGACTTTTAGGCAATAATTTGTAATTATAATATGCCCTCTTTTGTAATTGGAATTATATGTCCTCTTATTTTTTCACATTTTCTTCACTCTTTTTGCTTGGTAGAGTACTTCCAGCCTTCTACTCCTATTGATTCACATAAATTGTGTCACGAGACCTGTAGATTAAGCTTCAGGCAGATGTCAGCCTCTTTTCCTGTTAAGCTTTGGAGGCATCAGATAATGTGAAGTCCTGTTAGTTTTTCCCTGAGCTAGAAAGAACCAAGAAACATTGGACTCATACATGGGATATTTTCAAGTACAAGAAGCCAGTCTGTCACTTTGCCAATACACTGTCTGTTGCCCAGCATAGGTTTGTTGTGCCTCATAAAGTTTTTTAAGGCCTGGCCTCCCTTTGTCCTCTATTTTTCAGAATATAGAGGACAAATCCATGTGCCCTCTTACTTGAGATTGTCCTCACTGAAGAGATACAATACACAAACATTGATGACTGTGGCAGATGTTGTTAATATAGAAGCTGGGTTTTGTGATGTCCTCGGTTCCAACCCTAGCCACCACTTCCCTGGAGTGGCTATTTTATCACTGTGAGTCTGTGTGGATTCTGGAATAAGTACCATTCCCACTGTTTTTTTATAACTTTATTTGTAATTTTGTGAGAGATCATTCGTTTAATTAAACACGGGTACATTATTACAGCACATGTAGGCAATCTGTACATCTGATAACATAATACACAATAGGTAGCGGCCACGGCTCAGATATGAAACATGAAACATTAGCAGTTGGTATCCAAAGGAAAGTTGCAGCAGAACAGTCAAATACTTAGATACATCAGTCATGTCAAAACAAGAACATTTTGCAAAGGCTAGTGTCAATGTGCATAGCGTGGATTAAGTCTAGTGTAGTAAATGTGTAAGCCAGTGTACCTATTTTGCAGACACAGAGGGGCCTTCTTCTGCAAGGATGGGTTTGTCCTCGTCAATCGGACCCTCTCTGAGGCGCAGCCAAACTGTGAAGGGGTCCCAGATGTTCTTAGGACGAGACGCTGTGGGCATTAGATCCCAATAATTGGCTAACTGTTCCTGACAATATACTGCATCCTGTATCCATGTTTTTACTAGCGGTTTAACCGGGGATCCCCAGTGTATGGCCAATCGGCGGCGAGCAAGGATCAGCAACATTGCGATTAGGCGGCGGCATTCTAACTTAGATTGTTCCACATAACCTAGCAGCATGACCAATGGAGAACACCCCAATGGCTGGCCAGTAATGGTACCAATTACAGTCGACACCTCCTCCCAATACTGAGAAACGACAGGGCATTCCCAGGCTACATGTAAAAAGGCAGCGCCTTCGCGCCTACACTTCCAGCAGTTGGACGTGGTACGTAGACCTATTTTAAATAGTTGTAGTGGGGTGCGGTAATAACGGTGAAGGAATTTAAAATGTATTAATCGCAGCTTATAGTTGGGGGATAGGTGTTTCATTTGTGAGCAGCAAAAGGACCATATGTCATCTGTAAGTTGGTCCGGAGATCCTCGCGCCACTGCCGGAGGGCCCCGGGGTCTGTCCATTGCATGTACGATTGTGTATAAGTGTAAAGTCTGGTGACCAGTTTCCTTGGTGACGGTGAGGCCAGTAAGTTAGCTAGAGGATGTAATGTGGGGGGGGGAGCCGGAAAGGAAGCGTGTCGTTTCTTGCAGGCAGCTTTAAATTGATGAAATAGTAGTCTCTCCAAAATTGGTATAGAGTCGCCCGTTTGTGTGACAGGCTCAGGCAAAAACGACCCATTGTTTTAATTCCCATATTATGAGCCCTGTCAATAGCTCCGTTGTCCTGCAAAAAGGGGAAGTGGGGATGATATGCCAGCGGCACCGAAGGAGCATATAGCAGAGGCACTCGAGCGCTTCGCCTCAGGTCCTCCCAGGCCCATCTGATCATCTCCACAGTATTAATTTCGTTTGGGGTCCTGCGATAGGGGTAGTACACAGCTGTATGCAACGGAATCAGATCCGCAATATCTCGCTCCGTCGCCACATGCGGCTGGAATGGAGTTGGATAAATCCAGTAATGTAAAAATTGGGCTTGCGCACTTAAGGCGTATAACTCAAAGTCGGGGGCTCCCAGGCCGCCTCTAGATAACGGACGCGTTAGGATGTCCCAACTTACTCTGGGCTGGCCTCCCACCCAAACCATAGAAATCGCAGCAGAGCATAGCTGTTTAAAAAGGCCTGCGTTAGAGGGACAGGAATATTCACAATAAATATAGAAATTTAGGGAGGACTATCATCTTTAGTATTGCTATCCGACCTGCCAACGACAGAGGAAGGGCGGACCAGAATTTAATTCTGTCCATGAACCAGTCGAACAGTTTCCCAAAATTTAGGCTCCAGATGAGTTGTAGGTCTCTACTGAGCCATACTCCCAGATATTTAACTGCTTCCTCTTCCCACTTCAGCGGGAAGTCCAAGGATTTGTTTAAAGGAGCGGCAGTTAAAGATAGTATGGAGGATTTTCTCCAATTTATGGTAATACCAGAGAGGCCACCAAATCTAAGCAGTTCCCGCAGCAATGGATTTAGGTTGTCATCTGGGCGCCTGACATATAGGGTGATATCATCAGCATACATAGAGGTGATGAGATTACGGTCCGTAAAAACTAGTCCCCGCGACGAGTGGTATTGTCGAATTTTCGCTGCCAATGGCTCCATTGCTATTGCAATTAGCAAGGGGGAAAGCGGGCACCCTTGCTGGGTACCGCGAGAGATCTCAAATGCATCCGAGATGAGCCCATTGGCTAGTAGGCGGGCCGTAGGCCTTGTATAAAGTAATTTGATGAGTTTGATAAAGTTGAGACTCAAACCCAGTCTAGAAAGTATAGTAAAAAGGTATGACCACTCTAAAGAGTCGAATGCTTTGGTTGCATCTAAAAAAACTGCCGCAGCTGGGAGCTTAGGTTCGATTTGATGTAAGACCGAAAAAAAGGTTCGGAGATTGTGGGCCGTTGATCGTCCCGGTATAAATCCAGACTGATCAGGTCTGGCGATAAGGGACATCAGTGGTTGGAGCCTGTTGGCTATAAGTTTAGCTAAGATTTTAGTGTCCACATTTATCAGGGATAAAGGCCTGTATGAGTCACAATTTATTGGTGGTTTGTCTGGTTTTAAGAGAGTGATGATAACCGCCTCTCTCATTGATGGGGGGAGGATCCCCGTCTCTAATGATTCCTGATAGACATCAAGAAGGCGGGGGGCAAGTACCTCGACGTAGGTCTTATAAAAAAGCGTGGTCAATCCGTCCAGTCCAGGTGCCTTACCCGAAGGGAGGCCTCTGATCACCTGTGTGATGTCCTCTAAAGTGAATGGGAGATCTAAATATTCTCTATGTTCAGGACTTAGCCATAGAAGCTGTAAAGAGTCTAAATATTCCGTTAGGTCAGCGGGAGTGGATTTTTGCGTTGTGATATAAAGGGTTGAATAGTATGTAGTCAGGTGAGCGTGTGTGTCCGATTGGCCTCGGACTTGCGGGGCGTCCGCAACTGTCAGTTCAGATATAAATGCGGGTGTGGTCGATTGCTTTAACAGATTGGCCAAGGTTCTACCTGGTCTGTCGCCCTCTCCGTATCCCCTGGCTTTGGTCTCTCTACCTAAAAACCGGGTTTCTCTCTCAGCTTCCTCCTCAAATTCTGAAATGGCTTGTCTGATAGAGGCTAGTATTGTTATGTCATTTGTGGCATAGAAGGTGGATCTTTTATGGTGTTCTCAAGTTTCGTCAGTGTAGTGCGTATAGAATGCAAGACCCCAGATCTCTTCGAGATGCATGTGCCTCTTATAACTACATTGAAGCCTTCCCAAAGTGTTGCTGCAGAGTCAACAGAGCCTTCATTAGTGGCAAAATATTGATCTATGTCAGTGGCTATTTCTTCTCTAAATGCCGCATCCAGGAGGGCGTGAGGGGGAAGCCGCCAGCTAAAGGCCCTGGGAAGTGTACTTGGGATGCGCCATCGCAGCAAAACTGGGGCGTGATCAGAAAGTGTACGCGGTAGGTGGCGTGTCTCCACCGTCCACGACATCACATCCGCTGAAAGCAGCCAATAATCCAGGCGAGACCAGGCATGGTGGTAAGATGTAATGCAAGTTCCCTCTCTTAATTGCGGATTGAATGCTCGCCAAGCATCCTGCAATCTATGTTCCTGGATTATGGAATTTAAGAGCTGTGTGGCTTTAGAGTGTGGGTTACGTGCCGTGCCCTCTCTATCCAGGATGTTGTCAAGCACAACATTGAAGTCACCGCCCCATATAACTGTGTCACAGCCCGTAAGTACTATTTTTACCCAGACATCCAACAGAAACTGCGGGTCGTCAGAGTTAGGGCCATAGATGGCCGCAAGAGTGACACGTGTAGAATAGAGGCAACCAGTTACTAAAACATAACGCCCATCCCCATCTGCGAGTGTTTCAAATGTAGTCCAACCCAGTCCTCGTCTGATCAGTATGGAAACCCCTCTCGCGTAATTGGAAAAGGTAGCCGAGTGAATCTCACCCCAGAGCCTATGTTGAAGCTTGGGGTCTCTATTACAGCGTAAGTGCGTTTCTTGAAGAAAGCAGATATCAATATGATGTCTACGCAAATATGTGTGTACAAGTCTAGCCTTTTTGAAGTCATTAAGCCCACGTATATTCCACGTTAAAAAGTTAGCTACAGACATGAAAGGGATAGTGCGTTGGCGAGTGAAATTCATACCGTGGGATATGATCTACTTTCAACATGTTGCTACCAATGCCATTATTCATTATAAGCCGAAACCTCACTTCCATTGTGCCTTGTGCTAGCAAAAGTAGCCAATAATTGACGTCTCTCATTAAGTGAACTCCCAATCCCCCTCCCCTCCCACTGTAACCTCCCAATCAGGTCGAGAATATACACCCACCCCCCCTTCAAAACAACCCTTGAACAGGTGTGTGAGATACAAACACATGGGAGATCTCCCTGTGGGGACGGGCAACAACGGCAAGCACCCGCCTATAGGCAGGGTGGTCGGGCTAAGGGTAGTGACAACAGCAGTAACCCAAATCTGCCAATCCCGGATATCTAACAAAGGTCAACTTAAACGTTAAGGTGAACAATGTAACGTGCCCGTTTGTCCCCTTCTTCATAGCTGGAATTGGCCCGTGTCAGCAATACACACTTCGGGTGCAGACATCAAGCAGTGCAAATAACGTTTAGTCCCAAAGCTATAAGTTATATATGGGGAACCTGTAAAATGTTAGTCGTTGTCGTCAAGTGTCGGCGATGAATTCTTGTCCTTGGGTGAGCCATGTTGCGTTTTCCATGGACAGATGTGCTTTGCGTATTTTAGAGCCGATTTAGCATCCGTGAAATAGTGCGCCTGGCCATCATGTGTAATTTTGAGTTTCGCCGGGTACAGCATTGCATATGGGATAGATGAGGACTGCAGCATTCGTTTTGTTGGAAGAAATTCTCTTCGTGCGGCTTGCACGGTTGGGGTGTAATCAGGGAAAAAGGATAAAGTGTTGCCTTGATGGACTATAGGGCTCTTCGCTCTGGCCTCCCTTAATATTGCGTCTCTATCTGCGTAATTTAGTAAACGTGCAATAATGGGACGTGGTGGTAATCCAGGCGACGGCCTTGGGCCCAGCGATTGGTGGGCTCTCTCTACAGTCATTAGTGGTGACAAGGCCGGGCCAAGCAATTCCTGGAGAAGATTGGTGATATAGGGTTCCATTTTTGTTATGGCTGTCGACTCCGGAAGGCCAATGATTCGGATATTATTCCTCTGAGAACATGCTTCTAAGTCCTCATTCTTTGCCCTAATCACTTCCAACACCTTCTCCATGTTTAATATCTGTGTTTTGGCCTCAGAGTGTGAGTCTTGGGTATCGGATAGTCTGTTTTCCAGGAGATCCAAAAGTGTTTCATGAATGTCAACTTTTTTCTTGACAGCATCTAAACTGGCTGTTAATGAATCTATCTTCCCATCTATGGTTTTCAGACTAGATCGCACGTCTTGTAAAATTGAGCGCAGGTCCTCCTCTTGATTATCCGTCTCGTCCTGTAGCACTTGGGCTCCCCCTTGTTCAGTAGGGGCGTCCATGGTGCGTGTCTGGCGTTTTTCAAAGGGGATTTTCGGTTGTTTTGGGTCTGTCTTGCCCATGGTACCGCGAAGCTAGTCCCCAAGGATCGTCCGTTTATGAGAAGCCTTGCATTAGGATTAGGAGCGTCTTAATCCTCAGGGATTGTCCAGCCAGCCCTACCCCATCCGTCAGGGATCGCCCAATTCAATGCAAATAAATAGCCTGGGGCACCGTCCTTCGATATCTGGTTCGCGTAGGCACAGTATGTGACTTAATTTAAAGGAGACTGTGAGTAGGTGTAGCGCTAACTAGTCGGGTGGATTGCGGCGGAGAAGTGGGTTGCAGGCAGATTATTCAGTTGCACGTAGCTCGCATATAGCAACGCACTCACCAAGTCGGGCAAGGGTGACCAAGCAGCAACAAGTCAGCCACAGCCGATTAAATGGAGCACCTCAGTAAGTATTGCATCCAAGCATTAGGGATGACTCAAGTGGGAGGTAAAGACATGCCCGGCCCTCCACGATGAATATCCACAGCTTGCGCAGGCTTGACCGGGCCCAAGCAAGTATCCTACTGGGCAGCACTGAACGAGAGATGATGGTGATTGTAGGCCAGCCACGTCATACAAGTAACTTTTGAGATTAGCAAAGGACGGAGCGCCGCAGGACACCGCAGCGCGCTGGTTCACAGGGCTTCAGGAAGATGGGCACCAGGGAAGCAAACGCGACCCGCCACCACCAGCGCACGCAGCCCGGGCAGCCCAGTAGCTTTTCTTACACGCTACGTTACTGCGGCCAGGCATGGAAGTTAGCCGGAGACGGGGTTTCAGCAGTGTGCTCTTCGTTAAACGGGGGCTCTTGAACATGGGGGTTGCTGGCACTTCGGATATTAGACTGCCACTTGGGCTCGGGGATAGGCCCAGCGGCCCCGCGCCAGGGCGATGAGGGCCCCGCTAGGCCGCGCAGTGACGAGCCTCACCACAACTGCGATCGCAGAGGAGTGGGCCCCACCGACGGCTCACCGTGCCCCCCACAAACACCCAGACGCCGGCCCCCCAGTGCGTCACCCGGTCGTTGGAAGCAGGTAAGTGCCCTAGCCCCCGCTGTTCCCCCTCGGCCTGCGGCGCTAGGCCACAGCCCCCCACCGGCCGTGTATGTCTGTGGGGAGTGGACCGGACGCCACCGTACCGGAATGGGTCACTAAATGGGGGCGAAGCACCTCACCTACCTCATCTGCATGCCAACTCGCCACAGTGTTCTCGTCTTCCCCCCGATTCCGCCGCAGGGCCTCCAAGTCGCTGGATCGGTTCCGACCTCGGGCTTTCGTAGCAGGGCCAGCTGCAGGCCAGCGCCAGCTCCACCAATGAAATCCCTCCTCCTCGGTCTGCCACCTGGAGCTCCGGCAGAGTGTTCCTGGCCAGCGGTCGCAGGAAATCCCGCACAAGGGCGCCCGCCGAGACGAGTGGGCACCTCCTGACAACAGGGGCAGTCACAAGGTTCCGAGCTGGGGAGCTACGCAGCAGTTACGGATGTGCAGGCGGCCATTTTCCCCATATCTCCGGACTCGGCAATTCAGCAGCAGTTAAGCAGGTTCACGGCCGCTAAAGCTTGCGAAACTTTCCCCAAAGTCACTCGGGGTGTTGCGACAGCGATGCCAGCTATTTTCACCTGAATCAGCAGACCCGGGTCATGGTATTAGCCGGATTGTCAAGCCCGACCTGCAGAGCCCCTTCAACAGGCGGCCATCCTGCAGCGCGTCGCGGCTACGCCCCCTACCATTCCCACTGTTGAGAGAATTTCCACCTGCTGCTGTTTGCCTCCCAATTGGCGCATACCACTTCTCCTTATAATGAATGTCCTGCAGTGTTAGTCCCAGCAGTTCTTTCATGGGACACTGATCTATAATGGTCTTTCACTACTGGGTCGCCAAATGGCATTAAAGATTGCAGGACTGATGCTTCCGGTGCTGCAGCCACACTGCCTCTGAACAGGGGTCCTGGCAGTGCTGCTGCATGAACTGTCAGTTCAAACTAGTCGTCCTTAGAGCCCAACATTGGTCAACCCAGGACCCTCCCACAGTATTGGGAGAAATACCCAACTAACTATCTAAGTCACAGAGGATCATGTTCAATATTTTCTAACTCTCTTTACTGAATTTTGTATGCTGAAAGTTTTCAGAATTTCAAAAAGCAGTGTAATTTTAAACATATAAATCAGTATCTGAATGTGAGTCAATTCTTCTAGCACAGTAGTGGGGTGATGACACGGTTCTTTAGAAAGCAAAGGTTTTGTGTTGATGTGCCACACTTCCTAGATGAAGTTAGGGTCCCCTTCTATGAATGGGTATGGACAGGAGGTTGATTTGTCAAGGCTGGGGCCTGGTGGTGTAAAACCCCAAGTGTACAGATGAATATATTTCAGCACTTGAGGTAGATAAGAAACAACTTAACAGTAATATTAAATGCATGTGGACTAGTCCTGTTCACAAAATAGATATCTTTTTAGGTCTCGCCTACGCAGCGCGCATGCGCTGCTTAGGAGAGACCTTTAGAAATCGGCACAGCTTTCCCTGAAAAAACGTGCATGCGTTGCATTGTTTCCAATGGCAACGCGTGCACGTCTGGCGATTCACTTGCGGGAGCGAGCAGCTGGCGCCATATGTTAATTATCGCGCCTTGCCGCTCGCTCCCGCAAGGGAATCGCGCTGGCCCCTCCTTTCGCCCCTCCCTCTGCAGCAGCATTGATCTGGAAGCATTGATTGCATTGAAGCATTGAAGCATTGATTTCTACTGGACCGAGCACAGTACATCTATCCTTATTTATTATTTATTTATTATTCTGGTGCTCTCACTAGAAGGATTTTCTTTAGCGCTTTGGTGGATGAGTCATTTATGTCAACCTCCCTACAAAGGTAACGTGCTGGACATGAACAGTTCATCCACTGCATTTAAGCAGTTACACCCTAAAGAGCCTAACCACGCCTGCGATCCCCGATGTGGCGATCAGGACTAATGGAGTTTTGAGAAGGACACTTTGAAATTTCTTAACTGTACAGGATCAGCCTATTTTGTAAGGATTGTGGAATACCACTATCCCAAAAGGCAAAATAACGCTTCTGATTATTATAATATTAATTAAAAAATAATAAACGCTAACCATTACAACAGTAAAAATAATATTAACAATCCTACTGCTAATAACTGCACTGAATTGGCACTATTCTAGTCTAGGCCTTGAACAGTGTATTGAGGAATGCTTGGTTCTGCTTTCAATTGCAGGGTAAGTGGAGATCCATAATTTTAGGCACTAGAAGAACATGACCACAGGTCGCCTGGTAGCTTACAGACTAGTTAAACAAGCATTGGCATAGCCAATAGGTCTCGCCTTTGGGACCTTATAAGTGTTTAGCCATGCAACAGTTGATGTTGTTGCACCAAGGATATTGTGCTGCATAACTAAGTACTTATAAGGTCCCAAAAGCGAGACCTATTGGCTATGCCAATGCTTGTTTATATTGGTCATGGGCTTGTATGTCAGAAGATTAACTACAAAATTATTGACATGCCAAAATATCACATCCTGTATAAGTATATATTTGTAGGTATAGATTTGCTATTCCTAACCCCACATCTACGTTCCTTGAATATGTATGTATGTGTCTGCATCCATATATTGTCAAGTTGTATATATGTGAGTTAAGTATAGGAAACTAAATCTACTTACATATACTTACCTTCACAATAATCTGATAGTTGATATTGTGATCACAATATTTTGCATTTTGACATTTAAAACTTGATATTCTTCTTCCATACCAAACATATATTATTTAACTGTCTTGAAATGGTTAGGCAGTGGTACCATTTCCCTACCGTGAAACCTCAAGAGCACATTACTTGCGAGAAATATAATGGCTTACAGGCATTTTCCTTGGACAACCTTATGAGAATAGTTTTATGTCCAGGCTCCCATACTTCTATCATGCGATCAGAGAAATTCTGTATAAAGGCCATGATGCAGTTCGGTAACACATTCTCTTTTCATTAGTGAACGTGCACAAAAATGTCTTTCTCTGTGAAACAGTAGAGGATGTTATGTATAGATTTATTGCCCTTTGTCATGGAAGGCTTACGTTGTTATTATTACAGAAATTATTTGAATACAATCGTTAGTGAAACTTGTATGCTTACATTTTCATTTTTCCATTTATGAGGGTTTAAAATTAAGGGGTGACTTACATTCCTGCAGCTTGTAGGACAGGCAGACCTACTGTTTCAGCCTCTGCTTGTGCTGTGGTTCTCGGTGTCTTCCAAAACTCTCTAGAAAGACTCTCAAAAGATCAGAGCTTTGGGGCTAGATGGCTTATAGTTGGTGCAAATGTGGATGTTATCAAATGAAGTTACACCCCTTCCTGTTTTCCTCCTTAACCAGTTGACAGCAGTTTCCCTAAAGGTAAGTACAAACAAGACTTTACAGAACAGTACAGTACAGAATTGAGCATTAGCATGGACCAACAGTTCTTAACCTTGGGTCTGCAAAGCCTACTCAGGGGGTCTGCCACTGTTTAGATAATTTAATAATATTAGCAGATTAATAAAATATTTATGCATAAAAAGCAAAAATAAATCTGAAATTTTTTAAATGGTCTAAAATTTTGAAATTGGTGGGTAAAAATTACGTTGGTATACTTAGCTTGATTCATGGGAGCACTCCAGTACAGCAAACAGGATATAGTATGGAATATTGATGACTCAATTGAAACACTCAATTGAAAATGTGCTGACAAAAAGAGCATGCATTAGGAGCGAAAAAGACAACGTGATATGCTAGAGTCTAGCATTTTGCTTAGTCAGACTGACGCCATGTCCCAGTTTCTGTATTCTTCTAGGACTCCCTTGGAGGGAGTGTTGTTTCCCGCCGGGTGCCTTTCTTCTTGTTTCTTCCTCTTCCCCTCTTGGGGTACCACTATACATCCATGACATCACAGAGCAAGTATCCCCTCTTACGACTGGAGACCCATGGGCTCACTTGTGACTTCACTTGCATCACATACCCCCGCCCCCCTTCTCGGATTATTAAGGTAACAAGCCTCCTTGTTAGGGGCCTGAATGAGCCAGCAAAGTGTTTGGCCGCCTGTCCCTTCTAAGAGACTCCGCCTGCGACATAGCACTCCTACAAGAGACCCACCTTCTTAGAGAAGCGGACATACCAGGGAGACTCCTCTCCATACGAGTCACCGTAGGCACATACTGCTTCACACTAGCCACTTCGTATGACCCCGACGACCACCAGGAATGGTTCCTACTCGGGGCTCTGGGCCAGGTAGCGGCCTACCATGGTGGCGGGATGTGACTTTAACCTTGTCTTTAATAATGCTCAGGATAGATCAACTCAGATATGACCAAACTGGGGCCTTTACAGACTCAGGCTAACTTTGGCTGGAAGACATTGGATTGATCGATACCTAGCGTTCCAGGCACACCTCCTCTAGGGCCTGTACCTTTTACTCGGCTTCCAACCAGACCTATGTCCGGATCGATTACTTCTTAGTCTCCCCTAACATCTTATTGACTATAGGCCAAACTGACATATCGGTAGCTGAGATTTCCGACCACTCCCCCACCACACTCACTTTCTGCGTCCCAGGCCACTCCATCCCCCTTCGTCAGTGGCGACTCCATGACAAGCTACTTTCCAATGGCTCTACCAAGATAGAAGTCATTGCAGCTATCCAACACTTTTTGGCTGTTAAACTGGCTACTCCAATCTCCTTCCTCTGGGAGACGTTAAAGGCGGTTCTCCAGTGGATGTTTATGGCTATCTCCGCCCACGTCAACAGAGAGCGGCGAGACAAATGAGCTGCCACTGTGAGGGTTTTGGAGAAGTCTCATCCATGTACGGGCTACCATAGGGCTCAGCGACAAATTACATCGGTCACGAAGCAGCTTAAAGCATTGAACTGGGTATGGAGCCGAGTATGCCCTGCTCCGCACTAAACAACGATAGTACGCAGGTTGCAATAAAGCCGGTCGCCTCCTCACCCATAAACTGCTGACCCAAATCCTGAAGGGGTACAGTCTCGGAGATCCAGGGGGTGGTGGGTCCTGGGGCACAGAGTGACAGTGCAATTGCCCAGGCAGGCGCACAATTTTACGAGATCTTATATTCAGCAGAAGAAATGGACTCGGAAGGGACTCAGAATCTTGTTAGCAAGACACCTGTCACCACAATGCCTGAGAGGAGTGCCCGCTCTCTGGAGGCCAAAATCCACGAGGTGGAGGTTTTAGTGGCTATCTCTGTTTGCAGCCGATAACCTTTGGGCCCCAACTCACCCCCATTCTCACACGTCTGTATACCTCTTGAGGTGAGACAGGTATTTTTCCCTCCACAATGAGAGAGGCGGTGATCATTGTCATCCCTAAGCTGGAGAAGGACCCTACCATCTGTTCCTCTTGGCCATTCCTTAGACAGGTGATGGAGAGAGTGGGGTTGGGGTCGTGCTTCCAGCGTGGAGTGTGGGCAGGCTACACAAATCCCTCGGCTAAGGTGAGGGTTAACGGGGTCACTTCTACGCCTTTTCCCATTGCAAGTGGCACCCACCAAGGCTGCCCATTATCGCCCCTCCTCTTTCCCCTATACATGGAGCCATTTGCAGAGAGAATACAAATAAACCCAGAGATTAGAGGCATTCCCTTTAGCGGCCAGGAACACAAAATAGCTCTGTACGCCGGTGATGTCATACTTTGCCTGACGCTCCTCCAGTCCTCCGTCCCAGCTCTTACAATCAAACTCACAGACTTCATTACGGTGTCGGGCTTTATTAGTGAACATCCAAAAAACACAAGTGTAAAACCTGACCATACTGCTGATGGAAAGGACCTTGCTGGAGGACTTCTTTCCCTTCCCTTGAGCGAGCAGGAGCATGCCCTATCTTGGGTTAACAATGCTCCCTACATCGACGGAGACTGTGGAACGTAACTACGTGAACCTCCTCGATACAGCCTGCAGATACCTGCAGTCCTGGAGGGCCGGGGGCTTTTGCCTATTACTTAGCAGTTCAGCTTTGGTACCTGGTGGAGTGGACAAGGCCAATGACAGAAAAGCATTGGTGTTTTATGGACCAATCTATAGCAGGAATTCACATATGGAAGGTCCCCTGGCTTCCCAAAAAACACTGCCTGGCTGGGGTTTACATCTCGCCCGTCACCCGGACGACCATGGCAGCCTGGGACAGAATGGTGGTGGCAGAGGGCCTTCCACCCTCATCTCCCCCTAACGCCCATTATCAGCAACCCTGAGTTCCCACCAACATATGAGAACTCGGACTTTCTGACATGGCAAACTGCCAACTGCAAGTGCATCGTGACCTCTTTGATCGTAGGGGACTGATGGACTTCCTGTCACACCTGAAGTGGGCCGGGAAAAACAATCCAGGCCACTAGGAGGGGAAGGAAGAGATATGCCCTATAAAAGAAAGAGGGGAGGGAGAGGAATATTTTTTCCTCTACGTAAATCCTAAACACATCAAGGTATTCCTCCTCCACTAAAAGGCATCAGATTCGTTTTCTAGGCAGAAAAAAACAGAGAGATGTAGAAAAGATTTTTTTTCTTTATATATGACTCTCACCCACTCTAATAGTGGCATGCTTCATCATCGGTTCCACCCCAGCCCCTAAAAGCCAGGGCGGGCTCAACCGTATCTCAGGTAGCAGTTGAACATAACCTACTTGGGGACTTTAAAGATAAAAAATACCTCACTTTGCTCAAAGGTATCCCTTTATTCGCGATCACAGTGGGTATATTTTAAAAAAGTATAGGGGGATCACTAGGATATTATGGTCCTAAGACCCTCACTTAGCCGTCAACATGTTTCAGCCCCTATCTATGGCCTACAAGGTCCCGGGCTTTCATCAGGATGTGTATGGGATGTTTGCCCCGGTGTCAACGCACTGTCACTGTCAGTAAACACATGCAAACAGTCAATCGCATGCGAGGAGTATCTAAATTTGACTTACTCCTAGTTTGGGCTGGGCGTGGTACCTGTTTTCGGGTTACCACTCAGCCTCACAAGCCGGGAGAGAGCGGGCACGAACAGGTGGCTTAGAGGCGTGCTACCCTTGACGACTGTGTGACTACAGGGGCACGCTTTCCTGCCCTCCTGAGTGGCTGATTGGTAACCCAAAAACGGGTACCATGACCCTGCCCAAACTAGGAGTAAGTCAAATTTAGATACTCCTCGCATGCGATTGACTGTGTTTGCATGTGTTCTCTGTTCTTTCTGCCTAGAAAAGGAATCTGATGCCTTTCAGTGGCAAAGGAATACCTTGTTGTGTTTAGGACTGATGTACTTCCCCAACTTCATTCCAACTACGGTCTCAGTGCCAGCGCAAAATGGCAGAACACAGCCGTCCGGCATTGGGTTACTTGGCCCTCCATCTGCCCTCATGCTTCCAGGCTACTCATAAAGTTTGAAAAGTGACTGTTCACAAAATCAGATGATAGGCATGTACTTTCTGAGATATATAATTTCCTGAACGTCCCACCGCAGGCTGGCAAGTCCCCAGCTCAGAGTCGCTGGGAGGCGGAGCTGGAGCGCACATTTACACTTAAGGAGTGGGCTGACATCCTTCACAGAGCCCGTTCTGCCTCCATTGACGCTAAAAGGAAAGAATCTATGTTAAAGATGACACATTATTGGTATTACACCCCTGCCATGCTGGCGGCACTGTGGCCAGACTGGCACACTCACACATCTGCTTTGGAAATGTCCCACACTCCAGAGATACTAGGAGGAAGTGCTTAGGGACATCAATATTATCTTTGAGTCAGAAATCCTCCGCTTTCTCAGCTACACACTACTGGGTCTTCCAAACCCACTTCCTTCCGATAGGGGGAGGGCAATGATGCTGGCGCTCGGCGCTGCTAGGCAGGTGGTTACAACTAAATGGGGCTCGGATACCGCCCTTCACCCACGTGAACTGGCTTCATAAATTTTAGGATACCTTAGCTATGGAGAAACTCACAGCGTCCCTGGACCAGACCTTGCCCCGCTTCGACAAAATGTGGGGTTCGTGCATTCACTTCCTCGTGCAAGAGTTCACAGAGCTCGCACGCTCCCGCTACCTCCGAGTGGTCCATCTCTCGTGGAATGAACCTGCTCACACTCACTGAATGGACTCAAACCAGACTTATGTGGGACGTTCCTGCCTTCTTCCGACCATCTGTATCATGTCGCTTCCTCTGAATACACAGATGGGTCCCCCCCAACACTTGTTAACCTTCCTCAACCAACTCCTCCCTCCTCATCCTTCTCAGTTACGACCTCCCCTTAGTACCCTCACTTTCACCTTTCTCTCCTCTTCATCACCAGCCTTTGGTTGTAGGTGAGTGTATGTGTTTGTTAAAATCATAAAGAGATTTGAAAATAAATAAATGAAAAATGAATCATTGCAGCACCTTGTGAAGGCCAGGCCTATTAGCTTTGACAGTACTTGTTTTCCCAAAAGGGTGTACCGTGTTAGTTTGCTATAGGAATAATGCTGCTCAACAATTTATCATTAAAAAGAGGGGTGAAAGCTTATGCCGAAAATGCTTGACCTAGTTTCAGATAGGTTGCAGAAATGCTACTGGGCCTTGGGGCCCTAGAAGCCTTTAAAATGTTATTTGCTGCTTGATTTGTGGAGGAGCAAATTCTAATTCACCTTGAGCCTCATTATTACAGTATGCTGTTTTCCCCAGGGCACTCACACTTGTCCCATTTAATTCTGAAATATGGTTTACCCATGCCAGTTTTGTGATATTTATATCAAACGTTGTCCGAGTTCTTCTATTGTTTTTGGCAACTATGGACCAAAACTGTCTGCTAGTCTTAGCTTTAGAAGTTGCTAACACTTTGGACCACTGAGTTTCTTGGTACTCATGCCTAGTCTTTAGTAAGAGCCTTCTATAATCAGTACGCATTTTACTCACTTTTACATCTAAGTGCTTATGATTTGAAGCCTTATTTGTGCTACGCAAGGACATATGTAATAGGCAACACTGTGTTCTTTATTCTGAGTTATATCTTGATTTCTTGGCTTCCGTTATAACTTCCAGCAACTTTTCACAAGATGACACTTCCTAAGTAATTTGATTATTTACCAGTTTACTTAGGGCATTCCAAGAAGCTAGAAGATCTATGTTATCAAAGAAGATAGCATTTAAATTACAGGTTTCACACAAGTTCCTAAAAGCTACTCAGTTCCCTATCCACCATTTTATTACATTAGTTTTAGGGCTTGCCTACACATTGTTATAAGCTGTCTGTTTGCGAAACACCTCTTGTTCACCATGCCAGAAATTTACAGTGGGTTTAGAGCTAGCCCATTGCTCACCCTTGGCTGGTTTTCTTGTCACTCTTGTTTACTTTCTTTTTATTCAACGCTTCCTCTTTTTGTGTATGTCACTAGCATAGTCTCTTCACCATCCTTTTGATTAGATGACTTGTATTCTTCCACTCCTCCCATTCATGAGACTATGTTTTTCAGTTTTTTTTAAGCGCTCTATGAGAGTACATGTGTTTTCTTGCTCTCTCCCTCGTGTGTTTCTCCCCCACCTCCATGTTGCCCCCTTCTTCCCAAAAAACCCTGCTCGACGATCAGTTCCCCACCTGGGCGTTATTTTTCTCCTCCCCACTTTAAGCTCTTTCTTTGCTCTCCAGCTCACTTTTCTTAGCTACCACCCCTTCCATTGTCTTCTGCTCCACGCACTTCTCTATTGCTTCCACACTCCTCACCAGGCAAAATTGTTTCATTTTTTTATTTCCTAAATTTTTGGTGTGCCTGGCAGCTGCCATTTGCTGATGGATTACTCTGTTTTGGAGGGGGGAAAAGTGCTTTTGCACAAGTAAAAATTCAGTTTTTTTTATTTATCGTTCCAGGTGGCGTCCACACTCTTGGAATGAAAAAAAAAATTATTAATATGGTGCCTGTGTCAATCTGTAGTTGTGCATGAGTGGCAAAAGCTTCACTATGAATGATGCGTCTGCATGTGCTCCTTTGCGTCATTCATCAAATTTTTTTTTGTACTTTTTTTTTTTTGCCCAATGGTGAACAACATTGGCAAAAAACATTATGGGCCTGATTACGATGGCGTTTGGTCAGACCACCGACCACCATCGCACCAGATAGGAGAGCGTCCGACAATGAGTTGGCAGTCCCACCCGCCCAATTTGGATAAGACCGCCAACACGGTGGTCGGAAAGTGCTTTTTACTACTGCTGCATGTGCTACAGCCCTGGAAAAGGCCTGCAGCACAATTCGCAATGGTAAAAAGCACTTTGTGAACAATCGTGCACCGTGTGCTAGGGACCATGTGGTGCCTGCCACACGGTGCATGGATGTGTAGTGGGGAGCACAACCTGTGCCCCCAGGCCACTTAGCAGTGGCCCACAGGGGAAGCAGGTTATAACAGGAATATCAGGACTATAACTTCAGATTGAGCTGCCTATGTCAATGCAATGTACTCATAGATTAAGACATTTGATCTATATAAAAGAGTCAGAAAACCCCTGTATCCAACACTGACAACTAAACATCTTAAGTGAAGACAGCTCTATCCTTCTCCTGGTGCATTGTTCCCACTCCTGTTGATTTTATTTTTACCCTTATTTTTATTTTTACTGTGGACACTAAAGGAGATATATTGTGTGGTGTGTGTTACTTGGATGTGTATGGTATGTATGATATGTGGTATGTGTAGGTATAGATGATGAGTTTGAATGAACTGATAGGGGGACGAAGATCAAAATTGTTTGTTATTAACTGGGTTGAAGCCTTTCTTTGTATTTATTGAAACTGTGTACATAATGTATTTAAATGTACTATGAATTATTTTGTATTAAATACTCAGAAGTTTCCATATTAGGGTTTCTACAATTGAAGTAATTCAGATATATGTGGCTTGGTGATAGTGGGCAGATATTCCCCTCATGATAGCGAGATAATCCGCACACATTTATCAGAGGCAGGTTTGTTCTTTTTTTGTTAATTGGCACCATGAAAAGACAGCCGTAAAGGGTCATCCTAATCCCTGCAGCGGTGCCTGCGCAGGCCCTGCCTCTATTGTAGGGATAGGATTCCGACTGCCGCCTCGACAAGATCTTGGATCCTGACGGAGGCGGCGGTCTCTCCCCCCGACCTCTGCACTCCGACCACTAGTATTGTAATCCGGCGGTCAGGCCGATGGCCTGGATATCTGAAAGAAACAGTTAGTTATAGATTCCTTACCTTAGAATTACCCCCAGGCGTCAGACTGGATCCGGAAAGTTTTTCATCAGCAGTACCCCATGCGCGTCGGAAGGTGGCGTCGGTCGACACCGCGTTCATCGTCGGCGTCGTGGTCGCCGGGATGACGTTCGGGTAGCTACATAGACGCCGCCCTGCGCGCTGACATCAGTTCTTTCTTTTTCCGCGCCAGCAAGCGCAGATCTGGAGAGAGCAGTACCTCCAGTCACTTTTTGACTGACTTTTTCTCGACTTTTGTCAACTTCGATTTTTGAGTCCATCGACTCCTGGTGCACGAGGGATGCCTGGCTTCAAGGTTTGCGGTTCCTGTAGCCGACTGATGTCGGTGACGGATCCGCACCGCGTGTGCCTCTACTGCCTGGAGCGCGACCATGACCCCAAGTCGTGCTCCGACTGCCGGACCATGGCCCCGAAGTCTTTGCGGGAGCAGTCCCGAAAGCTACTCGAGGCCCGGCAGTCGACTCTGCGCCGCTCGAGGTCCCGGTCGCGTCGGAGGTCGAGGTACCGGTTGCGGAGCCACCACCATTCTTCCCCGAAGGCTTCGCACTCAGGGTCAGGTAAGTCGAAGCACAAGAAGAAGTCGAAGAAGCATTGTCGCTCTTTGACTTCTCCCCGTCCGTCAGCCGACGCGACGGGGGATGCGGGTGGTGCCCCTCCCGCGGCTCCGCGTGCAGAGCCCGTAGGGTCGGCTCAGAGCTTTCCTCCCTTCCCGGGACCCGGAGCGACCCCTGCCCAGCTTTGAGCTTTCTACGAAGCGATGCATGCCATCTTTGGGCAGCCCGACTCCGCCGGCGCGCTTTCGGGCCCCGTGGACTCGGCTGGGGGCCCTGGGCCTTCGACGCTGGCGGCTCCGGCCTCGGCACCGCAGGGTCCCCTTGGATCCAGGCCTGGATCCGGATCGGCGCCGGTTGACCTCGTAACACCTCCACTGGCGCTGACTCCACCGGCACCACGTCCGCAGCCGGCGTCGGCTGTGTCCCTGGCCGACGTCGACCCCGGCCTCAACCTCGAGGTAGACACGGAGCCGACGGGTACTTTTGTGCCCCTGTTCTACCCTGGCTCTTTGAGACCAGATTGGCAGACAGAGGAGGGTGAGGAGGACTGGGAGGGGTCTGGGGACCCTTTAACCGACCAGCTAGGTTATGAACCAGACTGGCGAGAGGAACTAGGAGAAAGCCAGTGGTCTGGATACCTCACCAGACCTTGGCATGTTGTCTCCTCCTACCATAGCTATGGAGGAGGGAGCGTCATATGCAGTGGTGTTGCATAGGGCGGCTGAGGCTCTCCACCTCGAGCTACCTACAGTGGCAGTCCGGACTAACCTCCTGACAGAGGTGCTTCAACAGGCAGCGAGCTCTTCGGAGCCCCTGCTGCTGTTTAATGAAGCCCTTACAGACATCCTTTTGGGCACCTGTCCAGGCCCAACACAGGGGTTCCTGTGGACAGGATGATTGCCTGACGCCACCGCCCGGCCCCGGGCGACCCCACTTTCCTCTCCCAACTCCCCACCCCTGAGAGCTTTGTGGTCCAAGCCTCCACCTCCAAAGGCGCATTCCCGAACGCACCACCCGATAGGGAATCCAAAAAGCTGGACCACCTTGGGAAGAAAAGGTTTTCTTCCTCCAGCTTGGGACTGCGGTGGGTAAACACTGCATGTCTGTTGGGCCGTTACACCCACTCTGTGTGGGATACGGTAGCGCAGGTGCTGCCCCAGTGCCCGGAGGAGGCCCGGGCCGTGCTCTCCTGTGCAGTTGCCGAGGGGAGAGATGCAGCAAAGTTTACCATCCGCTGTGGGCTGGATACCGCCGACTCACTAGGCAGGACGATTTCCACGTCAGTAGCCCTTCAACGCTACGCCTGGTTGCGGTCGACTGGTTGTTCCAGGGATGTCCAATCCACTCTTATGGACATGCCCTTTGATGGCCGTCGCCTTTTCGGCGACAAGGCAGACAACTCGCTGGAGCGCTGTAAGGACTCTCGGGCTACGGCCAGGTCCTTGGGCCTCTCCACCACCTGCCCTGCACAGTCTGCCTTTCGCCCCTTTCGTGGCTACGGAAGGGGTGACCCGCCACGTCCCGCCCAGAACCACAGTCGGCGCAGGCTGTTCAGCCTCTGCGCGGCCGGGGACGTGGGAACCAGCGCCGTGGTACTGGGGGCCAGCGGGCAGGCCAGTCCACCACAGCCCCCTCTGCAGCAGCCTCTAAACCCTCCTAGTCCGACCTTTCAGGGCCACCAAACGCCAGTGGGTGGCAGGATTCGCCATCACCTCCCCACTGGCGCACCATCACGTCGGATAGGTGGGTTTTGCAGATAGTCCGAAGGGGCTACTCCCTCCCCTTCGAGGCTCCCCCTCCCTCCATGCCACCTCAGTACCATCGCATGTCGGAGGATCATCTGGCCCTTCTCCAACAGGAAGTTTCGGCACTCTTGGCCAAGGGAGCCATCGAGCGTGTTCCTGCCCCAGAAGTAGGTCGTGGTTGCTATTCCCACTACTTTCTGGTACCCAAGAAGGACAAAGGCCTGCGTCCTATCTTGGATCTCAGGATCGTCAACCGATTCCTCCGGAAAGAGAAGTTCAAAATGTTGACGCTCGCTCTGGTCTTGTCTGCGCTCGACCCTGGAGACTGGATGGTAGTGTTGGACTTGCAGGATGCTTACTTTCACATCCCCGTCCTGCCGGCCCACCGGCGTTACCTGCGGTTCACGGTAGGCCACGAGCATTTTCAGTTTACCGTGCTCCCCTTTGGCCTTACCAGCGCCCCTCGGGTGTTCACGAAAATGATGGCGGTGGTCGCAGCTCATCTGTGCAGATCAGGGGTTCCAGTCTTCCCTATTTTATACGACTGACTGTTGAAGGCGGGCTCGCCCCAGGCTGTCGTCTCCCACCTCCAGGCTACGGCCGACCTCCTGCATTTGCTGGGGTTCTCCATCAATGCCGAAGTCACACCTGACCCCCTCTCAGAAGCTCCTCTTCATCGGAGCGGTTCTGGACACGACGCAGTTTCGGGTTTATCCTCCTGAACAGCGAGTCCGGGATATTCGGACTATGATTCCGATCTTTCAGCCTCTATCCCGGGTTTTGGTCAGGATGACCCTCAGGCTGCTGGGTCTGATTGCCTCCTGTATCCTGCTGGTGGACCATGCCAGATGACATATGCGGGCTCTGCAGTGGGACCTGAAGTTCCAGTGGGCACAACATCAGGGGAATCTGTCTGATTGCGTCCAGATCTCGGAGGGCACTGCACACTAATTGCAGTGGTGGCTCACGAACCAGGATTGGGTCAGCGGCAGATCCCTCTCCCTTCCCCAACCAGAGTTCATAGTGGTGACCGATGCATCACTTCTGGGATGGGGCGGCCACATGGGGGAGGCGGAGATCAGAGGCCTCTGGTCTCCGGCGGAGTCTGGGCTCCACATCAACTTTCTGGAGCTTTGGGCGATTCGTCTTGCACTCAAAGCATTCCTTCCCTCTGTCTGGGGAAGAGTGGTGCAGGTGTTCACGGACAACACCACCGCCATGTGGTACTGCAACAAACAAGGTGGGGTGGGGTCGTGGACCCTATGTCAGGAGGCCCTCCGCCTCTGGACATGGCTGGAACATCAGGGCATATCCCTGGTGGTTCAACACCTGGCAGGTTCCCTGAATGCCAGGGCGGACGAACTCAGCCGCAGGTGCATGATGGATCACGAATGGCGTCTTCACTCGGAGGTGGTGCAAGGTCTCTTTCAGCAGTGGGGAGAGCCTTGGTTAGATTTATTCGCCACCGAAGAGAACGCGCAATGTCAGCAGTTCTGCGTGTTGGAATTTCCAAGGCGGCACTCGCTATGCGACGCTTTTTGTCGCGAGTGGAGTTGCGGCCTTCTATATGCATTTCCGCCTATACCACTTCTGCCCAGAGTGCTGAAGAAGATCAAGCGTGACCGGGCCCAAGTCATTCTTGTGGCCCCGGATTGGGCACAAAGAGTCTGGTATCCCGAGCTGCTCAACATGGCCATCGATCCTCCGATCAGACTGCCTTTTCGGGAGGATCTTTTGTCGCAGCAGCAGGGGACGGTCCTCCACCCGAACTTGTCCAGCCTCCACCTCCTTGCGTGGAGATTGAGCGGCGGCAGTTGACGTCGTTTGACCTGCCTCCCGAAGTCTGCGATGTTATCTTGGCAGCCAGGCGTCCCTCCACTAAGACGGTATATGCCTGCAGATGGAACACATTTGTGGCATGGTGCACAGCAAAGGCTGTGGATCCCCTTTCCGCCCCTCTTTCTGAGGTTCTCTTGTTCCTCCTTTCTTTGGCCCAGCAGGGCTCTGCTCTGGGCACTCTAAAGGGCTACCTCTCTGCCATTTCAGCCTTCCTTAGGCTTCCTGATCAGCCTTCTCTTTTCAAGTCCCCTGTTGTAAATAGATTCCTTAAGGGCATTACTCATCTTTTTCCTCCTGTTCCCTTCGTAATGCCTCAGTGGGACTTGAACTTGGTTCTTACCTACCTCATGTGCGCTCCCTTTGAGCCGCTACATAACTGTCCTCTCAGACTTCTCACTTTGAAAACTGCCTTTCTGGTGGCTATCACCTCTGCACGCAGGGTGAGTGAGCTACAAGCTCTTTCTTCCAAGCCTCCCTTTCTGGCTGTCCATCTGGACAAGGTCGTCCTTAGAGCTAGACCTTCCTTTCTTCCCAAGGTGGTTACTTCTTTCCACATTGGCCAAACCATCACTTTGCCCACCTTCTTTCCGCCTCCGCATCCTTCAAAAGAGGAAGAGCGGCTCCACCGTCTGGATCCAAAACGTGCGCTATCCTTCTACTTGGATCGCACCAAACAATTCCGGGTGGACGACCAGCTCTTTGTTGGTTACGTGGGCGCTAAGAAAGGTCGGGCCGTGCACAAACAGACCATCTCCAGGTGGGTCGTTGCAAAGAAGGAGCCTCCAGTGGGACAGCGCGCCCATTCCACCAGGGCGACGGCAACCACCACTGCTTTGGGACGGGGAGTTCCCCTTAATGACATCTGTCAGGCAGCTTTGTGGGCATCGCTTCACACGTTCACCAAACACTACTGCCTGGACAGCCAAGTCCGGAGAGACGGCTTCTTTGGCCGTTCTGTTCTCCAGGACTTTCTGGTGTGAGCTTAGTTCGCAGACCCACCTCCGGGGTTGGTATTGCTGAGGTATCTATTCTAAGGTAAGGAATCTATAACTAACTGTTTCTTTCAGATGAAGAAGTTACTTACCTTCGGTAACGATATATCTGTAAGAAACATAGGTTAGTTATAGATTCCTTACCGTCCCACCCATCCTCCCCGTTCTGCGAACTGACTTCTAGGGTTAAGGACTTCCTTTCAGGGCCCTAGTTTTGTGCACCAGTGGTCAGTGTCTTGCATGGCTCTGCGCTTCTGGCATGGAAGGTCGTGTACAGAGCTGAAGTCAGCGTGCGAGGGCGGCGTCTATGTAGCTACCGCGACGTCATCCTGGCGACCACGACGCCGACGACGAACGTGGAGTCGACCGACGCCACCTTCCGACGCGCAGGGTTACTGTTGACGAAAAACTTTCCGGATCCAGTCTGACGCCTGGGGGTAATTCTAAGGTAAGGAATCTATAACTAACCTATGTTTCTTACAGATATATCGTTACCGAAGGTAAGGAACTTGTTCGTCGGGCGAATTGCCACCAACGGCCTGTTGGTGGCGGTCTGTCCACCATCGTAATGAGGCCCTTAATTTGGCCAATGCTGCACAGCAATGTATTTTTCACTGCAACAATATTTTAGCCAAGGTACAAAATGCAAGTTAGGCCTATTGGCAATGCCAAATGCTTTTCCACCTGGTACTCCTCCACAAAAACTCCCCTTCCACCTCTTGGTTTACGATCTATCCACATCACCATGATTTCCTTAGAAACCATGTGCTCCAATTTGAGAAGTCTCTATCACCTCTGTCGGCCCCAAGCTTTAAAGATCTATGGTCCTGATATAGTAATACCCGTTCCCAAATCAGGATATGCAATTTACACGCCGACTGGTTTGCGAATGAATGTGCAAATTTGAATACAATCTTTGCATTAATAGATGGCATCACAAATTGTACATTGGTAGGGTGTCGCAAAATGTTATGCTTCCTAAGTATTAATTGGGCAGGTCATAATTTGAGTTTGCCTATGATCGGCTGTGAATGCGGAAATGGAAGCCTGTAAGGGTCAGCAGACCTCAGTTTCAGCATTTGCATTCCCAAATTGGAAATATTCTTTTTGTTTTTAGGCAACCTGCGTCCATTAAAGAGACAGGTACTGCTTTAAAAAATGTTTGCCATTTGGGAAGACTTGGAGGAGATAGACATTTGTCCTGTAACCACTGTGAATGCAGATAATCTACTTACCTTCCCTCCTCTACGGCAAGAGGACACGGATCGTTTGTTAAGTGGAATCAAGTCTGGTTCCCCGTTGGAGTCCTGCCCTTTGAAGATTTTGAAACTAGGAAGGGAAGTTATTGTGCCTCACCTGACCTCAATACTTAACACGGTTATTGCATCTGGGCAGTACCCCATTTCCTGGAAAAACTGTGGTGGTTAAACCCCTTTTTAAAAAGCCCTCTCTGGACTCCGCTGAGTTAAAAAATTATCGTCCCATCTCTCTATTACCTGTCCCAGCAAAAATTCTGGAGAAACATTTGAATTTTTACCTCAGTTCCTATTTAGAGGAACATCAGCTGCTCGATGGCTCGCAGCATGGTTTCAGAAGTGAGCACAGTACTGAGACGCGTTAACCTCGGTAATTAACAACATCCGATGTCAGGTTGATGCTGGTCATACGACACTACTGATCCTTCTGGACCTAACGGCGGCCTTCGATAACATTTCTCCTTTGAGACTGGTGGGCAGGCTTAAGGAAATGGGGGTCAGGGGCGTTGCCCTGAACTTGCTTACCTCATTCCTTACGGACCGGTAACAAATAGTTAGGATGGATTAATTTTACTCAGCTCCCCATAAGTTGTTATGTGGAGTCCCTCAGGGCTCCTCATTGAGCCCGACCCTTTTTAACATTTATGTTGCCCCTCTAGTCAGGGTCGTAAGATCCTTTGGACTGGAGGTGCTATCTTATGCTGATGACACCCAAATTATGGTGTCTATTACTAACAGCATAGAAGCATCGGCAACTAATTTTAAAAACTGCATGCAGGCAGTGGCCTCCTGGATGGTAGAGAACTATCTCAGACTCAACGGGTGACAAAACTGAGGTTTTGATCTTTGGAAACCTACAGGACATCTGGTCAGAGACCTGGTGGCCTGATACGCTTGGCCCTTGCCTGTGCCCTGGGTCCACCGCAAAAAATCTCGGCATTATAGCTGATAATTCCCTTTCCTTGGGCCCCCAGATCAGTAGAACGGTGTCCACCTGCTTTGGGATTATTAGGATTCTCAGGAAGATATCTCAATTTCTTTCTTTTTCCTCCTGAAAGCAGGCAGTTGTTGCCCTTGTGTTGTCCAGATTGGACTATTGCAATGCTCTTTACTTGGGTATCAACAAGGGACTCGTTCATCGACTACAGCTGGTGCAGAACGCTGCTGCCAGGTTGGTGATGGGCCTTCCCAAACACCATTCTGTTTCGACTACTATCAGTAAGCTGCATTGGCTCCCTCTTGGCCGGAGAATCCTGTTTAAAGCCCTTCGTCTCGCTCACAAGGCTTTTTATAACACTGGTCGGAAGGCATTAAAAGACTCTTTCGAAGATACATTCCTACAAAGCAGTTAAGATCTGCCAGTAAAATTCTGATGGTAGTTCCGAGGTTTAAGAGAGTAAGATGGGGGGTAGAGCCTTCTCCCTTGCTGCGGCCAAACTCTGGAATTCCCTTCGTTCTTCAATCTCTGGACTGGAGTCTCACTCTTTCTTCCGCAAAGGCCCTGAAGACTTGGCTCTTCTCCCACTCATCTCTGTGAGCCCTACGCATTCTTGTCTGTTGGCCCTTTCCGCAGCGCCTTTAAGCTTCCGGGCAAAGTTCGCGCTTTATAAGGCTAATATTCATTCATTCATTCATTCATTGTCCTCTGGACTGCTGCCTACTCCTTACAAGGTCACCCAACACAATTCCTACAGGGGAAGCTGTCCAACAGGGAGCCTGCGAGTCACAAAGTCTGAGACTGCAAAATACCTTTGTACATCAGGTCCAGTGTTGCTTGTACAGGACAAAGAGCATCATGATGACTCGAAAGACCACTTTGTAAGTGACTGCTTTTACTGTTTCAGTATTCTTTGACCTCCCCAGATGCTGGTCTTTAGTTACCAAGCACTGAAAAGGGCCTCCATACTGCCTTTGATGTAAGGCCAGTAATCTGTTTGAGAGCCTAACCAAATAAATAGATTAAAGTCAACTAACCCACATTAAACACTTCCATCCAAGCACAGTCTGGAGTAAAACACATCCCTCTTTCAATATAAGCTTTAATGCAGCTATCCTCTTACCATACAACTAGGACAGTTGTGAAAGTACGGATCCGCCCTTTCTACCGCCCCAGCTTTGGGCCAAAGCCCACCTGTCCTCAGGTGCCACTGAAGCGCTCAGGTGACTCAGAACCGAAGGCGCTTTGCTTTTCAGGGCTCTGTTTAAGGAGCAGTGTTGCAGACGCTTCTCGAATTACATAGTGTCTCATCCAATGTGTCTCCTCTGGACAGTGCTGGCTTCACTGTCCTGATGGATGCATTTGCGTAGACAAACCTTGGAGGCGGTGGAATTAGCCTCAGGTCACCTAGTGTAATGCAGCCCACCCCAGACACCTTGCAGGTCCGCGGAGGCCGTTTATAGATGCACATGGATAATACCCAATGGCCAGACGAGCCACCGTGGATCCGTACAAATCTTCTTAAAACCGCTCGCCTCCCTTACATAACCGCCGCTAACAGTAGCCGTGTCTATGAATCAGGAGTTAATTCCAAAGCCTCTCTAAATGCAGGCCATCTATGTCTATTATGGACAGTGTCGATTTAAGCTTTTAATCTTGACTACAAATAGTTCACCTGCCACATGTACTCTGAAAAATGAATGTTGGTTTTGCATTGGCAGAATAGAATGCCGATGCCTGCAAGCACTATCCCGAAGAGGGAGTTTAGCCTGATTAACCACCCAACACCTCATCGTAGAAGTGTAACTGGTGCCAGGGGAATTATCATTGGTGCTAGGCAGTTTTACACTGGTACCAAATTACTTTTCTCTGGTACCAGATGATTTTTCACTAATGCCACATATTTTTCAATGTGCTGGGCGATATTGCACAGATGCCAGACTTTTTAACGTGAACTGGCCCCATGCAGTTTTCTAGTAGCATTTGCACTGATCACCACTACAAAAAATGTCAGTTTTTGTTTACCAGCCATTGCAACTGTCAGTCTAAAACTGGTGCGAAATTTGCCACACACCTGTTCGAAATTGCCCAGCACCAATCCAAAATTACCGGACATAGGTGCAATTTACTTGATTTGCCCCCCTCTGTGAGTCATTTGTGTTTTATGCCCTTATACCTCTAACGAGCATGTATAAACCACCCAACACCTCATCGTAGAAATGTAACTGGTGCCAGGGGAATTTTCTCTGGTGCTAGGCAATCTGGTACCAAATGACTTTTCTCTGGTACCAGATGATTTTTCACTAATGCCACACATGTGTTTCCACTGTGCTGGGCAATACTGCACAGATGCCAAACTTTAAATATTAACTGGCCACGGCAATTTTCTAGTGGCATTTGCACTGATCACCACTACAAACAATGAATTTTTCTGTTAATCAGTCAGTGCAATTGTCAGTTTAAAACTGGTGCAAAATTGCCACACACCTGTGCGAAACTGCCCAGCTCCAATCCAAAATTACCGGACATAGGTGCAATTTCCTTGATTTGCCCCCCTCTGTGAGTCGTTGGTGTTTTGTCCCCGGATACCTCTGACGAGAACCCTTACTGCGGGTTGATGGGAGATCGCCGACGGAGGAGGGAGTTCAGACCTCATTCCCTTCCTTTGCTGTCCTGTGTAAACACATGTAATTAGCCGTGTGCTTATCTGCATTAGTATCATTAGAAATGAAACCCTATTTTAATCTGGACTCTGCTCTCCTCTCCTCTCCTCTCCATGTCAGCCTGTTTCTGGACCAGTACAGAGCCTGCCTGGTTGATGCCATAAAGAGATTACTGCGGCCCACTGTAAGTACGCTTCTTTTTCCTCCCGAACATTGGCTTCAGAATAATTAGTCTGCGCGCAATGATTGCGAGAGTAATGGAATGGCAGGATTAATGTCATGTAATACTTTAATACTTATTATGTCCAACTTCAATTGAGTCTTCTAATCTATCAGATTGTTTCCTAATCATAAACTCGGCAACTCCCTCCACTTGGCCTTCCGATAAGGCGCGCAGCGGGTAGTAAAATAAATGAAACCGCTTCAAAGATAGCGCGCGATTATTTTTTATCAAAGGCTTGCTTAAGTATGTCGCTTTGATAGCAGTGTCTGCACATTAAAGTAAAAGTCGGATATTGAAAGTTTTATGTTGGCTTCTGTCATCTGTAATCCCTTCAATTGTAACCTTTGTCATCCCCTGTTTATTTATACTGCAAGAGCGTTTCTTTCCTATTCACTTCTGTTTACATTGAAAGAATGGAAATACTTTGATATAATCTGCGGCGGCAGACGTGTTTTCTCTGTATTTACTTATTATAAACGTCGAGGTGCGGTGAAGCAATTCTGTGCGGGGGGGGGGGGTGCAGCAGCCAGTGTTTGGAAAGTGTGGTCTCTGATGCAAGCGAGCAGCATCTTTGTGCCAGAACAAAAGGATGTAGTGGGGTAACGCAAAATGATGCCCCCCCTACAGAATATGATGAGAGACCTCTGTGTCTCCCATATCTCACAGATATCCATTGGACGTACCCCCTGAAGGGTTGGGGTCCCCCTACTCCACAGCGTCTTCAGGGGCCTGCACTACACCCCAGGGAAGATCCACAGCACCAGTAGGGCCAATTGAGGGACCTGAAATGAAAATGGAGGGTCAATAGATTCCTATGGGGAGGGCACCCGGTAATTATCGTGGAAATGGCTGAGCCGGTATTAACAAGACCGATGTCCATTTCCACCATATTTAAAACATGCCTGGATATTTTAGGATCAACTGACGGAAACATAATTTTCACAAGCCATTGTGCATAAGCGCCCTCTGATAGCAACAAGCATTTGCAATGCAATAGGTCTCGCATTTACGCGAGTTTAAGCTATTGTCATTGTAAATGACAATGCCTATTATTGTTGTTTTTTAAAACATAAATAAAAGGCATTGTCATTTATAATGCCAATAGCTTAAACTCGCGTAAATGCGAGACCTGTCGCATTGCAAATGCTTGTTATATAGAAGCAATCTGATCTCTATAAACACAGCGCTCATGGCCTACTCTACCTCTGGTCCACCTTAACGAGCAATATTTACATATCCAAAACACACGCACCTCGAAGCTAACGCACACACACGTACGCCTCTCATACCCCCTTGCTATTACAGAGGTACACACAAGTCTCGTGACACAATCGTACACACATCTCTCCTGCAGGTGTCAAATTGATGCTATGCATGCGTGCCAAGGTGAACCAATAAATGGAACTTGAATTCTGGTTTCTTTAAGCCTCTAATTGTAGCAGTGAGAGATTAAAATTAAAAGTCCAGGCTTGCAGACTAATGCGGAGTAAAAAAGCCAAATATAATTAAAAACGATACACACAATATCGGCTACGTTGGAGCTACGCCGTACACATCTCCCATGACCCTAAAAAATTCACACAAATGATGTATGCCCCCACCATACATAGACCAATCATCTCACTAGAAGCAAACATGCATACATACCATTGTCATCATTATATACAGACTCTTTCCATGATCTCCCACTACACACAGCTCAAATCCCACACATGGCCTCGTCACCTTAAAAGTGCTCTTTAAATGCAATTACAATACATTACCGTAGAGTGGCGGCTTCGTGCTCTCCCTTCAAACCCTCCACCCTACCTACTACTACTCACCATGTCGTACATATTGAGAATGACGGGCTTGTTGGCTATGCTCTCCGCCCAGTGCCGTTCAGTTCTCCTCCCCGGGTCAGCCCTCCGCCAGGTCACAATGGGCTCCGGCGGGGTTAGCTGAGCCCACACTAAGCGCCCAAGATCAGCGTGTATGTCCGAAGCTCCACATGGCCACCTCACTCCCCGTAGCCTGAGGTTGCGCCGCTACAGGTGGCTTCGTGAAGCTCGCTGCCTCCAACACCCGGCTCCCAGTCCCGCTAGCTAGCTCAGCCAGGTAGGCACTGGCAGCTGATGCTCAACCACAGCTGCTGTTCGGTGCTCGGCTACCTCAGTCTGCTTAGTGAGAAGTTGGGGGAGTGGCCTGTTTACGTAGATAGAGGATTCTATACCCAATGGTGAGTCGTAATTGTCGTAGAAAGAGGACTGTGTGAGGGAAAAACTACTATAAAGAAAGGCAGGACTGGTACTCACGCTGTGCTGTGTCTGAGTTGGCCCTGTACCCGCTAATTAGGTCAGCTGCATAAATGTAAAGTGGCGGGGTCCCGGTTATGAAAGACCCTGTCAATCAACTGCGGCTTCGATTGGGCTTATGACTAATTGCTTGAGCTGAAGTATATTCTTGACCGAATGGGGCGTGGAGTGTATCCGATCTGCCAGAACAACGCCATTTCTTTGTTGAGGCACTTCTTGGAATACTAGGATTTATCATTCATCATTGGGGGTGCAGAAAGAATCTGTGGTCTCAATTAAGAGACTAAACACGGACTGCGGGAGGGGGAGGGAAGGCACGGGAAGAAAATAGTGCTCACAATCTAAATAAAACATACTGTGCAACACTCGAAGTAAAGGGGCCAGTAGCCATGGAAGGATACAAATGACGAGATGGCCGTCATAAGGAGGGACTAACAAGCCTAAAACCAATCGGAAGGCAGCATTTAGGAAAGACAAAGACACTAGCCAATGAAAAAGATGGGCGGAGCTTCCACGGAGCTTCCACTCCATACTGAATACTGCATGCCTCGCAAAGCGAGCAGCGCATGCGCGCTGCAGGCTCGACCTAAAAAGCTGCGCCACACCAGCTTGGCAATTTTTGGATGATTCCTTGGACGTCTCCCGATTTAACCACTACAGCTCCCAGAAATTACCAGAACTGTTTAAAATGCAACAAAGGGCAAAATATGTTCGATAACCTGATTAATGGACCTTTTCCCCCTTCCCAGCTCATTATAGGCATGTTCGAAATGAGAGTGTATTTCAAATTAGTCTTCTACCTTTTTAATTAGAAATATGAATACATGCTTTGAGATACTGCTGCATTATTATCCTTTTGAGTTATTTGTTTTTCATGTGGCACTGTATACTCCATAGGTGACCACACTGTGCTTCAACAGACTGTGAGCATGTTTTGATGTTAGATGCTATACAGAGTGCTGATATGGGCGCCAATGGGGGCCTAGGAGTTAAGTCCGGAAGGGGTATCTGTATGTAAGTTGGAGGTTCCGGTCGGTAGAAGGTGACAGTGAAGGGTCAGGGCTTGCTGAGGTTGTTGCGTCACAGTACTGATAGATTGCTTTGAGAGTTGGTGATCAGAGGTTGTAGAACTCTTTTACAGTGGTGCAGGGCAAATAGAAGTTTTACTATAGTTTGCGTTGGTTATACACTTGGTGGTGATCCAGCGCTATCAATAAAATGTCTTCTCCTATATGTCTTTGGACGTCCAGGTGCAAATATCCCTCTTAAACACAACTATATCCATATGACGGTGGGGCCCATAACACCGCATATACATTCACTCACTCATTTATTCCCTGGATTTCATCCGTTCTTACCTAGGAGAAAACAGTTAATGATATGCTGGAAGGTGACAGGATACCTTTTTAAAAAGACGACATAATACTTCTCAAGCTCTAAGGTATTCCGCTCATTGGTCGATGGACCAACTAGTAGGAATCAGTTGATGGTGATTAAGACCAGCTCAACCACTATAAACCTTTAAACATTTACATTTATCATTGAGCTAAAGAACCACTGACTCATTATTTTTAAAGATAATAAAGTTTATATAAAGTTTAGAAGCATGAATAAGTTTCAAATTTATTATTCAGGTTATTACATTTAGCATCATTATAAGAATAAATTGAAATTGCAATGCATACCTATTAGATGGAAAAATAAAGTTCGTCACAGCAAGAACTCCCGAAAGATCTATCTATCTGTCCTGGAAAAACAGGCCTTCTCGTTCCTTTCCCCTTTAGTATCTTAAGAATAAAAGTCTAATAGTTTAAATGGAAAAATCTATTAGGATTAAAAAGGTTCTCCAATAGCAGCGTCTCATGCTCAATCAAAAATATAAAATAGCAGCAGCAGCCGCAGCATCAGTTCGTAAAAACGGCAGCGTTGAAAAACGACAGCATCAATAGCAGCTAACCCACCAATACAACAACAACAACAACCCTCCCCTCCAAGAGTAGGTCTTTTTATACCCTAATACTAGCTTACTAAGTGAAAATTTTACATCTTTATGGCGAGATTCTCTCTAATTGGTCCATTCGGGTCAGTATACATCTCATTATGAATATCCTTGTTTCAACCAGTTCTTTGTGGCAAGTTCATACTTTTGTCGTTTCTCACGGGTTCATGACATTATCCCTTAGTTCATGGGTTTGAAACTGTATCCTTTTCTGATACTTTTCAGTCGAACAGTTTATTGTCCATTCATTTATTCACTGAGACTTCTCACGCTTTTTCGCTGTCTTGCTTTGGCACACGTTTATGCGATAAGTTCATCACAGCCTTGACCACGCTTCCATCCTAGGCTTTTGGAATGATCACATGATCCCTCTTGTTCACGGCCTTTCTCTCTTTCGTAACCCCTCTCGCGCCTGCGTACTCTAGCTCATGGCGGCCATTTTATATCGCTGCTCAACAGGCCTAAGCGCACTATTATAAAGATAAACAAAACATAGTTAAGAATAAAGAATATAAGCCTTTTCGTTTCCCTCCCGTCATTCTACGTACCCCAATTAGGTATTACCTAGCAAAAGCGACATATAAAGCCATCCCTTACTTACCAACGCTTTGCTTTGCCACCACACTGTTTATTTCCAAGCACGAATCATGCATTTATTATTCTAGTTAATACGCAAATGTTAGACTTATGTTATCCACGTTAACAAATTGTAAGTAAATTAGTTTGCACATATATAGCGTGTTACCTTTAACCCTTTACATGTAACATACATGGTTGGTTATTTACTAAGACGAACTTGTGTGTTATTTAATGTAAATATTAGGAGGTTAACATTTTTTCATTTACCCTGCTCCATCAACTCCCCCCTTTGGTGATTTTTAATATCACCACAAAACCCATGTTACACAATTCTATCAGTTAGCATATTTCTTTGTCCGTTTGTTTTTGTTAGTTTACACAACTGTATCCCTTTCAACTTGTCTCTTTGTCTTCTTATACATGTTTTCTTTTATTTCTTCTAGCTCTATTTCACCCATTTCTCTTTCTCTTTCTTTGTTTATCTTATTTTCTTTTTCTATTTTGTTCTGCCTTCTTTTTCTCTTTATACATGTAATGATTAGCTTCAGTACTAAAACTATTATGATTATCATGGTTGCTACTATTATGACTTTCCCTACTATTAATCTACTCATTCTAGTAAACCAATTTATTACCGAGGAAAAACTCTTACCAAGTTTTCCTAATGCATTTTCAACCTCCAGTGGAACAAGTTCTTTGTGCAAATTTGTAATATTCTTTATATACTTTTGTATATTTTCACTTTTATCTGGAATGTAAGTGCAACAATGTTGGACTTTCAGCATTCCACAGACTCCACCCTCTTTTGCCAAAAGAATGTCAAGGGCAAGTCGATTTTGCATCACCATAGCTCTCATGGCAACCATTTCGGTATTTACCATCAAGAACCCTCCAGCAGTATCTGTAGATAAACGATCTACTACTGTGGACAATTTCCGAATTTTAAATGCATTCAAAGATATTCCCACTGCTGGTATCAATGCTCCAAAAATATCACCTACCATTTCTGAGAAACTTTCCCTTTTTCTAGGTGTAAATGTCTTCATTATTTCGTGTGTTCCCTTTTCTGCTCTATCCACATGAAAAATCTTTGGAAAGACCAGGCCTAAGTAACATGATCCATACCAATGGTCCGGCAACCTGTAATAAGCTCTGTTACCACAAATGTAATAGATCCCAGGAAATATTGGATCTTTTCCCCCTTTGAATCCCCATCCGCCTAAAATTATATAATTGTCATGGCAATCACTGGAACCCACGAAATAATTGTCATATCTTGTTCTATTTCTTCTAATGCACAACCTTCCCTGTTGGGGCCAATCCAGAGTCATAGCTGCATTTGTCTTTTCCTTGTCATGATTTTCTTCCTCAAACGCCCAAAGAGGTGTTTTTGTCTCTTCTATCACTTTTCTATGAAATTTTACTCTTCTATCTGCAACCATTTCTAAAAATACCTTTTCTTCACTTCTTAACTCACAGGTAAGGTTGTTTTTAACTATATCATCTAATATTAGAATCTTATCTTCTATGAAAAATTCACCAAATGTTTTTGCTTCTTTCACTTTGTTTAGTTCTGGAGCTACAGGAATCTTTGCAAAAATCTTATCTATATTAGTGTAATAATATTCTAATCTTCCTGTCTTGTAAAATAGACTTGCTAAAACACTACATGTTATTCCATACGTCAAAGGAAGGTGATGATAGGTCACACCTTCTGCAACAGACGCAGGTAATTGCATACAAACATAACAATCTCTTACATCCATTGTTTCTACATACTCATATAATAATTTAGTAAAAACATTCTTTGAAAAATCTGTTATTGATTTGTCTTTGTGTAATTCTGCACTACTTTTTAGTATCTCGTTAGCTCCTTTTTCTTTCTCTGTGTTATTAGACGTTTCTTCTACAGCTAAACTAATTGGAATGGTGATTGCTGAAATAACCCGTACTGTCATTAATAATCCTGTACAAAAGAAGCACATCTTACACCATCTGCTTAAGAACTCACATCTACACTTTCTATCTGTAGTATCTACCATTTTGTTTTTGTTACCTACTTTATAATATGTACAGAAAAATGTGTCACCACACCTCAGAAATGACCTCTTAGTCACCCTGCACTTTCACTTTGTCTTTGTTTGGTACTTTCTTTTAGTTCTTTTCAGAACTCTTTCTTTGTCGAATCCAGTGTTTCGTTAAATCCGGTAGAATTTGTTCAGATTTCTTCAAGTTTGTTGCACTTCACCTTCACCCATTAGGTTGCAGCTTTCTTCTAGCTTTTCGTGAGTGATCTCTTCTTCTTTGATATCAGTCAATGCAATGTATAACCATTCAGACGACTTATACTTCAGATTTGCTTTCTTTATTCTTTTTGTTTTCTGCAAGTGTTTTCCACCTTGTTTCTCTGGTTCTTTTTGACTTGTTATCTCATTTACTTGCTCTGCACTTTTTCCATCTAGCCTTATGATCTTGTATCTCAGTTTTCTAACTTCGTTGGGCCAATTGTCTCCTTTTCTTGGCCTTTTTGGTTCACTTTCTTTTCCCCTCTTTCTGTTCTCCAAGTTCTCTTTCTTGACTCTAGTTTCTGGTTTCCTTCTTCTCCACTTTCTTCTGATTCTGTTTCAGTTCTTCCTTTATTGTTTCTTATCTAAAATTTTATAATTTCATTTCTTTCATCTATTTGTGGTTTTTCTCGTGTTTTCTTTCGATCACCTACTTCTGTCCCTCCTCGAGGTTCTTCCGAATTTGTGTCAATCTCTCTATCTGTGTCTAGATTTCCCTGTTCTTTTGTTTGCCGATCTGTCCCTATTGCTCCTCGGGGATCTTCCGATTCTTCTAACTTTTTATTTGAAACTCTCCCTTCTTCGTCTATTAATATTGTCTCTGAAGTGTTCTCACCACAACTTGTACTTGGTTGCTCACTGTTACTGTCTTTTTGCTCAGTTTTTTCTTTTATACTATCAAATTTCCAATTTTTTTTCAGATTTTCCTCACCATCCGAATGCTCTGTATCAGATGCTGAACTGGTGTCTGATATTTCCAGATGTCGACTCACATGTCGATCTTCAGGTTCTGGAACTTCTGCTATTTCCTCCACTCCTCCTGTCGTTGCACTTGTAGTTGGGTCTTCCAGATGTCGACTTACAGGTCGATCTTCAGATTCTGGAACTCTGTTCGTCTCTTCCTCTACATCAGATGCTGAACTGGTATCCAATACTTCCAGATGTTGACTTACAGGTCGATCTTCAGGTTCTGGAACTCTGATGGTGTGACTGGCATGTACCCAGTTTTTCACCCCTGCACATTTGAGTGCAGTTGTTGTCACCAGGATCACTTGTCGTGGTTGGTCCCAGCGAGGAACCAAACAGTTTTTTCTTTGGTGGACTTTTATGTGGACCCAATCTCCTGGATTCAAATCGTGGGCTGGTTTTCTTTCAAGAGTGGTCGCATCCGGTCCAACCTGATGAAACACAGAACGTACCACATCAGCCAATCCTTTGCAATAATCCAGCACCAGATCATCAGTTATAGTCAGTAGTTTGTTGACAGGTACATGTGCTTGTCTCATTGCTCGTCCCATAATTATCTCATGGGGACTGAGTCCTGTCTTCCTTTCCGGTATACTTCTGATTGTCATTAAGACTAATGGCAAGGCATCTGGCCATTTGAGTCCTGTGGCTTGACACATTTTACCTAGTCTGTTCTTAATTGTTCCATTCACTTGCTCTACTATTCCAGAAGCCTCTGGTCTGTATGCACAATGCAGTTTCTGTTTAATACTAAGTGCTTCACAAATCAATTGAACCAATTCATTTTGAAAATGTTTTCCTCTATCTGTTTCAATCGTTACTGGAAAACCATACCTTGGAATGAATTCTCGCAGCATTAGTTTTGCTACCGTAATTCCATCATTCCTTCTGGTCGGGTATGCTTCCACCCAACGGGAAAACAAACAGACGACTACAAGGACATACCTTAGTCTATTGCTCGGAGGCATTTCAATAAAATCCATTTGCATTCTCGTGAAAGGACCTCCCTCTCGTCCTATTGTTCCCAGACTCACTACTGTCTTTCTTCCTGGATTTAGCTGTTGACAAATAAGACACCTTTGACAAAGACTCTCAGCTATGGCTCTGAATTTTGGATTATACCATGTTTGTCTAAAAAGTCTGATCATTGAGTCTCTCCCAATATGAGCTTGTCCATGGTACATCCGTGCCATGTCAGAAATCATGCTATCAGGCATAACTGGTCTTTCATCCCTGTAAACCCAAACATCATTTTCCTCATGTTTTCTACATCCTGCTTTTATCCAGTTATCTTTTTCCTCATCATCTGCTGCTTCCTGTAATTGTCTCACCTCATCCCATGTCTCAACAGAGTTAGTAAAAAGCAAAGGACATGAAATATGCTCTCGTTCTTGGTTTCTATTCAATGAGACCACATTTTTAGCACAGTACTGTGCAATTTCATCAGCAAACTTATTACCAACAGTTATGTAGTCTTCCCCATTTTTGTGTGCATTGCACTTCACTACCGCAATCTGTTTAGGCAGCTGTATCGCCTCAAGCAACTTTTTCACAAACTCACCATTTCTTATCGGCGTTCCTGCAGACGTCAAGAAACCTCTCTGAGACCAGATCTGTCCAAAGTCGTGCACCACTCCAAAGCCATATTGGCTATCCGTGACAACTGTGATTCGAACATTCTTTCCCAACTTGCATGCTTGAATTAGAGCTACCAACTCCGCAACTTGGGCAGAACGTATCCCTTTCAAACAAGATGCTTCCATTACAGCAGCTACTGTGCAAACTGCATATGCTGCGCTTAGAACTCCATCATCCGTTCTCAAACATGAGCCATCCACGAATAGAATGTAATCTGATTCCTTTAAAGGCTCATCCCGTATGTCAGGTCTCGGCTTTGTACAATACTCGAGTACATTCAGACAATCCTGATCAACTTCATCCATTTCAATCACACTCTCTTCATCTGGCAATGATGTTGAAGGATTCACATTCATGCATCTGTCAATGGTCACATTGTCCGCACTCAAAATTACTTTTTCATACCTAGTCAGCCGACTATGTGTCATGTATTGGGTTTTGGTTCTTGTCAAAAGAATTTCCACAGAATGAGGGACATATACTCTCAGTGGATATCCCATCACTATGCCTTCACTCTGCTCCAGACATACACAAGTAGCAGCAACTGCTTTCAAACATCCAAGCAACGCTTTCGCTACTGGGTCTAAAACAGCTGAAAAATATGCAATGGGTCTTTTCATGTTTCCATGTCTCTGCACTAGGACTGAAAACGCACACCCATCTCTTTCACTACAGTACAACTCAAAATCTTTTTCATAGTCAGGCATTCCCAATGCCGGAGCTTCACACAGTTTCTTTTTTAGTTCTCTGAATGCTTTCATTTCCTCATCATTCATTTCAAAAGGATCTTTAACATCCTTCTTTGTCAATCTCTGTAATGGTTTTGCAATTAATGAAAATCCACTTATCCATTGTCGACAATATCCAACCATTCCTAGGAACATTCTTACCTCTCTTTGTGTCATTGGAGCTCTCATTCCTTGGATTATTTTTATTCTTTCAGTCGTTACCTTTCGCACTCCCTTCTCAATCTTATGTCCTAGATATTGGACCTCTTGTTGACAGAACTGCAATTTTGATGGGGACACCTTATGTCCTCTTTTTGCTAAATGATTCAGTAAAGCAATTGTATCATTAACACATGCTTCCTTTGTTTTTGATGCCACCAGTAGGTCATCAATATACTGAACCATCACTGACTTCTCTGGCATTTTCAAATCTTCCAATGATTTCTTTAAAATCTGATTAAAGATTGAGGGGCTTTCTGTATACCCCTGAGGAATTCGGCACCATGCCAAAATACGCTCTCCGAACCTGAACGCAAATAATGGCTGGCTATCTGGATGTAATGGAATAGAGAAAAATGCATGGCACAAATCAATAACTGTGTACCATTCTGCTTCGCGTGGAATCTGATATAGAATTACAGCAGGGTTTGGTACTATTGGGCAGCAAGGCACAACAATTTTGTTTACCTTTCTCAAATCCTGTACAATTCTATATGTTCCATTCGGATTTTTCAGTCCCATTATTGGCGAATTACATGGACTGCTCATTATTTCTCTCAGAATCCCTTGCTCAATCATTTTATTTATTACTGGTGTTATTCCTTCAATTATTTCTGGTGTCAATTTGTACTGTGGCGTATTTGGGTAACTCGTTCCTTCTTTAACAGAGATTTTAACAGGGTCTACTTCTTTCATTAACCCTATAACTTCTCCCGTAAAGTCCCACACTTCCTGTTTCACTGTTTCTTTCAGTTCAATTGGGATTTTCTCTACATCAAATATTGGAAATAAATCATTCACTTCTGATTCTAACTTTACCATTGTCATTTTATACAATACATCTTCATCTGGGGTCTGAAATGCAATTCCATCTGGCGTACAATAGATGGTGCAGTTCATCTTGCAAAGTAAATCGCGTCCTAATAGGTTCACAGGACTGCAGTCACATACCACAAATCGGTGCATTTCACTAAATGGACCAATCTTTACCTCCACTAATTTAGTAAGAGGCGCCTTAATTTGCTGATTCGAAACACCCACTACTTGGATATGTTCACCTGAGAGAGGAAGGTTTGGAATTTCCACTGACCTAACAGTAGAACGGGTAGCTCCAGTGTCCACAAGGAATGTTACATTTGCACCATTCACTTCTCCATCCACAAATGGACCTGCTTGATCTACCTCTAGAGTTGCGCCAAGCACGCACTCTTCCTCCTCTCCTAGGCACCGTCATAAACTTTCATCCGACTCATCACCATCCTGTCGTAACCAGTATTGAGTTATGGCAGCTGCGCGCTGGCAATTGTGTTACCTGCTCTCCTCCGTAGAATCCTGTTTCTGCACTGTATTTCTGTTGATTAACACTCTTGGGAAGTGGTGGTTGTGGCACCTGACTTTGTTGGGTAACTACCTCACTCTGCACCTGTGGATTTAATGATTGATTTTCCGTATTAGGTTTTGGAGGAAATTTACACTCGTTTCTCCAATGCCCTAACTTTCCGCAGTTGTGGTATGGCCACTTTTTCTTTGCCTCTTCTATGCTCATTTGACCTTTTCCTTTACCTATATTTGGTTTAAATCTAGTCGGTCCTGCCTCATTAACAGGATTACTCAATTGAGCTTCTTGCTTCTCTGCAACTTTCACTTGTGCCCACATTGCTTTTTCCTTCAATTTACGCTGTCTGCTCTCAATGTCATCACTACAATATTTAGCATACCTCAAAACTTCATCAACTGTGCTATTCTGCCAACAAATCATATGCTGTTTAATCATTTCACTTATCTCTGGTTTCAACCCATAAACAAATCTATATACAAAATGACTCATATCCTTCTCATTTAGTGTCTCATAGCCACTATACTGTTTGAAAACTAACAGTAGCCTCTCATAGTATGCGTGTACTGATTCTTTGCTTTCCTGTGTGGTTCTGTCTATTTTTACCCAATCCGTTTCTTTGGGTGGAATCTTATTTTTCAAAAAGGTAATTACTTGATCATATTTTCTCATCACTTCTGGTCCTGGCGCTCCTGTTTTAGTATCTCTTGGATATTCTACAGTTGGCCAATCAATTGTAATCTTACATTCTGTCCACAAATCAGCTGGCACTACTATGTCAAACAATCCATCCAAATCTATCCATAACACCTTCGAAACTTTAACAAATCTCTCCACTTGTCTGTACCATTCTACTGGTTTCTCTCTCAATTTTGGGAAATCATTCGTAAATGACAATATATCCTGTCTAGACCATGGGACATGCACATAACTACCTCCTGGAGTTTCTCTCATCGGGTACTCTCTTACAATTGATTCCTTGTCTGTCACCGCAAAAGCCAAAGACGCTTTGTCTGTCACCTTCTCATTCCTTTTAGTCCATCTGCTTCTCCATCTATCCACATCACCCCATTTCCTCAATAAAACAATTAGTTCTTTTATTTGTGTTAATCGTCCTGATGTGTTCAAATTTTCTATATCTTTCTCGCAAAAATCTACTCTATACGGTTTCTGCAATGTTCTCACTTTTACAAATTCTATTTCAAGTTCATTTGCTGTTTCTTCTAATTTGTCATGTAAATTTCTAGCTCTCCATGTAATGCTCTTGCATAAGAACATAATCTCGTCATCCTGATAAGATTTCAGTTTTTCTGTGCCAATTGTCCCTAAGATCAATTCTTCCATGTCTATTTTTAACCTAATTACATCTAAGGGTTTTGTTTCTGTCTCTTTCGTTTTTAGAGTTTTCATCCATTCATTCAATTCATCTGGAGTCGGACCTACAGGCGTACATATTTAATTCTATCCAATTTTTACTTCTTTCTGGTGTCTCTGATGCAGACTCAGTTACCATAGGTATTCTCCTAAACTCATTCTCATTTATCGTTAAATTTGTAGGTGGGCTTGGTCTATATGTACTAACCAAGTTTCTTGCACCTTCACTGTCTAATTCCATCCCTTCTTTCCTTCTTTGCAAATGTGAATTCATAGGAATGACTAAAGAATGCTCTTCAATTTTCTGATTCTCAAAAACTGGTATTACTGGACCTATCGTTACTGGTACAGTTACAGCTTCCATATTCATTGTTAATTCTCTTATCTTTTCAGTTAATTCTCTTGTGGTTTTTGCCAATTCAGTTGTATTGTCACTTTCTGTCTTCTCATTTTGTGGAGTTTTCAACTGATCTTGTGACCTATTTATCTCATATCCTCGTTCGGGATTTTTATTCCTCCCAGTTTCCATTGGCGGTGCATTAGGTGTCACCACCGCAGAATTCTGTTGGTATGGAGGTGGGTTTCTGTTTAAAATATCTTCCAGCAATTCATCTTCTGTCTCACTACCACCATACCCATACTTTTCAGTAACCACATGTTTCTTTTTCTCTGTACACTTTCTCTTTGCTTCTTCCTCAACTGTAAAAGCCGGAAACAAACCTCCTGTCATATTAGCATATCTCCAACGCTTTATTCTGTCCTCATGATTCACTCCCCACAACCTTCCAGGTACAAACTCATGATTTCTTAATCCTCTGAATCTTTCTCGTTCATACATCTCATCTTCCCATTCACTTAAAGCTTCAAACTGTGTTGGTCTAGGTTTAGGTTCAAGCATCGCCATTTTCTCTCTCAAATTCCGAAGTACAGCTACACTAAATGAACCATTCTCAGGAAAAGCCAAAGCTCCATCATTTTTAGTATATTTTGTCCAATTTTCTAACCATATGCAGGTATGATATCCGTATTTCAGCATCATATGCGAAGCTGGTGACTTCGGAGGAGGAATTACTTGTCCCTCTCTAGTCACTACCTTTTTGTCTTTCTTAAAAAAGTTCTTAACTTTAGATATCCACGACGTTTTCTCTCTACCATACTCATAATAAGCCATGATTCACAATTTCTCTCTCAAAAGTCCGCGATTCAACACTGTTCTCTATGCGTTATTCGGACCAATCCCAGCGCAACTCACACCAACGCTCCAATCCTAAGCTTCTACGTCACTGGTTTATCTGACCATTCCTAGCGCGACTCACACCAACGCTCCAATCAGAGCGTCTTCTGTATAACAGCGCACTGTCCAATCCCAGCACGGCTTTTGTCTACGTCAGTTCTGCTCCTGACCCCTCCTTTACAAAATTTATCGGCAATTTACTTTTCAACAGTTCTTTGTTAGTTTACAACATTAAAAAACACATTTCCATTGTCTGATTTTGCTAAACAAAAGTGACAGTTTATTCTAGCTCGCAAGAATACAGTTTTGTTCGATAAGTGTAGCACTTCCCTCTACCTTACCCTTCTTTCAAGCAAGGAGTAAACCCGTTTCTCTGGGGATAAAACACATGCGGAGACTACACTGCTCCTGAGAATTAAGGCCAGAGTTTCACAAGAAAACCGGTTGCTATTTCACTCATACACCTTTTATACGGAAAATGTCCCTATCATAACACAACCTGTGTTATCACCAATATGAACTCAGACAATGCACTATTCCATGTGACTTCTCTTGCCACACGTGTTCCACTTCCTACTTCCCGGAAGCGTTAAAACTTTGACTTACATATAACATAACGCGACTCAACATAGAATGTTAGACATGAAATAATCAATAATCAATAACCAATAATCACCAAACTAACCTATAGTAACCATAACTCTGCTACCAAGAAATCTGATCCAGCGCTAGCAATAACATTTCTTCTCCTATATGTCCTATATGTCTTTGGACGTCCAGGTGCAAATATCCCTCTTAAACACAACTATATCCATATGACGGTGGGGCCCATAACACCGCATATACATTCACTCACTCATTTATTCCCTGGATTTCATCCGTTCTTACCTAGGAGAAAACAGTTAATGATATGCTGGAAAGTGACGGGATACCTTTTATAAAAGACGACATAATACTTCTCAAGCTCTAAGGTATTCCGCTCATTGGTCGATGGACCAACTAGTAGGAATCAGTTGATGGTGATTAAGACCAGCTCAACCACTATAAACCTTTAAACATTTACATTTATCATTGAGCTAAAGAACCACTGACTCATTATTTTTAAAGATAATAAAGTTTATATAAAGTTTAGAAGCATGAATAAGTTTCAAATTTATTATTCAGGTTATTACATTTAGCATCATTATAAGAATACATTGAAATTGCAATGCATACCTATTAGATGGAAAAATAAAGTTCGTCACAGCAAGAACTCCCGAAAGATCTATCTATCTGTCCTGGAAAAACAGGCCTTCTCGTTCCTTTCCTCTTTAGTATTTTAAGAATAAAAGTCTAATAGTTTAAATGGAAAAATCTATTAGGATTAAAAAGGTTCTCCAATAGCAGCGTCTCATGCTCAATCAAAAATATAAAATAGCAGCAGCAGCCGCAGCATCAGTTCGTAAAAACGGCAGCGTTGAAAAACGACAGCATCAATAGCAGCTAACCCACCAATACAACAACAACAACAACCCTCCCCTCCAAGAGTAGGTCTTCTTATACCCTAATACTAGCTTACTAAGTGAAAATGTTACATCTTTATGGCGAGATTCTCTCTAATTGGTCCATTCGGGTCAGTATACATCTCATTATGAATATCCTTGTTTCAACCAGTTCTTTGTGGCAAGTTCATACTTTTGTCGTTTCTCACGGGTTCATGACATTATCCCTTAGTTCATGGGTTTCAAACTGTATCCTTTTCTGATACTTTTCAGTCGAACAGTTTATTGTCCATTCATTTATTCAGTGCGACTTCTCACGCTTTTTCGCTGTCTTGCTTTGGCACACGTTTATGCGATAAGGTCATCTCAGCCTTGACCACGCTTCCATCCTAGGCTTTTGGAATGATCACATGATCCCTCTTGTTCACAGCCTTTCTCTCTTTCGTAACCCCTCTCGTGCCTGCGTACTCTAGCTCATGGCGGCCATTTTATATCGCTGCTCAATAGGCCTAAGCGCACTATTATAAAGATAAACAAAACATAGTTAAGAATAAAGAATATAAGCCTTTTCGTTTCCCTCCCGTCATTCTACGTACCCCAATTAGGTATTACCTAGCAAAAGCGACATATAAAGCCATCCCTTACTTACCAACGCTTTGCTTTGCCACCACACTGTTTATTTCCAAGCACAAATCATGCATTTATTATTCTAGTTAATACGCAAATGTTAGACTTATGTTATCCACGTTAACAAATTGTAAGTAAATTAGTTTGCACATATATAGCGTGTTACCTTTAACCCTTTACATGTAACATACATGGTTGGTTATTTACTAAGACGAACTTGTGTGTTATTTAATGTAAATATTAGGAGGTTAAAAAAATTTCATTTACCCTGCTCCATCAGTGGAAGTAGTGATTTTTCATTGTTTTTCTAAAAGTTAGTAAGTTGTCTTTCGAGATGATGGTAAAGACTTCCAGAGTGTGGGGTGGGGGGTGCACCTCTGAAACATCATAAAGAGTGAGTTTACTTCTGGGAAGACAAGAAAGTGGTTATGGGGGACCTACTGGGGAACTTGTGTTATGATGAGTTTCCAAGTGAAGGCCCTTTTGTAATACACCTACATTTATCTGATATTTTATGTCGTACCCGTGTAGTTAGAGAGAAATGAGTAGTGTTTAGTGTTTGGCCCCAGCTTCAGAGGCCAGTGGGAATTCTGTATTTTGGATGAGTTGGATGAACAACACTGTAGATCTGGAGGAGCAGTAGCCCTTTCTGGAGTGTAGGACGACCCATGCAGAAGTTCCAGGGAAAACGAGTTTGCTTAGAAGCGTGAAGGTGAAAAATGGGGGTCACGTATTTTGTTATTTGGAGAGAGAAGGAAAACAAGGGTGATTGCCCGGAATTCCTAGGAATTTAGTGACTGATTACAGCAGTGTGGGGAAGGGTCAGCTATTAGTAAACATGCTGCCAGTATCTCATTGTGTAAACCATTCATTAGGAATTCAGGTTGTGTGTCCATTTCTGTTCTAAAGTATTTATAAAGCGCTAAAACGTACAGGTATCCAGGCGCTGGAAGCCCACTACCTGTTAATTTCAACTAACTAACTCGTTATGAAGCAAGTGACGTCCTTGATCTTTCTGACCTTCTCATGAGGTTAATCCACAATCTGGCCCCATCTACCTGATACACCCTACTACTTAATGTGCTTTATTTGAGACAGTGTTTCACTAGCAGGCCTTTGTACATTTTTAAGTGTGAAAGTAATATGTTGCTCATACTCCACATTATTCACTATTTCAGTTATTCCATTTTTTGTTTGTTGCTATTTGCCAAATATTTTGTTTGGGCCTTCTTGAGTACACTGCGACATTAATATAGGCATGATTTAGTGATGCTCCTGCTGCTGTCTTCCTATATTTTCTTTGGTGGAAAGGGCACCATTTTAATCACAATGGGAATATACTATCCACAAGTGTTGGTCAGTTGATTTAATTGGTCATTCAAGGTCAAACCTTCACAAAACACTAGGGCTAAAGAGTTTGCTGCTTGAACCAACCAAACAATGGGCTCCCACATTATAATTCATTTGTAATCCTCCTCTAGTTTAGTATCTGCTGCTCTGGATCTCATCAACACCAATTCGGATTTTCCTGTGTTTAGTGCTGACCTCCCTTGAAACCACCACTTCAGAATCTTCCTGGCCATGTATCAGATTTATAGTGTCCTCTTCAATATTTCCACTAAGAAGGAACACAATTTTGTGATGTAGGTGTAATATGGAACACAATGCTACTTCCCACCAGTTGGTCTTGAAGAGGTCTGGTATTACTGCTCAGTAGCACCAGTGACACCAGAGAGCCCTGGTGAACTTTATTGGTGAAATCCATGTGGCAACTACCTCACTGATCACCTGTGTTGATCTCTGTATGTGAGAAAGGGTCTCTTTGCGCAGTCACCCCCATTTTGTTTGGACTGATGCTTGCTGTTTATTTTGGCTTTGTGCACTTGGACACTGCTGATCAGGCCCCAGTACATGTGCTCTGACCCCTACACATGTCAAATTGGCTTACTCCTTATTGGCCTTATTTAACCTTCCTATAAGGTCATAGTATATGGTGACCCAAAAACACACATGGCAGGGACTGTTTAATGTCACCTATGGACTACAGCACTACTGTGCCTTCTGCTAGTGTCACAAGACAAACATGACTCCAGGCCTACCACAGTAGCCTGGCTGCTGCAGTGTTAAAACTGCAGCCCGACTGGTCAAAATGACCTATTTTGACAGAAGGAAAATCTCTCTTTTAAATATAATATGTCACGCTTGTGTAGGCCTTGAGCCTACAAGAAAAGGTGCATGGTTTTTAAAATTAGGACATGTAGAAATTTAAAGTAAACGTCCTTACAGTGACTAGCACCCAAAAGCTATTTTCACTGTAGGAATCTTGGCTGGCCCATAGAGAAACACTGGGAAGCAATATTACATATTAATTCTGCTATCTCTGGCTAGGGACCAGCCAAAAAAATAAATGATTAGATGCCTATTATTCATTTTTTATTAAAAGCCCAACTTAGTGGTGAAGTCTTATTTTTGATAAATATTAAGGAAAAGTACCTTTTAAAACGTTATCTTTTCCCTGCCTGAAGTTATCTTCTCTTTGACTGAAGCTCCTGGAGGCTAATTTCCATTAGCCTCCATCCAGCAGGCGAATAGCCCTGTGAGGTGTGAAAACTGCACCCAGAGCAGAAATAATGGGCTGAGTGTAGGACTATGTTTTGGTTCTCCTGTTAGGAAGACCAGTTGGGCTGTGCCCAGGAAATTAATTTACTTCAAAGGCCCCCCTGTCACAAGCAGATGTCAGATGGCACTTGGACTGACCATGTCCTCTGTCCTCCCAGTCAGCCACCAAACCCAGTGGGGAGGGGTGAAGCTGCTCTCATAACTGGTTTAGAGGGATCACAGAGGAGGGGCTGCTCATTACCATGGCTACACCTCTGGGTGGGCACACAGGCTCTGCACAAAGGGAGATGGGTTTCTCCATCTTGGATTTAGTGAGTGAGGGACACTGTGGAATCATTTGCAGTAGGGCACACAGAAAGTGCTGTAAAAGTGGTTAGGGTTACCCTGGGATTTTATCCCTGTTGGTTAGGGAGGGGTAAGGAGTCACTCCGGCCCACATGCTAGTGCCAGGCATGAATGTGGCACCCCAAGACACATTCTTCAGAACATTACTGGACCTGTGGAAGAACAGAAGAAGGACTGCCCCTGCTGTTTGAGACCTGTGAGGAAACCTAAAGGGCTGGAACTGCTCACACATGTACCCATGACAAAGAAGTGGACTTCAAGGGTCAGTTGGCTGCCCTCTTGTGTGCCTACAGGGCCACAACAAGCTGCAAGAGGTCTGTTTCCTGATATGTCCAGCTGACCAGTACTAACTGGACCTGACCTTCAGCCTGCTGGTGGCCTCTGCTGGCATAAGTCATAGAACCCTTGGCTGTGTCTAACTGGACTTCCCTTAACATCTCTGGAAACTAGGGGTTTAGAAAATGTCACAGCCAAGGATTCTCTGGAGCACTACCCTCCAGTGGCTCACCTTCCTGTAGCTCCGGCTCTGATATATATATATATACACATATTTATATATATTTATATGAACAGAGGATCAAAGTGGCTAGACGGGGGGGAGGAAATTAGGAAAGGTACGCCAGGGAAGGAGACCTGTAAAGGAAAACAACAGCCAACCATGTTCAGTTGGATATCAATATCAGTAGATTAGCAAAACTTGAATTAACTTCTTGTCACAGGGGATTCGGACTGTCGGGTACATTGCGACCCGGATGACATGGACGAAGACCCCTTACCAGACCATGCAATGCCCTTTTCTCTGTTACAGCCCGGACATTCATCGGCGATCCCTCTTTCGCCCACGGGATACTGCCGTGGCTCCTTTAAGGAAGGACACGTCCTGGATTACAGCCCCACCCATCCAGAGTACGTCAGTTTCAGCCTGCCTCCAAATCCAATCAAATCCCAAGAGAAGGGCTATGTAAACCCCGGAAGCTGCACCGGAGTGGGCGTGGGTATTGCAGGACGCGAGAAGACATTTAGAAAAGAAGCCACGAGAGAACATCAAGTCGAAGGATCCAGTAATAGGTCTCAAGAGGAATTCTCCGTTGGGGCGACGCTGTGGCCAGGAACTCCAACGCGAATCTAGCAGAGATGACAAAGGCGTCCAGAGCATCCCTGGAGAGTGAAGAGACCCAAAGGAACCGCGTACAAGCGAGCCACGTTCCAGGAGGAGCGTGACTATCAGAGGTACAGGAGCGCTTACGGGCTCTAGGTGGGAGGCGGGTATCTAACGCTACCTAAGCTATGTTAGGGGAATTGAGACGGATTAGTTCCTCTAACACATTCCCCCCCCTGACACTGGTAAACAGCTAGCTTAAAGGTGCAAATAACCCCATCACTACCCTCCCTAGTAAGTCGTGAGACCCAGTAAGCGGTCACTCACTACGGTTCTCTCTTTTTTCCTGAGGCTTTCTGCTGATAAGAAGACTCCAGGTGGATACCCTCTCGACCGGACCAACCAGAAGAAGCCAGAGCAACATTTAGTTTACTATATATAATGAGAACCTGACATTGTATTCTCTGAAATAAAGAGACAAAGAACAAACACACCTGAGGGCTCTCTGTCTTTCCCTCCTAATTCCCTACAAGTGGTGGAGAATGCGGGCAAACATCCATTTGACGATAGTAATGGAAGCCTTAATACAGCAACTCATAAAGGGACAGGAGAAGCTTGAATGGGCCCTAGAGAGACAGATGACATTGGCGCAGGCCGATAGGGACATGTTTAAGGACTCCATGGCCCAACAGGTAGCGTGCATCCACAAAGTTGCAGAGGATCAAGTCCAGTTAACTACCCAGTTACAATGCCCACAACCTACTACCGGGGTCCCGAATATCGCCCTCCAGAAATAGGTACCCGGGGAGGATCCTGACGCATTCCTCCTGAACTTTGAGAGAGCTGCCAGGGCGTGTTGGTGGCCTGTAGCCAAGCGGCCGTTCTTCCTAGCCCCCTTGTTAACCGGCGAAGCACAGGCCGCCTATCAGGTTGTGAACGAAGGCGGTAACACCCCTTACGCTGAAATCAAAGCACTCATTTTGGACCACTTAGGTATGTACACAGAGGTCTACCGAGTCAAGTTCCGAAAGGAGAGGGGGACACCCGGGGACAATCCCAAGACTTTGTTTTTCAAGTTAAAGGCGGCAGCTGATAAGTGGTTAAGACCACACGAAAACACAAAAGAGGAAATAATGGCCCTCATCTACCTTGAGCAATATTTAGAAGTTCTACCCTTCCTTACACAACAGTGGTTACGGCAACACACCCACATAACAGTGGAGCAAGCGGTGGATATGGCCATTACCTTTTCCCGAGCCCAACCCCGGTCCTTCCTGTGGGAGGCCGAAAAAGCCCATAGAGCAGGAACCCCGACAAAGCCTGAAAGGAAGACTGCGAAACCGGTGCCAGAACCCCCGAAAACCCACCAAAATAAGACAGAGATCGTACCATCCCGTGGACCCCAGTGTTTTGAGTGTGGTAACTGGGGACACATTGCTCGGTTCTGTACTCAAAGGAAGGGATCAGAAGAGTCTATGGACATCAGTTACCTTCCAAAATCCATTCTTTTTTCCGAAGAGCTTGGGGCAAGTTTTTATGTAAGTCTCTGGGTAAACAAGAAACAAGTAGTCGCTCTCCTAGACTCGGGTTGTCGTCAATCCGTCATACATTCCCATCTAGTCGAGAAGACCCAGCTGATACCTGGCGCAGACATACCGATACGCTGCGTACATGGGGACATAAAGGCTTACCCTCAAGCGGAAGTCCCCGTTGAACTGTCCAATAGGGGTCCCTCAGTACTTAGAGTAGGTGTAATGGACAACTTACCAGAAGAGGTCATCATAGGAACCGACAACCCAAATTTCACCACGATGTGCAGGGATGTGTTGGAAAGTATAGGTCCTTCCACAAATCTATTAACTCAAAACCCGTGGTCATCCGATAATAGCTTTAGATTCGCTCAGTGTAACAACCCCCTCTCCAGTTTGCGTGGGAACAAGCCAAGAAGAACCATCCTCCCCTAACGTACCCTTGCTTCCAGACACAGAACGACCTTCTGTACCGCGTAGGGAAACAAGGCGATACCCCCCAGCTGCTCGTCACAAAAAGCTTTCAAGATTAGGTTCTCTTCTTCGCCCATTCTCACCTTCTCGCAGGTCATAGCGGAGCAGAGAAGACTAGACAGAACATCCTGAAACATTTCTTCTGACCGGGTATCTTTGCTCACATTGTCAGGTACTGCCAAGAATGTGAGGTATGTCAGAAGAAAAACCCTTATAAGCCCCCTGCTAAACCTTTGCAGCCCCTCCCCATTATAGGGATTCCATTTGAGATGGTGGGAATGGATCTCATAGGTCCCCTTACTAAGTCAAAAAAGGGAACCAGTATGCGTTAGTCATTGTGGACTATGCAACCAGATATCCTGATGCCTTTCCCTTAAGGTCCCCTACCACGTCCAACATTGCAGAGAAGCTGGTGGAGTTCTTTTCCAGGGTGGGATTTCCCGAGGAAATACTAATGGACCAAGGCACTCCCTTCATTTCACGCCTTATGCGACAAGTGTGTAAGACGTTAAACATCACCCATATAAAGACCTCGGTCTATCATCTCCAAACTGACGGCCTCTGTGAAAGGTATAACGGGACACTAAAACTGACGCTTAAAAAGATGTTGGCCAGCGAGGGGAAAGAGTGTGACCTACTCCTACCCCTTGCACTCTTTGTCATTCGAGGTCAGACACAGAGCAGTCTAGGCTGTCCTCATTTGAGTTGCTCTATGGTCGCCAACCAAGGACGCTCCTTGAAATGACAATGGAAGCATGGGAACAGGAAAAACTAGAGGAAACACAAGACCTCCTAGAGTATACAAAGGATCTAAAGTCCAGTCTAGGGAAACTAAGGGACTAGCATATTCCAACTTGGAGAAAGCACAGGGGAAACAAAAGACCTTTTATGATAAGATGAAGAAGTGGAGACATCTCCAAGTCAGTGACTGAGTCTTGGTACTCCTTCCCCCGGCTTTAGCAAAAGGGAAAACAGGCTGGAAAGGTCCGTATAAAGTAGTGGAGAAAATAGGGCGAACCACGTATTCCATACAAGTGAATCCCAGAAAGACCCAATTCTACCACATAAATTTACTGAAGAAATGGATAGGAGCCCTCCCAAAACCTACGAATCTACTCCAGCCCACTCACCCCACTGCCTCTTCTACCCTAGAGCACTTGATCATTAATGAGGCCCTAACCCGCAACAAAACCACGCAATTGCGGGAGGTTTTACGTCCCTTTTCTTGTATCTTTTCTGACCTCCGTGCTAGAACATCCCTGGTGGAACACACTATAACCACTAAACCCGGCGAAGTAATTAAACAACGGCCCTACCGAATACCCGCGGCCCGAAGGCCCGCCATTGACAAGGAAATAGAGAACATGTTGTCAATGGGCGTCATACGCCCGTCCCAAAGCAACTGGTCCTCTCCCATAGAATTGGTCCCAAAACCGGACAGCTCAATACGATTTTGTATTGACTTCAGAGCCGTAAACGGCATCTCCAAGTTTGATTCCTATCCGCTTCCCCGAATCGACAAATTAATCGAGAAGTTAGGGGAGGCCCAGTACATTTCCACCATATACCTTATTAAAGGTTACTGGCAGGTACCCCTATGGAAGGAAGGTCAGGAAAAGACAGCCTTTGCCACACCAAATGGCCTGTATGAATTCACAGTACTCCTATTTGGGTTACATGGGGCCCCAGCCACATTCCGAAGGCTCATGAATACAGTCCTTCATGACCATCAGGAATACACGTCCGCATACCTGGATGACATTGTAATATTTAGCCCCTCGTGGGAGAAACACCTCGTACATTGTCAGCAGGTTCTTCAAGCACTCGAAAGGGCCGGTCTTCATATTAACGCCAAGAAATCTAGGATGGCCTATCAAAAAGTGAGGTATCTGGGATATATCCTGGGGAATGGCATTATAGAGCCACAAGAGGAGAAGATCAAGGCTATCGTGGACACACCTTTCCCTACCACCAAAAGAGAGGTCAGAGCTTTCCTAGGGCTGCTGGGCTACTATCGCAGATTCATACCTGGGTATTCGGACATAGCAACCCCCCTCACCGACCTTCTAAAAAAAGAGGTGAAGAACAAAGACCTGACTAATCCCCCTCCTGAAGCCAGGAGGGCGTTTTCTGAGCTAAAAAAGGCAATAACCTTCAGTCCCATTTTGGTATCCCCAAACTTTAACAAGCTATTTATCCTGCAAACTGACGCATCTGACCTGGGGCTAGGAGCTGTACTTTCCCAACTTTCTGACAAATGTATTGAGTTCCCCATTTTGTTTATAAGCAGGAAACTCTTTAATAACCACTGAGTCCTCCTTCTGTCTGCGTTTCGTCCACAGCGCTGGGATGCCTCAGGGTAGCTATTGCGCTATATAAATGTTTTTTTCATTTCATTTTTTTTTTCAACTCTTCCCCAGGGAACGTAAATACCCATCTATAGAGAAGGAGTGTCTCGCCCTCAAGTGGGCCGTGGAGAAGCTGCGATATTATTTAGAGGGGTCCTCCTTTACACTATACACTGACCATGTCCCTTTGTTATGGATGAGCCATAACAAGGGAAACAACCCCCGGATACTCCAATGGTTTCTTTCCCTCCAGCCTTTTCGTTTTGAGGTCCGGCATCGGAAGGGCTCTGCAAATGGGAATGCCGACTTTCTATCCCGGGTCCCCTGTTTCCCCGATCGGGAAAAGTCTGGTGGAGGGGTGTGTCACGGGGCCTCTGACTGTCGGGTACATAGCGACCCAGATGACATGGACGAAGACCCCTTACCTGACCATGCAATGCCCTTTTCTCTGTTACAGCCCGGACATTCATCGGCGATCCCTCTTTCGCCCACGGGATACTGCCGTGGCTCCTTTAAGGAAGGACACGTCCTGGATTACAGCCCCGCCCATCCAGAGTATATCAGTTTCAGCCTGCCTCCAAATCCAATCAAAGCCCAAGAGAAGGGCTATGTAAACCCCGGAAGGTGCACCGGAGTGGGTGTGGCTATTGCAGGACGCGAGAAGACGCTCGGAAAAGAAGCCACGGGAGAACATCATGCCGAAGGATCCAGTAATAGGTCTCTGGAGGAATTCTATGTTGGGGGCGACTCTGAGGCCAGGAACTCCGACGCGAATCTAGCAGAAATGACGACGGCGTCCAGAGCATCCCTGGAGAGTGAAGAGACCCAAAGGAACCGCGTACAAGTGAGCCACGTTCCAGGAGGAGCGTGGCTATCATAGGTACGGGAGCGCTTAAGGGCTCTAGGTGGGAGGCGGGTATCTACCGCTACCTAAGCTACGTTAGGGGAATTGAGACGGATCAGTTCCTCTAACACATTCCCCCCCGACACTGGAGAACGGCTAGCTTAAAGGTGCAAATAACCCCATCACTACCCTCCCTAGTAACTCGTGAGACCCAGTAAGTGGTCACTCACTACGGTTCTCTCTTTTTCCCTGAGGCTTTCTGGTGATAAGAAGACTCCAGGTGGACACCCACCAACCAGAAGAAGCCAGAGCAACATTTAATTTACTATATATAATGAGACCCTGACATTGCATTCTCTGAAGTAAAGAGACAAAGAACAAACACATCTGAGGGCTCTCTGTCTTTCCGTCCTAATTCCCTACACTCCTCATTCAAGAATAATTGTCATAGAACTTACATAGGTGTACCATTGACTGAATACACCTTGTTTTGACCCTCATACACTTTGGCATATAGTTATCTGGGTGGTAGCCAATGAGAAAAACCCTTAGATATGTGGCTGTAATAACAAATAAGGAATGTATATAAAAACACAGAATTTTAGAATGATAACTAATTAAACAGTACTGAGTTTAGGAATCACTCCTAGAAGCAGTTCATACAAGTTTCAGGTTGACCTGCTATAAAGGATATCTAAACACACTTCTTAGATACCCACATAAAAAGTAATACGGCCACTTAGAATATACAAAAAATGAAGGATAGCAATGCACCATTAACTTTGTCCTTATTGTTAAAGAATGTCCGTTCCAGGCGAGTGTAAAGTCCCGCAATATATGTCATGCACCAGGAGCCGTGTGTCAGAGACAAACTGCACCAAGTGTTTGCAACCGATATTCGATACAGTCCAATGCGTGGAAGCAACAGACCCAACGAGAGCAAGGAACTTTTACCTACCGGGCCAATGTGCACGGAATACCGAAAACATGTAGCACTAATACTTGAGTGTCTTTCCAAGATATTTGTGGAATCCACCCAAAATGAGGCCATGGAACACCAAACTGCCAATAACTCCACAGGAATCAGAACACAGACGCCAAACACGAGGGATTTCTGTCGACAGGAACAGCTGTTAGTCCAAATAGTAGATGCTCACCCCACCTCTCTGGGCCTCTCTTATACCAGCTAGGCTCTACGACATACCATAGATTAGCATTTCACAGTGGCCATCTTAGAATGTAATGACCTCTATTGCAAAACCTGTTTGATTCTCAGCTTTTCCACCACAAATGGCCTTTGCAGCATGAAACTTTCTAAACTTTCCACGGATGAAAGGCACTCATTGTTTTGTTTGCAGCGCAGGATGGGCAATAACACTGCACAACCTGACAGAAAATCTTTGGACTTCATGGCCTCTGGAGCTCAGGGACAAACCTTCTAAGCTGACCTGCCCCAGGCGTGACTGTGCTGGACTGAAGCAACAGATTTCCCCCACTCTGAGCTTTTCCGCAGCAGGAAATCCATTTCAGCTGGACCTCCGTGAGAAGGTATCCGGCCTCATGGAGCCCTCCTCGGACACAGCCCGCAGCCTTGACCCAATAGAAGATTTCGAGCTCTAATAGGAGACTAAGTCTAAAAGAAACATCTTTACTGGGTGAAGCCGCCAAAAGTATCTTTTCCCTTTCCTGGCAGCGAAATGCAAATTTTCTCTCTTTGAACTTTTTCCTCTAACACCAGTGGCGCACTGGATCTCTTTGAACGTCTGTTCAACATCGTGGAGCAGTCCTCAGATACAGCCTGCTCACTTGCCGCACTGAAGGATTTTGACTTCCAGAAAAAATAGTAAGTCCCAAGTTAAAACCTCCGACAGGGCCAAGCTTGGTTGGTGTAATCAACCCACACTCCATCACCGTCAGCCTGAACTCTCGCCTAGAACCCAGTCTACCCAAGCCATTGGCTGCCATCAATGCATTGTGCTTTTTGGCACTATTTTTACTTACATCTTAAAAAATTCATACCTCTAGTTCTCCTTTATTGATTTTTGCCATTTTGGTGTTATTTTGCTCATTAAATTATTCTCTATGTTTATAAATTGGAGTGGATTTTTATTGTGTTGCATTTTGACTTTTTAACTGTTTTGGGATTGCTAAATGCTTTACACATTGAGTAAAGCCTGTCTGCTCTGTGCCATAGCTACCAATGTTTAAGCTGGGGTTTAAATTATTAAAACCTTTTGCTGGACCCTAACAGGATAGTTACTTTATTACTTGTGGTGGACCTCAATCCACCCCAACTAATAAACCACTTTCTCACACTCTGTCAGGAAAAAACTGATTAAGCTCAATGATGCTATTCAGGGCTGGCTTTAGTGCTGGTGGCGCCCGGTGTGACAATCTTTTTTGCCTCCCCATGACATCTTTCTCCACAGATTCTGTCACTGCCACCCTCCAACAGTGCCTCTCTCTCACAAGCATTTAATTTGTTTTAAAGTGTTACTCATATCAGTGTAGGGTCTATAGGAAACGTTACATAAAACAATGAGGTTTACAGGGTGTAGTAATCACATGTCTTCCATACTAGTAAGCAGTATATTTAGTAAGAGTGTATGGTCTGGAGAAGCACAAACTCAGCATTTCAAACGTACCTCAGTAAGTGCGGGTGGCTTTACTAATAAGAATGTATTTCTACCTAAATTAACTCTTTTTAGCTCCATTAGGATAATGAAAGACTGGGGGAAAAACAAAATATTCTAACCTCTATCATGCAGTTTGCATGCAGCCCTTTGATGACAGTTTATGAACTGCAAGTAACAAAAGAATATATGTGACAAAAGCTGTAACCCACTGAGCTATCCATATAAAATACAGTTATACATGGTACACGTTCTTTGCAGCAGGCATATTAACCCTCTGCGCTACTTTATGATGAGTCAAAACTCCCACTAGACAAAACAACGATCTCTTTCCAACAAGAACATTAATCACCAGTGTTAACTTGACATTTTTATTGTTGCATGGAAACTGCTGGATATACAAGGAACTCTGCAGATGGTGCTTTTAAACCTATGTTATTTCTAAACACATCGCCCTCATCCAAGGTCAGCGCCAGGTGTGACTGTACCAGTCGCACCGCCCTAAAGCCGGCCCTGATGCCATCCTATTTTGCCAGTCCATCAAGGTTTCATTGGTTGATCAAATGGAAAATGGCAGTTAGTTCAAGCAACACTAACAGCAATGCTTGGAAATAATATTTTGCCTTCAACAACCTCTCATAACCAGCAGTGCTGCGTCTGTCCCCTCTCAGGCTGACAAACAATCTCTAGGTCCCCAACATCTACTGAGTTTCTATATGATGAGTAGTTGTTAGGTAACCACCTGTCCCCAAACCTTGGTCAGATATAGGTCCTCTGCAGTTAGGTGGAAACTTGTCAGTCCTGAGTGATGGCTTTTATGAGAAGAACTGGCAATAAATTAAGCCTGGCTTTAGTGTGCGTAAGCATACAACCCACATTTCTCCATGCCTGTGTTGGAATTATAAAGCCTTATTGACTTTGCAAATGCTTGTTAATCAGTGTATGTGGAGTGCTCAAGTTAAATATTTTAAAAAAATTGATGTAGTGAAAAACCAAAAGTGATTGCTTTCAATATGTAAAGCTAAAGTGCATGCGACATAAAGAATTTAAGGTATGAAAATTAAGTATTCTTTTGAGATGTATAATATAGTTCATCAGGCATTGCAATCGGAGACAGTTGTTCTTTTAATTCAAATCTAAAAAATGGCACAAGGTAGGAGTGTTTTACGCAGTGCTAGACATGTTGCTGTGAGATTGAGGTATTAGCTATCTTTGGGCTGATGCTTGACAGCAGTTTGGCACATTCTTTTACGATGGACGCCTTGGTCATTGTGTGTGATTGAGAACAGTAATATTCTGTATCTCATGGTGTGTTACTGGGATTAGGGCAATTTTTTTTACTCCAGACATCCCTCTTTTTTTAAAATTCCATTTGAGAAATCTGTAAATTTCTGCCCTGTGGTAGACTTCCTAATATTTTCAACCTTGATTAGAAACTATTTCTGAATGCAAACTAGATTAGCATCTTGACGCTCTTTGTTTAGCCTCCGCTTCCTCCCATAGTTAACTTAGTATTCTGAACAGTTACTGCTACAGCAAGCTGCCACTGACAACTGCATTGAATAGTAATTTCCCTTAGATTTCACAGTGGCCTTCCAATGTTCCATTCGAATATTATCTACTATGGCCTTATCTAGTAATTTTGATTTCTGCCAAGTAGATGTCCATGCTGTCAATTTAGCATTGATCTTCATCACATCTTCAGCGATGACTTTTGTGAAGGATTACTTCTTTTGTTTCCAGGGAATCCATAAGTAGAGCTAATTTCTTGCATATTGCCATACAAAAGGAGGAATCAAACTCCATTATATCCTCCACTGACCCCAGTGGAGCTTCCTTAGTTAGAGTTTCTAGTTGTGGGTCACTAACCAAGCCCTAGAGTTGTCTCGTCCATTCTCAGTATTTTTAAGTTTGTGTTCTGGAGGTTTTTTCAGGTTGTTAGTATCTCACTTCGGCACAGTACAAATGTGGGCTCTGACCAAGAGACTGGTTACACCCCACCTATTTCATACTAAAATTATTAGAGTCTAAGGCCCATTCAAGTATATCACCCTTCTCATGCGTAGACTGCACAACTCATTGCATTAGGTCAGAGCCACCTAGCACATCAAACATTAAATTACTTTCAGCTTCTCATTTCAGTCTGCCTGAATATCAATCCTACCCCCTATTAGGAAGATATAGTGATCATAGCCAGTCATGAAAGTATACAAATAGGTGAATCCAGCTTCAAAAGTTCTTGTTGGCTAAGATAATTTATACACTGATATTGAAGTCCATGCTACTTTTGCTGAGACAAGGACCATTTACTGCAGGCTATGATCAATACTCCTTCATTATCTAGTTTCCGATTTACATAGCAACTCGCATAATTATTAGGCTGAATTAAATTTTTATTGATTTTAAAGTGGTCTTTATGCCATATTTATGTTATGGACAATATATACGTTGCATCATAATCTAAAGTCAAATAAATATCAAAGGTATGTGCTGCAGAGGATCTTTATGGGGTATGTTTATCATAGGCAACTATTCACTTTTTTTCTGGCAGAACCCCCATGCAAGGTTCCTCAATCTCTGTCTTAACACTTATGTTGCATAATTTTCCAGTTGGGACAGAGTCATCTACCAATTTATCCAATTGCTACTTTCTTTGCCAATAAATGCTCTACTGGGCAGATTGTATAGGAAACCCACAGTTTTCATGTCATCATACAAATAGCATTTCACTCCAGATTCAAAGAACCTTCCATCACATTTTACCCACTATATATAGAAAGGGCAGCATAACATGTTCTTGTGTCCTTACATGGCCCTCAGACACCCACATATGTGCTTGCATCGGTGCTGTGCACCTACATGCCTCTTACATGGGCCTTGCCTTTTTACCTGATGACTCTGCACCATTGGTTTCTCCTCACTGGGAGGTGTATTCCAACTGGCAGTGGACTGGCAAAACCCACCCTTAGTGCAACCAAACTCTTCTTGTGACTCAACAAAACTTTTCCTCTGAACCCCATGTACCAGAACTCAAGAATCCAGCCCTTGACTACCCCTGTACTGAGACTTCAGGTGCATGAGTAAAATACAAGTAATACATCTGGGAAAAAAGTTAAATTAAATTACCTCTCAGAAGAATTTATTTAATTGCAGCCTTTAAATACATATTCATTCATATAAAGCCAAAAGCAATATCATAAAATAGAATCAAACTCAGCAAGTCAAAATCACAAGGTTTGCTACTACCTGAAGTTGCGTGCCCTCCTTCAGTGTATAACTCCATTAAGGGTTTCATTAGATATTGTGAATTGGAAGAACTGTATATGTAGACTGTATTTAGGCTTGTGGCCAGCATCTTCATTTCTCAGCTTACTTGATCTGAAAGTGGTTGTGTCTCATCTGCATATTGATAGACTGAATGGCCATCCCCATGAAATAGGGTTTAAATAGAACATTGGCGTGTGTGGTTTGATAAGGAAAATGTCTAGAAATAGCTTTGAAGGACACAACAGGTCAAGGAGTGGTTGATTTGGACTCAGGACTAATGATAGTTGCTCCTTTGTGTGGGAAATGCTTGAATGAAGATAGTATCCCCCTAAATAAATCAATTCATTGACCTCATACCTAGATAAGGATGGTGTCATTCATAGTGTAATATGCAGTGGAGAGGCCAAATAGGATAAGCGCATCAACATTGCCAATGTATTCTGGATGTGGTACTTTGCTGGAGTGATGAACCCAGCGGTGACTAGATTTACACATATTGTGGGAGTAGTGAGATGTTTTGTTAGAGGTTAATTAAAATCTATATCAAAGGCTCCCAGATAGTAGCATAAAGACACATCTCATTAATAATGAATTCGGTTTGCTTTTAGAATTCCATTATTTTCAACACTAATCTCTTGTATGCAAGCACTAGCCCTTCCGGACCTTTGAATAAAATTACATGAGATACCTTTTTAGGTCGAGCCCTGAGCCAGCCCGCAAGCGCTGCTCTGGGGTTGATCTGTGGTAGTTGACTACGTGAGGGAAGCCCCGCCCACTCCCCCGCCCATCTTTTTCATTGGCTTGTGTCTTTGTCCTTCCTAAATGCTGCCTTCCGATTGGTCTATAGGCTTGTTAGTCCCTCCTTATGATAGCCATGTCATCATTTGCATCCTTCCATGGCTACTGGCCCCTTTACTTCGAGTGTTGCACGGTATGTGTTATTTAGACTGTGAGCACTATTTTCTTTAATGGGGTTCTCTTACTGCCCGTGCCTTCTCCCCCCTCCCACAGCCCGTGCCTTCTCACCCCCCCGCCCGCACTCCCGTTGTTCGTGCCTTCTCGCCCCCCTGCCTGCCTGCACTCCCGTTTGCAATGCAATAGGTCTCGCGTAAATGCGAGTCCTATTGCATTGCAAATGCTTGTTTCTCATCTGGTTGTTAGTCCTCTTCAACGAAACAGAACTTCTTTCTGTCATCCACATACACCTATGCGCGGCATGTCTGACTGAAGGCATTTCTGCCCATTCACGTGTCCCAATGCAGAATAAGGGACAGGAAATTTGTCTACAAGTGATGTGGAGGTGAAATGAATGTCACTTGTTAACATTTGATGTGGTACAATATTTAAAAACAGTGGCAGAGTAAAATAGGTCTGCATTCCTTGGTTAGGTACTGGCATACAGCAATAATCGGAGTGCATAAGCCCACCCAAGTCTCTGGACCCCATTGCACCTACTGCTGTATGGCTAGCTATACCCTTTTTAAAAAATTAACAACCAGAGAATATTTTAATTTTTATTGTAAATCTGTGCAGAACAGATATACGCCTTGGTAAGTAACTAAAATGGTAATAAGCATTAAACCCTTTTGTTTCATGAAGAGAGTGTGGTCAATTAAAGAAAAGAGCCTAAGAAATGGAGCTAGAAGGGTGATTATTCGAGCTCCATGGGGAGTATTTCAAACATTTAAGTGAGGACAAATTGGAAGAGAGGGAAACTTATTCAGGAATCATAAAAATGGGGTCTCGTACTAAACCGTTTTTCAAAAAAAAATTATTAACATGAAGGTACAGCAGGAATTATTCTAGCATGGGGTACAAAGTCATAGTCATACTTTCTGTATTCAGCCATAGGCCATAAAGACCAGAATAAAACAATTACAATATTTGTCCAAATAATAAAAACGAGAAGGTATAAAAACCTTCCTTTCCATAAAACCATAAAATATTCAATATTTAAACAACATATTATAATACATTTCCTCCCACATCAGCATATGACAATACATTCCCGCCCATAGTTTATCATTGGAAGATCATTTCATATCTCTTTCTAATGGCTATTGCTTGCCTTATAAAATTAAAAACTGCAAAGTAGGTTTCCCTATCCACAAGACTTTATAAGTATGTTAAGCCCTCCTGATGTGTTCTCAATTTGGACTTCCGCAATACAGGTAATAAAAAATAATTTCTGGGGTCCTTAAATAGAGGGCAAAAGAGAATAAAGTGACTAGTGGTTTGTTTGTTAGTTTGTTCGCACGGGCAGGACTTTAAGTCATTTGACCAAACACCATGGACCGGAAAAGCTACCTTAAAATGTATCTTAAAAGATCTAAAAAGGGATAAGTAGCAGCGATAATTGGGGTTTGTTATCCATACATGAAATGGTTCCAGGTTGTCTGTTGTAGAGATTGGTACATATCTTTGAACTGCTACCATGGACTGGCAGACTGGCATTTCTGAAGCCGGATATTTGAGTAATAATTTAGTTAGCAGGATTTTTCTTCCTCTTTACTTCTTTGGGTGAGCATAGAAGGAGTTTCAAAAAGGTCCTTTTTACATATTAACGCAAAAGTCTTCTTTAAGTAAGTCACCCAAGGAATTTGTGCCATTACATCCAGTACCAGACAATCCAAAATACAAGAGTGGACTAACCCTGACTCTGGATTTAGCCATGACTTGATCTACAGTACAGGAAAAGAAGAACGTCGTCCAGAACGCGATTCTTACTTTGTGGCTATCGGACGTAAGTAAGGACAGCACGAGGTGCCGTAAGGTAATGGGTGGAACCAGATAAGAACGGTCCCCCGCTACACTGAATCAGAGAGCCTATCAGCATCTAAATTGGCCCTCAGCGTTGTTTTGGAAACAATCCTTAAAAGAATTGGAGGTGGTGACTAGTATGTGCCATTGCCAAGGTGGTATAAGATAACCTGCTCAGCTAGTTTAATGAAGCAAATACAATTATATCTACAGAAATTATTGAATGTACCTTAATTTGAGGGGTTTAGATGGGATTTCACAACCTATGTGATACTTACCGATGGTCTATGTGCAGCCATTTTTTACGTGGGCATATAGGTGGCCTACTTTTAGGGGATTCCACATGAACCAGTGTGTGTGTACATATATTTCTTGTGAGATAAAGTTATTTATGTCCTGAAGAAGGTGGTTGCTAATCCATATTTCCACCGAAATGCGTCAACGTATTTAGTGGGCCAGATTTGAGGAACAAAGGAACACAATAGAGAACAAATTGATTGTGATCATGTGGCCTTATTGATTCTGTCAAATTGGCTTAAATTAATGACATATGTTATTGTCTTGTTTGTTCTTTTCTCTCTTTTGTTTATTCTGTTTTTGTTACTGTGATGTATTTTTAAGATGTTTTTAATGACACTATGTTGGTTTTAATAAGTCTGTATGGATTATATATAAGGGGCTTTTGATTAAATTTGTAATAAGATCCCTTGTACTTAGTTGTTTGACATCTGACTTAATCAAGAATATGGGAGTTGTATGAGAATTGTGTGAGTGTATATGCATGTAATTTGTGAATGAATAAGTGATCCCAAAGGGAATTATTTTTTGACTAGATTGTCTATTATGAAGCCTATCCCTTTGGTCTGGGGGCCCCTCTCACTGCTTTGATTTACAGTGGTTCTAGCTCCAGGAATAATCCTTAAATGAGGGAGACCTACTTCTTCAAGGTAAATCAAAGTTGCTGAGCCCTGGGGAACCATTAATAATCTACTTAAAAAACAATTCTCGACTTTATGGAGAATTTCCACATAGGCATACCCCCACAGGCCCGCCCCATATGGACCTGCCAAAATACATGGGGTACGAAGAAGGGCTGGAGGGCCAAATGCATTTCAGCTATTAGAGGCCCACAAGGGAAGAGATGGCATGGTGATTATGTTTGCAGTGTATTTTAAATAACTGTGCAAGAAGAGAAACCAAGAACGAGAAAACAAATATTTTTGTTAGTTCTATATCTTGAAAAGGGTGTAAATATCTTGGAATAAGATATTACAGTCACATACGTTTTTCAAACGTATGCTGTGCTGTTGTGTCAAGATTGTGGACTGTTCTTGTCGATAATACAAAAGGCAAGCCAAAAGGAAGTGAAGCTGCAGCCCTGATATGAAGTATGCCTATGTTCTCATACAAATTGAACCACCTTCCCCCTAAGGGTATCTGTTGACTCCTCTTACGGGAGCTTGGCCAAGAATCTACTCGGCCTCCACCTTTGTACCATGTTCGTCTGCTTTGCAGGTAGGTTTGTGCTTTATGAATACTCATGCATACATTCATGTATCCAATTCTGTTTATATGTACACAGGACCATTATTCACAGAGACCTTTATATATGCAGTGTTTAAGCTTCCACAACCACTTTGCCATAAAGGTCTATTCAGAGATAAACCAAAGACTCCTTAAATGTATCCTTGTCTCAACTTATTGTTTCATGGGCTCTAGATCTTTTTTCGCAGAATATTATGGGATACCAGGGCACAACACACCCCACACTGTAGTTAATAGAATAAATAATATATAGTCAATGCTTATTAGACATCAGGTACACAATTATATTGGAAAACAAAAAAAAGAAAGCAGGGGAACATAGGATTAATCACTGTAATGAAAATCTGTAACATTGTCTCCTCTGAGGAGGATGGTCATTAGAAATGGGGCTTATCTTATGTAAAAGTGGAGATGTTACCTGATCCTTCAGTTTCAGTAAAATCATAACATTGGTCTTTAGAGTGTATCCAAATAAGTAAAAATGAGAAAAGAGGAGTTGTTCATAATTCAAACCAAATTAGCTAAAAACACTTACGAGAACGTTGTCCCAGAGATGCCGATTGCTGAAAAGGGACAATCAGAAATGAGTGTGCCAAGCCAATAACGTATTTTGGTTTATGTTAAAATAAATAAATATGCTAGTATAACTATCTGCTATTAGATTCAGCTACTGTGCATCATCTTGGGGGAGTTGTCTTGGTTTTTACACAGTCTATAAAACCTTAGATGTCTGGTAACCAATACAAGCGATTATGAAAAAATGTGTTCTGAAAAGTTAAATACACAAAATATATGTTAGAAAGTGGCCTCACCAAAATGCTGTCATAGTTGGTCTCAGGCTACTAAATTTCACATTTGACTTCAGGTGAATTAGAAAATGGTAGCGGTCTCAATTTAATGGAAATAGTTCCTCTATACTTTATTTTCACCCCCTCTATTTCCAAGAGAACGCATACTAGTCTTAGATGAAGCTTGATTGGCTTGCTTCCAGTAAACACAAAGAATTCACCATTTGGATGGATATACATATTGGATTTGCTGGGCAAAGCTAGAGAGAGCCATTTGAACGAGGCCTTAAGGGTGAGGTCCTTCACCATATGGTCATTATTTGCAGCATCTTCAGGAAAGCTCGAGCAGCCCCTGACAGCAGTTATTGCTAACTGAGCATCTAGTTAATTACTATCACAACAAATTACACATACCTTTCAAATTTTATAACATTATCTGCTACCACCTAGAAGAAAAGAAATTATTCCGTCTTTAATAGCAGCGGCCTGTAGACATAATATTTGTCCTTCCATTGTCAGTGACAGCAACATGCTAAGTAGTTGTATTTGAAAATCAACACTTCAGCCTGGCATTCTTTAAGCCTAACAGTGTGATCTGCACATGTTTTAAAGGTTTGTCACTATACAAAAGAACACGAGAACTGAAGAAGGTGTAAATGCGTCAGTGGAGCTCAAAATTAATATGCAGTACAGCAAAAACATTAAGGGATTATTGATAAGGAAGATGGAGTCCTTCAGGCATTCTACCCTCAGACATTCCATCGCCCTTCATTTCTTTAAAAACTTTGTTGTTCTCTCAGGAAGGTGAAAAAAACCTGTAGAGTCTTTTCGTTCTAGCATAGTTGCTTCCAGGCTTGTGCACTCACCATGTGATTTAACCACTCAAGAATAAAAGGCTTTTCTGAAGCCTTGTGGCATCGAGACTTTTTCTACAACCTTTCTAATTCAAGCTATTTCCATAAATCGTTTTTAGAAGTTGTATGCAACTAATCAGCTTATGGTGACTTTGACTGCTGCTGCATGGTCTGGGTCAGAGGTAGTGCGGACTGTGTTGTTTTTCTTTTGAGTACTTATTCTTGGTTGGGGATGATGAACACTTTTAACCTACATTTTCTGCTGTTTGTCTTTTCTGCCCATTACTTTAGTTTTTTCAAATAGAGCCTCTGCTTTTACCTCTCTTAGAGCCTGATTTAGAGTTTAGCAGATCGTCACTCCGTCATATACATGACGGATATACCGTCCACCGTATTACAAATTCCATTGGATATAATGCACTTCTCATACAGCAGATGGGATATCCGTCACGTTGGAGATGGAGTAACCCTTCCAAGAACCCTAAATAAGGCCCTCCACAAGCTAGCATTTTCTCTTTCTATTTCTCTCTCACACTCACTGCCCCCCCAAATCAATTTCTCTAAAAGTTGAACTTCAGGAAATATGTCATGATGTGTCTTAGCGCTGATGTTTATGATTAGTAACTGAATGAACCTGATTCAGACCCATCGTGTCCTGTATTTTTAACTGCTTCAAGCCAATTTGAATTTTGAATGGGGCTTTTTAGATTTGTTTAGAGCCCCCTCTGTCTTAACATATGAGTTTCTAATAGGTCAGAATAGACCAAACTATAATCTTAAAGGCAATACAAAACATATCCAAAAATCCTCTTAATACTGCTGCAATTAAACCTGCAACTTTGCAAGAGTATTGCAGAGTCCTAAAGGTATGACCTAGTATTTGAACAACCAAACTTAGAGCCAGATGTACTATTGAACTGGTTGCAAATTGCGCACTGACTTTTAGCGACCTGTAATTTTTTTGTGAACTGGCCTATGAACTAATAGGCTGGACTCCAAATAAGGTATCAGATGGGTCGCAGAATGATCTACCAAATTTATGTTCATTAGGTAGGTCACAATTTGCAACTCCTTCCGATTGGCTACCTTCACAGGCATGGTGGCCTGCAAGGGACAGCAGACCACCATGCCCATGAAAGTGTTTTTAACATGGATTATTTTTTTTAAGCAACCCAAGTTTCTTAAAGGAAATAAGGCTGATTTTATAGAAAAAAGTTTTCCATTTTAAAAAAACGCCAGTGAGAGCAAACAATGTCCCTTGCCTCTCTGCCTATGTTCCCTGAAGCTGTCACAATGATTATCAAAGGGAATGGGGTTCAAAGGGGAGACCCTTTGCCTGATGCGAATCAGTTACCAGCGTGCAATGGGAGTAGGTAACTGGTCAATAGAAGTACATAGGTTACAGATTCATAATTTGGAAGGGACTCCCCAAGAACACCCCTTCCAAATTGCAAATCAATAATCATTTCTAAGGGCATTTAGCAATTTGAGAAAACCTTTCTAAATTACTTAGTGGGTTTAGTATTTACTGGGTGCCAGTCCTTTGATGTAATGAATCAGAGGGCTTGCAACCAGTAAACACCATTGTATATCTGGCCTTTAGTGTAGAATGCTCCTTCCCATCAAACCTCCTCTCGGACTCCGACTAGATTGTAAGCTTCCTTGAGTTCTAATGTTGTCAATACCTTTACGTTTGAATCTGATCAGGCAACACATGTATGAATGACTAAGGGTAACAATTCTTCACTGTTATTCTAATGAGGCTTTGTAGTTTATATATGTTTGCAGCTCACCCCATTTTTTGGAACAGAGGAGAAGCAGGGGTCCATGAAGACCTAATAAACACATTAGGGAGATTGTCATGTAGCTACTGTCTGAGATATTATATTTCTGATTCAGTAAGCACATACACTTAACTACAAGGTATTTGTGCATTAGGTTGCAAGTCAAGCTTGCAATCATAGCTTGTATGTGAGGGTAACTCATCTGCTTTTTCCTATCAGAAACATCACTAAACAGTTCACGACAAGAATGTAGAGAGACAGCACAAGCAATATGTGGCAAAATACCCATTCCTGTCAGCACTTTAGAAGGACAACTCTCTCTGGAATGACATGAAAACATAAAATTAGCCTGACAGTAATCTGAATACAATTGAACTGTCTTGGTGGCTCAATCAATAGAAGGATTATGTGAGGTCAACCAGGGCATTCCGAAAATTACTTTATACTGAGAGCATTAATTAAATCATAACAACATTTTTCATAATGATTTTGAAACCAGACCAAAGAAATTGTTTATGTATTAAACCTCACTAGACTAGAGGATAAATTAGAACCATCCACTGCCTTAACATCCTTAAGAATGTTTTTCTTGATTACTGGAAACTGCAAAGATTGAGCAAACTTAATATGCATATAGTTCAGAGGAGCTTCAGAATCTAAACTCTCCATAATTATCTTCTCCTGACCATCTGACAAAATCATCTCCATAGGAATTATTATATGAATCACAGCTGACTGCCATAGTATTCAATACCCATCTAAGAATGTCTTTAAATTCTTGAAACAACAAGGCAGGTAATTTCATTGTCGAGTATTCTATCAGCGGGCAACATTATTGATGTTTGACTTTTAAAAATCCTCGGTTTCAATCTACAATCTTAGACAAAATAACTTGAGTTTCCACAAAACAAACAGAAACCAGATAAATACCTTCTTTTATATATGGGGCATCTGATACTATATTATTGCATTGGTTCTGGAATCTCAATAACTCAGTTCTCTTCTACCTTCAACCAGACTACTAAGACTTTGGTCTTTTCTGATTGATATTCGGGTAAAAGATGATTCAACTGTACCACTAACTCTATGAGCTCATTGTACTTAGTTATGTTATGTGTATTTGTAAAGCGCGCAACTCACCCGGGAGGGCAGTTAGTTGGAGGTTTGACCACTTGCCCAAGATATCCTTCAATTCGCTTCACAACCCTTGCTGAAATAATGATGCCCTTCTCACCTCTGGCCAACAGTCTCAACTACCAAGTGATTAAATGTGGTAACATAACTTAGTAGATCTTGATGGCCCTGTTTTAGGTTTATCAGTTCATTGTCTAAAGAAAGAGTGTGTGATTTTCTGTCAAACAATTTCCATATCTGATAACAAAAGTCAGAAGAATTATAAAGCAAAGAATCATTTCTCTTCACTAATGGAATACTCCAGTTTGCTACATTCCTCCCCATGTATGAAAGAACTAAAGCTACCTTAGTTTGATCATCAGTGAAAGTGATAGGTATACACAACTCACTGATTAAGAAATAATCCAAACGCTATGTGTATCCAGAGAACGTTCTGGAGGTGCCAAGGGTATGATTGGCATCACCACTGAACAGGAATGTGCAAAACTCGGTGTGTGTCAAAGGAGGTGGTAATGGCCATGATTCAGAGTTCTTAGAATCTGTGTGCAAGGGAACTTGAATTGCATCGTTCTTCTCTGACTTCAACATATTGCCTATCTCCTGTCTCATTGCGGTTCACTTTACAAGTAGCTCCATATTTTCTAAACTGACCTCCTCCTCAATCAACCAATGAATAAAATCTTTATTTGGCTTAACAAAAAGACATATATCTTTACAATTCAATTACATTCGTGACAACAAAACAATACATAATTAAAACGACTGTACAAGCAGCCCAATCTCAAGCCAATAAGCAAGAATACATATTGAGCATATAGTAAATTGATATATTAGGCTAATAGTAACATACCATATATTTAAAAGTTAGTGCTCTGACTAAAACCCAAAGTGATTTCCTTATCCTTATGGACTATTACGATAAAATAACTTGCAGCTAAACAAATATCAACACTATGTAGTTGCTGTAGAAATAAGAGTTCAGGTCTACATTGACCAAAATTCAACTTATTAAGCAATTGTCTCAAATACTGTGAACTAGGGTTTTAAAATATTTACAGAAAAATAAAAAAAGAAGAGTACATTGAATGAAGCAGGCATCACGTGTACAACAATGGTAACTCATTGACCACATGCCCATCTTGGGAAAATCAACTAGAATTTGAACAATTTAAAGGCGAAAACATGAACCTATGTTGCGGGTTCGTCACCACTTCAAGATATGGTTGAATCCCCTCCTGAATGAACAGATATGAATAAAACTATGTTTGAGCCTTACTCAAGGCATGACCCTCATCACATAATTCCGCACTAGGACTTTAACATTGCCTTTCAAAGGGTATTACAGGATTCTAAATCATCAAACTTTCAGGTTTACCCAAGCTCAGACACAGCATTTTGTTATAGCCTAACCAGGGGTTACGAATAGCAAAATCAAGAACAAAACAATCAAGAGGCTCTAACCTACTGAGAGAATCCTCCGGTTTAGACCATATCGAATACAACTGCAAAAGGTGACGAAGCCTAACCCTGTCTTCTAGATAATTCATACCCAAGTACCTGTGGCAGATGTAGGTAAAGCAACTGCATAGAACAGCCAACAGCCTTCTCAAAAAGGATGTTTCTGCCCTTTGTAAATTACCACACACAGTATAACCCACAGACCTGCTCTATAACTGGAAACAGAAATTCATTTGATACTATATACCCTACTCATCTCTCTAATCCTCAATTTGGATTCAGATCTAAAGACTCCCTCTGTGGCCTGTTCGAACTGTTGCTTGATGTCACTCAAGTGTGTCCACTTGCCAGCAGAGTCCATTTGGATCCCTAGAAATGAAAAGGTACATAGTTTACTAATCTGGGAGCCATAAACAATGTGGGAATGAGTCTTTATGGCCTTAGGCACACAGATAATGGAGAACATTTTTCTCAAATTGATTTTTGATCTAAATAATCCCTAAGATGCAAAAGCATCCAACAATTTCTATAGGCGTTTAGTTGTTCTCGCCATCAGGACAGCATCGTCCACATAAAGCAGGGCTGGAATTCGCCCCGCTATACAAGTAGGTCTCCCACACCTTGACGATCTCGACTTAAGTGACACGCCTGGGGGGAGGGACGGGAGGGGGGCAGTTTGGGAAGGGTGTTTATAGCTGGAATTGCATATAAATGCATACAAATGCAAGTGCAGATTAGAAAGTAACTATCGTGTTAATCTCACAGCTAGAATGGACTGCTGCTTTGGAAATTATACGTTGCCATACTTTTATCCGAAGTAAACTGTTTGTAAAAGTTGCTGACTGGCAGGGGCGTGACTCCATGACCCCATACTTGTTGTATGTGAAATCAATAAAATCTGTTTAAAAAAATAAATAAAGCAGGGCTGGAATGGGAATTTCGCCTCCCTGGCACATATCCTAACCATGAACAACTAAAACCCAGTGTAGTTATAATGGACCACAGCTTGGAATGATTAATCCAGTCAAATGGGCAGCTAAGATCCCTAAATTCCAAGTGCATGGACTCCTTTGTAAACACCACATACTTACTCATCATACTTACTCATCGTTAATGCAAATTTAAACATTGTTCCAACTTTCCCAATCATTTCTGAAACCCAAACTGCACATCAGAAAGAAGTTCTGCCCAACTTTCAAATCTTATCAATATTATTCTGCCCATCACCTCACTAAGGAATCTAACAATAAAATGGGGCGGTAACATTAAGGGTCTGTTCTAATGACTTTATTTTAATCGATATATTAGTGGACTGAGGCCATGTACTCAGAAAATCACTTTTTGCTGCAGCCCTAAATACATTTGTTAAAATTGGAGCCCAAACATCAGGCTTTTCCTGTAGATGTCCATTGGCATACCATCTGGCCCTGGAGCTTTACCACACTGGCTCAGACTTATTGCTAAGAATACCTCTGAGATGTCAAAAGAGAAAGAGCAGCACTCTGAATAGGAGGGCAGAGTCTTCTCATTAGTGGCTATGCTTGCATATTATTACTGACCATACATGCTACCAAAACAGTCCACCCACTTAGATCATGGAATCCCTACCTCCATAGAAAAGGGCTGAAACGTCCCTAAAATACAAGGAGTTAATGACTCTCCAAAAAGCCACATTATCCTTTGCCTCACTAGTTACTACTGAGGATGCTTGGCCTCCACTCTGATAGAGGCTTTTCTAACAAATAAAGCTCTTTTATATCTTGGCCTAAAATCTTGCCCTTCAACGCAGTCTTTTAGATTTTTACCAGGAGCTTTCCACAGGATCTTATGTTCTATCGAACATGCCAGATGAAACCACCCACTTGCTTCTCCATTTGACACACTTTGATTTGGATAGAAACTACTTGATTGCTCTACACGTCACATCATAAGAGATCCTAATAGCTCTATCAGTAGCCCTGTCATCCAAACAAACCATGAAATCTGGCATATTAAGTCTGATAATAGCCAACGTGGGTTCACTTTGCTCCATTTAATCATTATATCCTGATTTCTAGTAACCTCTTAATCATTTATTACCTCACAAGATTTTTTCAGCACCTGTACCAGACAAAACTCAACTGAACGGAGATTATGGACACTTGCGCAATTTGAAATTATAGAAAAACAGAGACATAGCATCACAAATTATCAGTAAATAGAATGAAATTAGTAGTGCTAGTCCTTGCCAGTAAACGTTGACACTTGTGGAAAAACGGGGGACACACATCATGAGCAAATATAAAATTGTGTTTCATAAAAAGATTATTTAGGGCCTCACCATATGGACTATGTGAAAAATGAGGCTGATCCTGCCCTAAAGTATCCAACATCCCCCAAATCAATTTGGGTGGCAGGAGAGAAAGAGGAGTATTTAAATCCCCTGCCCAAATGATGAGTTCAATATGTGTACATATAAGTTAGTCTATCTCTTCCACTGAATTTAGACTGGCCAAGTGATTAGACAATGTTCTATTACCCCTGGATAGCTCTTAGAAGAGGGAACAATCTCAGAATGCTTGATAAACCCTGGTCTATACAAATATCCTATGGGAACAGCTTTACTCTTTCTGCAACCGAAACAAAGGGTAAATTTGTAATTCATTTATATCCTCTAAGATGTGAGACAGAGTGGTGTTTAAATCCATCACTCAGTTTGTATGACAGCATGGCTAAGCAATGTGCCCGGATCCACTAATATTGTTCTCTGAATTCTATAGGACAGATGCACTCTTCCGTCTCTCACCGCCTCCACTAATGATCACTGACATAGGAATATAAAGGCCAGTGGTAGAAGCAGGGAAAGCAGAATGGGATTATTGAGAAAAGAGACCCGTCACTTCTGCTGGCCAGTTATGTCTGCAGATATAGTTGAGATCAAAAGGTAAAGAGATATCTTTAGTAACATGCCATAAAAATTCTGCACCTAACTATAGTAGTCTATGGATGTACCTTGTCAATGTCTATGTAAGCCACACTCTGTCTTTTGGAGAGAAACCTGTAAGTGTGAGGAAAATTAAAGAATCAAAGCCAGTAGTGCAGCTATACCAGGCTTTGTTACCTTGATCTTGGCAAACTGTAGAATGTAGGCCATGCCATACAGGAGACCAGCTATAGAGCGGAGACCACCCAAGTGTGGTATCCCGCCCACCCCATTTGCTCAGGGCTATAATTGACAGCCCTGCTTGGATATTACTCATCTGTCAGGCTAGGAATCCATCACATAGAGCACTGCAGCACTACACAGGGCACACCACAACTTGGCACCAAGACACGTGTCCTGCATGAGTTGAATGTATACACTGGTGTTGTGTTGTGTTGTGGCTTATAGTTAGGAATCGATTGGGCATGTCTTGAGGTAACCTGGCATAGTTAGTTTGGATGGGAGAATCGCCCTTTTTATGATTTCCTGAGGGCCTCTGACACTGCTCAGGTGAAAAAACACTACAAAGCATTGCTCTAATGCAAGTCTGAACATTGTTGCTAAATCTCATTAGGAGGGGGAAAACTATGAGATGTGATCAATGGGCATTTTGTGGCCTTTCCATATCAAAGCTATGTCCTAATGGACACCCTGGAAGAGTAGAATCTCTTCTGATCGGCAGCAACAGCAGTGCCTCATCTTACCAGGTTTGCAGAGACGATGAGCAGATTTCTAGACAGTTGAATTTGAATCACTTGAGTAGCCTGTAAAGCCTCAGTAGCACGGTGGTAGTGTGTTGATGACCAGGATGACTCATAGCACCAAATCTATATAGCAAAAGGGCCTGATGTTTTGTCTGACATAGAATCTGGAATAAAGGTTCCATGCTATCCAAAATCTTGATATTTTCTTACAATAGAACTCCCCTAAGTTGGAGTCTTGGGCACAGAGGCAATAATCTCAGAGAGTTGCAGAACTATCTATTGGAAAACTCATCAAGCCTAACATTAAGGCTGTACCCAAACCATAGCAATCTAGTTATATTTACTTTAAACTTACCATACAATATTCAAAAACAATTAAGAGGAGGTCCTGAACAATTTCTTCATGGATGGCTAGAACCTATAATGTTGTGCAGTCTCAGCTCCTTTACTTTGCAATTATATACTAAGACCAGGTCATCCAATATAGAAAGATGTGCAGTATCCTCTTCAAGCCGCTGCTGTCCTTGAAGGCAAAACGCCTAGAGAGGTGAAGCTGGCCCAAGTTTGGTAGATGATGCAGATACAACTCTTTTGACTACTGCAGAGCCTATGGTATTGGTTGTGACTATAAATTTTTCTCCCTGGTTCCTTTTTATCCAAATTTGTAAAGAATCAAAATTTGATCCATTACTGATACATCCCCTCAGCTTCCCCCAGTGTACCTTACAGATTATTGTACAAAAGATCACCTCATATGATTCATCTGATGTGTTGTGGACATGCTGCTTTGCTGCTGCTTTAGAACATAAGTACCCATCATGCCAGTGCTTACTTTCTGAAACAATTGTAAGAATTGTGAAAGAAGTTAATTTACCCTAGTTTCCTTTATGACCAGAAATGATTTTAAAATCATCTAAAAGATTCAGTTAAGTATGAAATGTTTATCCCGGTAGAATTAATAATTAATGCATAATTTGCACACAATATTGTTTAAATTCATCCTCCGCATGAGTGATGCCATGCACGTCGATATTTTGTGTTATATCCATGAAAAGTATTGTTTGAGTGACAAACTGAAGAAAATAGAAGAATGTGTGCAAACATTTCCTGTCCCTGAACTTAAATTTCTTTGTAGAAAACCCATTAGTTAGCATTCTAGCAGTCATATTAAAATGCATAGCTTTATCCAGTTTAATAATGTCTTCAAATCCACTTGGGAAAATTAGCTTTTTTGCATTTTTAAATAATCACCAGACCTATATGAGCCAGTGAGTTTGGGGATGATCTCCCTGCCCCTTTTGTTTCTTTTCAATTTTTTTCTACACACTCAGTAATGGCCCACATAACTTTAACTTTTTAACCCTATCAAGCCAAAATGTTTGTAATGCTAGTTTTTCGAGAACTATTGAACAATCTCATTATAGTAAATGTTAATTGTTCTCCAGTTATAGGACAAGATATCTTGCTTTTTTTGAAGATTTAGAACTGGCTTTGGAAAAACACTCTAAATCTATCATCATCCTGCCTGGTGATTTCAATCAAAATCTCTTATTTCCATCTTTAAGAGGTTCTCTGTGTACAATACCCAACAACCTCAATTAACATCTCCCTGACTAAGGAAATATATGCCTACAACAGCAATTCCACCTTCAATTTCCTATCCGATCAAGGCTATCATTAAATGGAAGGCTTGCAAATTACTGATCGTCTACAACTACATTTGAAGCATCAAATTTGAAAAGTATATTTGATTATACGTTTGTTCATTATTCCAACTTTTATCAGAATAAAAACTTTGCAATAATTCATAGGCCATAATCCTCAGTAAATATTGTTCTACTTTAATCATGAGCAGCATAATACCAATATGACTTTAAATGATCATTGGACAACTGTTAGTAATAAGATGGACTGGAGTACTTAATTTAAAGATACTATTGTTGATGAAACAATATAACTTCTAGAATAACAACTGACATTGAAAATTGAGCAAATCAAAAAGACTGGCTATTGGATTGTGAATTATTAATAAAAATCAATCATTAATTTTTTTCCAACTGGTCTGAAAAATGTGGCTAATTGCAGGAATGTTGGCCATCATTACAAAATGTATTGTTTAATTGCCAGGCTGTTTGACCACTGATAACACCTCAGCTGTGATTCTTTTAGGAAACAGAGCAGTTAGTAAAAATTATACATTCTATGCTTGTTACATTGAATATTGTGCTCCATTTGGTAAAAAATCATCAATGACTGTGGAACTAAATTTTAAAGCATGGAATAGATTGCTCTTTGTTATACTTCATAGTTGAACTACAGAAGGATACATGACTGAAAATCAAATAATCTAGGAGGTGGGTTTTGTCCACCAAGATGCAAACATTGATGGGTTGATGCAGAGCTGCTTTCTGGCTCCTCTTTTGTTCCAATTATACATCTCGGACTTACCAGACTATTTGAATTCTGCTGAAGGTTTACCTAAACTAGGTAATCAAGGGATAATGCACCTGCTGATGGTTAGTCATTTTCCTGCTAACCCCAAAGGGGCTACAATATCAGTTATCTAAGCTGAATGAATTTAATCTTGATAATGGGCTATCAGCCAATCACTCAAAAACAAAGGGAAGACTTTTGGTAAAAAGAGTAAACAGCCACCATGGAATCTCGGTAACTAGACAATAGATTGTATAGATCCATATGATTATCTGGGAATCATTATTGCCAAGAAGCTGTCTTGATCAGATCATATCCTTGATAGGAGCCAGAAATCAAAAACAATAACCAAATCAGTAACAAGGTTTGCAAAATTCTATGTAGGAAGAGCAATTGAACCAGTAAAAGCATTACTCTCTATGTGTCTATAATATTCAACATTAAAAAATAGTTGAATTGGATAAAATATATTTACAAAACATAAGACAATGAATAAACTTACTTTCGCCAACTTCTCACTGTAAATTAAGGTTAGAATTAAACATAAAACCATTAATAATCTTTCATACAACTGCAGTAAAAAAAATGCATTTGTAAGTGCGGCAAGGCAAATACAACCACACTAAAATGCTTGATTTTTGAAGAGCTGAAAGTGAATTCTTATAACAATCTGGAATCAAATTTAGCACTTATCTACATGGCAATTTTGGTATATAATTTATCACAATTAGAATTGCTGTCTGCAATGTTTACTTGGTGTAAAGAGTTAATCAAGGAAAGACAAATAGGTATAATAATAGTGAGGACGATCTCTCGATTCTGAAGAAATATAAGCATTTGGATTAGGTTTACAATTCGTTTTTAACTGTAAAACAGGAATATATTGATTCAAACCTAAAAACTGCGCAAAAAAGTAAATATTTGAGATTCAACCTCTTGTATATTTTGCTATGTGAATTTGACGGAGCTTGGAATTGTAGGCTCAAAGACAAAAGTGGATACAGAAGATGTGGTTAGAAAGCTGAAACTCAAGACCATATCACTTGGCTCTGTCCAAAATAGTTAGCCTTAATGAACTTTTACTTGTAGGACTCCATTAAAGAAGCAAACATTAGTACAATTAAGGGGATGATTAATTGTTGTTTCATGACACAATCCCATTTATATTAGTAAATTAATTAAAGTCTTAGACCTTGTTTTAACCACAATGCAGCAACTAAGCTAAATTACCAGATTTTATTACACGTGTAATACTACTACAACTTGGGATTGTAAAGAATGGCAAATATGTTTCAGCAATTTTTATGAAACCGTTTTAATACTGGTTTTATCTATTGTATATTTATTGTAATCGCTGTGATACATAGAATAACATTATTACCTACCTACTGAAGGGATTTACAACAAACCATGCATAAGCACTTTCAGAAGTAAAGTTTTAGTTTCATGCCAATTGTGGTGAATGTCCATTCAGCATTTTTTATGTGAGAGGGGAGAGCACAGCTTTGGGCAGGGAGGTGGGGTAGTGGCAAGGGGGTGGTGGGTGGCAGGAAGCTCCCCCAATACTCCTCTGCCTCTATATAGGTGCTGAAAGCAGGGACAAATTAATTTTGGGGTCCATTCTTAACATACATTTATAGAGGGGTAACAAGTGAATTATATGGATGTTTTTCACCTCAGGGTTCTGAGTGACATCATAGAGAACCTGAACTTCGCTCTTGCACTCTGGGGAGCCTGGGACTTAAATTCCAGTAGCCCTGGCTTGGCTGTTGGTCGCCTATTTCTGTGGACAATGCAACTTCACCCTCATTACTCCTTCCCCTTAACTACCCTCCCTCCTCAGCCAAATTCATGTCTTGAAGTAGTGCCTGCCATTCATTTTCTACTCCTATATAGGTAGATGTCCACCACCAAGTCCAGATCTTTCACAGTGTTACTAGAGTCAAACAATCTACTACATAGTTTGCATTTGTATTTTGGGTAAGGTCGCAGAAATACGACTTTACCATCATCTAAGTTAAACCTTTCGCTGTTTCTATCGGCCAGCATTCTGGTGTCTGCACTGCGACTCTTGTTAATAAAAGATCAGAGCTGTGATGAAACACACCATCCAGGCATCTGACAGCACTACATAACTAAAGATGAGCCATGAATTTGTTATACTCATGTTCATAGCATAATGTTACAGTTGGAGGACCTACGTCATAAACCCTATGCCTTCAGCCCTGCTGTCTCCTCTTGCCCTCCAATGTTTTCATATTTCTCTCACCAATGCCCACCTCACAAAACCCGTAAAGTCCCCATTGATTATCAACTTTCCCCGGCCTGCTCCAGACATGAACATTATCATCCCCCATTGACCTACCTTCACTATCCCCCCACCCTTGCCATATCATAATCCCGCCTCCCCTACGCTCGTCTGTATTCTTCGGTTGCCTCCTTCACTTTTTCATACTCTCAGTCTTGGTTGAGTGCTCAGTGCTTTGCAGCTACTAGGTTTACAATATGTAAATACCATACATACTGCACTTCCGGGACAAAAAGAACATCTGCCTAAATTCCTAACCCATCTCCATCTTGATGTGGCACACTACCACTTTGAATTATTGAATTAAAACCACAGAGCAGTGGATTAAATGGTAAACAGTAACAAGAGTTAGCAAGTAACTTACGTATTTGGAAAAAAAGGATTGTGTATTAAAGAGTGTTCAAGTTAAATATGAGGCATAAAACCCCAATACCAATGTGAGCGGAAGTGCAGCAGAACATGAAGTGAGCCACCTACCCACATGCAGCTGTACACAACATGCTTTGGGTTCCCTACAGCTTCAGCTGCCTTACCATTCAGGGCCACCGGAATATATCACGTGGAATAGGGCCCTAAGTAAAAAAACAGCAGACAGGTAACGCCCAGCTGGAGGGAGAAAGTGTCCTTCCATCCAGGCTACGGCTTTCTTCTCACCACCACTCCAATTTTCAAACAGCATGTAAGTGTCAGGTTTTCCTCCAAAGTCTCTCCTATGTCATGGCCCAGTGAGATTACTTGAGGAAAAAGGGAAATGATTAGCAAAACGTAGCAGCAATAAGATGTAAGTAGAGGAATGTATAAATATGGCCTTAAATCCCTACACAACCTTGGACACATATTGCTTATAATCCTTGTCATTCCCTGCAAAGCCTCAACTTGGACAGTTTTCATGTGGTCCCGCTGCACTAAAGTAGATCAGCAGGTAAGAGGCTGCACGGGCAGCATTTTCATGACTGTGAAAAATAAACCACACTAGTAACTTGTGTAGAGGTCTGTACTCTTTTAAAGTGAGGTTGAAGTGCTCACAATGTAACTTCTTATGAATAATTATGAATAAATACGAGATGTACAAGAAATGTTCGTCCTTCAGCAAAGATGTTTTAGAGGTGTTATGTGGCTAGCAGACCCACAGTACGGTCAGAATGTATTTATTTTCCTTGTGTATGTCTGAAGCTCACGATTTAAATCTTCCACAGTCATTGGCCTTGAGAAAGATTCAGCGGAGTTAAAATGCGCTGGCCTGCATCTCTTTTTGGCTTGCAAGTACACCAAGCATTTTGAAAGCATATCGTCATCCTCTTTTCTTATTGTGGGGGTTAATATTATAGCCTTATAGCCCACTGCCGAGGGCTCTACGAGTTGTTAAAGGCCCTGAACCCAAGGTATAGGCCTGAGCCGCAGGACCTTTAACAACTGGTAGAGCCCGAGTCAGAAGGGCTATAAGGCTATTAGAACATTTCACCCACTAAGGGAAGAATGTTCTAAATTAAAAAGGGAGAAACATGAAGACAAACATTGGAATGTTGGAGTCCCGGGCTTATAAGAGCCATTATATGCCCGGAGCTACTCTATTGTCTTTAGTGGAGCTCCCAACATTCCAATGTTCTAATATAGCCTTAGAGCCCAACGTAGCGGGCTCTACCAGCCATTAAAGGCCTGCTCCAGCGTTAAAAGCCCGCTCCAGCGTTAAAGGCCTGAGCCGAAGACAAGGGCCTTTAACAAGGGAGCTGGCCTTTAATGGCAGGTAGAGCCCACTATGGAGGGCTCTAAGGCTATTAGAACGTTCCACCCCTAGAGGGAAGAATGCTCTGGTTTGTAAAACAAAGGCCTCACGGAGCCAGAGGGGATTTAAATCCCCTCTGCTCCATGAGGCCTTTGTTCACAGCTCTTGCTGTGAACAAACATTGGAATGTTGGAGCTACAGGCTTGTACCAGCCATTAGAAGGCCTGGACACTCCATTACTTTCACTGGAGCTCCCAACATTCCAATGTTCTAATATTGTGTCTGTAAATATCTCATCGAAAACACCTTGTTTATAAAGACAAACACGTAGAATGCTTGCACTATAAAGACTTAAGTTAAAGGGATGCTACGGTTATGATTTCAATCTGAAGTGAAATGAAATTCACCAGGTATGCGTCTGTGCTACCAAGACTCTCCCCATCTTCTGCACCGCCTAGCCCCAATGCCCTGCTCATGCCCTCATCATAACTGGCGAGTTTTGCAGACTTTCAGTATTTTTTCAGTTTCAGATCATATCCACAACCATTGCCCTGACACCCTTCCCAGGGACCAGCACCCTCTTGGCCCAGACATTCTCTGTCTGCCAAATACTGATACAGACTTTCCCCTAGGGATCTTTGGGGTTTTTTGTTTTTGGATCCTAGTCCAAGAATGTTTATCCACTGGTCCTCCACCCTTCTCCCATTATCACACACGGGGTCCAGTCTGGCACATATTGTAACTCCACACATCAGTGTGGCTGTCGATGTTATACCTATTCACAGTCACCCCATTAAAGCGGCAGCAATAACTTTAAATTAAAAAAAAACATTGATGTGACTGCATGGGGGTTAGGAGCAGCAATGTCATTTCCATAGAAACCATATATAAAGCAGTGCTGCACCGGAGTGCTAAAGTGCCTGAAGCTGTGCCCCTCTTTGGTCTGTACAGAGCAACCAAAATTTGCTGTTCCTGGGTGCAATTAATTTCGTCTGCTGTGTTCTCTTAAGTTAGGGAGGGCTTGGCTAGTATGCCTGACATTCCTGTTTTTGTTACAATTTGCTGCTCCTTTCTATGTAATTGTGTACGCCCGTAGGGGCCTCTTCTTCTAGGGTTTTAGCTATGTGTTTGCATGCACTGTTTGTTAAGGGGGAGTGCATGTGATCCTCTGATCATACCGAGACCTTCCGTAATAATTGTGCTTTTTTTCTACTAAATATGTTTTACTTGTAAATAATAAACTCGTATTTCTCTGTGAAGGACATTTCATATAAAAAAGACTCGTTTTGTTTGTCTCAATCAGATTCTGAGTGCCGAGAAACCTGTCTTTGTGGTTGGCTGAGGGCTTTGCCTGCTGCGTGTTTTATGTGATTGCATTCCAGTGAAAAAAAGAGTAAATGTGTGCCTTCACCTTGTACTGTTCCAGGGAAAAGCGATGGTATTTGCTCCGCTTCGAGGGAATACATTAGACCAGTTTTGCTGCCTCGCTGAAAAGGCTGGCTTCTCCATCCAAAGACATGAATATTATGATGAAAACATTTCAAACTTCCACTTGAAGGTTAGTTTCCTGCTTGTGTTAGATAACACTTTAATCCGCCTTGCATTTTGAAGAGATCATGGTCCTTTTGGCAGGTAACGCAAATGCTTGATTAAAGTGCACTGTAGGTGTTCTGCTGCTAAACAGATGTTTTTATATCTGATTATTGTTCCAGGCAGAGCCATCCTTTAACTTTGCATCTCCACGGGGGTTAACCAGAAAGAACAACCTCCTGCTTACATTTCCGCAGAGAAACTAATCTCCCCATTCATGACAGGACAATTTAAGAGGCTGTTTTTCCCCTTTTAATCACATTCAAACATACACTAAACAAGTATGTTAATTTGAAGCATGAAAAACAAAGGGCTGCGTCTCATTAAGCGAAAATGGGCTTGCATTGAAAAATAGCAGAAGGTAAATGTCTAATTGTATCATATCATGCTGCAAATCCTTATCTCTCTTTGCTTTATGGCTGGGTCAGCTGGCGGCATCAGGCTGCTAAATCTCGTACAGAATTTCACAGCTGCGGGGTTATATGTCAGACCGAGGCGCTACAAGATTTAGGTCAAAAGCACTTATCTGAGAGTGATTTCTAAGCTTGCTTATATAAAGCTGCTGCTATCTGTCTACTTGTCGTTATTAATAGGCGTAGAGTACTCGGTAACACAGGGAGGAAGATGTTCCACCTGAGTGTCTAGAGGGATTTCTTTTTTTGGCTGCAACATCCAGTCTGCTCCAACATCTGGTTATTTATGTCCACATCTTTTAAAGCACCGTATAGATGTAGCGAGATATATATATATATATATATATATATACATATATATATATATATATATATATATATATATATATAATCAAACAACCTCCTTCTCCTTACACAAAAGAGTCCTGTCACTCAAGGGAGGGTGGGGCTGAGAACATTTTATTTCTTCATGGCTGTTATACCAGAGACGCGTTTCAACATAAAAATGCCTTCTTCAATCTGGATTTCAGAGCGTTTCGGTAAGTATTTAAGTAGAAAGTCCATTCTTATAAAAATGAACACAACACGCGAAAATCTTTCACGAGTGAGCTGGCGTCCTGGTAGACACTCTATTTCCAGCCTCCTCAATGCGTGCTGTTTAATGTTCTGTTTCCAAGCCACAAACACGCTCTTTGTTCTTGACGATGTTCCACACAGCGCTTGCAGTCCTCTGTTCTCTCCACCCTTGGATCGCCACTCACACTCTTCTTCGCTGTACACAAACAGCGCCCTGCTCCGAAGTCCTCCGCACTGACCAACAAGCCCAGGGACAAGGCTTCAGTGTGAGGAGCCTGCACATCTCGCGGCGAGCCCCTCTGGCTATATATATATTCACTGAAAAAAACACAGGTTTCAGGGACGTTATAGTTAGGCCGACATTTCACTCATACAAAACCAGAGAAATTCGGCCCTTATAGTTAGTTGAGCTAACTATAACTCGCGCCCCTGCAATGCACTGCTGATGACATCACATATTACATCACTCATGACATGGTCAGTGACATCACTGATGACATCTCAAATGACATCACTGATGACATCATCCACGTGATAATCTGATGCACCTCCTCACACCCTAATATAACCACGGCCACACATTTTCCCTGATCTTCTGGATGTCACAATTAACTGTAAAACGTGCGATGCAAAACTGTGCTTTGGGGAGCAATGCATTGATATGGTAATCAATGCAATTAAAACACACGTGTTCATTTTTTTTTTATCTGCTCCCAAATTTTCTTTTTCAAATAGTTATAATGGACTCTTCAATTTAGTTTTGTTTCAAAAAAAGTCAAAAACACCAAAAAAAAAGAAAAAAAGTGTTAGAAAATAATGTTTTTTTTAAATTGTTAAAAAAAATGGTTCTTAAGGAGCCACATATACTGGTTAAAAATAGAAAAATTGCCTGAGTGATTGCATGAGTGCAAGGATACTGCCTGAGTGATTGCAGAAGTACTTGTATAGTGCCTGGGTGATTGCATGAGTACATGGTTACTACCTGGGTGATTGGAGGAGTGCATGTGTATTGTCTGACTGATTGCAAGAATGCAGGGGTAGTGCCTGAGTGCATGGATGAATGCATGGATAGAGCCTGAGTGATCACATGAGTGCATGGGTAGTGCCTGAGTGATTGAAGGAGTACATGGGTAGTGTGTGTATGATTGCATGAGTGTAGGGGTAGCGCCTGACGGCATGGATGAATGCATTAGTAGTGTTTGAGAGAATGGGTGAATGCATGGGTAGTGCCTGGGTGATTGCATGAGGGTAATTGGAGGAGTGTATGTAAACTGCCTGAGTGATTGCAAGAGTGCAGGGGTAGTGCCTCAGTGCATGGAAGAGTGCATAGGTAGTGTCTGGCTGTTTGCATGAATGCATGGGTAGTGCCTGGTTGATTGGAGGAGTGCATGGCTATTGCTTAGGTGATTGAAGGAGTGCATGGGTAGTGTCTGGGCGATTACATGAGTGCATGGCTACTGCCTGGGTGTTTGTAGGACTGCATGTGTACTGTCTGAGTGATTGCAAGGAACCAGGAGTAACACCTGACTGCATGGATGAGTGCACGAGAAGTGCCTGAGTTATTTTATCAGTGCATGCGTAGAGCTTTGGTCATTGCAGGACTGCATGTGTACTGCCTGAGTGATTGGACGAGTGCATGGGTAGTGCCTCTGACACTGCATGAGTGCATGCATAATACCTTAGTGCATGGATGACTGCATGGGTACTGCGTGGGTGATTGCATCAGTGCATGGGTAGTGTCTGGATGATTGGAGGAGTGCATGAGTACTGCTTGGATGATTGCATGAGTGCAGGGATAGTGCCTGAGTGTGTGTATGAGTGCATGGGTAGTGCCTAAGTGATTTCATGAATGCATGGGTAGTGCTTGGATGATTGGAGGAGTGCCTGGGGTGCGTCTGGATGATTGAATGAGTGCATGGGCAGCGCCTGGATGATTGCATGAGTGGTGCCTGGGTGATTGAATGAGTGCATGGGTAGTGCCTGTGTGATTGCATGTGTACAGGGATAGCACCTGAGGGCATGCATGAGTGCATGGGTAATGCCTGGATGATTGGAGGAGTGCATGTGTACTGCCTGAGTGAATGCAAGAGTGCCTGGGTAGAGCCTAAGTGCATGGGTAGTGCCTGGGTGATTGAAGGAGTGCATGGGTAGTGTCTGTGTGATTGCATGAGTACAGGGGTAGCACCTGAGGGCATGCATGAGTGTATGGGTAGTATTTAACAGAATGGATGAGTGCAAGGGTAGTGCCTGGGTAATTTCATGAGTGCAGGGGTAATGCCTGGGTGATTGGAGGAGTGCATGTGTACTGCCTGAGTGAATACAATAGTGCAAGGGTAGTGCCTGAGTGCATGGATGAGTGCATGAGTAGTGCCTGGGTGATTGCATGGCTAGTGCCTGGATGATTGAAGGAGTGCATGGGTAGTGCCTGTGTGATTGCATGAGTACAGGGGTAGCGCCTGAGGGCTTAGATGAGTGCATGGATAGTATTTGACAGAATGGATGAATGTATGGGTAGTGCCTAGGTGATTCCATGAGTACATGGCTACTGCCTGGGTGATTGGACGAGTGCATGGGTAGTGCCTCAGTGATTGCATGAGTGCATGGGTAGTGCCTGGGCAATTGAAGGAGTGCATGGGTAGTGCCTGTGTGATTGCATGAGTGCAGGGGTAGCACCTGAGGGCGTGGATGAGTGCATGGATAGTATTTCACAGAATGGATGAATGCATGGGTACTGCCTGGGTGATTGCATGAGTGCATGGCTACTGCCTGAGTGATTGGAGGAGTGCATATGTACTGCCTGAGTGATTGCAAGAGTGCAGGGGTAGTGCCTCAGTGCATGGACGAGTGCATGAGAAGTGCCTGAGAGATTTTATGAGTGCATGGGTAGTGCCTGGGTGTTTAGAGGAGTGCATGTGTACTGCCTGAGTGATTGGAGGAGTGCATGGGTAGTGCCTGTGAGATTGCATGAGTGCATGTGTAGTGCCTGAGTGCATGGATAAGTGCTTGGGTAGTGCCTGGGTGATTCCATGAGATCATGGGTAGTGCCTGGGTGATTGCATGACTGCATGGCTAGTGCTTGGGCGATTGAAGGAGTGCATGGGTAGTGCCTGAGTGATTGTATGAGTACAGGGGTAGTGCCTGAGGGCAAGCATGAGTGCATGTGTACTATTTGACAGAATGGATGAGTGCATGGGTAGTGCCTGGGTGATTGCATGAGTGCATACCTACTGCCTGGGTGATTAGATGCATGCATGTATAATGCCTGAGTAAATGCAAGAATGCAAGAGTAGTGCCTGAGTGCATGGATGAGTGCATGTGTAGTGCTTGGGTGATTGCATGAGTGCAGAGGTAGTGCATGAGTGCATGGATAAGTACATGGATAGTGTGTGAGTGATTGCATGAGTGCATGGGTAGTGCCTGGGTGATTGTACCAGTACATGAGTAGTGCCTGGGTCAATTGAATGAGTGTGGGAATAATGCCTAAGTGCATAGATGAGTGCATTGGTAGTGTTTGAGGGAATGGATGAGTGCAGTAAAAGTGGCTCTAAACATTATTTCACATTATCATGCATATTACATTATTTCTTCTTACCTTTTTTACTAATGTAGATACAAAACTCAGTGGAACTATTTTACAGTAGTTTTGTTGTAAACTGAATTTAAAATCTTTTCAAACTTCATTACCTTCTGTAAAAAGAAGAAGAAAAACTGTTATCGAATATAATATTATACTTTTAAGAACACAACATAATTTTAGAATTACATAACATTTTCAGTTTCCCTTTTTTGCTGTTCTCAGATTCTACTGAATTTCACCATACACAGTGATTTCAATGTAGTATCATCATACAACAGCGGGGGAAAAAAACAATCAACGAGATTGTAAAAAAAAAAAAAAAATCAGCGTTGAGCATTATTTAGACCATGTGTAACTATGTATTTATCTATCTACAGTTTCTTAATTACATTCTTCAACTACATTAAGTCTTTTATTTCTCTCAACTAAATTTTGTAAAATGTACACTCTCATTTATATCTCGTATAATATAGACAACAAATATATAAACTACTTGTTTCTAAACACAATTTTCCAAATGCAATATGAATTAACACAAACAATAATCCATACACTAATTGTTCACATCTTCCCAATAGGCCGAATAATGTTTCCGAAACTTTTGCATTGAAAATATCCAAAATAAACTCGTTAATTCGTGTTCACATCTTCCCAATAGGCCGAATGATGTTTTCAAAACTTTGGCATCAAAAATATCAGATATGAATTTGGTAATTCGTAAGGCAACCTACATTTGAATTCCAAATGGGCATCATTGCAATGTGTCCATCCTTTATTGCACTTTAAATACACAGTATAGTGTCCAGATGTTGTAGTAGGTCCATCATGGAAAACAATAGCCACTGCTTTAAAAGTTCTTCCTGAAATTGATACTTGACGTGCCACAAACTTTTTAATTTTGGTTTCCAATTTTCTTCCATTTGCTCTACAACGTTGTAGCATTAAAATGACATATTTTCCAAATCTTTCTATATATAATGTTGACAACATTTCTGATCTACAATGAGAACATTTCATATCTTGATTAGCTGTTTTTACTAATTTGTTAAAAGATACTGATTTGCAATCTGGTATCGTCAAGTATATGAATCGTTCAGTGTCTATTTCAGTGGTAGAAGAAAGTGAACACTCTTCACATTTATGATCCCATCTGTAACTTAGTCCAAATAAATTTTCAATTTCTATTCCTTCATCTTCCAATACTCCAAGCATAAACATAAGACATTCTTGTGCATCTTGTTGTATATTGAGTGTAAATTTCAATGAACCAGTACATATATCCAAAAGATGCCGAATCCCAAAATCAGTATGGATTTTACTTCTGTCAGTTACCAACTTTTGAAAAATATAATGAAGTAAAGAACAGAATCTTTTTTCTTGATTTTCCATAATTTCATGATGAAGATCTTCTAGATAAAACACAACATTCACAATTACATTAGCATAGCAGTTGTTACCTGAACTGTTCTGGTCATCATGAGTTGTGTCGGTCATTTATTCGGTGGTAATCAAAGTTCCAGGTGCCCCGAGAATCGTTTTCTTGAGAAATGAACTCTTATAACATCGTCACGGACGAAGAGTAAATCCAACCTTGCCGTGCCGTGAGAGCGCCTTCAGACACTGACCTTTCTCAAGAACACGATTCTCGGGGCACTTGGAACTTTGATTACCACCGAATAAATGACCGACACAACCCTTGATGACCAGAACAGTTTACTCTGGACCATGGGACACGTTAACTATTGATTGCTACTAGAACCATTAAATTCGCGAGTCCCTTGTCCTTTTTTGCCTCTCTGACATTGGAGCCTACGGGCCCTTTCTTTCTGAAAACAACGGCCTGATTCCTCAAGCCGATCGTGAATGGTGTCTCCCCCCCCTTTGTCCTGATGAAGACCCCAATGTAAGCATTAATCTACCTACGCAAGTTAGGGGGTCGAAACGTTGACGGTCTTTGTCTGAGTGGACGAGTACAGACAACAGAAATTAATTATCTATGTCAAATGTTACTAAGTCCAGATGTATATATTGCCTTCATGTGGCTGGATAGGTCTCTATCAGTCCTCTGATGTAATTATTTGCACATTGCCTTTCCTTCCCTACAACCCTCACGAGTGCACACCTCCTTTCGAGCACTTTCTTCTCACCTCCTCTGGAGCACCTGCATTTTATATGCAAATGTACATACTATTCATGCTGTTTCACTGAATAAATCAGCATATTTTGAAATATGACACATTGTAAGATTTGACTTCGTGGTGATGTTGCATTTTGTACTGTTGAATTGTGTACCGCTGAAACCATTTTTCTTGTACGCTAATCCAGTTGGAGCTGTTACAACACAAGATAAATGTGATTCAGTAGTTTTGTGTAGATAACTGGTCAAAACTTTAATTAAGAAACCTTTTCCTGTTCCAGATTGACCACTGATGTACATTCAAATAGGTTTAAATGATGTGCATTGGCATTCTTTTTTTTCATGCAGCAAACCATGTTGTATCTGTTCTGTCACTTGTTGATATATTTCTTTTTGTTCAATATTTAGTTGTTCTTCTAACTTTTCCAACTGAATAATATCCTGTTGTGCTTGTTGCATTGCCGTTTCTACTTCATTCATGGCTATTGCTGCTTCATTTTCAATAATTGGCTGTCCTAGTGGATCTTGACTTAGTGGAGCAGAACTTTGACTATCTTGAGAACTGTCTCTAGCTATTTCAGCTGCAATAGTAGTTTCTTGTTCAATCTGTTCATTTAACATATGTAGATAAGTAGGGAAAATTGTGCATTGAATGTTATCTTTATATGCATTAAAAGAATCTTCATAGCAGTCGAAATCTCCTAGTAATTCCATTTCACTACCCCAAGGCTTGAAGAGTTGCAGAAGTGCTAAATAGAAAAATTCCCTTTTATCTGGAGTTTCGCAACTGAGTTTTCTGTGGTTAATAAGATTTCCTTTGGCATGTTTTACCAAACATCCATCACATACAATTACTGCTTATTTGTCTTCATTTATATTTTCTGTAACATTTCTCTGAAAGCTGTAATATTGCAGTACTTCATAGAGACATAGGTTTTCCAGATGTGGACTCCTTTTGGGATAGTACGTATCCAACATATTAGTTTTAACAATATCTGTACTTTCTGGTTCATTCAATGCTAAGTATTCAATTTCTTGTAGAGATTTCAATACTCTATTTTGTGTGGCGGCAAGACCTAGACTTACCCAAATGATTCCTCTTGACTTTGAATTTAAACTGGCAGAGCTCAACCGATCCGAACATTCATAGGATCCAATCTCTTGATGGGAAAGCATTTTCAAGCTAAAGCTGTACAATTTGTTACTAAGACTCTTCTCTTTTGAAATTTCTTCCCACATTTCTATCAACTCTGTCTTTTCAGATTTGGTTATATATGACGTAACATAGCGAGCAACAGCAATTGAATTATCTGCAACATACTGGATATCCATGTTTGCATTCCACATTGTCAAAATCACTGGATTGTAGTCATTAATATACTTTGAATCTTTAGTTCTTTTTATGTTGTATGTATTCTTCGGAGATTTTCGAGTTATAGTATGTCTTACTGCTGACATAAAACTATTGACTTTTCCTTTAGAAATTATTGGACGTCGGAATCCAAAACGACATTTTGTATAACATTTTCCCTTTGACTTGTATTTTCGTCGACAATATTTTCCACATCGATGACTTTGAAAACGTAAAACTTGTTGTCTCAAGCTCTTTTCTCCTCCTTGTTTTGGAATGGCACAGGTAACATACTCTTCGATGAAAGACAAAACACTTTCATCAGTATCGGTTCCAAATTTTGGTGCATTCTTGATTCATATTAGCATGTGTATATGAGGAGCACCTCTGGCTTGGTACTCCTTTCTCCAAAAGAAATCAGTAACTTCTCCAAGAGGTGGATTATTTTTATTGCAGATAAGTCATCATAGCTTGAAACCTATGATTAAAATATCCGCACACATTCACAGGATCCAAGGAACACAGTTCTCCAGCTGTCTTCAATTCAATGTTTTTTATATTTGAAGTTGCTTGTCGTGGAAATTCAAGTAAATCGTCCCATGCATATTCAGCACAGCTAAGTGTTAGAAACCACGTAGGGGTACCTACGTTTCTTAACATACATTTAAGTTTGCCTTGACGACGATACCAATACTCATTAGTAGCACGTTGACACACCATCAAATTAATTACCTGAGATTCTAAATGATCGTCTCTTTGTCAAACTTTGTCCATAAATTCCTTTGCAGAAACATGTGTAAGATGAACTCCTGTTTTTAATATGTGGTTCACTGCATATAAAAGTCCAGACAAGTCACTTTCAAATAGAAGATGAAATATATATGGAATGCACTGTCGAAATCTTGAATCTTCTGAGTACAATCTTGTCAAGCGGTATTCTGAAGCTGGAATCTGTACTACTCGTTCATCATATCGTCCAACCCTCACGAGTGCACACCTCCTTTCGAGCACTTTCTTCTCACCTCCTCTGGAGCACCTGCATTTTATATGCAAATGTACATACTATTCATGCTGTTTCACTGAATAAATCAGCATATTTTGAAATATGACACATTGTAAGATTTGACTTCGTGGTGATGTTGCATTTTGTACTATTGAATTGTGTACCGCTGCAACCATTTTTCTTGTACGCTAATCCAGTTGGAGCTGTTACAACACAAGATAAATGTGATTCAGTAGTTTTGTGTAGATAACTGGTCAAAACTTTAATTAAGAAACTTTTTCCTGTTCCAGATTGACCACTGATGTACATTCGAATAGGTTTAAATGATGTGCATTGGCATTCTTTTTTTCATGCAGCAAACCATGTTGTATCTGTTCTGTCTCTTGTTGATATATTTCTTTTTGTTCAATATTTAGTTGTTCTTCTAACTTTTACAACTGAATAATATCCTGTTGTGCTTGTTGCATTGCCGTTTCTACTTCATTCATGGCTTTTGCTGCTTCATTTTCAATAATTGGCTGTCCTAGTGGATCTTGACTTAGTGGAGCAGAACTTTGACTATCTTGAGAACTGTCTCTAGCTATTTCAGCTGCAATAGTAGTTTCTTGTTCAATCTGTTCATTTAACATATGTAGATAAGTAGGGAAAATTGTGCATTGAATGTTATCTTTATATGCATTAAAAGAATCTTCATAGCAGTCGAAATCTCCTAGTAATTCCATTTCACTACCCCAAGGCTTGAAGAGTTGCAGAAGTGCTAAATAGAAAAATTCCCTTTTATCTGGAGTTTCGCAACTGAGTTTTCTGTGGTTAATAAGATTTCCTTTGGCATGTTTTACCAAACATCCATCACATACAATTACTGCTTATTTTTCTTCATTTATATTTTCTGTAACATTTCTCTGAAAGCTGTAATATTGCAGTACTTCATATAGACATAGGTTTTCCAGATGTGGACTCCTTTTGGGATAGTACGTATCCAACATATTAGTTTTAACAATATCTGTACTTTCTGGTTCATTCAATGCTAAGTATTCAATTTCTTGTAGAGATTTCAATACTCTATTTTGTGTGGCGGCAAGACCTAGACTTACCCAAATGATTCCTCTTGACTTTGAATATAAACTGGCAGAGCTCAACCGATCCGAACATTCATAGGATCCAATCTCTTGATGGGAAAGCATTTTCAAGCTAAAGCTGTACAATTTGTTACTAAGACTCTTCTCTTTTGAAATTTCTTCCCTTATTTCTATCAACTCTGTCTTTTCAGATTTGGTTATATATGACGTAACATAGCGAGCAACAGCAATTGAATTATCTGCAACATACTGGATATCCATGTTTGCATTCCACATTGTCAAAATCACTGGATTGTAGTCATTAATATAATTTGAATCTTTTGTTCTTTTTATGTTGTATGTATTCTTCTGAGATTTTCAAGTTATAGTATTTCTTACTGCTGACATAAAACTATTGACTTTTCCTTTTGAAATTATTGGACGTGGGAATCCAAAACGACATTTTGTATAAAATTTTCCCTTTGACTTGTATTTTCGTCGACAATATTTTCCACATCGATGACTTTGAAAACGTAAAACTTGTTGTCTCAAGCTCTTTTCTCCTCCTTGTTTTGGAATGGCACAGGTAACATACTCTTCGATGAAAGACAAAACACTTTCATCAGTATCGGTTCCAAATTTTGGTGCATTCTTGATCCATGTTAGCATGTGTATATGAGGAGCACCTCTGGCTTGGTACTCCTTTCTCCAAAAGAAATCAGTAACTTTTCCAAGAGGTGGATTATTTTATTGCAGATAAGACATCATAGCTTGAAACCTATGATTAAAATATCTGCACACATTCACAGGATCCAAGGAACACAGTTATCCAGCTGTCTTCAATTCAATGTTTTTTATATTTGAATTTGCTTGTCGTGGAAATTCAAGTAAATCGTCCCATGCATATTCAGCACAGCTAAGTATTAGAAACCACGTAGGGGTACCTAAGTTTCTTAACATCTCTCTCTCTCTCTCTCTCTCTCTCTCTCTCTCTCTCTCTCTCTCTCTCTCTCTCTCTCTTCTCTCTCTCTCTCTCTCTTTCTCTCTCTCTCTCTCTCTCCTCACCCCCCCCTCTGGTGGTCGCCAGTGCAAAGTTATAGTTAGGACCATGTTTCCATAGTAAAAACACTTTTTTGACTTGCCTATACACTGTTAAAGTAACGTTATAGTTAGATGAATATGTCTGTGACAATATTAAGTCTGAAACTAAAAAAGCTGCAGTAATTCCCCAGTTATAGTTAGCAGAGCTAACTATAACTTGCGTCCCCGCCATGCACTGCTTATGACCTCACATATTACATCACTCATGACATCTTCTATGACATCACCACACAAAGAGATGCAGTCAGCCATCTGAAACTCAAAACAAGATTTCTATAACTCAAAAAGAAAAATTGTTTCTTTAGGGCAAAGGCCCTCACCCACCCTGATGTGGCATGCTTCATTATCGGGCTCCTCCTCACACCAAAAAGAACTTGTGATGCAGTGGAGTGGGCTACAACTTTCTACTCAATCCTAAAGGAGGCACAGAAAGGAACTCTTAGAGGTTTTTTAGATCAAGCAATGTCCCTTTGAGAGCTAAGTGTGGGTGGGGTATAAGTGCAGGGTGCAAAGTGTTCATGAATACAGTATTGAAACTACCTCATAGTGGACCAACAACTTTATTAGAATGGCAGATTAAAACTCAGGGGAGGGAAACCTTTAACCCAATTAGAGCATGTTGGCATTTTTCTGGCCATCTTAGAACCCTGCCATGGGGTTCTGCTTTACAAAAGAATAAGGTAACCCGAATTGGTGGTCAGGGACCTTGGTATTGAATGTTTTACAAGAACAGTGGTCTCTAACTAAAGCTCAATGTTAGAAGGACTATTCATATAGAAATGCAATGAGATCTATATTTTGCTGTCCAACTGGACATAATCATTTAATAAGAAGAATTAAAAAAACAACATACAAATGGGGACATGTATAACAAAGAAAGGAAAAACTCAGGCATTACATGGAGCATGGCCAAGGAATACATCAATTGGGCCAGCAAACAATATATATTGATGCACTCTGGCACATACAGATACAGTTATAAGGTTGTGCTAAGAGTGCTTAAAAGTTGACTACGTTTCGATCCTTCAACACATTAATGGGACCAACTTCAGGACCAAACAATAAGTGCCTGAGCACGATGCCTGTTGCAGTTAAGGCTAATAGACAATTCAGGGTGTTCTCCTCCAAAAGGGGGAGGGTAGTACTCCTGCAATCGATACCCAGAGGAACCTGGCCATGTGGGTCGCCGTCCTTCCTGCTAATCGTGGAGGGCCGGTCACGCATTGCATCCGGGTGGGAGCCAATTAAACCGAGTAGGCGCGTGTTGTGCGATGGTGAAGAACCTTCTGGGGGAGTGACAGCGTTCGAGTGCTGTGCGGGTTCTGGGCATTCATCAGGACAGGTAGGTAGTCACTCTGCCAATTAAAAAATCAAGGTAAAACAAAATGTGGAAAAAAGGGTTCTATACTTATACAATCCAGCAAAATGGCCTACAATCAATTCATGTAGGTCCACTGTTATCAGCACCTAACGAAAACGTTACAGATAATAAACATGTTATTTACAAAAGACAGTTAAACATAATTAAAAAAGAGTGATATGTGCACTTCTAAATTCACCCCAATACTGAGCTATAAGGTATAATGGCTCACCCGCTAACAATCTGAGAGCTAGGCTTCAACTCAAGCCTGTATTTGACAAATATAAACAGGCCTAAAGTATACAAGAACACAGACACAGGTAACAGCAAAAAATAATTTCCAACTGCAAATGGAAGTAACCACATCTAAATATTCACCAATCAGCTGGATTACCACTAAGCATTTGACTTGCTTTCAAGTAATCTCATTAAGAATAAAAGGAATTTCATTCCAACTCATTTGAAATAGGATGTCGCCCAAAGGAAAAAATGCTCAACATTTAACCAGAAATCCTGTAATCACTGAGAAATCAGCATGAAAGAGTCACGTATAACTTTAAAAAAACATCCATGCTACAATCCGTATGTGGGTCTAAAAACAGGTGTATGTATCTGTTAGACTTGGCATCTTTTGGCGTGTTTCCCCTGAGTTTTTGCTTTCTGACCTCCCGGTTTTGACTTTGTTTTTGCTGGCGTAGTGTTTCTGCGCACTTTTCTCACTGCTGATCAGTGGTAAAGTGCAAGTGCTCCTGTGGTAAATTGTGTTATGGATTGGTGTTTCCATGATTGGCCTGTTTGATTTATGGGTCAGTCCCTAGTAAAGTGCACTGCGTGTGCCAGGGCCTGTAAATCAAATGCTGTTGGTGGGCTGTAGCACTTTATTGTGCCACCCACACAAATAGCCCATAAAAGTTAAGTCTGGTACTGCCATGTCAACTTGGTAAGTGCACCCACTTGCCAGGCCCTAACCTTCCCATTTCTTACATGTCAGTCACCCCTAAGGTAGGCCCAAGGTACCCCTGTGGGCAGGGTGCAGTGTATGTGAAAGGTAGGACATGCCCTGGTGTGTGTGGCATGTCCTGATAGTGAATTACTGCCCATTTCGTTTTTCACTATTGCAAGGCTACCTGTTCCCCATAGGACAGAATGGGGAGTTTGTTTATAACATCTTATAAACATAACTGGCTTGGGGAATTAGGTAGGAAAATAGAGTTTAGTATGCCTGAACTCAGAATCTAAAGATGCATCTTTTAGTGAAGGGGATTTTTACATTCTGTGTTTGAAAATACCACTTTTAGAAAGTAGGTATTTTCTTGCTCAATCATCCCGTGTGCGTCTGCTGGAATGTGGATTGCCTGTCTGGGTTTTGGATGACAGAAGGCTGGGGAGCAGGAGTGGCTCCAGATAGTCTAGGTGGGTCAGGAAAGGGCTTAATAGACCTGGGCTGCAATTGGGGAAGGGGGAGGAGATTTCCTTGCACCTCAAAGGGCCTAGTCTGCCTCTGACCATGCCGTCTCCACCTCCTGCCAGGAAGTCACACCAGAGAGGGCAGAACTGGTTCTGGCTGGGCATAGACACTCTCTGCCTAAGAGATCAAAGGATTTTGGGATATAAATATTGGGGCCCAGACCCCTGACTTTTAGAACTCTTTTGGACCAAGAAGACTGCCAAGAAGAAGAGCTGGGGAAGCTGTGAGGAGGAACTACCACTTTGCTGTGTGCTTTTCTGTGTTGGCCTGCAGTGGCTGCTTCTGTCTTGGGCAGTGAAAGGACTGGACTGGACTTTCTGCAATCTACTTTTGTGAGTATCTCCAAGGGCTTGAGGTAGAGCTTGCCCCCTGTTCAAGAAGTCTCAGGAACATCAAAGACTTCAAGTTCTTCTGCCCTCAGCACTGGGGACTGTGTGTTTTGTGCTGCAACAGAAGAAAAAGCAACCCGACGCCTCTGCCGACTCCGTGTCCTGAAGGCACCGCACAGGGCACCGCTGCAATGCCGCACCGCGACACTGGTCTCACCGACGATGCCTGCTGATGCCGCCACCGAGCCGCTGCTCGCACCGCGACCTGTGGGCACCGCACTCCGCACCGCTTCGCGACGATGCCTTGGTATCCCCGATGACGACGCTCCACGCCGAAATCTACACCGCTGCTTGCACCGTGGTTCGAGGGTACCGCTCGTAAAGTTACACCACGCACCACCCTCATCCCCCACCGCAGCCTTGGCCTACCAACGCCGGCGCCATTGACTCCCGTTCGTCAGCCGACAACAGCGCTTCAGCAATGACCGCCACCTGCCAGCACCGCGACGAGCACCGCATTCACTTTGCACCGCGACCCTGGTCTCACCGACGACGCCATCTGACGCCGCCACCGAGCCGCTGCTCGCACCGCGACCTGAGGGCACCGCACGCCGCACCGCTGCACTTTGCCCCGCAGCATCCGACGCCTACCGACGCCAGCGCTCCTGACTTCAACAGAGAGGAGTTCGATCTGCAACGCATGTGACTTCGAGGGCCCCGGTGACTCCTGCACCGACCTCCGGAACCGACGCCTGCGGACACCGTGCTTTCGGAAGCTCAACGAGAGGTCGCCGACGCCCTGCATTTCTAAAAGGTACTGTTTGTGGGTCTTTCCGACACCGTAGCTGGCCCGCGACGCCGCGGTCAGCCAGAACTGTTTGGATTTGTTTGTTCACGACACCGTGATAGCCCCGGACGGAGCTATCGACATCAAGGAACTGTTTTTCAAGCACATTTTGATAACTGAAGATTTGTACTGTATTGTGGATTTTTATCGTTTTTGGTCTTGTCTTAAGTATATAAAAATATTGGATATTTTTCTAAACTGGTGTGGTGTCGTTTTGTAGCGCTTACACTGTATTACTGTTGGTTATGTGCAAATGCTTTACACACTGCCTCTAAGATGAGCCTGACTGCTCGTGCCAAGCTACCAAGGGGGTGAGCAGGGGTTATTTTAGGAGTGTAACTCCCTTATCCTGGCTAGAGTGGTGGTTTCTGCCTGGCTTTGGCACATGCCCTAGCCTACCAAAAATCCCATTTCTAACATTGGTTGTCAGCGGTGAGGATAGGACTTGCGTTTGCACTTGACTTACAGTGATTGGTGTGCACTACTACCATATCGCAGACCATTACGTGCCACATACTGGTTCTTTTTCTTTTTGCCAATTTTTGATCTTGCCAGTTTGAACTTGCTACTTCATCATGCCTGAATCAAGAGCATCATCTGTTGCATCCCTGGAAATTGCCTTTGAGGAGGATAGGTTGGAATCCTACAATGTTAGGGAATTGAAATCAATTTGCAAAAACCTAAAAGTCCAAGTCAGAGGCCTCACGAGGAAAGAGGAGCTACAAAAGGCGCTGAGGGCCTGGGTAGCAGCCAGACATGCCAGCGAGCAGTCTGGTGATCTCAGTGGAGAGGCGGAGGAGCCTATTCCTAGGGTGGATGTGCTTTTGGGAGGGGGGGAACCCTCCAGGCCAGGCAGCAGTGGCCTGTTCCCAGGAGAGCTGGAGGATAGGCGGGAAGCAAGGAGAGTGGCAGTAGAACTGGAGAAGCTTAAGTTAGCCATGGAGGAGAAAAGGATGATGTTAGAGCATGAGTTCAGGATAAAGGAGCTGGATCAGAGGAGTAGAGCCAGCTCAGATGGTGGCAGCAACCCGTCAAGACAGGCAGTCAGGATTGTGCACATCCCTAAGAATGTAGGCAAAGAATTCAAGAAGGGGGATGACATACAAAGGTGGTTTCAGGGTTACGAGGCAGCGATACACATGAATGGGGTCCCTGAGGAGAATTGGGGAGCAGGATTGTGGCCTCTCTTCCCAGAAGAAGCAAGGGATACTTTAATAGCTTTGGGTAAGGGGTATCACCTCACCTATCCAGACATGAAGGACGCCCTTCTCACTAAGTATGGTCTCACTCCTGAAAAGTACAGGGATCAGTTCAGGTCCAGTAAGAAGTCCGATGCCAACACTTGGTTGGAATGTGTAGATATGTTTTGCAGGTCACTGGATGGCTGGGTGAAGGGCAGTAATGTGACAGATTTTCAGGGGCTCTACAATTTGATTGCATGGGAGAACTTGTCTAGTCTATGTTTTGCAGATCTGCACCAGCACCTAGTTGATAGTAAGCCGACTGACCCCAGGAAGCTTGCTATGGTGGCGGACCGCTGGGTGAGTACCAGGGTCCACAGGAAAGCGTATGGGGGAGACTCAGCCAAAGGTGGGCAGGGTCCCCAGCAGAAAAGTGGGGGGGACAAGGGTAAAACACAGGAGTTCTCTAAAGGGCCCCAAACTAACACCCAGGGAAAAGGTTCCCATCCCCCAGGAGATAAGAAACAAGGGGTCCCGTCAGGAAAGCCTGCCGAGTCCGGCCCCCGCAAGTGTTTTGCATGAGACCAGGTGCATCACAAGAAGGGGGACCCCAAGTGCCCTAAGGGTTCACAGCCACCCACCGGTGGGCAGTCCAAGGTGTTGGCTAGTGTAGCGCTTGGGGAGGAGGAGTACCCACAGGAGGGTGGGGACTCCGCAGAAATGACCCTCGTCTCACTAGGGGACAGTGAGATGGTCCCAGGAAACCCGGTGCCCCCTAACACAAAGAAATACAGCACCTGGGTGACCATCAATGGAAAAAGGGTAGAGGCTCTCAGAGATACTGGAGCCAGTATGACCTCAGTCCTGTGTCACCTGGTCTCTGAGAAGCAGGTAGTCCCAGGGGCATTCCACCAAGTCATTGCGGTGGACAATTCAGAGCGCCAGTGTCTGGTGGCGCAGGTTCCCTTCGAGTGGGGGGGGGTCTCAGGTCCCTTGAGGGTGGTTGTGAGCCCTTCCATGCCTGTAGATTGTCTTCTAGGTAACGACCTGGAGCAGTCCTTCTGGAAGGATGTTGAGCTCAGGTCTCACTTGGAGATGTTTGGGTTGCCAGAGTGGGCCTGCGTGTCCACTCGGTCAATGGCGGCCAGAGAGGGTGATCAAGAGGACTTGGAGCCTGAAACAATGGCCCAAGTCCCTGCCAAGAGAAAGGGCAAGGGGCGCAGGAAACCGGCCCCTGAAGTTCCCACGGACCGGGAGGAGGCAGACCTTGAGGGAGATGCCCCGGTGCCTACAGGGGAGCAGGTAGCTGAACTGGGGGACATCTCTGAGCTGGCCCATTGGCAGCAAGAAGGGGGTCCCACCAGGGAGGAATTCTGCAAGGAGCAGAAGGAGTGCCCTTCTCTGGAGGGTCTGCGGTGGCAGGCTGCAGACCAGGCAGCTGGTGATCAGTCCGGATCACATTGGATCTACTGGGAGAATGATCTCCTGTACAGTGAGCCTAAGGTCGCTGAGCCTGGATCAGCCCGTGTGCTGGTGGTACCCCAGCGCTTCAGGACCTTCCTACTGGGTCTGGCTCATGACGTGCCTTTGGCAGGACATTTGGGGCAGGACAAGACCTTTGACAGGCTGGTCAACCACTTCTTCTGGCCCCAAATGCAAAGGCAATCAGATCGACACTGCAGGTCTTGCCAAACTTGCCAGACAAGTAGTAAGAGTGGGAGGAAGGTCAAAGCTCCTCTCCAACCTTTTCCAGTGGTTGTAACACCCTTTGAAAGGGTAGGGATGGACATTGTGGGGCCACTGGATCCCAAGACAGCCATTGGCAACAGGTACATCCTGGTCTTGGTGGACCATGCCACCCGGTACCCGGAGGCAATCCCTCTCAGGACAACGATGGCGCCAGTGGTGGGCCGGGCGTTAATGGGGATCTTTTCCCGAGTGGGGTTCCCCAGAGAGGTGGTTTCTGACAGGGGACCAATTTCATATCCAAGTATATGACATCCCTGTGGAAGGAGTGTGGTGTAACCTACAAGTTCACCACCCCTTACCACCCACAAGGTAACGGTCTGGTGGAGAGATCCAACCAGACCTTGAAGGGCATGATTAAGGGTCTAACAGAACCCATGAGGCGTAAGTGGGACGTCCTCTTGCCGTGCCTTCTCTTTGCATACAGGGAGGTTCCACAGAAGTCTCTTGGGTTCAGTCCCTTTGAGCTTCTGTATGGTCACCCTGTGAGAGGACCTCTGAGTTTGGTGAAGGAAGGCTGGGAGGCAGCTCCCAGGAAAGCTCCCAAGGTTACATGCTGGCCTTCAGAAACCAAACTGCCTGCTTCAGGAAACTCGCGCAGGCGAACCTAGAAGCCAGCCAGGAAGAAATGAGGAAGTGTTATGACCAGAATGCCACTCTGGTCGAATTTCATCCTGGGCAAAAAGTGTGGGTCATGGCCCCAGTGGAACCTTGTGCCTTGCAGGACAAGTGGACTGGGCCATTTGAGGTGGTGGAGCGCAAAAGTGATGTCACCTACCTGGTGGATTTGCGGGCTCCAAGGAACCCTTTGAGGGTCCTCCACGTGAACCGCCTCAAGCCCCACTTCGAGAGGTCCGAAGTGAGCATGCTCTTGGCGACAGATGATGGGGTGGAAGAGGAGAGTGAACCTCTCCCTGATCTCCTGTCTACCAAGGAGCGCGATGAGTCAGTGGAAGGTGTGATCCTCTCCCCTACACTGACTCCAGAGCAGCAGAGCGACTGTCACCAGTTGTTGGGACAGTTTGCCCCACTGTTCTCCCTGACCCCCGGTGTTACTCACTGGCGTACCCATGACGTGGACACCGGTGACAGCCCTCCTGTGAAGCACAAGATTTACAGGTTGACTGACCGGGTCAAGGCCAGCATTAAAGAGGAGGTCTCTAAGATGTTGGCGTTAGAGGTGATTGAGCCTTCCAACAGTCCTTGGGCCAGTCCAGTGGTCTTGGTCCCAAAGGCTGCTGCACCCGGTGCCACTCCAGAACTGCGGTTTTGTGTGGACTACCGTGGGCTCAATGCCGTCACCAGGACTGATGCACACCCCATCCCCAGAGCTGATGAGCTCATTGATCGGTTGGGAGCTGACAAGTTCCTCAGCACGTTTGATTTAACGTCTGGGTACTGGCAGATTGCCTTAACCGATGGGGCCAAGGAGAGGTCAGCATTTTCAACCCCAGAAGGACATTACCAGTTCCAGGTGATGCCCTTTGGGTTGAAGAATGCCCCTGCCACCTTTCAGAGGTTGGTCAACCAGGTGTTGGCTGGGCTAGAGGATTTCAGTGCCGCCTACCTGGATGACATCGCAGTGTTCAGTTCCAGCTGGGAAGAACACTTGCAGCACCTCGGTGAAGTGTTGAAGGCGCTGCAGAGGGCAGGCCTCACGATCAAGGCCAGTAAGTGCCAGATCGGGCAGGGTTCGGTGGTGTACTTGGGACACCAGGTAGGAAGCAGCCAGGTGGCGCCCCTACAACCCAAGATTGACACCATTCTGGCTTGGGAGACCCCCAAGACCCAGACAGAGGTGAGGGCCTTCTTAGGACTCACCGGGTACTACAGGAGGTTTGTTAAGGGGTATGGCACCATTGTTGCCCCCTTAACAGAGCTAACTTCCAGGAAGCAGCCCAAGAAGGTGATCTGGACTGAGTCCTGCCAGAATGCTTTTGATGCCCTGAAGGCCGCCATGTGCACTGCACCCGTGCTCAAGGCCCCCGATTTCTCCAAGGAATTCATCGTGCAGACTGACGCTTCAGAGCATGGAGTGGGAGCGGTGCTCTCACAACTGAACGAAGAGGGCCTAGACCAGCCTGTAGTCTTCCTTAGCCGGAGACTACTCCCCAGGGAACAGAGGTGGAGTGCCATAGAAAGGAAAGCTTTCGCTGTGGTCTGGGCACTGAAGAAGCTGAGACCATACCTGTTTGGGACTCACTTCCGGGTTCAGACAGACACCGTCCTGGCACAGAACAAGCCAATGCAGATGGTCTGTCCAGGTTCTTCCGCCTTAGTGAAGAGAACTCCCAGGAGGGTGGGTAGTTCTCCCTACTTTCAGCTGGAGGGGACATGTGTTAGACTAGGCATCTTTTGGCGTGTTTCCCCTGCGTTTTTGCTTTCTGACCTCCCGGTTTTGACTCTGTTTTTGCTGGCGTAGTGTTTCTGCGCACTTTTCTCACTGCTGATCAGTGGTAAAGTGCAAGTGCTCCTGTGGTAAATTGTGTTATGGATTGGTGTTTCCATGATTGGCCTGTTTGATTTATGTGTCAGTCCCTAGTAAAGTGCACTGCGTGTGCCAGGGCCTGTAAATCAAATGCTGTTGGTGGGCTGCAGCACTGGATTGTGCCACCCACACAAACAGCCCGTAAAAGTTAACTCTGGCCTGCCATTGCAGAGCCTGTGTGCAGTCTGGTACTGCCATGTCGTCTTGGCAAATGCACCTACTTGCCAGGCCCTAACCTTCCCTTTTCTTACGTGTCAGTCACCCCTCAGGTAGGCCCAAGGTACCCCTGTGGGCAGGGTGCAGTGTATGTGAAAGGTAGGACATGCCCTGGTGTGTGTGGCATGTCCTGATAGTGAATTACTGCCCATTTCGTTTTTCACTATTGCAAGGCTACCTGTTCCCCATAGGACAGAATGGGGAGTTTGTTTATAACATCTTATAAACATAACTGGCCCGGGTAATTAGGTAGGAAAATAGAGTTTAGTATGCCTGAACTCAGAATCTAAAGATGCATCTTTTAGTGAAGGTGATTTTTACATTCTGTGTTTGAAAATACCACTTTTGCTCAGTCATCCCGTGTGCCTCTGCTGGAATGTGGATTGCCTGTCTGGGTTTTGGATGACAGAAGGCTGGGGAGCAGGAGTGGCTCCAGATAGTCTAGGTGGGTCAGGAAAGGGCTGAATAGACCTGGGTTGCAATTGGAGAAGGGGGAGGAGATTTCCTTGCACCTCAAAGGGCCTGGTCTGCCTCTGACCATGCCGTCTCCACCTCCTGCCAGGAAGTCACACCAGAGAGGGCAGAACTGGTTCTGGCTGGGCACAGACACTCTTTGCCTAAGAGATCAAAGGATTTTGGGATATAAATATTGGGGCCCAGACCCCTGACTTTTAGAACTCTTTTGGACCAAGAAGACTGCCAAGAAGAAGAGCTGGGGAAGCTGTGAGGAGGAACTACCACTTTGCTGTGTGCTTTGCTGTGTTGGCCTGCAGTGGCTGCTTCTGTCTTGGGCAGTGAAAGGACTGGACTGGACTTTCTGCAATCTACTTTTGTGAGTGTCTCCAAGGGCTTGAGGTAGAGCTTGCCCCCTGTTCAAGAAGTCTCAGGAACAGCAAAGACTTCAAGTTCTTCTGCCCTCAGCACTGGGGACTTTGTGTTTTGTGCTGCAACAGAAGAAAAAGCAACCCGACGCCGTCTATGACGCCGCTGCCTACTCCGTGTCCTGAAGGCACCGCAGAGGGCACCGCCCCACCGCGACCCTGGTCTCACGGACGACGCCTGCTGACGCTGCCACCAAGGCCGCTGCTCGCACCGCGACCTGTGGGCACCGCACTCCGCACCGCCTCGCATCACGACGACGCCTTGGTATCCCCGACGACGCGCTTCACGCCGAAATCTACGCCGCTGCTTGCACCGTGGTTCGAGGGTACCGCTCGTAAAGTTACACGACGCACCGCCCTCATCCCGCACCGCAGCCTTAGCCTACCGACGTCGGCGCCATCGACTCCCGTTCGTCAGCCAACGACAGCGCTTCAGCAACGACGACGCAGCTGCTTGCACCGCGACCTGCCAGCACCGCAACGAGCACCGCATTCATCGCACCACGACCCTGGTCTCACCGACGACGCCATCTGACGCCGCCACCGAGCCGCTGCTCGCACCGCGACCTGAGGGCACTGCACGCCACACCACTGCACTTCGCACCGCAGCACCCGACGCCTACCGACGCCAGCGCTCCTGACTTCAACAGAGAGGAGTTCGATCTGCAACGCGTGTGACTTCGAGGGCCCCGATGACTCCTGCACCGACCTCCGGAACCGATGCCTGCGGACGCAGTGCTTTCGGAAGCTCAACGAGAGGTCGCCGACGCCCTGCATTTCTAAAAGGTACTGTTTGCGGGTCTTCCTGACACCGTAGCTGGCCCGCGACACCGCGGTCAGCCAGAACTCTCTGGATTTGTTTGTTCACGACGCCGTGATAGCCCCAGACGGAGCTATCGACATCAAGGAACTGTTTTTCAAGCACATTTTGATAACTGAAGATTTTTAAGTACTGTATTGTGGATTTTTATCGATTTTGGTCTTGTCTTAAGTATATAAAAATATTGGATATTTTTCTAAACTGGTGTGGTGTCCTTTTGTAGTGCTTACACTGTATTACTGTTGGTTATGTGCAAATGCTTTACACACTGCCTCTAAGATAAGCCTGACTGCTCGTGCCAAACTACCAAGGGGGTGAGCAGGGGTTATTTTAGGAGTGTAACTCCCTTATCCTGACTAGAGTGGTGGTTTCTGCCTGGCTTTGGCACATGCCCTAGCCTACCAAAAATCCAATTTCTAACAATATCTACAAAAGATGATGCTCAGCCTAAAGATAAAGGTTTCTATTGCTCACCTCTTCTGAGTTTGCTGTCCTCCAAGTTCGTTTTAGCGAGGAAACAGCGTATACGCCGGTCCTCGCTATAAATAAAGAGCGGTTCAAAACAATCAAGACCAGCACATCTGGATGACGTGATGCACAATGGTTATGGGAAACTTAGTCTAACACAAAGCTGTTATGGGAAAGTAGTCTACCTTAAAGATTATCATGAGCGGACAGAAGACGTAACACATGATGGAAATAGGAACCGTAGCTTCACCTAGTGTCATAGTATGCTGTGCGGTGGTTATAGGAAATGTAATATACCACAAAAACCATTGTAGCCAGTAAGTTGCTTATGTTCTAACAGGAAAGAATAGGTTTAATCCTGTGATGAAATTAAAAATTCAATGAATAATTAATAAAAATTAATTAAAGACACATCAACGTAGGATAACATATCAGCATGAAGGATCATAGGTGTTATTCATCAAAAAGTATTTTTTCAATGAGTTGGTAAAACAACTGGAAAACAATTTCACAATTACAAACATGAAGTAGAATAAAGGTCAGTGAGCAGAACCAGGAGTCCACAAAATACAGTTGGTGACAATTTATTCCATTCGAAAATTCCTTCAAAAATTCAGTCAATATAAACTCATCCAAGGGATGCTATCGTTCAGACCAACTATGTGTCTACGCAGTCTGTAGAGCTACCTCTGTTCTTTATGAAATAGAAATTGTTCAAAATCTTCCAATTGATTGTACTCACTATGACCCTGTTCAAGATAGGTCATGTTAGTTTGGTTTTATTGCGTCCACAACTAATTGTACGGAGATGCTCGATAATTCTTTGCCTCACTTTCCTAGTGGTCATACCAACATAGTGAAGTCCACAGGGACATTTCAAAAGGTATATTACCCCACCACTGTTACAATAGGTATGGCATCTCAGTTGCAATGGTGTATTCAGCCCAATATCTATAAATGTTGCTGTTTTGTGAACTCGCATACCGAGCATGAACCTCAGGGGAAATGTCCGGTCACTCTAGGCTTGGCCCATACGGTGGTCTGAGTGTTTAGTACTAGAATCTTTGGTCTGGTATGTACAAGAGTGTCTTTTATTTTTGTGCTGCGCTTGAAGGAGAACATTTATGACATCACTGATGACATCTCACATGACATCACTGATGACGTCATCCAACGAGTGTGTTAGTTTTTTGTAGTTTATTTATTGGCAGGTAACTACCATATTACTTTTCCATCTAATTTTGTACAGTCTAGGTCCAGATAAAGGGTTTAAGTGTTTACAGAATGCCTGTGCTCCTAATGCATCATAGGTGTGTAGAGGTATAAGACATGTTATAAATCTTTGCATTGAAGAGTAACTCTGTGTGCAGGTGACAGTTGATGACTTGTGTTCAACATGTTCCACACAGGATTTTTGGCTCAGAAGAAAAGGTTTTGAACAAGCCCAAGATTCTACCTACTACATACTAAGCATTGTGAGCAGCCTTCAGTTATTAGACAGAATTGTCTCAGCTTGACAATTTCTACATAATACCGAAGACTGTGTGCACCAGGTACTAACATATGTACATGTGCTTCTGCTTCAGAATTTGGACTTTCTGTAAAGTTTTCACCACAGTATGAAGGCTGCAGTAGTATAATCTTTAACACCTTCACACCTTGGTTATTTTAAACGAATAGTCTCTTTTTTGACAAGTGTTGCATAGAGTTTCACTGTTCTTAGTAGATACTTTTAAATACATTGTGGTATATTTCTCATGAGAGTTTCACTTTGTGCAAACAGTGTGGTACAGAGTAAACGTTTTCCATAGAATAAACACTGTTTACAGTACCCTTTTTTCTACTCATATCCACTTGATTTCTCAATGTTGGTTCGGTGTCTGTGAGGGGTTTGATACAGATAAAAGCTGTCTGTAGTAGGGCATTAATTTTAGAACAGACATTGAGGATCTTGAGTAACTTGGCTTTCTCCTAACAGTTATATACATATTGAACACAGTGTGCAATGAGTGTTTCCCATATATCTGTGGTTAATTGTTAAGGTGAGGAAGGCTACCCATGAAGTGCATGGTATAGGGTCATTGCGCACATAACACATACTTGCTACACCTATGGGAGTTGTATCTGTGATGGCATTGACGATGATTCATATTCTGAGCTATTTGGTACTTTCTGTCAGGCCTCTAATGCCATACTAATCTCTAGAGTAATGTGTACAAAAGATGTAATCAATTAAGTCAATTGAGATGTCATCAGTGATGTCATAAATGATGTCATAGAACATGTCATGAGTGATGTAATATGTGAAGTCATAAGCAGTGCATGGCAGGGTGCAGGTTATAGTTTGCTCCGCTAACTGGTGAATTATAACTGGTGAATTTCTGTGTTTTTTAGTTCAAAACGTTAATGTGGTCACTGACGAATTCACCTAACTATAACGTTACTTTAATGCTTATTTTTTTCAGTGAATTTTGAAGTTTTTTTAACCAAAAACAGATCTTTTTATCACACCTAACTATAACATTACTTTATCCTTTGTTTTTTTCCGTGAATTTCTAGTGTTTTTTTTTTACTTAAAGTAATATTTTATTATCATAAGTAAAACCAGCACCCCGCTGTGCTAGGGCCAGGCCCTGCGGCAAACACCCCTCAGGCAACCAGTCCCACGCTGCACATGGCCTGCATTCAGGCCCTCTGGCCAACCCACCCAGAGGCATCCAACCCCCCTCCCACAGGCAGCGAACCCTAATTTGCGCACAGCCTTTCGTCGCGTGCGGTGTAGGGTTGGTAGCAGGGCCTAGCTTGCAGCCAGGGACTGCGTCCAACTCCCCACAGCCAGCCTCCCAGAGGCAGCCAACCCCAGGCTGTACAAAGCCATTGTGCATGAAGTATAATGGGGTGACCCAGTATCCCTCAAAACCTGGGTGGCTAGAAAATTTGCGACAACTGGTTCTGTCGGGCGGACAATTAATTAGTATATTGTAATCTTTTTTTCTTTTCATTTTTATGTTTTTTATCACAAAATTGTATGACTGTCACAGGAAAACATTCATAATTTGAAAAAGGCGAACAGGTGACTTATAAGTGAATAAGTGATCTAAAAGTGACAAGGTGTTTAGAGTGAAAATAATATGTACAGTGCTATACAATACAGTATATAAAATGATGAGATCAATGGACATCCGTCCCTAGACATGTGAATCTCCAATATGCCTCTTATACATTCTGTTATTTTGTGAAGAATGGAGAACGTAGGGTATGGATTGTCGTGATACGTCGACGTTTTGACCCAAGGTGGTGCGTGATTGCGAGGAGTCACAATGGGTCTTCTTCAGGACAAAGGGAGGACAGCCTGTCAGTAAAAGTGGTATGGGTTCCACTTGTCCTATTTGATTATGAGGAAGCGAAATCCACCATCCGGTTGGATTCTTAGAGGAGCAAGAACGGGAGTGAGTCAAGTTGCTCAGGGCGGAATCTTAATCCATGGATCAAAGCTTCAGTTTGGCAGGCTCCCGTCAGCTGTCAGGCCCTGTGGCCAAACCCTCCAGCAATATGCCAACCCCACACTGCGCACAGGCTTTGACATGCACATTGTAAATTTGATCTTTGGTCCCAGGGACCCCATCACCTGGGACAAAACATATATATTAAGTACAGCCACTTCCTTGACACTTAGTTGGCCCAGGACCCCATCCCTGGGGCCAGTTTCAATAAAAAGAGAAGAGGGCGGCTGTGTGGTCTCCCTCACCAAGCCTTAAAGGCTTTGGGACCCAATCTGCTTGGGTCAAATACAACGAAACAGTAGAGGAGGGCGTACAGCTCCCCTTTCCGAGCCCTATTAGGCCCAGGGTTCCCTTCCCCGGTGCCAAATATAATAAAAAGGGGGAGTGGGTTTGCTTGGCCCCCTCCCTGAGCCTTATGAGGCCCTAGGGAGGACCCCATCCTTGGGGTCGTTTATTTTTTAAAAAGGGAATGGAGGGCGCGCAGCCCACCTCCCCAATCCTTCTCAGGCCCTGGGACCCCATCCCCTTATAAAGGGGGGGGCAGTGTGGCCCCATGCCGTATTAGGCCCTGGGGGCCCCATCCCCTGGAGCCGAGTACAGAGATGCGCGGGTAATAGTAAATTTAAGGCCATGTGTAAATTATAAATTTAAGGTATAGCTATAGCTGTAGAATTTCTAATGTTTGCGTAGTTTATGTTTGGTATGTATAGAAAGAATAAATAAAGAGTGGAATGGCATAGAGTGGAGTGGCATAGAGTGAAATGGCACCGGACCACCCACCCTGAGTCCCAAAACCCGGCCCCAGCCCTAATAACTACCCTGACCCCAGCCCCCCGAACTGAGCCCGAAAACCGGCCACCAGCCCCCAGCCCTAAAAACTGCAACTTCCCCCTGTGCCCTGAGCACTAAAGCCCGGCCCCCAGCCCTAAAAACTACCCCGAGCACAGAGCCCTACCCTGAGCCCTAAAACCCGGCCCCCAGCCCTAAAAACTACCCCGACCCCAGCCTTAAAAAATTCTGCGACCCCCGCCCTAAGCCCTAAAACCCGGCCCCCAGCCCTTAAAAATACCCCAACCGCCGCCTTAAAACCTAAGTCTGACTCCTTTAACACGCATATGCCTTTACCACCTTTACAATGAAAATAGTTGTAAAGGAATATGTGTGGTTCAGGCATATGCGTGGTGCTGCTCCGCTTACGTTGTAATGGCACACATGATTTAGCCCGCATTGTTAATGCTGTTTCCCCATTCAGTGGAATACCGTAGAGTTGAGTCATGTACAGTGGAATTGTCTACAGTGGAGTGACGTAGAGTGGAATAGCATAGAGTGAAGTGGCCTCAGTGGTTTGGTGTACAGTGGAGTGGTGGAAAGAGGAATTATGTAGAGTGGAGTGGGTAAAATGGACTGATGCAGAGTAGAGTGGCGTACAATGGAATAGCACAGAGTGGAGTGGTATACAGTGCAGTGGGGTAGAGTGGACTACCATAAAGTGGAGCTGAGTAGAGTGGCATGTAGTGGAGTGGCGTAGAGTGGATTCCTGCGCATTAGAGTCGCAAAGGGTCGAATAACATAGAGTGGAGTGGCGTAGAGTGGAATAGCTTGGAGTGGATTTGGGGTAGAGTGGAATAGCGTAGAGTGAACAGCGTATAGTGGAGTGGCACAGACTAGCGTGGCGTTGAGTGGAATATCGTAGAGTGGAGTGGCATAGAGTTGAGTGGCACAGAGTGGAATAGCGGAGAGTGGAGGGGGATAGAGTGCAATACCATAGAGTTCAGTTGCATAGAGTGGAATAGTGTAGAGTAGAGTGGCGTAGAGTGGAGTGGCGTAGAGTGGAGTGGCGTACAGTAGAGTGGTGTAGAATAGAGTGGCGTAAAGTCAAATAGCATAGAGTAAAGTGGAGTGGCGTAGAGCAGAATACCTTAGAGTTGAGTGAAGTAGAGTTGATTGTATACAGTGGAGTGGCATAGAGTGGAATAGTGTAGAGTGGAATGGCGTACACTAGAGTGGTGTACAGTGTACTGCCATAGAGTAGAGTGGCATTGAGTGGAGTGGTGTACAGTGGAATAGTGCAGAGTAGAGTGGCGTACAGTGCTGTGTAATGTTATTGAGTGGAATAGCATAGAGTGGAGTGCCGTGCAGTAGAGTGGTGTAGAGAGAAGGGGGGTAGAATCGAATAGTGTAGAGTGGAGTGGAGTGGCGTAAAGTGAAGTGGTGCATAGTGGAGTGGTGTACAATGAAGTGGCATAAAGTGGAATAGCGTAGAGAGGAGTGGTGTAGGGTGGAGTGGCATACAGTTGAGTGAATGGAGTGGGGTAGAGTGGAGTGGAATAGCATAGAGTGGAGTGGTGAAGAAGAGTCCGGTGGCGGACAGTGGAGCAGCATACAGTGGAGTGGCACACAATAAGGTGGAGCGGCATACAGTATAGTGGTGTACAGTGGAATATCGTGGAGTGGGATACAGTGGAATATCATGAAGTGACGAACAGTGGAATAGCGCAGAGTGGAATGGCGTACAGTGCAGTGGCGTACAGTGCCATATAGTGGCGTAGAGTAGAGTGGCATAGAGTGGAGTGCCATACAGTAGAGTGGCATAGAGAGAAGTGGCATAGAATCAAATAGTGTAGATTGGAGTGGCATAGAGTGGAGTGGTGCACAATGGAGTGGTGTAGAGTGGAATACCGTTGAGTGGCCTGGAGCTGAGTGGCATAGAGTGGAATAGTGTAGAGTGGAGTGGCGTACAGTAGAGTGGCATAAAGTTGAATAGCATAGAGTGGAGTGGCGTAGAATGGAATACGGTATGGTGAAGTGGTGTAGAGTGGAATGGCGTTGAGTGGAGTGGCATACAGTGGAGTAATGTACAGTAGAGTGGCATACAGTAAAGTGGAGTCGCATAGATTGGAGTGGCGTAAAGTGGAGTGGCATGGCGTAGTGGAGTTGCCTACAGTGGAATAGCGCAGTGTGGAATAACATACAATGCAGTGGCATAGAGTGCCGTAGAATGGAATTGGGTACAGTGGAGTGGCATGGAGCGCCATGTAGTAGAGTGGCATGGAGAGAAGTGGGGTAGAATTGAATAGCGTAGAGTGACATAAAATTGAGTGGAGTGGCATAAAGTGGAATAGTGTACAGTGGAGTGGCATACAGTACAGTGGCATGGAGTGGAATCGCGTACAGTAGAGTCGAGTGGCATAAAGGATAGTGGGGTAGAGTGGAATAGCATATAGTGAGGTGGTGTAGAAAGGAGTGGAGTGGTGTAGAGTGGAGTACAGTGGAATTGGGTTGAGTGGAACAGTGTAGTGGCGCACAGTGGAGTGGCATAGAGTGGAGTGGTGTACAGTGGAATATCGTAGAGTGGAGTGGAGTGGCGTAGAGTGGTGTAGAGTTAAGTGGAATAGTGTAGAGTGGAGTAGCATAAAGAGGAGTAGAATAGAGTGGAGTGGCATACATTGGAACAGCATAGAGTAGCATAGATTGGAATATTGTAGACTGGTGTAGAGTTGAGTGGTATAGAGTGGAATAGTGTAGAGTGGAGTGGCATACAGTAGCGTGACTTAGAGTAGAGTGGAGTGGCGTAGAGTGGAATACCTTATGGTGGAGTATAGTGGAATGGTGTACAGTGGAGTGGCGCAGAGTTGAATATCATAGAGTAGAGTGGAGTGGCATAAAGGCGAGTGGAGTGGAGTGGCGTACAGTCGAATAGCGCAGAGTGGAATGGCATAAGGGGCAGTACCATAGAGGGCCATATAGTGGCGTAGAGCGGAATAAGGTAGAGTATAGTGGAGTGCCATACAGTAGAGTAGCGTAGAGAGAAATGGCATATAATCGAATATCTTAGAGTGGAGTGACATAAAGTGGAGTGACATAGACTGGAGTCACGTAGAGTGGAGTGGCATACAGTAGAGTGCAATAGCGTGGAGTGGCGTAGAGTGGAATGGCGTGAAGTGGCATAGAGTGGAATACCGTAGAGGGGAATGGCGTAGAGTCTAATCATGTTGAGTGGAGTGGCATACAGTAGAGTGGTGTACAATGGATTGGTGTAGAGTGGCGTAGAGTGGCATAGAGTGAGTGGCATAAGGTGGAGTGGCAGAGCGTGGAGTGATGTACAGTGGAATAGCGCAGAGTGGAGTGGCATAGAGTGACGTGCCGTAGAGTGCCATATAGTGCCATTGAGTTGAATAGGATAGAGTGCTGTACAGTAGAGTTGTATAGAGATAAATTACATCGAATCGAATAGTGTAAAGTGGAGTGACGTAGAGTGGAGTGGGATAGAGTGGAATAGCATAGAGCGGAGTGGCATACAGTAGAGTGGAGTGAGATAGAGTGCAATATCATAGTGTGGAGTGGAATAGCATAGAGTTGAGTGGCGTAGAGTCAAGTGGCGCACAGTGTAGTGGCGTGGAGTTGCATAGAGTAGAGTTGCGTAAAATGGAATATCATAGATTGGAGTGGACTGGCGTGGAATGGAGTGGAATAGAGTTTAGTCGCGTAGAATGGAATAGCATAGAGTGGAGTGGCCTAAAGTGGAATAGCATAGAGTCGAGTGGTGTTGAGTAGAATGGAGTAGCATACAGTGCAGTGGAATAGAGTGCCATATAGTAGTGTAGAGTGGAATAGCGTAAAGTGGCATAGAGTGGAGTGGCATCGAGGGGAGTGCCTTACAGTAGAGTGGCATAGAGAGAAGTGGCGTAAAATCGAACAGCATAGAGTGGAGTGGTATAGAGTGGAGTGGCATAGAGTGGACTAGCGTAGAGTGGACTGGCATAGAGTGGAGCGGCAAACAGCAGAGTGGCGTGGAGTGGTGTAGAGTGCAATAGCATAGAGTGGAGTCATATAGAGTGAATTGGGGTAGAGTGGAGTAGAGTGGAGTGGTGTAGAATGGAGCGGCCTACAGTGAAGTGGTGTAGAGTGGAGTGCGTACAGTAGAGTGTCATGAAGTGGCATCGAGTGGAATATCATAGAGGGGAGTGGCATATAATGGAGTGGCATACAATAGTATAGCGTAGAATGGAGTGACGAAGACTGGAGTGGTGTAGAGTGGAATGCCGTAGAGTGAAATAGGATAGAGTGGAGTGGCGTAGAGCAGAGTAGCGTAGAACAGTGTGCCGTAGAGTGGAATATCGTAGAGTGGAATATCGTAGAGTGGCCTAGAGTGGAGTGGCGTAGAGCGAAGTGGAGTGCCATACAGTAGAGTGGCGCACAGTGGAGTGGCATACAGTGGAGTGCCTTAGAATGGAGTGGCATAGAATGGAACAGTGTAGAGTGAAGTGGCATAGAGTGGAAAAGCACAGAGTTTAATAGCATAGAGTGAAGTTGCATAGAGTGATGTAGAGTGGAGTGGCATACAGTGGAGTGGCGCAGAGTACAGTGGTGTAGAGTGGAGTGCCATACAGTAGAGTGGGGTCGAGTGAAGTAGGGAAGCGTGAGCGGCGTAGAGTGGAGTGGCGAAGAATGGAGTGGCAAAGAGTTGAGTGGCGTAAAATGGAAAAGAATAGAGTGGAGTGGCCTTGTTATGTTCCCCAGTTAGGCTCATGTAGCGAAGCAGCTTATTTCTTACATTGTCCTCACAAATAACATTTCCAGCTGTGACCTTTTGCACACATTCGCACACACAGCAATGTTGGATTAGTTTCTCTGAAACTAAACTTGTTTTTACATCTAGTTTCGCACAACATTTTCACAATGCCCTGAACATCATGTACAAGGTCTTGTTTCGCACTATGTACAAATGCCATCACCATCTTCATCAATGGGGCAACAGGGCTATCTATATATCCATAGCATCACTAATCTATGCGCACATCACAAGGCTGCTTTCTATTATAAAAGATGAGCATCCCGATAGATTAGCAGAGGAGGTACTTCAGCTGACAGCGAGGGTCCTAGCATGCTGAGAGATCACCACGCAGCGGTCTGACATCTCGTGAGGGGTGTCCAGTTCGTCTACTAATCATTGCAGCACACGTATTTTATGCAAGAATAACGATGATTCAATAAATATTATTGAAAACATCCCACTGTGTATTCTCTGTATATTTCTCTGAGAATAAGTAAGCATGCATGAATGTCATGTAGTGCCTACCAATCTGTAGGACCTGCACATTGTTTGGACAACATAAACTAAGGGCTTGGTGTCAAGACTGATTCCAGACACCCCCGCAGGATATGTTGGCCTATAGACCAGCTAGCTCACTGTGTCAACATAAGCACCCCTAACCTACCAGGGAGCAAATAGTTTCAGGCAACCACTGAAAATGACAACCCTGACCCCTCAGGGGTCGTGAAAACAGTGCAGAACCTTTCGCTCAGCCACTCGTGCTTACTTATTCTCAGAGAAATATACAGAGAATACACAGTGGGACGTTTTCAATAATATTTATTGAACCAACGTTATTCTTGCATAAAATACGTGTGCTGCAATAATTAGTAGACAGAAGGAGATAAACGTGATCACAAGCACCAATAGCGTAAATAGTAGATATAGTTCTACCATGGTACTGAACAATTGCATATATGCAGGCATACAAACAAGGCAGTAATCTACAGTACTCCTACTATGCGAACCCTACTCTGAGTGTACCTAGAATGTGTGTAGGTGTAGAGCCAAGAATCCCCCCATGGTACGATCCAACCCCATTACCTTATGGGAAAGAGTGAAGGACCCCGTCTTGGTCACGAACTGGACACCCCTCACGAGAAACTAATCCAACATTGTCATACGTGCGAATGTGTGCAAAAGGTCATAGCTGGAAATGTTATTTGTGAGGACAATATAATAATTAAGCTGCTTTGCTACATCGGCCTAACTCGGGAATTTAACAGCCTAAGGTGGAATAGCGTAGAGTGGAATAGCGTAGAGTGGAGTAGTGAAGAGTGGAATAGCATAGAGTGGAGTGGCGTAGAGTCAAGTGGCGCAGAGAGGAATAGCGTAGAGTGGCATGGAGCGGATTGGTGTACAGTAAGTGGCATAGAGTGGAATAGCGTAGAGTGGAGTGGAGTGCCGTAGACTGGATTGGCATAGATTGGCGTACAGTGGAATAGCATTGAGTGCAGTGATGTGTCATAGAATGGAGTGGTGCATGGTACAGTAAAGTGGTGTGTCATGTCGTTGAGTGTAGTTTAAACAGACCTAGTGAGAAAATGGCTGAACGGATGTAGATGAAATTGTGCAGGAAGATAAGTTATGGTGTGGAAAGGGACCTTTTTGGTAGCAGATGTAAATTGGTTCATTACTGTTAACGTTATAAGGCACAAAATGTTATATATTGGGTCGCAGTATGCTGTGGTAACTTCACGGTATACTTCGGTATATCGCGATGATAAAAGAGCATATGAATGGGTAATAAAAGCCATTATAAAATTAAAATGTAGCCATATTGGTTAGACCACACTTAGTATGCATTCTGTGTTTTAAGTAGAAATATTGTGTACTACTGTATTTTAAGTGCATATGAAGGAATTAAGCAGTTTAGGTAAGTATGTAAAGGCAAGAAAAAGTACTTTTATGAATTAATATATTTTAAAAAAGATTTGTGTACTGCGCTAGTACCGAGAGAGTGCTATGGAAGTTACAGAAACAAAAGTATTAATATTTTTAACAATTAAAAATACACAGTAATAAATTTTAATTGTGAAGTATAGTGTAGTACAGTGAATTTTTTTTTTTACATATGTATATATTTTTTTAAGTACTGAAGTTTTTTCTGGGTAGTACCGCGGTACTCCACAAACTTTTTTTTTAAATATATAAAATAATAAAACTACTTTTACCTACCTATACACACATATAAAGGGACTCATCCCTACCTACCCACTTATAAAACAGTAGTACACTATATTTAGAGTTAAATCCCAGAACATAGTCAAAGTGTGGTAAAACCAATGTGGCTGCCTTACTTTTGTAAAGGCAGTCATTACCCAATCATATACTTCCTTGTCATCGGCATGTACTGCGAAATTACTGTGGTATACTGCAGCCTGATATATCACTAATTTTCTCTGCCTTATAACTTTAAAACAGCTTTACCAAATTACATCTATTACCAAAAAGGGATCCTCTCTACACTATAATCTATATTTGTGCAAATTTTTGTGGAAATTTGACTGTCCGTTTTGTCGCTACTTCTGTTCAAAAAGTCTATAGCAAATGGATTAGTGGAAAAATGCATTTTGGGGCCTCCTTTTTTTCTATGCACCCCCTTTACAAATCACTGCAAATGTTTGCATCATCCCCAAATGTAGATCTGCTAGGTTTTGGGGATATTCAGTCCTAACTATAGCTACAGATTTGCTACTGCCACTCTGTGATTAATATACATATGTATTAATTAATGTATTTAATATAAATATATATATTTCCTGTATTCACAGATTTTACCCGATTGCATTCTTTAGACTTCCAAGTATCTTTCATGAACAGGTGTGACCATCAACCAGAGTTGATTTTGAAATGTGTCTCTTATTACTCTTGAACCATCCGGTCTCTAGAACATGAAAAAACATGTCATGTCTGTTTTTCATTATTGAAGAAAACGACTAGCATTCACTACTAAGTTCCAAAGATGCCCTTGGTATGATTAATCATCGAAGACATAGGTTTTGTTTATTACAAAAGCCTCGTCCCCTGCTCAAACAGCCAGTTTCAGCTAATGCCCATTAAGCTTTCTCATCAGGGGTGATATTTATTGTAGAGACCCATGCATAATGAACTCTTTCAAAGTGATGCAAAAGTCACATATGCCAAAAAATACCAAACAATAGCTCCATCAATACGTTTAATCAGTAATGGAGTTTGCTCTGCCCTGTGATGTGGGTGGACTCCTAGGGATGTCTCCTGAGACTCTTTTATTAAAAAAGCTAAAGCCCATCCTTGTTAGAAGACCTATGAAACTCGTTCCTCTGGTGTCCAGGGCCGGACTGGGAACCAAAACAGGCCCTGGCAAACTGCTTGGCCGGCCCCCCTGTGATTCAGGGGGGGGTGCGGCAGAGCAGTTTGCGAGGGCCGGTTTTGGCCGATTTTGTTACAGGGGGCCGATATTGCCAGCCCCGGTAACAAAAACGGACCCCCCAGGGCCCAAAACCGGCCCCCACCCTGGCGGCCCACCGGGGAAACGCTCGGTGCCCGCTACGGCAGGTCCGGCCCTGCAAGTGTCCCTTGCTGTTGCAAAGAAACATGAAGTGGAGATTGACCAGACAGCAACCATTAGGCAACTTAATCTTGCTTATCTACAGCAGTGCAACAAGCATTAACATCGTCACTAATATTTGCCACATCAATTAGATCACTCGTGTAAATTTCACTATTGCTTGGTATTAGCTGGCTCAGCCTTCTGTTTCCTACATGCATTTGTGGCTAGCAGCTGCCCGGTCCTCTATCTGCAGCACAGAGGGGACAGACATCTCATGGTTGGAGTGATGCCCTTTTTGCATTTGCAAACACTAGTCCTGCAGTCAACAGCCCTGATCAATGCTCTGTCATATTCATTTGTATTAGGAACCTTCTGTTTGAGGTTACACAATCCTACCATTGTGTGGAAGAGGCAGCTTATTACCTTTTCCGCATCCTTTTTGCAGAAAACAGTCTTTTTCCGGATCCAGATTAAAGCAGTAACAAGCTCTGACACAATTTGTCTAGGAACAAGAAAGGCACATTCCAATGCTATATCACGAATTTCAAGATGTGTTGAGCGAAACAGGTGCAGCTACTTTGCCTCCCCATGGTGAATATGATTATCCAATTGATTTGGTCCTGATGCAGTGGTTTTGCATTTGAAAATGTACCCTTTAATGATAAAAGAAGATCACATTGTAAAGGCGTTGTTAGAAAGTTTTCCTTTTGCCCTGTTCACCCTCATTATTTTCTGAATGATACTGGTGGTAACTGACGTTGACTGTACCCTGGGCTCTGCTAACCAGGCCCAGGACCAGTGCTATGTTTAAAAAGGTACATGTAATAGGGTACACTTACATTTGGCAATGACAGACACTATAAGTCCCTATTAAATAATAGGGCCGGGGGTGCAATCCACCTATAAGTCCCTAGTAAATAATAGGACATGGAGGTTTAGAGTCCCAGCAGATTTCCTGATTTTGCTGTGTGCCTGCTGTCCTTTTAAAGGCAGTCCTGCCTTACAGTCTGTCTTTAGGAATAAATTCTCACAATTGGTATTGACAGACCCTATAAGTCCCTAGTATATAATAGGGCTAGGGTGTTCGAACTACCTATAAGACCCTAGTATATAATAGGGCATGGAAGTTTATGGGTCCAGCAGATTTCCGGCACTTGCATGTGTGCACTGCTGAGTGTCTGCTGTCATTTTAAAGGCAGCCCAACTTTGCAGACTGTCTTTAAAAGTAAATTGTATGCAAATTCGACTTTGGTGGTATAGGCACTTTAAAAGTGATCATCTGCCTTATTTTTACATATTGGGTACCCCCAAGATCTCCCCTACGTGTCCCTGGGGTCTGGCCATGTAACTGTAAGCAAGGACCTTATAAAAGACGTTTTATATGCCGTAGTGAGGGAAAAACTGCCCGCTTCATTTTTTCCCCATTGTAGATACTTAGCTCCATAGGCTAACATTGCAATATTTTATTTAGGTATAACTATTGCTAGGAAAGGAGTGAAATATCATTCAAAGATTTAAAAGATTGTTATTGATAAATTCAATAACTTGCCACTGTTGAGTTTATCATAACTAGCACAGAAGAGAAGTTATAGAACTTTCTCTTCTTTAAGCCAAAATCCAGCCTTTTACTAGTCTCTGCTGATTGGTGAATGAAACACCCAACAAAAGAAAATCACCCTGCCGTTGATAGCTTGAAGCGGATTATCTCGCTCTTATCTGGGACAAATGTTCCCACCGGAAGACCAAACCACACAAGAAAAAATAATAATATTTATAAACTAATACATCAAAATATAATTATTTAATACAAAATTCTGTCAGTACATTAGGATTCCTTATATTTATATTTTTTCAGTAAATACACCATGATACAAAATGAATAATATAAAATGAAACCAATTTTCGTCCCCCACTCAAAAAGCATTCAGACCTCCTCATCCATACCTACTCACATGCCTTATTACTCAGACCATACACAAACAACTCTCACCTATCACACACTGTACTATGTTCTATTGGGTATCTGCAATATAAATACAGAGAAAAAGTTGCAAACAACCGGAGCACAAGAAGATACATCCATATACTAACAATCAACTTGATATTTCATAAGATATTCAGTGTGTACTAAGTACATTTATATATATTCAAATACATCTGCTCATAATAATGCAAGTGTCTTAATCAGTAACTGTTCCGTCCATTGTTGTAGTAATTGGCATAGGCTTCTTAATACAGCATTGGCATCCTGGTGCTCCTGTTATAGTCTGCGCCGACGTGCGTTTCGGTGGCCACCACAATAAGGGTTACACCTTCATCAGGGCGCTCATATAAGATGTTCCAATAGTTAATAGTGGAATTGAGTGTGGGGGACAAAGCAGAGGAAAACGTATCTATTCAATAGATTGAAAACCGGAAGGTTAACAATGAGCTGGGGGGCACAACCCCCTGGATCCAGCTAGATAAGGACAATCGACCTCTCAGGACAGACAGTAGTCTTCCTGGTCCAGTGGAACAGTGGTTACTTTCACATGATAGAAACTTTCTATCATGTGAAAGTAACCACTGTTAATAATGATAATGAAAGTCCAAGATTGAAGCGGATCAAGACTGGGAAAACCTCACACCGGTCGCCATACAGAATGTCTCTTTAGGTCGAAGCTGCGTCCAGGATACAACATCCGCGGACCCCTGGTCCTCTGCCTAAAATATTTCAGGTGCCCTCTATTGCTTTTCTGATTAAGAGTATTCTGCTGATGGGTCAGCCTTAGCCAGGCCGCTTTGATTAGGTGATAAGTGACCTGGCGGAAGCAGAGGTTATCTGATGGTGGGAGTTCTGCAGCTGCAAAGACCAGGCCAGGCAGAGGAATGGGTGATAAAACGTGAGCTTCAAAGAGAGCAGAACACTAAGGAATGTCAGCCATGCCCACCCCTTCTTCCTGCAGGGCCAAGAATGGAATTTGCAGGGGTCTGGAGGAGGTGGGTTCAGGTAAATGAGCCATATCAGAAGGTTGGTTTAGCCAGTTCTTACTCCTCTGGAGAGAATTCATCCATGTTGGATTTTGGAAGCGCATTGCTTTGTGGGACAAGAAGATGCCACAGTTTGGAGTAAGTTGTCATGCTTTTGGGTGGCACCCAGCATCTCATTGGACAGAGGTGGTCCTCTGCTTGTCGCCCCAGAACACTGAATAAGTATGTGAGAGCTGCATAGCCTCTCAGATCTGCTGCCTGAAACTACAAGGAGAAGAAGGACTGCCCTGCTGGAATCTGGATCTGTACCCAAAGCCTGCGCTCTGAATGACTGCACCTGCTGCACAATTCGGTACTACAGCCCTGGGGACTCTGTCCCAAAAATGATTAAGGAGTGGACTTCCTGCAAGCTACAGGTCAACAGAGCCCAGCTGCATCTTCTTCACCAAGAGTCTCCATCCTGGAGTGCGTCCAGTGGACTTTAAGGATTTGGCCAGGTGCATTGTGGGATTTGTAGTCCAGACATCCCAGAGACCATCTAGGCGATTCCAGACCTTTGGATTGGTGTTTTGGACACTTGTGACCTACAAGGATACCTTCAGGATGCACCTCCTGAAGTTTGGAGAACTTTTATGAAAAAGCTCCATGAGTTTACCGGCCCGACATCGAGAGTCAAGCCAACTATCTTCAGCCATGTCCCAGCCTGGATTTTCAGGTTTGTGTCACTGAAAGCTCTGGGGTCCAGACTTCCAGGATTTGACTGGGGCCTCACAGAAAGTCAAGCCGGCGAACCCTCACCGAATCTGGCCTGCTGTGGAGGATCGATTGACATCGGAAGAAAAAGCTCCAAAAAGAAAAGTTTCTCAGTGTGAAGGTAAAATTTTGGCTGGGGCCTCCCGCTTAGTGTATCTGGCCAGGGCTCCCTCGCGGTCAGCCTCAAACTTTGACTTTGTCTCGGTAAGCACGACCAGATGTCCCAGAGTGGCGCTATATGTTTTTAAGCACTATAGAGTGGTTAATCTTTCAAAATTAATATCTCTGGCTCCCTACATTGGCTTTTTGTCGTGTTGGTGCCATTTTAAAGATAAAAATATTTCCTATTTATATAAATTAGTGTGGGATTTTTATTGTGTGTTGTGTCTTACTTATTTGATGTATTAGAGCAGGGGTCTCCAACTGGTCGATCGCGAGCTACCAGTAGCTCGCCGAGGCCCCATGAGTAGCACGCGATGGCATTTTAATTTTGTAGCCCTTTATAGTCTTTATCATTTTTTGGCCTTTTTTTAAGAGCAATTGCCTGCCCTCACCCAAACCAGCTGCTCTGATAGGCCTAAGCTTAGCTGGGGCGGGCGGAAGAGGATAACGTTTTCGTCATCTGAGTCATCGCAGCCCATCCGCTCCCCCCGCCTTAAAGAGCCTGACACCGCGCTTTTCATCGTGCGCAATGTGTGCACTGCTGGAATGGAGCTGCTCCCACTGCCTTTAGGAGCCTGGCACCGCGCTTACATCCTGTGTGACGTACGCACTGCCGGTGCAGAGCAGCAGGGGCCGAAAAGCTTGTTGGCGTGCAAGTGGTGTGGCACAAGCAGTATTGAACTGCTACCGCCCTATCAGTGCCCGCACCACTTGCCTTTTCCAGTCCAACTCCGAGTCTTTCTGTAGGTAAGTCCTTGCCTGAATTAGTTGCTGTGCCCTGGCCACTGAATTAATTGCTGAATAATTGTTAGCCCCTGCCCTAACCTTAGTCTTTTTCAGCCCCAGGCACCAAAAAGATTCTTGCCCAGAGCCACTGTCAATAAAGAGAGGGCGTGCCATGGAGAGGGTGAGGAGGGGGATAAGAGATCAATGATGCACTCGTGAATTACAATATTTTGTGCAATGAGGAAGCAGACATGCCACTCTGCACAGTGCTGGCTTCTAAAACAGGCAGACATGATGGCTGAACATTTGTAGTGCAGCAGAGAGCGGGAGCTCTGTATGTGAGGTGAAGGGACAGATAAACATGAGGCTATGTGAGGTGTAGGGAACACACTGATACTGCGAATGCGGGGCACAGGGAGGGGGTCACTCAAGAAGCTGCACTTGAGGGGCTAGCACACATGATGATGTGCATGTGAGGTGCAAGAAACAAGCAAAGATGACACTGTACATGTGAGGTGCAGGGAACAAATTTACATGACAGGCTGTACATGTTCAGAGCGGGGAGGCATACATGAGGCTGAGCATTTGAAGTACAAGGACAAGCTGGCATGATGCTTTGTGTGTGAGGAGCAGGGACCAAACAGACGACTGCATGTAAGATACGGGGAACAAACTTATGACATCGCATGTGAGATGCAGGGAGCAGGCACGCACAAGGCTGTTTTTCCTGCTGTTCAGTAAGTGCTGTGCTCCAAGGTATTGTTTTTAAGAGCACATTAAACTCAATATGGGAATACTGAGATACCTTCAGTACCAGCCTCCACCTACCCATTGCCAGGGATCAGAACCCCATACCCAGCTGCCCAGTCTAATCAAGGAGGAGCTCTTGCCCCAGTTATAACAGCATCCAGGTTTTTTCCTTTCCCCTCCAACACTCTCTGCTTTGTTTGTAGCTCAACTGGAGAGTGCCCTCCAAAGACCGTATCATCATTGCATGTATCGCTTGAGTGTGAGGGTGACTTGTGATGTTTTAGTAATGGAAGATGGGATGAGTACTATGGAATCATTGAAATAAAGCAGACTCTTTTTTTAAGCGTTTCATGTGCCCTAGAGTAAACTTTGCCTACATGAGCATATATTCTAGGGAATTCTATGTATTTTGTTCAAACCACAGTAAGGGCTCCAAAGAAATTAGACTTAAAGTCAATGAAGCTGGGTGTGGGGGTCCCTCGAAAAATGTGCACGTTGCTTCGCCTTTAGTAGTTCATGACTATTTTCACTGATCAGAAGTAGCTCTCACTACAGAAAGGTTGGAGACCCCTGTATTAGAGTTTTTAAATGCTTTACATACCTGTCTCCTAAGTTAAGCCTGACTGCTCGTTGTCCGCTACCAAGGGTTGAGTAAGGGACTAATTCACTGAGACCTTTACTGGAGCTTATACTGGGTTGGTGGCCTTATTGCCAGTGGTAAATGCATACTTACCCCTACCGATAACCCACCTTCCAACAGGCGTATTTAGATCGGAATTTAAAAAAAGGATTCATTCAGCATTCCATGTCACCAGCTAGGACTCTGATTTCCTTCATTCCCAAACTTGATGGCACCTTCAGGCCTAGCATAGAATATTATTGTGAGCTGAACAACATAACCATCCACAATAGACATCCAGTACCTCTGATCTCTGTGTTGATGGATCTGATAAAGGATGCTACAGTGTTTTCTAAACTAGATTTAAGAGAAATGTTTGTAATTATTCAGAAAAGGAGATGATTGGAAAACCCGTTTCAACATGCAGTATGGCCATTTTGATTATTTGGTCAATCTATTCAGTTTTTGCAGTGCACTAGCAGCATTTCAAAGTCTTGTTAATTATAAATTTTGGAAACATTTTAAATCAATAGGCAATTATTTATCTCGGTGTCATATTGGTTTTTCCAGTTCTGTTCCTGAACATTGGTTGCACATGCAAGACGTCCTGTCTCATCTCAGAAAACATGCATCACATGCAAAGTTGGAAAGTATGAATTCCTAAAGACGCTATAGTCACTTTTTTGGTATTCATGATTTTAAAAAAATACAGGTGGACTCAAACAAAGTGAAAAAAAGTGAAGGAAATTCAGAGTTTCTTGGGTTCGCCAACTTTTCTAGACATGTAGTTTGCCATGGTTCCAGAAACTGTGTTACCAATAACATCTTACCAAAGCTGGTGCACAAGTTAAGTGGAGTCAAGGACAGGAAGAGGTTTTCGCTCTTCTCAAAAAGCTTTTCACTTTCAGCTCCCATTGTACATCACCCCAATTATGAACTTCATTTTTTAATGGCGACAGATGTTTTACCATATGCACAGATCAATTTTATCTTAATAACATCTCGTAACAGATTAATTACTACTGGTAGCCTTCTTTTCTCACCTCTTCTCTTATACAGAAACAAATTATACCTTTCATGACAGAGAATTGTTGGATATTAAAGAAGCATTCAGTCATTGGCAGGACTATATTGAAACATGAAAGGACAGTGTGGACTGCTTACACAAATCTGGATGTTCTAAAACCAATGAGATGCAGTAATGAAAGATATACTAGATGGCCACTCTTTTTCTCCAGGTTTCATTATGACATCTCGTACCACCATGAAAAAAGGCTTGGTAACGCTGATGCTTTATCACATCTTGTAACAAGGACACTCCAGTAATGAATCTACCACCTAAGATTCTGGCCACTCATCTTAAGTAACATAGCACAGAAGACTTTGTAAATCTGGTACAGTAGACACACAAGATAATCAATAATAAACAATGGATTCAAGAACTGCCAGTTCAAATAAATATTAGACAAGGATTACTATTTTTAACATAATGGTTTTTATATTCCAGACACAAGATTACAAATATTCATTTTTTCAAGGTGCCATGAATCCCTGGTTGCAGTTTATTGGAAAATGTACAAGACTTTGGAACTCATGTTTTACATTTTTGGTGGTCTCCCGTTAAGACAGGATGTTACTAATTATATCAAAGACTGCATTACATTAATTTAAGACAAAAGTGATCATCAAAAACAAGGAGGGGTTACAACAACCTTTTCACACTTCCTGCCACAATTGGGTTAACGTTCACATGGATTTAATTGTAGATCTTCCTCTTTTCCAAAGGTATACAACCCTTTTAATTGTAATTGATTACTTTACTACATTGGCACATTTTGTACCATTGCACAATATTTTTTTGAACAACGTAGTAAGATTGCATGGGCTTCCAGAGATTATTATTACTGACAGGGGCTCAGTATATTGCAAAATTTGGGAATGTCTTGCAGCTTTGGGGACTGTTAGGTTTAAGCCCACGAGCCATCATGACCAGAAGGATGGGCAGACTGAAAGGTTGGATCAATTATTGGAACCGTATCTGAGATGCTTTAGTATTGAACATCTGGAGGACTGGGCATCATGTGTTTCATTTGCTTAGCTGCCATATAACAACTCACTTCATAGTGCATTGGGTTTCCCCCTTCTATTGCACTTATGGTTTCCATCCAGATTTATGGTCCTCTCCTTTGCTATGATTACAGTTCCTTCAGGGGCAGCTCTACTGTAGAGATTGCATTCCATTAAGAAGTCTGCCAAAGCTAAAGCAGACTGTAAAAGGTTCTTTGACAATCACAGAAGATAAGCCTTAGTCATCAGGTGGGAGAGAGGGTTTGACTATCAACTTCTCATCTGCACACTTATGGTTCACAACCCAAATGTATGCCTCGATTTGAGGGTCCCTTAAAATCACTCAGCTGGTAAGTTCTTCTACCTATGCTTGATCCTAACTTGTACATGAAAAATACATTTGTTTATACATGCATCCAGAGTGAAACCAGCTGGATCGATATCTACCAATCCCCCTCCTTCATTATTAGTTGATGGATATGAGATTGAGATTATTGTGAATTCCTAAATGCACAGAGGTACTTTGCAGAATCCCAAAGCCTGGAAGTGGTATGACAATTGAGAGCCCCCTGTACTCCTTTTTCTCCACAGAAGACTCTGGCTCTTAGAGTTCTACCCTATAGTCAGGGCTACTGGAATTATATGGCAGTCAAGGACCATATTTTGCAGCAGGGTTGACTAAATTATGTGACAAGAAAAGGCAAATTATGCAGCAAAATGAAACACCTTTTTGTGATCGTATTATTTCATTATTTTGTACTTTCTACACATGGTAACACTGTCTAAGCAAAACGTTCTCCTCATTAGTACCAGCTTAACGACCAAACACAGAAATTAAGCCTCTGAAAGGTGATCAAGTCAACCTTTGCAAAGTGTCTTCTCCTGCACGGGAACATGTCACCACATTTTAGTAACTTTTGATCTGTTTCAGCTAGAAATAGTATTTTTTTTTAAAATCTCTTGAATATGCAGCAGATGATAGACTATTTGGCAATTGCGGCAAATCCATAATCATGCAAACGATGCTGTGGCCTCAGAATCACATAATTCCTGGGGCCCTGAGTATAGTTCAAATTCTGTGAAACTCCATTGAGGGAGATTGTGGGATAAACTTCAGAATCCATTCCACCTTGCCTACTTGTCAGATGGGGGGGGCGTCCTGATACTCCATTACTTATATTTAGAGACAACACAGTGAACTCCAGCAAAATTCAGTAAGTTAAGTTCCAGTGAACCCAACGCCTTATGTATTTCCCGGCAAGGCAGTCTTCTCTTCTATGTAAATGGGATCTCTAAAGTCCATTATATCTGGGTCTGCACACGTCACAGCTGTCACCGATGCCTAGGCCACACAAGGGTCAGTCCATGCTCCTCTGGCCCCGCTGTGTTCTCCTTGTACCCACACACCACTGTGGAGTCCTAAGGAGACCCCTGCTTCAACCATCCTGTCGATCCCCTTCCCAGCACTACCTAGCTGGGCCTAGTTGGCCCTTCTTTGCACTCTTCTGAACCAGCTGCTCACAGGACTGCTGTCATCAGTTGCCCCCTTGTTGGCATAGCCCACTGCAGGCTCTCACAAATACAGGACGCCCCACTCACCCCCCCAGCACCTGGATGCCACCCACCTTCACATGTAAGCAATGAAGGACCTCTGGTCTACTAGGCCCTCATCCCCGCACCATGCTGCTGCTCCTCCTCCTGTTGGTCATAGGGTAGGTTATAGTAACGAATCCTAAATTGTAGAAACACACTAAGGAAAATACATTTTGGATTTTCACTTGTTCCAAAAATCCAAAGAATGAATTATTGAAACAATCAATTCAGTTGTATTACTCTACCTGAAATAATTGTTATGTCTTAACTCTTGCTCAGAAGATGTTATGTATAGCACTTGAACATGGGGCAGTAGTGTAAACTTGATTGGCTCTGGGAGAGATACAATCTTAAATTCACTGAGGAGCTTTAGTGTGCTGTTATTTTTTTTAATTCTCGATTCTAACATAGCTGGCTTAAAAATAGTGTTGATAGATCATTTAAGAAGATGCTACAGTCTTATTAGGTCACTACTATTTCAAGAAAAATAGTTATTAATTTAAGAAAACATCTCAGGCCATTGCTTTTTCTATCTAAAAGCATTAAAATGCTGCAGGGATAGACCCTCTGGTGGGCTGAATACTACCCTAATTAGCACTGTCCTTGGCGGTCCAACAGTCGACTATCCCACACCAGAAAATATAACCATACTATGCTTTAGGCCTCATAAGGGATATGGAAAGCCTTATAAAATTGCCAATAAACACACTACTGCAAGCAATATCACACAACACAGAGTGCCACATAATGCTTCCCAATGCCTTATGACAACAGACAACATACCACCTCACATCTCGAGATTTCAGAGTGGACAACAGATGTCCTTTCAATGCCGTACACACCTTGATATACTAAGCAATGTCTCACCACACCACATCTTTCTACAACACACTTTATCACATCACAAAGCACCAATAGATCCTCGCATCACACCATACAACACCAAAACGTGTAGCAAGGATGAAAGGAAGAGATTAGAAACAGATGTCATGCCCAAGTACAGAGCCTCACCTGACCAGCTAGGAAGCATCACTGACCTAGCCTCTGGCAGACATTAGATTCTGAACTGACAAGAAAGACTTGGACACTAAGTAATTTTCAGTCATAGGCAGTGAGTGTTCTGAGTAACTTGAAGACAGTGACAAGCTCACAGCACACTCATCAATGCCAATGGAACACCACAAATCCCATCTCAGCAGACCTACATGGGCTGGTGACTGACTATAAGGCCGCCTCCGATAGAAGCCCCTATAGCGATAACCTGTAACCAAACATTAGAATTTAGGGGAGCTTGGAGCTCATGGAGAAAGGGAGTGGAAGTACACAGCAAGCTTGGTACTCTTGGGGAGAGGATGTAGCCTTACGGCTAGAGCGGTCAACCTGGAGGCTGCGGAATCGGGTTTGAGTCTCGGCAGCGACACTCAACATCCTGTGATTCTGGGCAAATCACTTAGGGCCAGATGTACGACGGCCAAAATAGCGCCTCGCAAATTGTGAGTCTTTTGCGACTCGCAATTTGCGAGGCGCTATTTTGGATGTACAACAGTGTGTCACACACACTTAGCGATTCCCAATGGGGTCGCAAATAGAGAGGCTCATGAATATGTAATGAGCCTCTGCAATTTGCGACCCCATTGGGAATGGCAGGCCCTCCCAGGTATGGTGGCCTGCTGGGCTCAGCAGACCACCATGTCTGGGACTGGTTTTAAATAAAGCAGTTTTTTTTTTAAATGCAGCCCGTTTTCCTTAAAGGAAAACGGGTTGCATTTAAAAAAAAGAAAATGAAACGTTTTTGTTTCATTTTTTAAGGGCAGGCAGTGGTCCCTGGGACCATTGCCTGCCCTTAAAAAATATTTGTCCTTGCGTTTGCAAAGGGGAAGGGGTCCCCTGGGGACCCCTTCCCTTTTGCGACCCCATTACCACCCTCTTGAAGAGGGTGGTAATTTGAGTGAGTTTTGCGACAGCAATTGTGCTCACAAAACATCTGTACATAGAGTTGTGCTCGCTATTGGGAAGGGAACTCCCCTTCCTAATAGCGAGTCGCAAAACCCTATTTTGCGAGTCGCAAAAAATTGCGACTCTCAAAAAAGGGTTTGTACATACCCCATGCCATTTTTGCATGTGCAAACGGGTTCGCAAACCCGTTTGCGCATGCAAAAATGGTTGTACATCTGGCCCTTAATCTCCCCGTGCCTAACAAAAATGAATGTATCCATCTGTAACGAAACTGGTGTTCATGTAAAGCGCTCTGATATCTTCGGGTCAAGTTTGCGCTATATAAAACTCTAAAAAACAAAATGTAAAAAAAATAGAAACAGCCACTAGTCCTATAAGGGCAACAAAATTTAAATTATACGTGTGAGCACACATGCGTTGATGCTGAGGTTTCAGGAGACCTAACCCCTTCAATGGAGCACATGCGATTAAGGACCAAACCACTACTAGCTCATAAAAACAAGCATTGGCAATGCAATAGGACTCGCATTTACGCGAGACCTATTGCATTGAAAACAGGAGTGCGGGCGGGCGCGAGAAGGCACGAGCACGACCGGGAATGCGCGGGAGGGGGGCGGGGGCCCCAAGAAGTCATGGACTGCGGGAGGGGGGTAGGGAGAGACGGGAAGAAAGTAGTCTGTGCAGTAAAGGGGCCAGTAGCCATGGAAGGATACAAATGACTGACATGGCTGTCATGGGGAGGAACTAACAAGCTCAAAACCAATCGGAAGGCAGCATTTATAACCTAAGCCAATGAAGAAGATGGGCCGGAGAGTGGGCGGAGCTTCCACGAAGCTTCCACACTATAGTGTATACTGCATGCCTCGCAAAGCGATGGCAGCGCATTCGCGCTGCAACGCTAGGCGAGACCTAAAAACAAATTATATGAAGGGGGCATTGAAAATTACATTGTCGTTAAATTAATGATTGCCTTTTGTAATACTTTGATATAACTAGAGAACCTGATTCAAATCAGAGCTCTTCACAGCCTTGCCAGGGGTGTGGTGCACTATATAAATTCTGCAATATAATATGAGGGACCACATCCTTGCCACTAAACATTTGCTAAAACATAATTACAAAAAAAAAATGCTTTTACTCAGATATAAAAAGAAACCACATCAAAAGTGTATTAAAGGACATAAGTAAAAATGTTCATTAGTGTTCCTGCCTTAAAAAAAAAAAAAAGTATCTGTTTGCTTGATTTTGGCCCAGAATATGCCTTTTAACACTGTTCAGTGGAAGAATACACTCTAAGATGAGTGTTGTAGTAGTTTGTTGAGCTTCCCTGGTCGTGAATGCCTTCAGCACTTTATCCGCGGGTCGTGTGTTGAACTGTATTAGATTGAAAGTATTTCTTTTTTTTAGAAAAAAGAGTATTTCGAGCAATAAGTAGTTCATGAGATTTCTGTTTGCAGTTTCAACGGTTACAAAAAATCGATATGAGGTGAGTGTTGTATCTGGTAGGACACAAGGCACAAATGACCCAATGTAACTAATAAACATATCCAGAGAAGATACATACGTGAGGACATTACAGCCGCGTGTGCTTGTCATGTGTTTAAGTGAGACTCTAGGTTGATGAGGTTGGACTTAAGGGTGGTGTTGAAAGCTGATAATGATGGAATATTCAGGTTATCTACTGGGACTGCCTTCCAGTGCAGTGGGCCTAGTAGTTGGATTTGAAGTTGTACAAAGGCGCTTTAAGCACAGATGGGAATTTAAAGTTAGAAACGCACAATGCCTGAGTAGGGATTATTAAGGGGGTAGCTTCTGACGTAGCTTAGGTGTATGCCATGAATTATCTTGTTTTCAAAAGGGAAGATCTTCAACGGAGCTCTGTTGCTTGCAGGCATCCAAGCCACTTGACAGCAATGATGGGACGGGGGTTTCCAACATGGGAGGTCGTGTAGGACATATCTAGTGAATATTAATTTATAAGTAGTGTGATAGTGGATTTTGAGAGGCCCATCAGCAGGCTGTTGCTGTCTAGCCAGCTCTTTACAAGAAAGTTCAATAGTGTGTTAGTGTTGTGTTAGGAGAAATGACTGCAGATCTTCTTGATATCGAGACACTTGAGCTTTGCAGCTGTAGTTGCAATTCAAGTCCGATAGTACATTTTGGCTTCTGGTGCTGGGACATAGATGGAGTGTTTTTGCGTGGGAAAGGAAATGTTTGGTTATAAAGGCAGAAGAGGCCAGGAAAAAGAGAATCTCACATTTTAATAAGAATAAGGGAGCGTAAGACCATCGAGTGGTGGGTGTCTATCGGGTAATAAGCCGGGTGGGTGGAGAAGATCTATGAATCCTCAGCATATGAGAGGTTTGAGAAACCAATACAAGTGATGTTAGAACCATGGGTGGGGGCAGCAGGAAGCAGAGCATGTAAGGATTTTCCTGAGCACCACAATACTGAGAAGGAGCGTTGTGCAACATACAAGGACCACCGTTCATTGACTGTGTAAACAATGCGAATCGATTCAAATGTGTTAACTAGAATCATGTCACTAACCGTGTGAAAAACTGCTGACCGGTCAATGCTCAAAAGTAAAGATTAGGGTGGTGATAAAATTAATGAAGTGGAGAGAGCAGTTTGGGTTGATTGAAGGGCGCAAAACCCCATGTAAGGAAGGCAGATTAAGTTGTGAAAAGAGGGGTTCTAAGTAATCTGGTTGAAGCCTAATCTTTCAAGAGTTTTGGAGAAAAACGTAAGTTGAGAGACTCAGCTAAAGTTGGATAAAGAAAAAGGAATCCACATTCTTTTTTATAATGATAGAGCACCAGCAGACTTAAAATAGTGTAAGTAGACCTTAGTGGAGATGGAAATATTGAACAGTTTGGAAAGATAAGTTAGGGCGTTACCTGCAAAAGCCAACAATTTTTAATGATTTAGGATCCAAAGGTCCAGAGGAGGACAAGACAGAGTTAATAGGTTTCTGAACGGGAAGCATTATGTTTAGAGACTTGGTATAGGATTAGGTAAAGGGAACAGGGTAGGTTGTTAGAGAAGTCAGTGAAATGTAGGAGGGACGAGGAGCATTCAGGAGGCTGATGGTGGTTGTAATGCTAATGATCTTAGTGGGGGAAAATGTGACTATGAGCTGTGTCTGCAGAAAAAGCTACAATGAAGACCTTATAGTTAACTGCTTGTTAATGTCTATGTCTTGTGGGAGCTGAAATTGAAAGAAAGCACTCATAGACACCATTTCGTTAGAGCCCAAACTAAATCAACCAAACTATATAAATAAAATGTGCTCGAGTTTCACCTCTTTCGTGCTCAGCACCTCAATAATCAGGCAAACCTTATACATGACTTCATTGGAGTGAGGAAACCATTAGCTCTTGGCTTCGCCTTTCCTTATATGAGTAGCCAGTTGCCTGATTGTAGGTAAACAGGACTTAAACCCTGGATTCATGAACTCCAAAAATACTACGGAACTGCCTGAGTTCTAGACTTTGTCCTGGGGCCCAACAGGGTGCACACACAGTGCAAACCTTAGCTGTTTGATTTGCTCTAACGCTCCGTCCATCATCCCCTTTGGTATCGCTTTGTCGCTGCCATTTGAGCAGGGAGCCACCGGATGCTGTGTTCTGCGCTGCAGACAATTGGCTGCGGGATTGTACCTCTGGTACCCACTTGTCAACTGGAACCTTTTGTTGCGTTTTACATCCACGCTGATGAGCACGGCTTAGTGTTTCTGCTTGTCTGGCAAGATTGCTTTTTATTCCCGCATGTCTCTCTCCAAGCCCCATCTCCCATGCCCCCCACTCCCGATGATTTTGTTCCCAAAAGGAAGAGAGGCATTTTCCTTCAGGCTGCATGTTATCCGCTTATCCCTACTGTTTTGGAATAGAGCGTAACCAGCTGGAGAACTGTGGCAAGGCTGATAATGCAGCTATTTTCTGCTGTCCCGTCTTAATCTTGTTACACAAATGGTTGTGAAGAGATTCATGAATTTTAATTTTGCCCTCTGCATCAGCGCCTCATGTCACTCATACACAGCTGCCTTCTGTGGGAGTTGTTCCCCGCCTCCTTCAATAGGAGGAAAATGAGTTACAATCTTGGCAGCGGAGCAAGCAAAAAAACAACAACAAAAAAATCCGCAGATTTAGGCAACCACCCATGAAGCTGATTAGCAGGCAGTGGTCAGGAGGGACAGCTTTAACTCTTAAACTTTTCACCTCTCATTGTGAGCTGTGAAATTTTATTTCCGTTAAAAAGCAAGCCTGTAATCAAAACTGTGCCATTCTGCACTGTATGCCAGAGTTTTTGTTAACATGTACCCACGCCTGGCAGCCATGCCCAGGAGCCCACCAGCTACCTATCTGTAGGGCTTGGTTTGTTATTTATTTTCTACTTTATTTTATTTTTTCATTCCCTCACAATTCTTTTCTCTTTATGTTATCTTTCTTGATTGTGGCAGCAAAATGTGCGCCCTGTTCAGCACACAGCCGCAATTACCTCTAATGTCAAATAAAATGCTGTGTTCGAGATATTTTCTTCCAGTTGCGTAAAAAAAATCTTTCCTTGTTTTCTGCTGCAAGGAAGGAACATAAAGCGTGTTATTCTGCATCCTGCGTAAACACGTCTTTTTAAACGTAGCATTAAAAAAGCCCAAAGGGGTCTCCGGTAAATTGCATTCCTGCTATTGAATGGAAGTAAACTTTGAAAGGCTATGATATGAAGCGTGGACGTTTATGTCAAAAGAATGACCAGCTTGCACCTCAGTTTCCCCATTCAAGCCGGCGCCTTGCAAGTGCCCGATGTTTATAATCTGTATGGTGTGCTCTTGATAATTGTGGGCACTGGAAAGGGTAAGCGGTGTGAATTCCACTCCCGCGGCTGCTATTCACCCTCCAGGCCTGAGCGTGTTACATCCAATTATGAAGAAAAGCATAATGCCACTAATAGTAGCTATATAATTTCCTTCACACCTCATGAACCCGATTTTGCTTACAAAATTGGAAAATTGTTTTCTTTGCAACATTTGCTTTCTGCAGATTTTTTTTCTTTTTAAAGTAAAAGACCTGGGCTTCTTTTTGTGGAACATGGAGAAGCACAATCATTTTTTTTAATTATCCCGAAAAGGGGCGGGGGGTTGATGAGCAGATCTACTCTCAAACCGCATAACCTTTCCCCAGCCAGGCTGGTATTTTCATACTGTTTTGCAGGTGTGTGTGCTGCAGCCTGCTTTCCCCGACTCACAGAATGGCAGTCCTTTGTCGAGGTCTTTTACCCCCTAACTCAGAGATGATTGAGGCTCCGGAGATGGGTTACAATGTGCTCCAGGGAGGCTTGCTTCTGTTTTTTTAACTTCTTTGTGCCTGTACGACCATTTTCGGTTGCACTACGACACAGAGCGGAGAAAAGAAAGTTCCGACAGGGGTGGCTTTGTGAAGTCGGGGTTTACCCGGTACTGACTTAGCGAGCGTGGTGACTTTCTTATATCGCAGGACGTTATAACATGTCTGCATAATTGTTCTAGGGGTATGTTATATCTCGATGTTTATTTTAAGGTTATTCGTTTTTTTCTTTAGGCTGATAGTGTCCTGGGCAACCTGCCCAGGATTCGCCAAGATAACTGTGAAATTATCCACTGTAAATAAATAAAGTGACCTGTCTCTTTAAACGGGGCAGCCACCCGGAAACAGACTGTAGTCGCTTCCGTCATTGTGCAACACATACTTGTTGGTAAAGTGGATTAAAATCTCAAGAGGGCACATGCGTCTGGCTCTCTGTGAGGCAGGGGGGAGGGGCTGGGGAGTGTAGGACTTGAACACAATTTTCTAAGCGTTCACTTAACAGTTGAGGTATTTTACCGGCAGGGGGAGTCATCTCACGTCAAAGAGGACGAATAAGCCCTCAGAGAATGAACCTGACGTCAAGGTTCAAAGGGCACATTAAACTTTGTGTGGGTACACTCTGAATGTGCTTTTACAACCACGGTCCTTATCCAGGCTTTGCCGCATGATCCAAAATTCGTATGATTATGTGGTTACTTTGGGTCTCAATTTTTCAAATTCTCAAATTATCTATCTATCTAGCTAGCTATCCGTCTGTCTGTCTATAAGTACATATCTATCTAGTTCAAATGAGTTACGTTTCTGTAAAAGTCATGCAGCAAAATAATTAGGAGCATTATGAGAGTTGTTTCCTTGTATAAATTAATTATACACCCACATATACATTGATGATGCATGCTGGGACTTGTACACATGGGCTATTCTACCTGCTGTTGGGTAATTGGTTGGGACACTCAGAGCATCTTGCTGGTCTGCGCGCTGACGTCCCAACGGCGTGCCGGGTAACCTCACCCTCTGAAAGGAGGGCTCCAAGACACCTCACGCACCTCGAGTTTCGGATGCTCCTGACGGCATAAACATGTTATCTGTTAATGCTCTTTAACTTCTTAGAATGTTATTTGATCTCTAGAAAATACTTAATAAAACAGACATGGGGCGCTTTCTGGCATGAATCGAGCCCCTCTTGAGACTAAGATGACTGCCATAGTGTGCAATTTGCCCTCTACGGTCATTCACAACGTGCACTGTATTTAGAGTGGATTAGCTTGATTTTTCCCCAATGTGTCAATGTATTTGTGCTGGGTCATTACATCCGACTTTCATTTACTTGCAGCTGAAGAATGAAGAGGGCCGTGTTTATGACGAAAACCTCCACTACCCCCTTCTCCTCATCTTGACCAACGACGGATAGAAGACGGTGACTGACGGGAAGAAATGCGTCCTCATATTTATGCCAATTTTTATGATGTCCACATTTGGAAAGATCCGGATCCTGTGCCTTTTCTTTCACTGTTTTTCGTAAATTAGGTATCCACGTTTGTCTACGATATTTTATGCATTCAAGTCACAGATGCTAGAACACCGTCGAGGCAGCTCTGACTTTCATCATTCTGAATTAGAGAAAATAAGGAGCAGTCGTTAATGTTGACTAATGGCACGCACACATTACTTGTGTTGTGTGTATTTGCTTAATGATGTCTGGGGAAATTGTGTGCTGCACAAGTACAGTGTTCCTGTTAATTTGTCCTTGCCGTGACTGTGCCAAGAATACACTGAGAATACACTCCTGGTGGAAACTCCAGTGGTGCAGTTAGCCATGACCCACTGTATCCATTTGCTATCCGTAGATTGGACACCCAGTGAACTATGGACAGGATTCCAGTTGGACTGTAGAACTGGCTGTTAGCGCCTTATAGACATTTCTTTCGGTTGCCATTTTTTTTTTCTCAGCAGTAGAATGTTGTTTATTTACTTTGCAGTGCACTCCTCACCTGAGTTATATGTAAAACATTTGGAAACGGTCAATGAGATTTTCACCAGAGTAATCTTTTAACGCTTACGTAAAATGTTTTTCTCTTACATTTCCTAATATTTACAATGTTCACAAACCAATTTGCAGTGCCTGTGTTTAAAATTTGGCATAAAATATAGTTTTTCGGTTTAAAAATGTAACAGCTGGCAACAAAACGTATTTTGTAATTGACGTGTGAGTGTTATATTTATATTAAAACTGTCGCCTTACTCCTCTGCTAAGGTAGTTCGTTGGAGATTTCTTAAGAAAACAGGTTATTTCCTGTGGTACCTTGTCTCCATCAGGAGCACAGGGAAGTACGCCTTGTGAGCTGACCATTTGCACTCTAGGCACAATAGATGACCCCTCGCCCCTCCCCTCCCCCTCAATTATGGGCGATTAGTCTCAGTGTGTTGTGTCAAGAAGGGGGAGGGGGCGGGGTGCACAATATCTGTTTAGGTACACGGAGAGCACGCTTACACCCCGCTTTGTGTCAGCCCAGGCTCGGAGTCTGTCCAGGAGTAGCCGGGAGTCCAGCTGCAGGCTGCTCGGGTGACACCGGCCGCCCCACACGCCCTTCTTCCTTCACTGGGCCGCGGAGCTCGGGGGGTCGTGGGCTGAGATTTCATCAATGTATTAAATGGAGCCATTCAAGTGCACGTCCTTTATTAAATTATCTCATCGTGATAAAAGTGGAGTCGTCCTCCTAACCACTACTTTTTGTGTTTGGACCAATATGGCACTTTCCTGTGACAATACACTATTGCATATATGATATCATGTATCCCAGGTGATAGTAACTGGTCGGAAAGATTAGGCAAGAGGGGGTGAGTATTGAAATTGAAAAAAAAGGCACCATTTACTGTTGTACATCGTATTCACACCGACGAGGTTCGCAAACACGCGAGTGCACGCGCAAACTCAGAGCCACAAACAAACATTAATTGCCACATAGTAATAAAAACAAGTTTATCAGCTGATTGCAATATACTCCATCCAATCTCTTTCTCTCTTTATTCTCGTCTCTCTGCCCCCCCGGCTTTCTTCCTTTTAATAAAAACAGAATCTAGTAATTTAGACTTCCAGAGACTCTGCCAGTCTCTCCTCTCTGTCTTATCTGCTTGTCCTCTCTCTATCCCCATGTGTCTTTCCCTGTGTGCCTAACCTCCCTGCTCCCCCAATCTCTCCACCCTTTCTCCCCCTCTCTTTCCCGCCCCGGACAAGCTTCTCCACATTACCAACGTTTATGCTGAAACTAAATCAGTCTGCTCGCAAAAAATACAATTATAACAACTAAATAGGCTATGATTACGTTTCTGTGCACATGAATGTTTGTTATTCGTGATGGTTTTTGGTAGGGTGCAAAGTCACATAAAATATCCCAACCCACCAGGCTTTCCACTGGTAATTACCAATGTTTCCACTTGGCTCGCCGCCTCCCCTTTTCTCGAAATATACTTCATTCGAGCCATTGACGCACCTCTGAAGGGGAAGTGACATCATCTCACGCAGACGTTTTCAGCTCACACAGACATTTTCACAACATCCCAGTAGTGTGATCCCGAGCTACAGGATAATGTGGCATTATCAACTATTTTCTCTCCGTTTCCCAGAACTATTTATTAGTCGTTCCAAGGTGCTCGCCACACACTGGCTCGGCCCATCCGGTCACCCTTTTGGGTGTGAGAAATGTGGTACCCAAACTCGGCAGCCTAAGTATTCAACCGACGTGAACCTGAATATTGTGTATTTCAAAGAAAAACAACTAAGTAAAACGAGCCCTTACAACGAGGCCCTGACACAATAAACAAACAGTGAAAAGGGAAGAAAATCCATAATAAGGGACACTCCCCACCCACCACAAAATCAGCACTGGTATAGAAAGACAGGGCTTTAAATGGGCCGGTACTGTACGGTACTGTGCACCTGCACTTTGTTTTATTTTGAGAGGGAGAGTACCTGCACTTCTCAAGAGAAACGTAATATTTTTAATTGGAGAGTACCGGTACTTCTCAGAAACAAGCACTTCTATTTTTCCTGCACTTCTATTTTTCCATTTTAAGCACCGAGGAAAATCCTTTATTGGTCAGTCGTATAGGCCTGGAGAACACATTTAGTTAATGAAGGAAGACACATTGCCATGAAAGTGCTCTTTGCCAATGAGGGTGTGTGTTTTTATGTCCACGTGTTGTATACTTTGGGTGGGGAATTACCCAGAATGCCTCCCATGAGCAGTGATCTTGTACTTGTCTTTTCATTTAGATTCTCTGTGGCCTGTAGTGTTTACTGCACATATAATTACATCTTAATGTTATCATCGTTTCAGATCCCATGAGGAATTTTCTGGAGATGTTAGTCTATAGTTGTGATAATAAACATCCTTACCTAAATGTGTATTGTCATTTGCTTAATCCTAGGCTACTGCGCTTTCTTTGAAATTGAACCCATCCAAGTGGTTGAAGTTTATGCCATCAAGTTTGGTAACTGCTACCACCATTGTATGTTTTATGCTAGCCGATGATGGATTGGCATAACCTGTTCAAAGTCACTCGTTGATATTGTATGAAAACGTGGGCTGATACAGAAAGTGCAAAATGGGTGTCAATTCAGTGTATAAACATATTGTCGGGTTCATGTTTGGTTTCAATCGGTTACTACTATTATTTGAAGGCACATAAATGCAGCACAGGTGAGTAGTTGCGTGTGGATGGAATATATGGATGTGTTATAAGTGTAATATGTCATGTGCTATTTATTACCAGTTTTGAGTGTGAGGAGAGAGGTCTTGACTCATGAGAGTTGAAACCTCAAGGGTGTCATGGAGACGCTTCCCTCCTCAATTTTGGTAACTTAATGGCATACTACTTTTGGCAGATCTGTTTACGGCTTATGTCTTGCAGCTTTTTATGTGCAGACGTTATATATTAATTTTAGCCAGACCCATACCATAAGCGGTTATATTAATTTTAGCCAGACTCATACCATAAGCGGTTCCAAACTCCCAGAAGTTTAAGCACCGAGTAACACATTTTGTGGCATAAGACAACCAAATTTTGTGGCACAGTATATATTTTTGTGAGCATTTTTGCGCTATTAAACGTTTTGATTTGCACTAATTTTATGCGTAATCTCACGTTTGTTTCCAATATGGCTCCATGTTGTTTAGGGCACCAAGCCCCCAGGTCTGCATTACAACTATAACGATCACAATGCAATGGTTTTATCACTGAAAATCTAGAACTGGAAGCAAGGTTGGTGGTGGCATGGAGTCATCTGGTAAAGCAAGCTCAGACCTGGACAGTCATGCTGAGGAACAACTCAATGAAGGGAGGGTCGAAGGGAGGAGCTAATGCTACTGCAGCTTCCTCACCCACTAAGTGGAACAGACCCCTCAGCATTAGACATGCTGGATGCCAGGTGCTGAGGGTGCCATTGGATTCTGGATTCTGCAGAGGAGCACAGCAAGACAGATGCCATGGATGTAGAAGAGGCCAGATGTTGCCAGAGACCAGTCGCCATGAGAGCCGCTGGAGACTAGATTCTGCAGGGTTGCTACAGGAGGTGAGATGCTGACAGGGCAAAAGGGTGCCAACCGGGGAGGGAAACATGCCATGGGGCAATGTACTAGAAGGGGCTGCATAGCAGAGAGTGTCATGGTGGGATGCTGGGAAAGCTGTCATAGGAGGTTGGAACATTTGTATACCTGCCTCCAGCTGAATCTTTGTCAGGCTGCGCTCAGTTTGTGGGATGCCGAGGCAGGTGTGAGGCAGAAGGCAGACATAATGGATGAGAATTTGGGAGTCAGGCTGCAGATGGATCTCGAATCATCTGAGTTGGGCATGCACATAGGAGAGGAAGGAAGCACATTTGTTTGTTTTGTTGTCACACAAAGGCAGAGCCACTGTAATTATGCAATAATGCGGTCGTGGCCTTTTTCCCATAATTATAGATTTACTGCATTTGCCACATAATCCACCATTTGGTGCATAATATGCAGATTTTAACCCCCAAAAATGCTTCTAGCTCAAACTGTTCAAAAGTTGCTAAAAATGCAGCGACACGTGTTGCCACACAATGGAATGCCCTTTGCAAAGGTTGACTTGACACCTTTCTGTTGCTTATTGCTGTATTTGGGTGCTAAACTGGTACTATTGAGGTGCAACCTGTGCCCAGACAGTGTTAACAAGTATAAAAAAATGTCAAAATAATGTAGTAACACTGTCACAAAATGTGCTGTACTGCTTCCCATATTTTGCCTTTTCTTGTCGTATAATTTGCACAACCCTGCCGCATAATTTGGCCCTCCCCTGGCGCATAATTCAAGTGGGCCCCCCACATAGGAAAGGAAATAAGTACCTCTCCTGCCTGCTGATCACCCTCCCTTCCATACAGCCCAGTAATAATGCAGGATCAATGAAAGGAGGGTTTGTTGTGTTTTTAACATGTTGCAGAGGCTTTCATAGAAATCCTCCAGTAATTACGAAAGTACAGTTTTCCATAAAAAAAATACATTTCTGTGTCATGGAGGATCTTCTCAAAGGGTTAAATCTGCACAGTGAGATTAGATTTCATTAAGTAGACGCTGATCATGTGCCCAGTTTTTTTCTGTTAAGTGGTAATAACGTAGTATGTGAGGCACCATGCTGTGATGTCTGAAGTTAATTAGGATATACTTTGGTAATAAGACGGAATTTGACCTTTTCAGTGTAACAATAAATGTGTTTTTATCAGTGCCCCTGTTCCAAAGAGCATGATTTATTTGGCCACATCTAAATAAATAATAACACAAATGCCTATTTTCGAAAAGGCTCATAAATCCCCAAATGGTGTTATCATATACAGAAGATATGTTGACATTTCCTTTACAAGTAGTGCACTTATTTAAGATACTGTTAATGTTATGTGTTTAGCATTTACCACCCTATTATAAATATTATGAATTTATTAAAGAGTCAGTGGTGAGTATTATGCTTTTTTTTTAACGTTTATTTAAACAGCAGTTAAATAAAAACCAAGTACACTTCCCAACAACCTTGAAAAATGGAGAACAACTGAAAACCAAGCAAAATCCGCCAAGCTGGGCACAATAGTACAATATAATTCGCTTGACCTCAGCATACCTTGTTTTTTGTATGAGAGCCAATTGCGTTTGATGAAACAGGGGAACAATGAATAGAATGGTGAACATTGGCAACAGAAAGTTGAAAAGTTCTTGGGGAAATACACACAAAACGTCTTTTAGGTGTTCTTGGTAGCAGCGAGTAGGAGCTGAAATCGACAATTGGTGCGGGACAAATAGTTATAAATAGTAAAACTTTGTGTTTGTATCTTTAATAAAACCAGGTCTTTCTGACACTACCATCCAGGAAAAGCGACATTTAATGTTACAACTGGAGGTTCCTATTACGTTTGCTTAAAGCATATTAACGACGTTGTAGAAGTGCTAGAAATTGACTTGCAATAAACATTTTACAAAATAGTGTCATTAATCCTATCTGCTGATTTGATAATATCCTAAAGATTGGTGCCTGCTCAAAAGAACTCGTAGCAGCCTTAGATTAATGGACCCACGAAGACTCTGTATCAATACTAGAAAGATCCATAATCATTCGGACTCATTAGGTCATAGATGGGGAGGATTCTGTAGAATTCTAGAGGAAAACCTTCAGTTTTCAAGTCAGAAGTTTTTATAAATCTTCCCATGCATAAGTTTGGTTGCTCTGGAAAATATAGATGTTCTGCAGTCATTGTTTTGTCGTACAGGAGATATCAAAACACACTCTGTAGGAGAAAACTGCCCAGAAAAATGCCCAGATCTGTAACATCCGAAATTACTAAAATGAGACTAAGCATAAAAGCATTGTTAATTTATAAAGTAACAATTCAAGAGGCAAGAGTTCATTATCAGGCCAGGAGTGAAATACATTGAATACCTATTTTACTTCCCATAGATGGTAATCTGTTGGAGTAAATCGAACAACTCAAAGAAGACAACATACCTGTAGATGTTCTCCACGAAGATCTGTTGTCTATCTTTCCATGTTCTCCAGGAATTGCTGAGCAGTAATTAAGTATTAACTCTTCTGTAAGACTTTCCCTGACTGGCTAAAAATGCCAACACATTTACAATTAGAGTGACATCTGCTGAAAAGAAAGCAACACATTTGTCCATGCTCACCATGCTGAGCTGTAATCTCTGGACGTTCCAGTTCCTTGGGAGTTTTTAATGAGGTTAGCAGCCTCTGTCAAAATTCCTGTAGTTCACAAGCCTGACCCGAAACCTTCCAGGGTACTATGGTCCTGTTGTGGTTGTGAATGCTTTTGTGATACTGGCCTGGAGGGTTCACCTGAACACTGGGGAAGGACTGAATAAACACTGGACATTCTGTGGACCGGTCCAAAAGAGTGGCATACCACACTTAAGATTGGCTTTACAGAGTTACCAAAACTAACTTTATCTTCTGGCTTGAGTTTGAATTCTGGTAGTTGTTATAAAGGGAGGAATAGTGTATTGGACTCCAACTGAAATAGGCTAGAATTGATAGTTTAAATGAGATTTAAAAATAACTATTGATAAGTGACCTCAAAGAGACAAATCCCTTTAAACATAACAAAGACTGCAGGAGTAAGCCACTAAAATCATGCAGATTTCTGCCACAGCATTGGTAGATTTTGCTCTGAAATCTTGCACGGCAGACATAACTACCGAAAACGTTTTGCTAACTCCACCAGAGTTTTGGACTTTGTGTGTCCTAGATGATTTATATATCCCTCCATTTGTCTATAAACCTCACCCTTTAAGAAAAGGGTCAATAACCAAATAAATTACCTGTTGCAAACGTTCCTCTTTGTGGTCTGTATCCACTGAGATGAATTCTTCTCCATCTTTCAGGAAAGAATTGAGGTCAGCAGCCTTGTGGGTGATTAGAGATCATCAGAATGGAGGATGGAATTTGTTGAAGCAGCTGGCTCAGTGGTTCCTGCCTCTATGCTCAGAACAAAAAACACAAAATCCCAAATGCCTGCATTAGTGAGAATTATGGTTTGTCCGACAAGGCAAAAGTTGGGACATATTTGCTTGTCATAATTATAAAACTGTCACATAATAACAGATCCCCACCTTCAGGTCCTACCTATGCGGTCATATTGCTCAATTTATGATCTTCCGTCTTACCCTGCGATACCGCCTCAATTGCATTTTCGAGGAGACATTCAGCAGACAGGGCCTAATTGAAAAGTGACTCAGAATATACTTGACAGCCGCCCAATTTAGCATCTTCTCCCTTGTCTAAGATCTTTGTTAAAGGTCCTATCACATCCAAACCTTATCCCGAGGTAAGGTCCATGCACAATAAATACTCTTTCTTGATGCTTTCATACTAGGAGAATAACACTAAAATTTTGGGATCAATTACACTAAAGGAAGAAATGCTATGGCCCAAAGGCACTTGCTTGCCTATAGTTAGGTGTAATCTACATGAAAAAGATCTTCCCACATTCTCCAAAGGACCCTTTTGGTGAAATTCAGGTTATGAATTAAAACTTGATTAAACATAGGAGCCCCTACCTTGTCATCCTTTCTGCAAAAAAAGACGTGGACTGCCCTTGATCAATATTGGAAGAGTACAGCTTTGTTCCTCTCAGAAATCCCAAACCAAAGAACGTCATCAGAATTAAACAAATCATCATTGGTATCTTAAGTATAGTTGTTGTTGTCGAAGCCCCTATCGCTGTGCTTGGTGGTCTGTGTGGCTGAAAGCCACCTTTTAGAAGTTAAGGCCCTTCACCAAGGAAAACCTCAAGGGAAGTAGTAGTCTTTTCTAAGGGGAAATTCTGAGTTGGTGCGGTTAGTTTAGGCCTGCCAAAAGAAGCCCCTGAAAGTCTAGTAGGCGATGGGACTAAACTGCAAAATGTTTGTTAAGTAGTTCTGTTTTGTTGAGGGTCGAAACTTGGCCGACTCTTCCTGCTTCCTCTTGCGGAGGGATTGATCCAGACATTGTGAAACATAGGCTTGAATTGCTTCTAGATACATTTAAAAAAATTGAGGACATGGCAGTTTGATGGAAGTAGCTACAGAGGTTTGTATGAAGGATGTGTTTAAATATTTGCCATCTTCATCCTAATTGTAAAAACACCGGCAGCATGTAGAAGACATTTTTTTAAAATGAAAACTAAAACAAAGTGAATGAAAAGAAAATGGAACATGTACAAGATATACCTAAAAGAACCAGTTGTGGGGACTCAAATACTATTAGATGTAAAACTTTTAATTACATTGCATGTGCAGTATAAGAAACGCAGGATAGGCTGTTCTAACAGAGAAGAGCCTTGATGCAAACACCAGCAATATTCTTTGAAGGCGGAGGGAAGGGCAATTTTTTATTTAAACTCAGGCAAACGGCTACCAATACTTCCCCTTAAAAAGGGTGGTACACTCTTCACAGGTGCAACATGCTGCTGACCTCTGTGCGAGTGCGGCACAAACGCAGTGTTGGTAATAAGAAAGAGCCTGAGGGGAGAAAACATTGAGAGGCAAGGCCCCGGCTCTAGTGAAGCTGATGAAGCCAAGAGGGAATGGTACAAAGAAAAGCTGCATCACTGAGGGCAATGAAGCTGTGAGCACAACTCACATTGGCAAAAAAAATGTAGCAAATTAAATGACCCTAGTCAAAAAGGCATGTGAACATTACTCCCTTCAAAATAGTAAAAAATATAATATTCAAGATGGCACTTCGAAATAAAAGAAACTGCTGTGAACAGAATCCTTAATTTGATTGCGAGCACCAAAAAATGAAACCGTTCTGTTGACTTACTGTTTGAGAAGGGCAGTTTTGCCGAAATGCGTTACCATTCGCTTTGCCACAATAAAATTGGACCAAAGTGAAGTAGCAGTAAAAAAAACCACAATCCACGGGGAACTGTCAAATATGGGAACTATTTCACAATTATCTGTAATCGATTACCTGTGAATTAAAGGGTTTAGCATCATAATGACAGCCTCTACTGTACAGAGCTTTAACCCTTGTCAGGGCCACTAGGATTATGCCGCAATCTTACCAAAATTATGTGGCAAGTTACACAGCCACAAGGTAAATTAGGCTGCACATGCTAATGCAGAATCATTTTCATCCATTTCAGCTAGAAACAACATTTATGTGAAATTTGCAAATTATGTGGCAAGTGTCGTAAATAGATATCATTGGGTAAAAGATAAAGGAACAGAATCTCATTAATTCACTGACCCTTCTTATTGTTATAAGAAATTTGGTTGTTACTTAAGAGGGGTGCCTACCCACTTTAAGCAATAAACACAATACTTGTCAGGGTGAACCATTAAAGCCACTAAGTTAATCCAAGCCCAATACCTTGGTAGGTATGGCACAAAGCAGACTGGCTTAATTTAGAGGTAATGTGTAAAGCATTAAGGCAGTAACAAAGTCAAAACACAACACAAGAAAAATCCCAAACAAATTTAGAAAAATAGATAATAAATTAATTGGCACCAAAATGACAAAAATCGAATACGGGGAATCAGAGGTATGAATTTTTAAAATGTTAAATAAAAATAGCTTCAAAAACCATTAAGCATCAACTGCAGTGAACTGGTCGCAGTAGACCTAGGTGCAATTTGAGCTCAAGCACGATGGAGTGCGAGTTGAACACATAAACCAGGTTTGACCTCATCAGAAATTTTACCTTGGAACTTAGTCTAAGAAATGGAAGTCCACAATCTTCATCAGGGCAAAGCAGCAGGCTGTTGCAGAGGACGGCTCCACAAGGTTGGATAGCCATCAGTGAGGTCCTGCTGAAGCAGTTGATTTTTGCTGGTAATGCTCTAAGTGGGAAACATTTGAATTTCACATGCAAGGAAAGTCCCTCGCTGGCGAGATACTTTTGGCACCTTCGCCCAGTCAAGATTTCTTTGTTCGCACTTAGTAAGAATTTTGGAGCCCAGATTCCTTCAGCGGGGCAAGGCTGCAGCCTGTAGTTAAAGAGAGCTCTTCGAGGCCAGATACCTTGTCTGTGAGGTCCTGCTGAATCGCTTTTGCCCCTGCAGAGCAGGAGAAACCTGAATCTTCAGCCCAGTGGCAATGCACATTGGTCGGATAAGCTTGGCAATTTTGCCCTGCCCCCCAGAGGTCTTTGGAGTCAAAACATTTCTAAGTTCCATGTTTTCAGGGGTGGTAGGAAAAGTCCACCAAGAGCTAGCCAAAGGTTCCAGGTCCCCAGGAACAGCACTTAGGAGTCAGGACTCATCCCAGCAAAGGCCAACAGCAGGGTCGAGGGCAGGGCCAGTTGGAACTCGGCAGTTGCAGGAAAGGCCTCCTCTAGCTTGCTGTGTTCCTGTAGCTTGAACAGGAGGTCAGTCATATGACCCTTGGCGCCCACTTCTTTGTCCTGGGTACAACAGAGAGCATGTTCAGATCTTCAGGGCTCTTCTCATGTATCAGACAGCTGATTTTGTCCTCTTCTTATCTTCCTCAGGTCTAGTAGTGTTCTGCGGAGGGCAGTGGGGATAGGTGCAACATTTCTGCCTGGCATCAGCCTGTGGGTGGGGGGACTCCTGGCTCCTCCCTAACCAATGGGCTAAAAGATCATAGGGATTACCATACCCACCTTTGCATAATTTCTGTGTGCCCAACTACAAAGCAATTCCACAGTGCACTTCTCCATCTAAATCCATGATGGAAAAAAACCTTCTCCCTTTGTGCAGACCATGTGTGCCCACCCCAGAGGTGTGGGCAGTGAAATAAGCTACCCCTTCTCTGTAGCCATTTCAAACCACCTCTGGGGGCAGCTCCCACCCCACTGGGATTGGAGCCTGGCTGACTGAGGGAACAGACAGAGAGGTCTGTTCCAGTGCCATCTGACATCTGCTGTGATAAGGGAAGACCCCTTTAAGAAGTAAATTGTGGTCATCTCCCCGCACTCAGGCCTTTGTCTTTGCTCCGGTAGCAGTTTTCACACCTCATTTATGGCTTGAGCACTCGGTACGCAGCTGGGGGATGATGCAAATTAGCCCCCAGAGGCTTTTGGCAGGGAACAGGTAACTTTCCACAAATACCTTTTGCTTAATATTTATTAAGAAGCCAACTTCACTAGTGAGTTGGGATTTTGATAGATATTACAGAGTCCAAAAATGAAATTTCTAACTGGTTCCTAGCTGAAGATAGCATTATTACATTTAATATTACATCCCAGTGTTTCTCTATGGACAGACAGCCGTGCTAGAGTGAATTTAACATAACATTTATACATGTCCTTCCTTTAAATACAATGCATACTGCTTTCTTTGCTATTAGACTTACTTAGGGGTGGCTTATTAATGTTTAAAAGGAAGGATCCTTCCTATTGCCAGCTCTGGTGGTAGTGCCTCAAATCAAGTGTATGAAGAAAGGAGGCAAGGGGTTCCCATTTCTAGCTGCTAAAGCCTGGAAACAGATCCCTTCAGAGGAAGTCTTCCATAGGAAGCAGAAAACTTGTCTATTTTCCTCCGTTTATTAGGGTCTTTCCTGATTAAGTTTTGGTATTGGGTCTTTCTACTAGACTTAGAGCCAGAACACTCTTTATAAATCCCTCCCATTCATTCATTCAGTTATACACCTGCCAAAAGGGTTTATTTTGACAAATCGAATTGCAGTTTAAAACCTGATTCAGTCATGCTACAATGCTAGGCCCTAAGCCATGTTTTCTCTTCTACTATAATGGGTGGCACAATAGGTGCTGCAGTCCACTAGCAGCATTTAGCTTATGGGCCTAGGGTACTCTTTGCATTATATATTAGGGACTTATAGGTAAGTGAAATATGCTTCATAGGGTAAAACCAATTCAACCATATTAAAAGCGAGAGTGCTGACACTTTACTACTAGATGGCAGGGGTAGAGTGCACATATAGGAAAAAGAGATGGGGCAAAAATCTGGGGGTATACCATGGTCATTTCCTACAATTGTCCATTGTTTTATCAAAAATGTATTCATGAAAGGTAAACCTAAACATTTTAATTTCAATCAGTGCCCATTGTTTGCTGCACTTCGAAGATTTTTCAAACTAACTACCCCAAAATAAATATCTGATATAAAATACATAACAGGTAATATGTATAATATTGTCTTATATTGCAATCTCGGGGTTCTGGTGATATTTACAAACCACTCAGCCTTTGGCCTGTGGTTTATAATTTCACCAGAATTCCTTGATTGTAATATTGAACCATATTATATGATTACCCAATATTTATCTTATATGTGTGTGTGTCTGTTTGGCTATTAGTTTCAAGCAAACAACAAGGATACAGTTCATGCAATCACAGTGAGTTTCCACTAAGAGACCCACTCAGAGAATGATTCACCCACTTACAGACCCACTCAGAGACTCATGCACCCACTCACAGACCCAGTCAGACGATGACCAACTCACTCAGAGAATAATGCACCCACTGAGCGATCCACTCAGAGACCTATGCACCCACTCAGAGACCCAGTCAGCCACCTATGCACTGACTCACAGACCCACTCAGAGATGCATGCACCCATTCACAGACTCATGCATCCACTCACAGACCCACTGATACATTTGTGCACCCACTCACAGAACCAGTCAGACAATGACACTCCCACTCAGAGACCCACTCAGAGAATGACGTACCCACTTACAGACCCACTCACAGACTCATGCAGCGACTAACTGACCCACTCAGAGACTCATGCACCAACTCACAAACCCACTGAGAACTTGTACACACATTCACAGACCCACTCATGCACCCACTCAGAGACTCATGCACTCACTCACAGATGCACGCAGACACTCACGGTCTCATAGACCCAGTGAAACTCTCACACACCCTTTCATAGAGCTTCTGAGACAGTTATGCACCTACTGACAGACCCACTCAAATTCTCATACTCACAGACACAGAGTCTCATACATGTGTTTATAGAGTTATTTAGATAGTGATGTATCTAGTGTGATGCTTAGAATCAATTATATAGTTATACATGTTGAATGTGCTGGTGGCTATTGAATATCTGGTTTGTTTTGCAAATTCACAACATATTCATGAATATCGCAACACCATTGCAAATATTTGTAAACAATTGGGGAAAAAACATATTTATGAAGAAAGAAACTGAACAACATTTTGGGGAATAGGGTGGCTCTGAGAAGAGCCTTTGTGCTAATTGTATGTATATGACAGCTACACACAAGACCAGAAGCAGAGTTTCAGGTTGCTGAGAAACACCCTGTTACCTTTGTCTGTGAAGTGAACTCCATCACTTCTATAGATTCCATGCATGTCAAAACTCAGCTTATTGTTGTAGATGGAGCCCATATTATGCAGAAATGCAGAAACAGTTTTATTAACATGTTTCCTGGCTTTGTCAATCTGTGGACTTCCATTTCTACCTTTGGCAAATGTTGGAGTACACCAAGGCAGTGCGTTGGAAAAGTGTCATTAATTGTGCAAAGATATCCTTCATTAGGATTTCCAGTCCTACCCAGTAAGTGTAGCCACCACAGTGCACAATCATGAGGTCAGGGGGTTAGGAATCCACAATTTAGTTTAACCAAAGGTAGCAATTGACGCCACTTCAACCCTCTCTGGCCAACCCAAGTAATGTCCACGTTGGGCAAATCCAAGTTCCTGTCAATACCACTCTTCCTAGTAGACTCTCTGGCCCAAAAAACATAGCTGTAGCCCACAATCCACACTTTAATCATTTTGAAGTGAAGGAGCAGTAGCAGACAGGAGAAGGATGGAGCTGACGGACAGTTTTCAAAATGAAAGGCAGTTAAAATGGATGTCAGGTGCTTATTAAAAAAAAAAAGAGAATTTGATTAGTTGCTGTAAATATGCAGGTTAATAAAACTAGGTAGTGTCTTTAGATGATATGTAAGTAGATCTCTTATATGCTCTCGTAAAAAAGTAAAAGTGTAATGCAGACTTGGATATGCTTTTTATTCTGTACAGTAAACCGCACCTGCTGCAGCTCATTTTGTAACTAGCATGGTCCTTCTAGAGTGTGCTGCGAACTTATGACCTACTGGTTCTAGTGGGTTGCTATGGGAACTGTGCCAAGAGTGTATTGGGGGAAGGGTGTTAAAGAGAGAGTTGTCTGTTTTTAGACATTTGAGCTATTTAGACGCAATATTGTGTAACAAGCACTACAATTCCTAGTGATGGCTTGTTAATAAAGTGTACTGTACTCTTAAAATCATAAAACTACCAAGCTAAATATGTTTTTGGACTTCCATTTTGTTTCGTGAATTTGTCATGACGATCGCGAATAAGTCACGAATAGGCAGAAATACCCTACCATATTGGACTTCTTTATAAAAGTACATGAAAGGGTTAACACATACTAAACATTCAGAATAGGAGTTACAAGACTAAAAAATGAAAGATATGCTAAGTTGAAAAGGCCGCCATTAATAGTTGCTTTGTATGAGAGTGGTGTGCCATTCTTATACTTCTTTTTACATTTCCTGAGAGTATTGAATCTTTGTAATAACAGCGAAAAAACAAATTCACCAACTGACTGAATTTTCGGGTATGTGAATTACATTGTATTTTGAGAAAAAAATGATTGAAAAGGTATATGTGTATGTGAGGTTGTTAAAACTGGGTATGAAATATATATAAAAGGATTCAAACTACATGAGTTGATCTAGGAGTGGTAGTGTGAGTGTTTTTATATATTTGTTAAGAGGTGAGTAAGACGCTTTCTGAATGTGTGAGTATGTTACAGTTCGACAAGTTAGTTCACAATGTGTTGCCCTGGAACTGAATATTGTACATGTGCTGTTTTACTGCACGGTTTAATTGCTAGAAACAAAACTGGTTGCTAAGGGTTAAACGTATACTTAACAATGTATTAGAAGATGTGCAAAGTTTTACATGTCTGTACATGATGTGCTGCTCACAAAGAATGTTTTTTTTTAAACTCTGGAACTTGTAGTGCTATTTATTCCATTTTAAAAGAGGACTGCAATAGTCAGAATTGAAAGGAAAAAGATGCACTGTAGGTGTACATAACACATGTCCCTGTGAATCCTGACCAGTATCTATTAGATTCCCTTTAGGGAAGGTGTTGGCAAATTATACGGCAGGTTTGTATGTGATTAGATGGTAAAACATGCTTGTTAAATGAATACTGAGTTATGTGTAGTATGAGAGTGCTAGGCATAGCTAAAAATGCAGTGTTTAAACATAGGTCAGGCCTACTAATGCATACCCTGCCTGTACACTCTCACTGCCAGCTTCACTAGGCATGTAAACCCTGTTTGTCAAGTCTTCAATCCCTGTTTTAGTACACATAACTGACGACTGAGATGCGCTGTAGGTATGCCATACAGCATGGTGCTTTGTGCTTAAAAGATTGAGAGATGTCCTTTTGAGTTTTAGTAAGTTACCCATGCATTTGCAGACCCCTATGCCAAGCACTACATAGAGTATACCATCCATAATGCAACTGACAAACATGTTTCCAAAGCATAGGGCGTCTCTCTCACCCAGTAACAGTGTGACAGAGGGACTAATACATTCACTCACATACTTAGAAACGACCTATATATACAGCAGTATCAAAGGCAGTTGCAGACACACCTACGTATCCCTTTAATCCCTAACCCAAGCCCTGAGGTATTCGTTCAGCCACTTACATACACATTTTGAGAGCCATAGTGTACTAAAACAGACAGCCATACCAGCACACTTACTTAAACATCTCATGGCACAGCTATAGTTATACTCCTACACTCACTGAGATATGTAGGCAAGTAGTGAGACAACTTCGTCATCCATCCAGACAAATAGTTTTTTAAACATGGGTCAGGCCTACTAGTGCAGACCCTGTCTGTGCACTCTCACTGCCAGCTTAACTTGGCATGTAGAAGCAGTTTGTCAGGTCTCAATTCCACATTTTAGTAGACATAACTGACCTCTGAGATACGCTATAGGAAAGCATTAAAGCACAGTGGTTTGTTCTTAAAAGACAGAGAGATTTCCTTTTCAGTTTCTATACGTTATTCGTGCCATTGCTGACCCGTATGCCAAGCAGTACATAGAGTATACCACTGATAATGCAACTGACATACAGGTTTCCAAAGCATACAGCCTGTCTCTCATCCTCTCACAGAGCGACAGGACTATACATTCACTCACATACTCAGAAACTACTTATGTATGCAGCAGTATGAAAGACAGTTACAGACACAACTGCATACCCCTCTAATCTCTAACACACACACTGAAGTATTCGTTTAGCTATATACATACAGATTTAGAGAGCCATAGTTGTACTAAAATAGACAGTCACACACCGGCACGTTTAGTTAAATATCTCATGGCACTGCTGTAGGTGGACCTCTGCATTCACTCAGATATGTAGGCAAATACTAACACAATATCGTCATCCATCCAAATAGTCCTCTAAATATGGGTCAGGCCTACTACTGCAGACCAGACCCTGTCTGTGCACTGTGACTACCAGCTTCACCTGGCATGTAAAAGCTGTTTGTCAAGTCTTAAATCCATGTTTTGGCAGACATAACTCACCTCTGAGATACGCTGTAGGTATGTCATAAAACATGGTGCATTGTGCTTAAAAGAAGAGGTATATCATTTTGAGTTTCATTAAGTTACTCATACATTTGCAGAGCCCTATGCTAAGCACTAGATAGAGTTTACCACTCATAATGCAACTGACATACATGCTTCCAATGGGTAGAGCCTGTCTCTCACCCACTCACAGAGCGACTATACATTCACTCACATACTCAGAAACTACTTATGTATACAGCATTATCAAAGGCAGTTGCAGACACACCTACATTCCCCTTTAATCCCTAACACAGGAACGTTCTCATCCAGTCTCAGAGTGATAGAGGGTCTTAATCCATTCACTTACATACACAGTAACTGCCTATGTATGCAGTAATGTCAAACACAGTTGCACATGCACCTGCATACTTCTCTAATCGCTAACACAGGCACTAAGGTTCATTCAGCCACTTACATACTTATTTTGAGAGACATGGAGGTACTAAAACAGACCGGCATATACTGACACACTTACTTAAACATGTGATAACACTTGTACAGGTTCACTCACTCAGATTGTAGGCAAATAGTGACACAACTTCGTCATCCATCGAGACAAATAGCCCTTTAAACATTGGTGAGGCCTACTAGTGCAGACCCTGGCTGTGCACTTTCACTACCAGTTTAACTTGTCATGTAAAAGCCAAGGCATGTTAAGTCTTAAATCTACATTTTAGTACACATAACTCACCTTTGACATACACTGTGGTATACCAGAAAGTACAGTGCTGTGTGCTTAAAAGATCAAGAGAAGTCAGTTTGAGTTTTAGTAAGTTAGCTATGCACTTGCAGACTCCTATTCCAAGCACTACATAGAATGTACCACCCATAATGCAACTGACATAAATGTTTCCAAAGCATACAGCCTCTCTTTCACCCAGTCACAGAGTGACAGAGGGACTTATACATTCACTCACATACTCAGAAACTGCTTCTGTATGTAGCAACATACCCCTCTATTCCCTAACACAGGCACTGAGGTATGCCTCATGCCACTTACGTACACATTTAGAGAGCTATATTTAATAAAACTACTATTTTTGTTAGTAGGTGAATACTTAACAGGTATAATCTCATAGTACGTAATGAAAAGATAAATGTTATTTTTTTCTTTTCAGTGTGAATTGGGGGGTTTGGCCCTTACCTACAACCAACTTGGGCCTTAGACAATTGTATTCACAAAACAAAATCAGGTGGTTGTGAGATTTAAACACTTTATGCAATTTTTTTCTTTTCAGGCATGAATTTCTACTTAAGAACAGACAGCTACAATGCCATTAAAAAGTCAGAGAAGAAAGAAACAGAAGCAAGGATACTATCTCCTCACAACTGAGAATCAAAAGGGACAAAATGCAGACAATGTGGTCAAATAGAAAAGAGCTGCTAGTAAGAGAACAAAGACATTTCTTAAAATGGTTTTTGGACATCTGGAAAGGCAGCCGAATCAAGTAAATACAAAACAAAGTTTGAGATCAACTATGAAAGCAGAAAAAGTACATGCTAAGAAGAGTAAAAAATCAAACAAAAAGGAGAGTTTTAGCAGAAGGCTTAGAATGTTCTGTAGTAGAGTAATTCAGAATTTAACAATTACTATGAAGAAATATAAAAGAAAAAGAGAAACTGTCAGACAAAAGGAATGTGTTGAGGCTGTAGCTGATACAGCCTTTGCTCTCAAGAGGAAGCTATTTATTTTGATTCTAAACAGAATGAGGACTCTGGATAAAAAAGTGGTTTCTATGAGGAAAATAAGCCAAAAAAAGACTTGTCAATAGAAGTAACTTTTCCAGTTTTCAGTGGTGAATGGAGACGTACTTCTAGTATTGAGCCTTTCTTTAATGAAGAAAGCTACTTCCAAGAGAACACTTTAGTGCATGCAGTTGAAGAACTTGGACAATTGTATTAGATGAAGGATGGTAGTCCTATTCCAAAAGAGGTGATGGCACCTATAAATGTAGAGGAAGTCTTAGCTCAAGAGGTACAGGGAAAGTGTAGCAAGGCCCCTGTATATAAATGGGACTGTAGCAGTATTTGTACTGTTCGGCAGGAATCTATTGATGTAGTGAGATGTTTCCTACGTAAGTTTACAAACAGAAATATAAAACACAAAATTGTGGCCTTGCAAGGATTTCTTCCATGCAAGATAAGAAAGTATACAAATTTACAGGGTCATTCACTAGCATGTTTAGCAAAGAAAGTGTGCCAAATCATCATTCATCATTTTAGAATGTTAGCTGTACACCACTCGCAAATGAGAACATTAGTTAGGCGGCTTTACTATGTCAAAACTCCTGCCCTATGTTTCGGAGACATAAATAGCTCTCTTTTGCATGGTACAGTAGCAGAGGTTGAAAAAGTTTGTGATTCTGTTCAGTTCAGTTTACTTGGTCCTGAAGAGGAGTGTAGGAAACATGAAGACTTGGATGTGCAAGTGCACTGGAACAGGACACATTTATTACTGTCGATAACTTTCAAGAAGAGATTAGAAAATTTAACTTGTCTGTTCAGAAAAAACCGAACTGCGTTTGTATATGATGTTGACACGCTCACTGCAAAAGTCAAACTCGTTATGTGATTGCATCTTCAAAAACTGAAGAACAGAACAGAGATAAGTGGCAAGAATTTGCAACTTATTTATTTGCAGAGGAACGCTTTGATTGTTCCACATGACAAAATATATATATTTTTTTAGAAACAGATTTTATTGTGTCAAATATCAAACACAATGCAGAGCTCCTTAACACAGGAGACATCTGCCATATTTTCCATAGCAGAATATTGACATTGACATTTAATTTATATAGTGTCTGAATTGTAAGTATAGAAATCAAGATAACATGAACGTAATAACTCCCCGTTGCACTATTCCACCACTGCATCTTGATTGCCACCACATCTCCCACACCAACGAATACATTTCAGCACTATGTTGTTGGTCCCTCACCCTACAGGCCTGCATGATTATCCTAATATCGAGACATCCGCTGGAGGCACTGGGTCCAGGTAAAGTCCCCGATAGTCCGCCCATCTCTTCCAGATCTTGGGATGTTTTTGCGGGCATCCCCTGGCCTTAAATATTGGAATCTCCAATCCCATACAAAAGTCGAGTCCATTCTTCCATGCCGACAGAGAAGGTGGGACCGATGCTTTCCACAACCTTGCAATATCCCTTTTAGCCAATGTCAGCCCCAACAACAACAGATGCCTTTCATACATATTACCCCCGACACCCTCCATAATGTGTAGGAATACCAATCTTGGTGAGGAGGGGAGCTCCCACCCCAACACCTCCGCTAGACAAGCCAGAACCCCTCGCCAGAATCTCGTGAGTGCAGAGCAATACCAGATCGTATGCATGAGTGATCCCTCCTCCCAACCACATCGCAAGCATATCGGGGACGACACCAGACCCGCCCTCCACAGCCTTAATCTGGTATAGTACACCCGGTGCAAGTATTTAAATTGGATGAGACGCAGCCGCGTCGCTATCGCTGCCTCCCGAGGGGAGACCAGTGCCTCCATCCAATCATCCCCATCCAGTGAGCCAAGATCACCCTCCCATGCTTCTCTAAGTTTGTCTAACGTAGTAGAGCTATTTGTCACCAGGGACTGATAGATTTTTGAAATTTTATGGTCTTGCAGATCTCCCATAAACACCTTGGCTTCAATAGGGCTAAATTCGTGGAGAGCCTCTAACTCTGTGATGCTAGGAGAAATGGCGTGCCTAAATTGGAGGTATTTATAAAATTGGGTTTTTGGCATCTGATACTCTTGCTGAAGGTCTTGGAAGGATTTCAGGACGGAACCTCGCATCACTTCCCCTAATGAAAAAAATTCCTATATTGTCCCACCCGCGAAATCCGGGAAGGGCAGCCAATTGTGGCAGTCGACCATTGTGCCACAATGGGGTTTCCTCGGTCAGCTTGTCCCACCACCCCATCTTGCGGAGAGACTGTTTCCACACCTGGAATACCACCCTCGTGGCCGGCGGTAGAGAGTTGCGCAGGGGTGCCGAGTACAATATGGTATGGAGGGTGGAGTCCACCATGCATCTTCGCTCCACTGCATACGCGGGGCCGTCCTATCCCCATACCACCATTCGTTCAGTATCAGCATGTGCGATGCCATATAGTACGATTGGACATCCGACGTAGCCAAGCCCCCACAGTACGTCGACTGAAAGCAGGTCCGCAACGCAACTCTAGACGACCCCCGCCCACAGAAATTGGCCCAATGACGCATTGACTTGACAAAACCACTTGGGAAGAACCGGGTAGGGATGATTTTGTAATTGGTAAAGTAGACGAGGCAGCGATACCATTTTAAAAATGGCCGATCTGCCATAAATGGAGAGGGGCATGTGTGACCAAACTTTTATCTCCTCACGTACCCGCGCCCATATCGGAATGATATTTCTGTCCCAGGACACGTTTTGCAAAACCGACAGGAAGACTCCCAAATATTTCACCCCCTCCGTAGTTACCTGCACTGTCGATGCCCAAGGCCCCAGTCCTGCCGTTCCCCCAAGCACCCACAGGGTGGATTTACGGGGATTCATGAAAAGACCCGAAGTCTCCCCAAAAATTTGCATGATACGGAGCAGCCTCGGTCCCGTCTTGTTGAAGTCTGTTAAAAAGAATAAAACATCATCGGCATATAATGCAATACGGTCCGAGAGCCCATGCGCCCACTCAAAGCCTGTTACCTGTGCATCCATCTGCACCCACGCCGCCAGGGGCTCCATTGCCAAGGCGACAAGATATGGTGACAAGGGACACCCCTGGCGGGTGCCCCTACCAATTGAAAATGTGAAGGAAGTGGATCCCGCAATGTGCACCGATGCTGTAAGATCCGTATACAGCAATTTTAAATATGACAAAAAGCGCGGGCCCATATTAAGGCGATCTAGGAGTGCAAACAGGTATACCCAACTAAGGGATCCAAACGCCCTATCCATATCTGCCAGCAAAAGGGCATCTTGTTCCCCCAATCCCTGGATGGTGGCTATGGCAATGTGCGCATGGCAGATATTATGGCGGGTAGCTCTCTGGGGCATAAAGCCGGCCTGGTCAGGATGAATCAAGTTGGTTATATGAGATTGAAGGCGATTGGCCAATGCTTTAGCCAAGATTTTTGCCTCGACATTCAACAATGAATTGGGGCGATACGAGGCGTGTTGGTCTGGGGGTCGGCCCGGTTTATGAAAAATAACCACTTCCGCATGTCTCCAGTCTCGCGGAAGGCAGCCTTGTTCTCTCGCTTCGTCAACAACCCTAAGAAAATGAGGCCCCAATTTAGGGAAGTATTTCTTGAAAAACTCGCACGGGAATCCATTGGGACCCAGCGCCTTTCCAGAATTCAGGTCCCCCAGCGCTGTGCGCAGTTCCTCCTCAGTGAGCGGGAGATCCAGCTCTGTGCGCGCCTCGTCCGAAAGGTCCCGGGGCGGTAAGTCTTCTATAAAGCAGCGTATCATGTCTTCCTGTAAAAGTTCCTTAGGAGTGTAAAGCTCTGCAAAATAGCTCGCGAAGCTCTCTGCAATTAGAGAGGGGTCCCCGAGAACCCTTCCGTCTGGGCCCGGTATACCGGGAAGAACCTGGGGGTGCAAGGCTCCCTGACACAGTCTATGAAGTAGTTTACTGGACTTGTCACCCCACTGGTAAATCCTGCTATGGGACGCCAACCACGCCAAACGGGCTTTATCCATCAGAAGGTCAGCATGAGTCTGTTGCGCCAGCACCAGTTGTCGGCGCGCCAGACTCCCCCCCCCCCCTTCCCTACTACTCCGCTCAAGTTCCATTATGTGGGCCTCCGATCTCAGAAGCGATTCCCTCCGGGTTTGACGCACCGCTGCGCAAAATTGTTTGTTGACTCCCCGTATGGTTGGCTTCATGGCCTCCCACAGGGGTTCGGCCTCTGCTACCGACCCTACGTTGATGTCTAAATATTGCTCGATTGCCTGCCCTATATGTTCTCTATACTTCTCATCCTGCAGATTCCAGGGGGAGAGGCGCCATCGAAAAGGTTGTTTCGCAGGACCCAATTGTACCATAAGAGCGATTGGGGAGTGATCTGACAAACCTCTTGGGAGGATCTCTACAGCCCTCACCCTACTGGCCGCACCTGATGGCACGAATATATAATCAAGTCGGGAGTATGAGTCGTGCACTGTCGAGAGATAAGTGTAACCCTGTTCGTCGCCATGTAACCGCTGCCAGGTATCCGCCCAGCCCAAACCCGTCACCAGGGAGTTCAGTTTGGTAGTTTGATGAACATTGGAGTATCCCCCTGATCTCCATCTATCTTTGGCCAAGTCCATCACGTCGTTCCAGTCCCCCCTTATCATCGCCAACCCGTCCGGTATGTCCGCCCACAGGGTCATAAGGCGCTCAACCAGCGCCCATGACAGCGGCGGGGGGGCATAGACACAGCCCAATACCACCTGCTCCTCGTAGATGGTGCCCCTAACAAAAACGTACCTCCCCTGGGTGTCTGTCCATGTCTTAGAGTGTTTGTAGGGAACCCTTCGATGAGTTAGAATTGCAACCCCACGGGACCCCCTCGTGAACCCAGAAGGGAACATTTGAATATAACCATATCTAAGGAGACACAGCGCTTTTGTTCCCATTAAGTGCGTCTCCTGAAGCATCAGGATTTCCGCACGATAGCGTTTGGCCTGATGGAGTATGACCCCTCTTTTTATTTTGTCTAGTGCACCTCTGACATTCCAACTCACTATCCAGAGATCCCCTGCCTGGGTTCGCACCCTATCGATTGGAACTGCCATCAATGGATCCCGGGGCCTTGGTATGTGGGACAATTATCATCCAGTGTGCGAGTAGTGGCCTTGCACAGCAGTGACGCAGTGCAAACATAAAACAAGTGTACCCCAACTTCCCCCCACCCCCCATACCTCAAAACTGCTGAAGTATCTGTCGCGGCGGAGGTGGCTTGCAGACCCCAATGGAGGTCCCCCGCCTGCCCCCGCCAATGGATCCCCAATAACCAGCCCATAGTCAGCGGGTGTTCCCCTCGACAAAGGAAGTCTGACAAAGGTACTAGCCCCCCTCGTGCTTCATCGGTCTAAACGGTGGGCTCCAACAGCCCCCTGTCCGGGGGAGTCCCAAGGTGACTATGAAGCTGAAGTCCCCTGTTGGGGCATCGATGTAGATCTGTTAGGATCGCTACAGGATTGAGATAGGCGTCTGGACCTTGACCTTCTGTTTCCTTTAACTTTGGGCTTGGGTGGTTTACAGAGAACATCGCTGGATGATGAATCTGATTCCATCCTGGGCGGCGTACAGGGCCGAACCTTCACTGTCTCGTCCATCCAGTTGAAGACATCTTCAGGCGACTCGAAGAAAAGCGTATGTGATTGGTACACCACACTCAGTCTGGCGGAGTATAGCAAGGCATATGGGAGTTTCAGGTCGCGAAGGCGGGCCTTGGCTGCCAGGAATGACTGTTGCTTCTGCTGGACTAGCCGCGTATAATCTGGAAACACAAGGATGCGGGCATTATCGTAGGTCAGGGGCTCTTTGGCTCTGGCTTGCTTCAGGATCGTGTCTCTGTCATGATAATTTAAGATCTTAGCTATGACAGGCCTCGGTCTGGCTCCTGGAGGCGGTTTCTGCGTCAAGGCTCTGTGCGCCCTTTCAACAACGAAACAGCGGGACAACGACTCCGGGGGAAGCCAGCTCGTGAGCCATTGAGTCAGGAACCATTCCATGTCCCCCCCTTCACATCATTCAGTGAATCCTACAAAGCATAGATTGTTTCTCCATGCCCTGCCCTCTGCGCCTTCTACTCCTGATGCTAGGCCTCTGGTGACCGTCTCCGACGAAGCGACTTTTTTCTGTAAGGTAGTGACCGAGTCTTCCACCTCTGAAATCCTGGTCTCGGTCTCTGTAATACGCTTCACCGCGTTCCGTAGGTCTTGCCTGATAAGCATGACGTCAGAGCCCACCGCCCCAATCTTGGCATCCAAGGCATCCCTTGACTGCGTAATGGCCACCATAAGAGCTGCATTGTCCGGCATGCCTCCAGTTGCGCCCCCTTGTTCGGCTGCCGAGGCCCCTGCTCCGGTGTAGCGATCCAACGTACTTTGTTTAGCGGACCCTCACGCCATTTTGTCTTTCGTCATGTTGCACTTCTGGCCCAACTCCCTCAAGATGGCCGCTCCACGACCCCCAGTTGGAGCTCACTGGACGGCCCGCGCTTACATAGCCTACGGTGTGTAGAGCTTCGCTTCTTGCCTGTTCCGCAGTCAAAATTCATCCCTGCACGAGATCTTTCAGGATACCAGGGCTCGAGCTGAGACCTCCTGCCCACAAGCCGCACCGAGTGCTAACCCGGCCGCTTCCGCAGACAGTCGTGTCTCCTCCCCCCCTAATGGGTGCCCCCCTGTCCGTCTGTTTGCTGCTTCCGCTCGTCAAGGGCAGTATGGTGCTAGGCCCGCACCCAAGTCCTGCGCCGGAGATAAAGACCAGGCCCGGCTCTTCACTAGGCAGGTGTCAATTTTGTGGACTAGCTAACACCAAGCCGGTCTCCACTCCACCAGTCCACTGCCTGTGACACCCCAGGAGGGTATATCTGTGCATACAAAACTGGCCGCGGCAGACGAAGGCTCCGTTCAATTCCCGGATCCTGCAACCTCCAGTAGCCCAATATTCTGCTCCACTTCGTGTTAAAATTGCAGCCCCCTCACGTATCCTCCAGAGCAATGCTACACTGTGCACCTCTCCACCGAGCAGGTTTCACAGCCTCGAGGGGCCCAACCGCAATCCCACTAGGCCTCTCGCCGCAGGCCCGTAAGCCCTAGCAGCCCAGTGGCGTAGATGTCCGTAACAGCCTGTATATCCCTAGCCGGGGCACTGCGCAGTCACTGGGAGCCCACCGCTGTCAGTCCGGGCTCCTTCTGCCCAGTGTTCAGCTCTGGTCTTCCGTGCGTCCACCGCCCCCCGCGCGGCCCGATCCAGCCGCCAGAATGAAACACTGGGAGTGGGGGGAGGGGAGGGAGAACGGGGATCACTCACAAGGCCGCTGCCGAAATCCTCTTGGTCCCACGCACACTCTCTCCGCTGCCGCCTGCTCTCGGAGGCGACCGCCAGGAGCCTTTACAATCCCCGAGCAGCCCTTCCTCATACGGAGCACTCCAGTGCTACCGCGCTCGTCGGTCTCGGCTCCGGCCTCCGCCCAGGAGGCTCCGCCTCAATTGTGCCTGCCAGGCCGCCAGGTCCATAGGCCGCTGCCGCCGCTGCTTTCACTGCTGCCCCAGCTCACTTATGTGCCCCAATGCCAGCCGCTCCACTCCACCCCACCGCTACATCAATACACTTTTGGAAGCAAGAAAATCCGAAGAAGCAGGATAATTGAAGGATGATCGGCACGGGCTGGGCGGAGCTCGCCTAACGCGCGGCCACCATGATGGATCGCTAGGACACGCCCGACAAATTATATTTAAGTACTGCTATGATAAGTTGGAGGATAATAAAATGGCAACTAGATCAGTCCATAGCAGGTTAGAAATACTTTCAATTCCACTGGAACTTCAAGATCAAAATGTGTATGAATCAGTTCTTATACAGTCTATATATCCATTCCAAGCTATAGTCCGTATGGAGCCAAAGACAGGGAAGTTACCACCAACAGAGTTACAGAAAGGCCTTTAAGGTAGAGTTGTGTACTTGCCATTAGATTTGAAGTAGAATATTGAAATTGTAGGGGGACTGTTAGACCCAGCGGTTTCTGGCTGGCTGGGATGCATCGAAGCCAGACAGAATCCACCATCCAAATAGGATGAGTACAATACACTTGTCTGATAACCTGTGCTCACCCTTGGGTAGCTTGGCACAGAGCAATCAGGCTTATCCTCAGGATCAAAGTGTAAAATATTGTCACACCACCACCCTCGAAACACACTGACTACACTACAAAAAGACTCCACACGGTATGTATAAAACACTGTTCTCTCCCATTAGCAGCAGAATGGCATGAACATATTTGTACTAGCCATAGGTATTCACCTGCCATGTTATCCCCTCAACCTTCGGGCAACAAACACACATGTGCATACTTCCCCAAGGTGGTCACGTTCCAAGCAATTCCTCCCACATCAAAAATGACAGAAACATATATGCAAGCTGTTCCGAGCTTACACATTAGCATAGAACACGACATTCCCAATATCAGCCCGTACAGTTGTAATGGTTAAGTAATCACAGGTTTTGACTATGCCTCGTGACCCAGCTCCTCATACTACACCAGCCAATGTTACACGTTGCACCCGCTAGGGACACTATGATTAGATTGTCGGGACCACCTAAAGCAGAAGGAAACAGGAGCTTAGTTTAGTCCCTTCAGATTAGGCCTTCAGGCACCCAGTGTCACGTTCATGAATGCGGGATCATTATCCCCCCGTAGGCAAAAGACTCTAACACCGGAACCTGTTGCTCTTCCAGATTGGAGAAATCTTTCCCTTCAGTTGGAGGTGGAAGCTGTAGTTGCTCCAAGCAACCAGCCTTGGGTGCAAACAAGGCATAGCGAGATCCCTAGGGTCTAGTCATGATATTCTGAACAACAGAGTACCTTGTGGCGTTGGTCCGGGGAGAGGGTGCCGGCGACCTCAGACGGAGGCTGAGATGTCAGGCACTGTCGTCTTACCGATCGGGAGGTCAGAGACAGTCTATGCTTCCAGCTCGAGTCCCTTGGACTCAGCAAACTTCCCCCAACACTCCTCGGACACCACATGCTATGGAGTGTGAGCCAGCACAGGTTTCAGGTTGCAAGCATGGGTCGCTCGGACTCAGCAAACTTTCCCAGCACTTCTCGAACTCCTCAAATTCTGACACCCCAGGTGGGTCGCTTATCTTTACGAGCACACTCCTCTGCACAGTGTGATTACTGCATATGGCAGGTCGGTCCCTGTCCCAACCGACGATCACTTCCACCCGTTTCCACTGCACCCTGCGCGGTCCTTATGATCTTGTGGAAATGGCGAAATCCTTTCTGTCTCTGGGATCTCATTAACAGGAGGCCAGCCAACCGTCCCTTAGAAAGTGCTTAGGGCCCCGGCCCACAACAGTTGGCAATTAGCTGCAGGCCAGCAACATCCAGGCAAAAACCACCAAGTGATAGTCCCCTTCCTGGAGCATGAAAACCCTATGGATTCAAGCAAGCCTGGCTGATGACGGCTGGAATGCCAGAAACCGGTCCTAGGATGCTTGTTTCCGGTCCAGGGAAGACATGGCTTGGCAGTTCGGGCTGGACTGTTCCCATGAGGCACAGGGTCAGACTGATTTGCATATGGCCATGTCTGAACTGGGGTGGTGGAGTGAGCTAAAGAATGATGATGGATTAAACCCAGATCAGTTGACTGGGGGTGAGTGTTTGATTGGCTCAAACGTTCCGTCCATCATCCCCTTTTGTATCGCTTTGTTCGCCCTAAGTTGGCGGGGGTATGCCCAGACGTGGGTCCCTTGCTCACTTTGCCACTGGATTCAAGCAAGCCTGGCTGATGACGGCTGGAATGCCAGAAACCGGTCCTAGGATGCTTGTTTCCGGTCCAGGGAAGACATGGCTTGGCAGTTCGGGCTGGACTGTTCCCATGAGGCACAGGGTCAGACTGATTTGCATATGGCCATGTCTGAACTGGGGTGGTGGAGTGAGCTAAAGAATGATGATGGATTAAACCCAGATCAGTTGACTGGGGGTGAGTGTTTGATTGGCTCAAACGTTCCGTCCATCATCCCCTTTTGTATCGCATGAAAACCCTATGCCACCACAAGTCTGTGGATAATCCAGTTGTAGTCCCTCCTGCCCCAGTGGTTCCTCTTGTGGATGTCCCAGCATCGAACCAGCATAGTATGGTTCCAATCCCAAAAGCGTATCTAACTCCTGAGGGCAGAGCCCCAGTAGTTATACATACAATGGCTTTTGAAGATGAGATCAGTTCAAAAGGCCACCTCCGAAATGCGCAAGCCATCTCTAAATGTTGTCCTGTCTGCCATTCTACCCGGGGAGGCTTGATCTATATCTTTAGTGGGGCCAATACCCTACCCCTTGAAATGCAGGTGCCAATTCCCCCCCCTTGTATCCGTCCCAGGAAGGCCCCTAGAGTTAGAGTTCTGCAGTTTCCCTTAAGCCCCTAGTTTATGGCCTAAGAGGAATGCACAGATGTAGTTGTGCCCCCCAACACCCAGATGTTTATTGGAGACAGGCTGGCAGGCACACATAGCCGCAAGCACAGAAATGCCCATCTTCTAAAAGTGGCATTTCCACATTAGTAATGTCAAATCCACTTGCACGACCGGAGAGGATTTGCCATTACTAACTCATCGATATCAAACACTATACTGCTACTCTTCTGCACGAAGGAAATACTGCTCAATAGCCTTTCCACTGGTCCCCCATGTAAACAATGCGAGAAGCAGACCCCACCATACAGAACACACCATCCAGTGCCATTCACTACCCGTGCTTGTAGCGCACATGCCCTGCCTCTTCCCTCCACCGCACGCTGCCACCAGGGAGTACTCCGATGTAGCAAGAGACGTACAGAACCTTGGCAAGTAGCTTTTTAAATGCCAAGCTGAGTAACAGTAACCTGCAATACAGGCCCTGCCAGAGCAAACCTGTGGCATGTTTGAAGAGCTACCTTCGTGGGTGGCACAACCAATGCTGCAGGCCCACGGAGAAGCATTTAAGTTACATGCCCTAGATATATATCTTACCCTTAGAAAAGGGACTTACAGCTAACTCAAATTAGCCAATCATGTATATACCAATCACCAGTATGTATATGACAAACACAGCGATTTGGCACTGAATGGCAGTGGCAAAAGTGCTCAAAGTCCTAAGGATAGCACATAGATCAGTGGAAAACCGGGTGTGACAAAAGCAAAAAGTCGAGGGATAGCATCCCCCAGAAAGGGCCATTTCCAACACGGGCACAGAGATTTTGAAGAAGCACTTATTAATCTAGTCAATTGTGTCCCTACCAAGAGTAAAACAAATATGGCAAGAGATACTGAATGTTAGAAAAGTTTTTAAAAAGCAACATTATATCTGGTACAAAATGATATTTATCATAAAAATGTTGATGCTCTCAAAGATATAACACATATGGAGGGTGACACATTACCATCAAGAGGTCACATTGAAAAGTGGATAAATCCCGATCATAAAAAATGTATGAACACTACAGTATCCACCCTCTGCATTCTAAAGAGATTATTGGTGATGGTATTGATCTCTTTCAAATTAAAGATGAAGCAAGAGGAGCTCCCTTGAGTGTATGGGAAAAAAGTGTAGGAGCTTCCTTTTTCTACATCTCTTTCCCACAGGAGTGAGTGGTAGGTATGATGACCGGCCTGTACAGATACCAGCAGCTGAGTACAGATCAACTAGACTATACTCAGAGGATCCTAGATTTTGCCTGTGTATTCCCTATATATTTCACCTTTTATTTGAGAGTGATTTGTCAGGACTATCTTATGCAGTAAACCACATTCTCAAGACATGAGTGAATCTGCAAAATATCACAGCAAGGGAATTTGTTGACAAAGTTCAAGGAAAAGATGAAAACCTGGAATACAACTTGATTAATTTGATGGCATGTCAATGTGGCATCAATGACTATTGGTGTCGTCGTCATGGAGAGTTGAAATGCATGTTGAGAAACCTAGGAGCACCTACTTGGTTTCTAACAGTGCTGAATATGCATGGGATAACCTCCTTGATTTCTCACGAGAAACACTCTCAAACATAAAATATATCAATCTTAAGACAGCAGGAGAACTTTGCTTGTTGGACCCTGCAAATGTTTGCAGATATTTCAACCACAGATCTCAAGCTATGATGTCTTTCATCTGCAACAAAACTAATCCTCCTCTTGGAGAAGTAACTGATTTATTTTGACATAAAGAGTACCAAGCTAGAGGTGCTCCACATATTCGCATGCTGTTTTGGGTAAAAGATGCACAAAATTTGGAACAGATAGTGATGACTCTGTCTTTTATACAGCAGTATGTGAGACATGCGCCATTCTAAAAGATTGTGGTGACACGGGCTTGAGACAACAAGTTCTGCGGTTTCAAACTCATATATGTGGGAAGTACTGTAGATGAAAATACAAGTGCAAAGGAAACTTTTACACAAGATGTCGTTTTGGATTCCTAGGACCTGTCATCTCAGAAGGAAGAGTTAACAGTTTTTTGTCTGCAGTCAGACATACCCTGAAACGGAAATCACCAGAAAATACATACAATCTCAGAAGAACAGAGGCTTTAAATTATATTAATGATTACAACTCTGTGATTCTGAAGATGTGGAATGCAAATATGGATCTACAATTTGTTGCAGACAATTCAATCGCTGTTGCTCACTACGTGACTTCATATATAACAAAATCAGAGAAGACGGAGATGAAAGAGATGTGGGAGGAGATTTCTGCAGAAAAGAGTCTTACGAACAAATTACAGTTTCAGTTTGAAAATGCTTTCCCACAGAGAAGTAGGATCCTTTGAATGCTCGGACTGGTAGAGGTCGGCTAGTTTGTTCTTCAAGTCAAGAAGTATTGTGTGGGTAAGCCTGGGCCTTGCAAGCAGTCGATATAGAGTATATAAAAAATTATATTATATTATAAAATTATAAAATATATAAAAGAGTATTAAATTCTTTCCCAGAAATCCAGTACTTTTAAGAATTTTATCCTGGAAGTAGAGACTTTCTGAAAACTAACATGCTGGATACATATACCTCAGAAGGAATCCTCATCTTCAAAACGTGTCTCATGAAGTACTTCAGCACTATACATATAGAAGTAATCTAACTGAAAACATAGAAGAAGGAAGATATGCAGTACTTGGATGTGAGGGTTACTTGGTGAGACACAACAAAGGGAATCTAATTAACCACCGAAAGCTGAGTTGTCGAACTCCAAAGAGAAGAGAGTTTTTCTATTTGGCGCTTTTGTAGTTGTTCAAGCCATGTCATGCAGAATCAGATTTACTTGGACACTATAACTGTTATGAAGGCTCTTTAAGAGCTGTGAAAGACAGCATTGAGTGTTCAATCTTTCCAACCTACTTGCAAATGTTGAAAGATGAGATTGAACAGGAAGAAACCATCACTGCGAGATAGCCAAAGAGTGTTCCAAAGCAGCCAAAGTTCTGCACCAGTGAGTCAAGATCCTTTTGGAGAACCAATTATTCAAAATGAAGCAGCTATAGCTATGAATGAAGTGGAAACAGCAATGCAGCAAGCAAGAGAGGAAACTGTGAATTTCAAACACTTAGTAGAACAACTGAACAATGAACAAAAAGAAATTTACAACAATGTTAAAGATAAAATAGAGCATGGGTTTCACCACGAGAGGAAACAGTGTGATTGTTCTTCGTACAAACCAATATTACTATACATCAGTGGTCAAACTGGCACTTGTAAAAGCTCCCTAATTAAAGTTTTCACTAGTTATCTACAGAAGACTACAGAATCAATTTTGTCATGTGTAGTAACAGAACCAACAGGATTAGCTGCACATAACATTAAAGGTATTACTTTACATCGCCTACTAATGCTACCTGTTGAACATGACAATAAACTGAAACACCAGAAATTATCTGGTGAAGCTTGCCATGAGGTATCAAGAGTATTGAAGAAACCGAAGCTTTTAATCATTGATGAGGTCAGCATAGTATCCAACTTAATGCTTGCTTTCATACACTTAAGAATGCAGCAGATTTTAAGAACAAACTACGATATGCTCTTTGGAGGAAAGCATTTTATTGTATTTGGTGGCCTATTGCAACTTACCTCTGTAAAAGGACAACCTATTTTTAAAACACTTGTCCGTAATGAAACAAGAAATTCTCTGGAGAGTATTGGCAATGTACATATTTGGTTACACTTTGAATATAAGGAGCTAGTGAAAAATATGCGTCAAGTATCTGATGTAGAGTATGGCATTATTCTTAAGGACATTAGAATAGGAGTTCTAACAAATGATGGAAAACATGCTTTGAAAAGTTAACTCCTCAAGAAACTATTTCCATCTAACATTACAGAAGCAGAACTAATTTACAATTTCATTGAAAAACAGAAACCCATAGTCTTTTTAATGTCTACACAGAAAGAGTGCTCCAACTTCAATGAACAATTACTAAAACTGGAGAAAGAAGAGACTATTGAAATTACAGCTGTCGATAAAATGGAACATTAGGGAGTAACAATATTGCTAAAAGAAAAATGACAAGCAAAATTGGATACTTTGGAGAAGTCTGTATCTAGGACTGCATGATTAGAAAAACATTTACATGCGTGCAAGAAGAGTTGAGTAATTTTGCGGCATAATTTAAATGTTGAAGAAGGGTTAGTAAATGATGCAATGGGTAAAGTTATTAATTTAATTGATTATCCAGATAGTGATGGGGTTGACTACTTGGTCATAAAATTTGATCAGATTGATGGCGTGAAGCAAATTGGCCAAATTGTTTTTTGCTAGTGCAAGTCTTAAATGTGCTGCGCCAACAGTTCCCACTCTCTCTAGCATATGGTGTAACTGGCCATAAATCACAAGGCTTAAATGTAGATGCAGCTTTTTTATTATTGGAAGTACTGTGTTTAAGGACGGAATGTCATATGTAGCATTGTCGCGAGTTAGACGATTGCCCGGTTTGCTTTTGATTGATTTTGTTGATAAGAAAGGTAGTGCTGATGCAAGCTGTGAAAGAGAAAGCAATCGGTTAAGAAGTGTATACACTCCTCATTAAGGCCAATACCCTGTTTATAAGAAATGTGTAATCTGTCCAAAGTGGGAGATTACAAAAGATTGTACAGATGCTGAAGAATAGAAAGGACACAAGGACAATCTAGAATTTGTTAAGAAGTGAAAACTGATTTTGCTGAGCGCGCGCCGGCAGCGAAGCAAGATGGCCGCCCGTTAGTTTCCTCCGCGGGAGCCGAGGAGATTTTCTCGTCACGGTCAGGCGGTTTTCTGCTCATTAGCATGCTTATTTATCGGAGGAAGTATCAGATGGGGCGGGGAGGGGCGAGGTAAGCTTTTTAGAACTTAATTCGGTCTTTATCTTGTTTTTTAGGCTTTTTGCCTGTCGCTCCCGCCTCGTCAGGAAATGTTGCTGCCATTTTAGGCAGTTTGCTTACTATTTTGACTGGTGGCTCTTGGGAGTACTTTTTCTCCTAAGGAATATCTTTTCTTCTCCTGAATGACCCACACTGTTCTCTGCTGAGGGGTACCTCGTCATCCACCCCATTGCGCTCTACCCTCCATGCTTGAGTGCACCTCTTGCTGCGTAATTACTGTCACTCTCTTTAGGAGGTTCGCCATCACCAATTGTGATTTAAGATGGACCCTGTGCACTCTTCCAAGCCTTTGGCTCCCTCTGTCTCTAATGCTGCTGGGCGAAAGGAGTCAGGAGGTGGATCTAATAAGAGTTAAAAAAAGACCCTTCCTCACCTAAGAAATCCCCACTACCCTTGACCTTGGAAGACATTATGGAGGAACTAAGAAATATGAGACCCTTCATAGTGGAGACATGTGCATCCATACAGCGGATTGAAGAAAAGTGGTCCGTTCTTGATTCACGAATCACCGAGGTGGAAAAGAGGGTTAGTGATGTTGTTGCAAAAGTCTCATATCTAACCAAGAAAGTTACACAGCTTAAAAGACTGGCTGAAGATTTGGAAAATCGTAACCGTCTGAATAATTTGCGCATTTATGGTATTCCGGAGGGGTCGGAAGGTCAGGATATGATTACATTTCTTAAGTTGCACATTCCAAAAATAGTTGGTCTGAAATCTTCAGTTGAATTGAATATCCAGAGGGCCCATCGTATTGGTCCCTCCCCTTCTGCATCATCCACCCACATCATCAGACCCCCCGGACCCCGACCACAGTTCAGCGACTCCATCGCCGACTTCGTCAGCCCACACGCCCTCGCCTCCACGGACTACATCCTCCTCGGGTCCTGAACTTCCACCTCGAGAACAACAACGACACCAACTCTACCACCCTGATCGACAACCTCGCCAACCTCGGACTCAGACAACTCGTCACAACACCCACCCACTCCGCCGGCCACACGCTTGACCCCATCTTCTCCGCAAGCTCCCACGTCACCTTCAGCCACACCACCGAACTCCACTGGACCGACCATCGCTGCATCCACTTCACCTTCCAGAAAGCCACCACGCACCACCGCACCCAACAGATACCTCGCCGATGCTGGAGCAAAGTCACCAAAGACCAGCTAACCACCACCCTCGCCCGGAGCCCACCCGCCGACCCCACCGACCCCGACACCGCCGCCCGCAACCTCAGACAGTGGATCGACGACTGCGCCAACACCCTCGCCCCGCTCAAGAAACCCTCCAACAGCCACACCAGCAAGAAAGCCAGCTGGTTCACTGAAGACCTCCGGGCCTCCAAGCAAACCTGTCGAAAGCTAGAGAAGAACTGGCACCGTGAACAAACACCGGACAGCTACGCAGCCCACAAGAACGCCACCCGCAGACACCATCACCTCATCAGATACGCCAAAAGGGCCTCCTTCAAAGACCACCTAGACAACAACGCACATAACAGCAAAGAGCTCTTCAACATCGTGAAGGAACTCTCCAACCCCAGCTCCAACACCAACGACATCCCACCTTCGCAAGACCTGTGCAACTCGCTGGCCACCTTCTTCCATCGCAAGATCGCTGACATCCACGACGGCTTCAACACCACGATCGCCCCGACAACTACTGAGACCTCCGCCCCCACGACCAACATCCGCACCAACCGCCTGCTCTCCTGGACCAACATAAACGACGACGACACCATCAAGATCATGAACACCATCCACTCCGGATCTCCGTCAGACCCATGCCCACACCACATCTTCAACAAAGCCAGCACCGCCATCGCACCCCATCTCCGGAAAGCCATCAACATTTCCTTCGAGACAGCAACCTTCCCGGAAAGCTGGAAGCACGCCGAGATCAACGCCTTACTCAAGAAACCCAAGGCGGACCCCAAGGACCTCAAGAATTTCCGGCCCATCTCCCTGCTCCCGTTCCCGGCGAAGGTCATCGAGAAGACCGTCAACAAACAACTGACCCGCTACCTCGAGGAGAACAGCATCTTGGACCCATCCCAGTCTGGGTTTCGCAGCAACCACAGCACCGAAACTGCCCTCATCGCCGCCACCGATGACATCAGGACCCTGCTAGACAACGGGGAGACCGCGGCCCTCATCCTTCTGGACCTGTCAGCCGCCTTCGACACGGTATGCCACTACACACTACGCACACGCCTCCACGACGCCGGGATCCAAGAGAAGGCCCTGGACTGGACCACCTCCTTCCTCTCCGGCAGAACACAGAGCGTCCGCCTACCCCCCTTCCGCTCCGAAGCCACCGAGATCATCTGCGGCATACCCCAGGGCTCATCCCTCAGCCCAACGCTGTTTAACATCTACATGGCACCACTCGCCCACATCGCCCGACTGCACGACCTCAACATCATCTCTTACGCCGATGACACCCAGCTGATTCTCTCCCTCACCAAGGACCCCCACACCGCCAAAACCAACCTCCACGAAGGAATGAAGGCCGTCGCCGAATGGATGAGGAACAGCCGACTAAAGCTGAACTCGGACAAGACTGAGGTCCTCATCCTCGGATCCACCCCCTCGGCCTGGGACGACTCCTGGTGGCCGACCGCACTGGGAACAGCTCCAACACCCACCGACCACGCACGCAACCTAGGGGTCATCCTCGACTCCCCCCTCTCCATGACTAAGCAGGTCAACGCCGTCTCTTCCTCCTGCTTCAACACCCTCCGCATGCTCCGCAAGATCTACTCAAGTGGATCCCCACCGAAACGAGAAGAACGGTCACCCAGGCCCTCGTCAGCAGCAGGCTGGACTACGGAAATGCCCTCTACGCTGGAGCCTCTGCCAAAGTCCTGAAGCGGCTGCAACGCATCCAGAACGCCTCTGCACGCCTGATCCTCGACATCCCTCGCCGCAGCCACATCACTCCCCACCTGAGAGACCTGCACTGGCTCCCCGTCAACAAGAGGATAACTTTCAAGCTCCTCACCCATGCACACAAGGCACTCCACAACACCGGACCTGCGTACCTCAACAGACGACTCAGCCTCTACACCCCCGCCCACCAGCTTCGTTCCGCTGACCTCGCCCTCGCCACAATCCCCCGCATCCGAAGAGCGACCTCCGGCGGCAGATCCTTCTCCCACCTCGCCGCCAAAACCTGGAACACCCTCCCCATCCACCTACGGCAGACCCAAGACCTGCTGACCTTCAGAAGACTCCTCATGACCTGGCTCTTCGAGCAGTAGCAGCACTCCTCCCCCCCCCAGCGCCTTGAGACCCTCACGGGTATGTAGTGCGCTCTACAAATGCATTGATTGATTGATCCACTAGACCTAGAGGGATCATTGCTCTGTTTCTACAATATTCTGATCTTATGGAAGTCCTTACTACAGCCAAACAATGTAAACAGATGCTCTGGGCTGGATATAAAGTGTTCTTTAGTCAGGATGTTTCCAGGGTCACAGCTATGAGGCGCAAAGAGTTTTTGGACTTGAGACTGGCATTAAGATCCATGAATGCTCGGTATGGGCTCCTTCACCCTTGCTTTCTTAAGGACACCTACAAAGACAAGACGATCACCTTGGAAGATCCAAAAGAACTCAAGTTGTTCATCCAAGAGCATAGGGGAGAAGATATGGAATTTAGTAAAACTTGATTTGCTTTATTATATTCTTATGTTCCTATTGGTTTCGATGTTTCCTTTTCAGGTTCTGCTTTTCCTGGGTCCATTGGAATTGCTATAGTGTCCGTTGATGTCCATTTGCTCTCAGGCTCCGCTTTATGTACTTGTTGTATCAAGTTCTCATGTATGGTAAGTTTGTTGGATGTGTTTTTTTTCTCTCTGTCTATTTGGACGTAACTCTTCTATGTTACATGTTTTCCTCTTTAATGGCTGCCCCGACTCTATTTGTTTTATACCTATTTTCTCCCTTGGCTCCCTCCTGGGCTGATCATTTCTGTCTCGTTCCCCTGCTCCACTCTATTAACCTTCTGTTTCTCCCTTACCAAGATGATTATGGCTAAAGTCCTTCGACTTTCTGTCATCTTTTCATTCTTCTTCACATTGGGGAGTTTCTGTCTTCTCCCTACTACTCTGTGTCTTTTCTTCATTCTTTCTCTGTCTTTTTCCTTTGTCCTTCTCCCTTATATCAATCATATGATGCTTTACTTTCCGTTTAATTATCACTTAGCGTTTTTGCTATTTCACTTATATATTGTATCAAACTTATTCATGGTTTATAAGGTTTTAAGTCATTGTTTATGTTCTTTATGGTTAATCTACGTGTTGTTTCCTGGAATGTAAAAGGTCTCCGTAACCGTGTTACTAGACAGAGGGTGCTCATGCATTTGTCCAAACTGAAATGTCAGATTGCCTTCTTGCAGGAGTCGCATCCTAAAGACAATGATATTAACTGGATGCGCAGACAATGGGTGGGTTCTGTATTTAGTTCCTCTGCTGTTAACAATAAGAATGGTGTTCTAATTCTGTTACATAAGTCTTTGCAGCTTCAGTTGCTCAATGAAACTAAGGACAATGCTGGTGGATGGTTATGTTTAAATATAAAAATGAATGATGTTCCTTTCTCACTATGTAATGTCTATGGTCCGACAGGGGTTGACTCCCAATTCTGGGACCATTTTTCCTCTCTCTTATCTGCTTGTCCCTCAGATAATTTCATAGTAGGAGGTGACTGTAATCAACTTATAGACCGGCGTTCCCAGGTCAGATATATGCCTAATAAAATGCGAAAATCCTTTCAGAGGGCTATCTCCTCCAGAGGTTTACTTGATGCTTGGAGAATAGCTCATCCTGACGTGTTAGAATTCACATATTTCTCCCCTGTACATGCCTCACACTCTAGAATAGATTATTTATTTGTCACACAAAATGTTCTCCAGTCAGTATCTAATGTTGAGATAGGTTCCATTTTAATTCCAACCATGCTCCTGTCATTTTAGATTTAGACACCCCCAATGACATTTCCAGCTCTAATAGATGGAGATTCAACAATGCACTACTGCTAGATAAACATTTCACTGATGCGTTTACACACTTCACCAATTATTTTTTTGCTGTTAACCTTACTGTTGATTCACAATTTAATTATATTTGGGATGCCTTCAATTCAACTGCTAGAGGTTTTATTATAGATTTTGTTGCTAAAAAGAAAAAAAAACTACTTAAGAACTCCACTTATCTGTTAAAACAAATCAAAGAGCTAGAACACGTTTGTCTCCTCTAACAATTCTGATGCCTTTTCCAAATTAATTCAAGCCAAATTACAGTATAACAAACAATCTTGGACTGATGCCTACGGTGCTTTACTTAAAATGAATGCAAAAATGTATGGTGGTCGCAATAAAGCTGGGAAAGCATTAGCTAATTATTTAAAAATAAAGAAAAAAATCTAAAATACAAGTCATTATTGATACATATGGGAATGGTCACACTAACGACACTGAAATATTAGACTGTTTTCTACAATATTATACTAAACTATACTCTTCAGAACTCTCTCCTACACCTGATCAATTAGACACTTTTTTCACTCTATGCCCAAATCATCGGATCATACATCTGACCTTTCTGCCTTAGATACCGAGATAACAGAGAAAGAACTTAAACAGGCCCTACTTCAACTTCCTAAGGATAAGGCTCTAGGTCCCGATGGGTTTTCTGTCCAATTTTATGCACATTTTTCACATCTTTTGATTCCAATACTTTTACTTTTAATTTCCCACTCTACCACACAACAATGCACACAAGGAACTTTCTCTCGAGCTATGCTTTGCTTACTTCCCAAAAAAGGTAAAGATCCATCAAAGTACGGGAATTATAGGCCTGTTTCTCTCATTAACACTAACTGCAAGATATTCGCTAAGGTTCTAGCTTTACGTATTAAGCAGGTGGTTCCAGACTTGATTGACATTCATCAATCAGGATTTGTGAAAGGTTGTTTTCTCTCTGACAATTCCAGATACTTCTCAATATAATCCATATGGCGTCCAAATCTAATATACCATATGCTATACTATACTTTAGACGCTAAAAAAGCCTTTGATCGGGTTAACTGGGATTACATGTTTAGCACCTTGAAATGGTAAGGGTTTGGCTCTCGTATTATAAGTTACATTCATCTTTTATACTCACAACCTTCTACTTCTATTTTCGTGAATGGCAAATAGCCCTCTTATTTTCCCCTTTGTCGAGCAACTAGACAGGGATGCCCTTTATCCCCCCTTCTTTTCATTCTAGCCTTAGAGCCTTTTTTAGAGAAAATCTGTAGGGCGTCTGCCTTTTCTGGATTTAAATACAAGCACATCTAAGTGAAACTCACTGCTTATGCGGATGATATTTTGCTTTACGTATCCAACCCACAAACCATGCTTCCAACCTTTTTCTCTCTTTTAGACAAATATTCTTCAGTCTCAGGATATAAACTAATATAGAGAAATCAGAGGTATTGCCATTAAATAAATATTGCCTTCCTGCCCTTTTTCATAATACAGGGTTTGCCTGGAATTCCAAATCCATCAAATGCTTGGGCATTCTTTATTCTAATACCATAAAAGGAACTATCCAATCCAATTTTGATCAGGTCAAGGAGAAAATTACTAATCTGTCCTTCACTTGGTCTCCTCTTTATCTGTCCTGGTGAGGGAGACTTGCTACTATTAAAATGATGATGTTACCAATCATCAATTTTTAACTTGTCCATGCTTCCAGTCAAGCTCCCTCTTAGCTTTTTTAAGTCCATTAACTGTTTGCTTATCTCTTTTTTATTTCTAAAGACAATGGTCCTTAGACAGTCAAATCAGGTACAGATTAATATAGACCAAATCAGTACTATATTCTTTGTCCAGCCGGACAGGTTTTTAATACAAAATGAATTTATAACACAAAGTAAGGGAAAAAGATTCCAAGTGGGACACAGCCTGCGTCCTACTAACATAGACAAACTAACAACATTAAGAGAAGAGGTAAGGCAAGGAAAACATGTCTGCATTTAAGTTTGATAAGAATACAACAGACAGAATACTGTGGATACACCATTACAATTTCATCATTGCATTATAGTCAATGTATATGGTGTACATTTTGTCGACGACGTTTCGATCCCTAAAATAAACAGTGGGATCATCTTCAGGACATTACGGTGACATGCCTGCATATATAAAGCATTGAAAAATTGGGGAGAGAAGGGGAGGGAAGCAGTAAAAACACGAATTTACAAAAGGGCAAATGCAGAACAATACAGTCTTATAAAAAGTTCTGTTTCGTAAGTGATGTCAGGTGTGCGTAGGATATAGGAGAAATGGCAGTGTCAAAAAAAGTTTCTGGAAGGTAAGGGATAGGAAGGTTAAGAGAACAGAGGAGAACCAGAAGACATGTGACATGTTCTGGTGAAGAGGGAACCAAGTGAGTACAAGGATGGCCGTGTGACAGAACCGGAAAACAAGTGCGAAGTTGGTGACACGGCCATCCTTGTACTCACTTGGTTCCCTTTTCACCAGAACATGTCACATGTCTTCTGTCCCCAATTTTTCGATGCTTTCTATATGCAGGCATGTCACCGTAATGTCCTGAAGATGATCCCACTATTTATTTTAGGGATCGAAACATCGTCGACAAAATGTACACCATATACATTGACTATAATGCAATGATGAAATTGTAATGGTGTATCCACAGTATTCTGTCTGTTGCATTCTTATCAAACTTAAATGCAGACACGTTTTCCTTGCCTTACCTCTTCTCTTAATGTTGTTAGTTTGTCTATGTTAGTAGGACGCAGGCTGTGTCCCACTTGGAATCTTTTTCCCTTACTTTGTGTTATAAATTCATTTTGTATTAAAAACCTGTCCGGCTGGACAAAGAATATAGTACTGATTTGGTCTATATTAATCTGTACCTGATTTGACTGTCTAGGGACCATTGTCTTTAGAAATAGTAACGCACCCAAGGTCCCTGACCAATTGTATATTGGGTTCCCTTGTGTTTTATAACAGTATCTCTTTTTTATGGAATAAACGCAAACCCAGAATATCTTTATTAAGACTCCAACAGCCTAAGAATAATGGAGGGGTTAACTTTCCCCGTCTTAGATATTACCATTCGGCTTTCTCCCTTAAGCAAGTTTGGACCTCTCTTTCTTCTCATTTTTTGGATGATCTCACAGTCTGGGGTCTAGAACGAGCCCAAACTGCCCATTCTCATTTGAGGAGTCGGTTCACATCTCTCAAGCCCCCAGAGCTTTTTTTACCCCTCTACTTTTACATTCTTTTTCTATTGTCACTCCCTTACTGCTCCGATCCAATTCCCCACTTAAAATATTTATACAAACTCCGGTATGGTATAATAAACAGATTATATTAAATAATCAAGCTCTTTTTAGGAGGAATGGATCGATAAAGGAACAATAGTTATTGACAATATTATTTCCAAAGATTCTGTGCTAGAATTCAAAGACATTCAATCTAAATATGGTGTTTCAACCTATTATGCAGTCCACTATCAGCGCCTTAGGCATATTCTTCTACAGCTTTTCTTGCAGGTATCCTCCACATCACTTCATATTTCTCCTACTTCTTCTTCCTTTGATTTCTCCACACATGTTAAGGCATCCTAATTATACAATAGTTTATGTCTCCCTCAGGATGACCGACTTAAATCCAAAACGGAACTACAATGGGAGCTTGACCTCTATCAAGAATTTTCACAACGCACATGGGAAACAATTTGGGCCAAGATACATACCACTTCTCGTTCTGATGCTACTACTCAAACATTATTTTTCTTCTACAATAGATTGCATTATACTCCCACACAACTTTATAGGTCTCACCTTCTTACACACACTAATTGCTGGTCTTGTGCTCAAGAGAATAGCGATTTTCTTCACATGTTTTTCGAGTGCCCACGAGTTAAAAGGTTTTGGTCTCTCATTTGGTATAGAATTAATACTATTTTATCTACCGACATTACATTTAACACTGTACATATTTTTTTGGGTGGTTCTTCCCCTCTTTGGCAATCTCAAAGGGCAATAGGGCAATTTATTGATTTACTGATAGCTCGGGCCTTACAAGTTATTACATCAAATTGGAAGGATACTTCTGAAATCACTTTTATTGCTTGGTGGAATTTACTATGTCAACACCACAGGTTAGATAGAGCTTCTGCCACCACACTGCCCCTGCTGATTAAAAAAGATTTGATTTGGCTACCCCTTACATCTTACTTATCTAGAACTGCTCCCTCTTCCAGACCTGTTAGCACAGCCAATGTTTCTCCATGAGGTAATTATCATCATATTTGGTTGTATAGATACTAAGAGATGGTTGTAACGCTATGTTATTGTATATCTTGTGATTGATCTCTTCTTTTACTTTCTTCTTCCTTCTTTTTCTTCTTTTCTTTTCCTCTCCTTCTCCCTATTATTCTTTACTCCTAAGAAACAAAAACAATGCTTGAATTCTTTAAATTGTTTTGACTACTTTGATGCTAAGCATTACGGCTTGCAATGGTTCTGCTTAGAATCTATAATACTTTGTTTGTTTGCTGTTTTACTGTTCTATATATGATGGTCTCATAATGTTTAGGCGATGTATATCATTATATTCTTGTACTGTTTCTTGATTCTCTTCAATAAAGCATCTTAAACTTAAAAAAATGAAGCGAAAACTGGAAAATAACTGAGATAATGTAGGTTACCAGTTGGAAAACAGTTCAGGTGTCAACTGCTATGCAAATGTTGATCTCAAAGTACTGTTTCATTTACCATATCTAGTGAACCAAATTCAAGAAAAAACAGATAAGAGATTGTGTTCTGCACTGTGTCACTTGCTCCACCATTTACTGACTGACAGAACTGTGATACATTCTGCTTCAGGTACTCGAGATCTTTTAGATATACTTAGTGGATCAGTAATGTTTACTCTCAACAGTCAACAAGATGTACTAGAATTTATTATGTTACGTTTGGAGTTTTAGACAAAGAAGATGTAAAAGTTGATGATTTAATCGGACTGGACCAAGACTATGAAGATTGTGATTATTCATCTCCCACTCAAATTCTGAGCATTGTCTCTATTTAACCTTACCGGATTCCAAAACTGTGCCTTTTGACAAATTGTTGAAGAAGGCTAACCAAAATATGACCTGCCTAAACTGCAGATCAGATGTTAGGTCTATGTTAATCCATAACAAGAAATGGAAAATACCTTATAGTAATGCTACAATGATGCAGAGCAGATGGTTCCAAATTGGAAACTCAAATTACAAACTTCAAAGCTGGGCAAATATCAATTTTGGGAAGAACTTTTGCTATTTTGGCTATTATCTTTCACAAAGGAATTAATACAACCTCTGTACACTACACTGTCTATTTAAAGAGTGAAACTGGATGGCTGGAATGTAATGACATCAACCTAAAATTCAAACCAAAACTTCCTTTCAAACTACCAAACTCTTATCTTTTCTTTCTTCAACCAAAGTTCTAAGGAGAAATTCTGGATAAAAAAGTATACAGTGTTTTTTCTACATGGCTTGTCAGTCTTTTACACATTATTTGGCCTATTGGCGATAATGTCTTTAAAAACCTCTTCAAAATTCAACAGTCCTTTTATCTTCCACAAAGGAGTTAAGACCACATCTAAATACTACACTGTCTAATTAACGTCTGAAACTGAATGGACATGATCCGATTACAGCAGCCTTATGTTGAAAGCAAAAACTGCCTTTGTACCCAAAAAATGAGCCCTTTTGTTTCATCAATCAAACTTCTACATACTATTTGTACAAAAAAACTACAGTATGGGATTTTGTCTAGAGGGATCATCAGCATGTTAAACATCATTTGGCCTACCAGGGTTGATGTTTTCAAGAGGATCTCCAAAATTGAAGAGTGCTTTATATTTATTTGTAATATTGTACCAGATCTAATAATTTAAGAAATATTTTTAACATAGGTCTGTTTACATTGCTACGTTACTGTAGTAACTCCAGAAAAAGCAACTAATTAATGAATTGTAGTGAGTGCAAATCATAGTGTCACTTATTTGTAGTGACCTACTGTGCAGCTTAGTTTTTTCCTTTTACAAATCATTGATTGTTTTTTGCCCACTGTTCGAGGATGATGCTTCATACAGACCACTGTTTATGGTGAAGAAGTTTGAAAGCTGAGAACAGTCGAAAAGGGAAAATTATATTTTTACTACATTGTAATACAGTGTTATAGTGTAAGCAATGTGTATTGTTATATTTCTGTAATTTTGAAGATGAAATACTAACCTATCTTTATATTCATTTTCTTTTTCAATTGCGGCTGCAGTTGAACGTCGTTAGATGTCTCAAAACACCTTTTCTACTACAGACATATTGATATGAGATATCCATGGAGAGTGTTTTTAAACATAAAGTACTCTTGCCATAGCTTCCTATTAGTTTGTTTTACCATATTTTTAATTACAACTTTCAGTGTAATAGAGCAGATTTACAGTCAGTCACACAACAACTCACTCAATCATTCAGGCAGTTATTCATACAGGCTCTCACACAAGCAGTCATTCACCCATACAGCCACTCACATACCTACTATTTTACTCATGAAATAGATCACACCCCCACTCATTCACTTAAACAGCCACTGACACACCCATTCACTCACCCATACTCCATTCATGCACCCTCTCAGTCACTAATACAGCCCCTCATATACTCACCCACTCACATATACAGTCAGTCACATACCCACTCACTCACCCATATACCCACTGACACCCACAGTCACTCACCAATGCAGTCAGTCACACAGCCACTTACTGACTGTTTCAGCCACTCACATACCTACTCACAGAACCATACAGCCACTTACAGACACTCACTCACCCATACAGCCACTCACACAGGTATTCACTCAGCCATACAGCCACTTCAGCATGCAGTCACTCACCCAACCATTCTGTCACCTAAACAACCACTCAAACAACCGCTCACTATCCCATATGGTTACTCACATACCAACTCAGTCACTCATACAGCCACTCACACCCTCTCACACACCCATACACCCACTCTCACACATATCTACTAAAACACTCACTCACTCACCTGCACAATTACTCATACAGCAACTCACTCACCTATAGTTACTCACATACCCATAAAGTCATTAACACACACACACACACACTCAGTCACCCATACACCACTGATGCACTCACTCACTCATCCATACAGCCACTGACACACGCAATACCTCATCCATACACCCATTCATACAACCATTCCATCACCCATACAACTACATACACAACCACTCACTCTCCTGTATGGCTACTCATATACCCACTCAGTCACTCATACAACCACTCACACACCCTCTCACAAACCCATACAGCCACTCATGCACTCACTCTCTCACCCATACAGCCAATGACACACCCACTCACTCACCCACACAGTTACTCAAACAGCACTCACTCACCTATACAGTTACTCCCACTCACTCACCCATACAGTCACTAACACACACACTCAGTCACTCATACACCACTCATGCACTCACTGACTCACCGATACAGCCACTGATACATCCATTTACTCACCCATATAGCTCCTTACATACCCATTCACATACACACATACAGTCACTAACACAGCCACTTACCCACACATACTATCACTCACATACCCACTCACTCACCCATACAGCCACTGATATACCCATTCACTCACCCACACAGCTACTCACATACCCCCTCACTCACCCATACAACCACTCATGCAACCACTCACTCACCCATACACCTACTCTCACAGTCACTCACTCTCCCATATAATCACCTACTCACTCTCCCATAAGCTGCTCATGTACTCACTCACCCATACAGCTACTCACACAGGCTCTAACTCACCCATTCAGCCGCTCACACAACCATTCACTCACTCATACATCCACTCACACAGCCACTCAGTCACCTATACAACCATTCACACTAGCATTCACTTACTCATACAGCCACTCACACAGGTACTCCCTCACCTATACAGCCATTCACATAACCATTCACTCACACACAACCACTCACTCACCTATAGAGCCACTCACACAAACATTCACTCACCCATAAAGCTACTCATACAATCACTCACTCTCCAGTATGGCTGCTCACTCACTCACCCACCCATGCAACCACTCACACAGGCACTAACTCACCCATATAGCCACTCACACAACCATTCACTCACCCATACAGCCACTCCCACAACCACTCACTCTCCCATACAGCCACTCACACAGCCACTCACTCACTCATGCAACCACTCACACAGGAACTCACTCACCCATACAGCCACTCACACAACCATTCACTCACCCATTCAAGCACTCACACATACACTCACTCATACGGATACTCACACACACACTCACTCACCAATACAGTTATTCACACATCTTCTCACTCACCCATACAGTCACCCACATATCCTCTCACTCACCCATACGCATATGCATACAGCCACAGTTTATCTGTTTTTAACCATAAAAGGTGGTTCTGACAGGAATGTTTATTTCTTCTCTTTTGCGCAACCTTGTATTTTTTTGATTTTTTTATCAAAAAATGGCAAGGAGGGGGTACAAAATTGTAACTAGAAACTCAAAAACAGTGCAAAAACTGGGATAAATTATTTAAAAAAATTAACAAGTATGTTACCTTGCTGCTTCTAAAATGACATTGACAGACTGCTCACCAGCTGTCAGCATAGTGCTGCAGTCATGGCAATATGTGCAGACATGCCTTAATTCTGGTGCAATTTGTGGGAGACGTCTCCCCACTTCAGATGGCACTCTCTCCCCAGGAAGAAATGGTGCAGCACTACATGTAGGTGGCCCCTCTCCATCTCTTTCCTTTTGTGTCCTCTTCAAGCTATTCCTGTGATAGGGTTTTAAGTGGTATATCATACTCGTTATACCACAGGAATATTTCTCGCTAATTCCTCTTGAGAGAGTCTTCTCGCACAAACTGCAGTTAAAAACCTACACCACAGTCCTCCAGATGGGATTGCAAAAAAAATCCCAGGCAATACTTTACCTTTTGGGCGCAGGTTCCTCATCACCACCAGAGTCTTGTTTTTGTTCCTCCTGCTCTTGTTCCTCTGGCTGCTGTGGCACCTCCTGCTGGTCACTGCCTCCAGCAGTTGTCATTCAAGTTATACAAAATGACTCAAAAAAAGCCCTAGCTAGAGTCCTGTACTAGACACACAGGATAGCTCCAAAGAATGACCAAAAAATGAATGGAAGATTCAAGAAGAGAAAAATGGGTGGGAACTTCCATTGAAGATTAATGAAAACTGTCTTCTCCAATCAAATCTCTTTCTTACATAGTCATATGATCTTCGCGAATACCCACATCATCGCGAAAACCGTCAACATCGCGAAGACGGGAAATACAATTAAAAAGTGCTTTACATTAAAAATTATTACAAAAATAGCAGTTTAAACACTATATTAGTAAACAGCTATTGTCAAACATTAATTACAATATATGTATATATGTGTTTTACACTTTCTGAAAAATACGGTCTCCGCAAAACCAGAACATAAGTATCATGATAATTCGCAACAAATTTGCAATAAATTTGCAACAAGTAAACATTTTTGAAAAAAACCCACAGTCATTAATCCACTGAAACGAATGACAAGGAGTGACACAGACAAATAAATAAATGGGTGGTCCATTATGTAGGTGTAGTGTATAATATGCAGTAGACATTTGAACACTGGCAAAATAGTAACTAATTTGCCGTTAAAAAGAAATGCACACGAGTACACATTTTCCAGAAAACTGTGGACTCTTCTTAACTAAATGAGATTCTATTCAGATCCTGAAGTTCATTCAGATAAATTAAACCTCGACAGGAAACATTTACAAATATAAACATAACATGTGCCCCAGGTAGAATTCCACTTGAAAAAAATGGAAACAAATCTATTTTTTAAGGCTGGGGAATTGAAAGCAAAAACATTTCCTCTAAAAATCCATGTTGCAAAATGATGTGAAATCCTTAACAGAAGTGAATGCATCGTAAATACATTAGAGTAAAATCTCATTTTTAGTGAGTGTGACGCATACATTCTTTAATGACATCTCCTTGTAAGAGCATAGAGCATGATTCTGTACTTTAAATACACTAAGTAAGGAAAACCGCAATAACGATAGCACCACCCACACACCCACTTGTACACTCATACACTCACTAACATACCCCCCCACAGATCCAAAACAGCACTCGCACTGTCACTCCGAAGACCTCTCAGCAATCCCACTGTGTGGGCCTTAATGGAGGTAGCAGGAGCGCTTGTTGGACCCCAGAGACCCTCTGGACCCAAGGGGACTTCATCCCACCATCCATAAGTGCACCAGGAGGAGTATTTGCAGAGTGGTGGAGAAAGGGGGTGTGGCACCCAAAGACCTCTAAGCAATCCCACTAACGGACGAACTGGAGGTAACAGGAGGAGTTGTTTGCCCCCAAGGACGTCCTTGTGAGCCAACTACCACTCCTGTTACCTTCAGTAAGTCCCAAATTGCGGGATTGCTGAGAACCCTTCATGGCCCGCCCCCTTTCTCTACCACTCTGAAAACACACCTCTTGGAGCACTACTAGTTGGGGGATGAAGTCCCCTTGGCTGCTGAGGGTCCTTGGGGCAAACAACCCCTCCTGTGACCTCCAGTAAGTCCCACACAGCAGGATTGCTAAGAGGTCTTCCGAGGGCAAACTCCCTTTCTCCACCACTCTACAAAGACGTCTCCTGACGCACTACTGGTTGGGAAAAGAAGTCCTCTTGGATGCTGAGGGACCTTGGGGGACAAGACGCCCTCCTGCTCCTTTCTATAAGTCCTACACAGCAGGATTCCTGGGAGCTGGTCAGAGGCCCTGCCCCCTTTCTCCACCACTCTGAAAACGTCATTATTTTAAAAAAAACAGAGAAATTCACTGAAATAACCGAAGGTTTCAGGGACATTATAGTTAGGAATTAGCATTTAAAATAAGTTAGAAATTCACTGAAAAAACAAAGGATACCGGGACATTAGAGTTAGGAAATGGAATAAAAAAAACTTAGAAATTCACTGAAAAAAACAAAGGTTACAGGGACTTTATAGTTACACTCTGGTTTCACTCATACAAAACCAGTGAAATTCAGAGGTTCTAGTTAACTGAGCTAACTATAACTTGTCCCCCCACAATGCATTGCTTATGACCTCACATATTACATCACTCATGACATGGTCAGTGACATCACTGATGACATCCTCCACAGAATCACTGACGCACCCACTCACACCCCATACAACCTTTCATACACCTACTCTCACACAATCATTCACAGACCTATTCACTGATTCATAGAGCTACACACATCCCCTCGCTCACCCACACAGCCACTCATACACCCACTCAGTCACTAATACAGCCAATGACATATCCACTCATACACCCATACAACCACTCACACACTGACTCAGTCACCCATAGAGCTACTCACACACCTAGTAACTCACCCATACAGTCAATCACATAGCCACTTACTCACCCATACAGATACACACACACACTCACTCATACAGATAACACATACTCACTCACCTATACAGTGACTGACATGAGCACACTCTCACCCATACAGCCACTCTCGCATTCACTCACTCATCCTTACAGTCACTCATATACCCCATCACTCACCAATACTGCCTTTCACATACCCAGTTACTCACCCATATACCATGGCCACATCCACTTACTCAACCACGCAGCCATACACACTCTCACTCACCCATACAACCCCTCACACATGCACTCACTAACCCATACAGCCACTGACTCACCCATTCACTCATCCATACAGGCAGTCACACACACCCTCACCCACCCACACAGACACTCAGACAACCATACAGGTACTTAGACAACCAATCACTCACCAATACAGCCACTCACATACCCACCAATACAGCCACTTAGACACCAACTTACAGACTGATACAGACATTGATACAACCAGCCACTCACCCATACATTCACTGAGACGCCTAATCACTTACTTATACAGTCAGTCATTCATATTGGCACTCATACACCCACTGATTCACCAGTACACCTTGGAATATATATATACCACTCATAAACTTATTTAAAACACTCACAGTCACAGGATGATGTCATTTGAGATGTCATCAGTGATGTCATCTGTGATGCCACTGACCATGGGCCCGATTCACAGAACTAACTTAAGACAAAATCCTAAACTTACTACCATTTTGGTATTCATAGAAGGCACTTACTCATTTTGGTATTCACAGAAGGCACTTACTTACTCATTTTGAGTAACTTACTCATTTTGAGTAACTTACTCATTTGTGTAACTTACTCATTTTGGTATTCACAGAAGGCACTTACTCATTAATGAGTAAGTGCCTTCTGTGAATACCAAAATGAGTAAGTTACACAAAATGAGTAAGTTACCCAAAATGAGTAAGTTACTCATTTTGTATTCACAGAAGGCACTTACTCATTTATGAGTAAGTGCCTTCTGTGAATACCAAAATGAGTAAGTTACACAAAATGAGTAAGTTACTCAAAATAAGTAAGTAAGTGCCTTCTGTGAATACCAAAATGAGTAAGTGCCTTCTGTGAATACCAAAATGGTAGTAAGTTTAGGATGTTGTCTTAAGTTTGTTCTGTGAATCGGGCCCCATGTTATGAGTGAAGTAATATGTGAGGTCATAAGCAGTGCATTGTGGGGGGCGCAGGTTACAGTTAGGTCAGCTAACTATAACTGCTGGATTTTGCTGGTTTTGTACGAGTGAAACCGGAGCCTAACTATAACTTCCCTGTAACCTTTGTTTTTTTCAGTGAATATATATATACACACGTGTGTATATATACATATATGTATATATATATATATAAATATAGAAAAAGAGAGGGAGTCATCTCCATGGAAGAATACCGATTTTTAAATGTTGAACATCTGGTACTACTGAGGCTATATTTTATTCCAAAAGTCCACAAAAAGACCTCACCAACACCTGGCAGACCGATTATTTCAGCCATAAATAGTGTGGGGGAACAAGCGACGCAATATGTGGACTTCTTTCTGCAGGACTTTGTAAAACAGCTCCCTACATATGTAAAGGACACAGGGGACTTTCTTAAAAAAGTGCATGATGTCCAGTGGGCAGAAGAATTGATGTTCATCACTCTGGACATCGAATCACTTTACACAAGTATCGAACATGCTACAGGTTTAAATGCAGTCGAACATTTTCTTAACACTAGCCCCTTGGACTGCTATAACCATAATAAGATGCTGTTAAGTTTAGCCTCATGGTGTCTGTATAACAACTATTTTACATTTGGCAACAACATTTACCTACAAAAGAGGGGAGTGGCGATGGGGGCCGGTTTCTCCCCCAGCTATGCGTGTTTGCATGTTGGCTGGTGGGAGGAACAGGTCCTTAAGCGCACACACTCCACTGAGTATGCTAACCATGTACAACACTGGTTAAGGTATATTGATGATGTTTTTATTGTGTGGAGAGGGGACGAAAAGAGTGCCATTGATTTTACTCACAACATCTATATAAATACTGCTAACCTTAAATTTACTTGGCAGATCAGCAAAGAGAGCATTGAGTTTTTGGATGTAAAAGTGTATATAAAAGATGGAAAAATAGCTACTACGCTACATAGAAAAGTCACTGCTGGTAATTCTACACTCCATGCCAGCAGTGCACACCCGAAACATCTAATCAACAACATTCCATTTGGCGAACTTTTACGCCTCAAAAGAATCTGCAGTACAGAGGAGGACCTCAATATCTGTACCCAGCAGGCTCTCACTAGATTTAAAAAGAGAGGATACAGTGAGGCCATTCTTAAGGAGGCAGTCAGTAAAGTGAATGAGAGATCTAGGGAATCCCTGTTTACCACCAATTTGATAAAAGAAGCATCTAACCCTGCTAATAATGCCCCCAGATTGATAACCACACACAATAAACAAGAAAGAAAGATTAGGTCAATAATAAGGCGTAATTGGCCAATAGTGCTAACGGATGGAGTGCTTGCACCAAGGCTCCCTGCGCAACCTACTATCACATACAGGAAAGGTCCTTCCATGAGAACACAGATTGTGAAGAACAGTCCAGAGTTAGCAGCAGCGAAAATGTGGTTACAACCTAGACAAGGTTTCTCTAAATGCTCTTCATGCAGAGCATGTAAGTTTGGAGAGAACACCACACACTACTCGACTCCCTTCAGCCCTGATATGATTACCATCAAGGGCAGTTTCAACTGTAGAACGGAGTTTGCGGTCTATGTTCTGACATGCACCTGTGGCTTGAGATATGTGGGAAGTACAAAGCTGCAGGTGCATGTCAGAATACTGCAACATCTGCGAGCCATTGTAAATAATGATGCCACATATCCTGTGGCTCGCCACTTCAAGCAAGAACACAACAATGATCTCAATTGCTTGAAGTACTTAGTAGTGGCTGCCATTCCCAAACTCCGGAGAGGAGGGGATAGAGAAAGGTTGTTAAGACAGCTGGAGTCAAGAATGATACTTGAGTTAGACAGCAAATTTCCCAATGGACTTAACAATACGGAAGACCTTCATTATTTCCTGGAAAGACCTATAGTGATGATAGTAACAATAACTATTTTAGTCTTCCTCCCTTTGATGAATATCTCTCCATTTTGTCCCATTTGAAATGTTATGTTAAAAGGATTTGAATACTGATATACTGTTTACGCCGTGCCCTTTTTCCATCTGGGCTTGCATTATGAAAAACTTTTTGTTTTTTAAAAAATATTTCCACGAGTGTAGTTTATGAATTGTTTAAGCACATGCACTTTAGTAGGTCAGGCAGACCGGAGGTAGCACTTTTAGCACATAGTACTTTTACTTGACTGCATAGTTTGCACAATTTTTAGAACTTTTGAGAATGAACTTGGGATTACATTTTTGTATGAGTTTTTGACTCATACATAATTGCATTTATGCAGGAAGAAGGTTAATTGTGGTTCTCTACCCTTTTGCAGTATTTTGCACATTTTGATGTTTACATTGTTCTATGCGATTTTGCACATTTCTGCTCGTAACTTCAAAAATAGGCTACTAGTGGGCCTTCCAGGCAATATACGGGAATCCCTATGCCTGGACATGTATATAAATGTGATATTTTACCTGTAAATATGAATATTTCGTATTTTATGGTTTTATCGATATTTTACAAACATGCTTTTTACCATTTATTTATGAAGTGAAATGCGCAAATTATGAATGTTATAAGGATGCATTTATAATAATTATTATGGATGTTGTTCTCAACACCATATATCACTAGAAATCAACAATATGTATATCATTGTGTATTTAATGTCACAATACCGACATTCATGTATTGTTAAAATCGGGCAGAGGTATGAAACAAAAGAAAAACAGACTTAGCACTATGCAGAACGCTGTGCTAGTGTCTTTTTTATGTCTATACACCACGTGGTTTAGCAACACAGCATATTTAAAAAAGATGGCGAACTGCATTTGTTTGTATTTGATCAAGGACAAGTGGTGTCCGAAACGCGTCGTATCTGAGGATTAAAAAGAACAGTGCCATAATTTCCAGTGGTTCGTGTCTCTCTTTTCGCCTGACGGAAGTTTGGAGAGTCCGTGTGGTCGTTTGGAGATATATATATATATATATATATATATATATATATATATATATATATTCTCCACAGGTTTCCCAAGTTTCAAGACCGCACTCCACATCAGGTAAGTTTCCACTTTATTATTCAAAGGCATGCAGCTTCCCATCCCTACATGCCGTCCCTGGCCTTACGCGTTTCGAATCCTTTTTGATTCTCATCAGAGGCCCGTGCAGCAACCCTTTTAAAACGAACTGCATTCTCCAGCTTGAGTCTTTATTAGTTACTAGGCCTCAGGTGTGCCTTCACGATGGAAAAAACGTAATTTGCTGAGCACTCTGGGAGATGTAGTGTCTTTCATTTATTTTTCATTAATTTCACAACCCTCCAGTGGGTATGGTTGCTGCAACTCGCTATGGGACAAAATCAACGCCCTCCATTGGGCTTAGGATAAGACTCTGCATGCCTACATTCAAGTACCTGAAGTGCCCGTTCAAGAAGCAAGGAATTCACTCTTGCGGGTCCGTTGTTTTTTTCCTCCGGCGGTGCGTTGTCTCACGCGGCCTGGAACTGCCGCTTATATATTCTCCACAGGTTTCCCAAGTTTCAAGACCGCACTCCACATCAGGTAAGTTTCCACTTTATTATTCAAAGGCATGCAGCTTCCCATCCCTACATGCCGTCCCTGGCCTTACGCGTTTCGAATCCTTTTTGATTCTCATCAGAGGCCCATGCAGCAACCCTTTTAAAATGAACTGCATTCTCCCGCAAGAGTCTTTATTAATTACTAGGCCTCAGGTGTGCCTTCACGATGGAAAAAACGTCATTTGCATATATATATGATACTCAGGGCACACTTGTATGACCCTAGCTGTGTGTTTGTTTGTGTGTATGTATATATATATACGTGTATGTATATATATGTATTCAAACAAAGATTGCTCACACAATGAAGTCACCACTCGCGATGTAACAATTCACCTTTTATTGTTTGGTAGGCAGCAGCAGAAACAGGTACGGCCTCCCAGCCCGAAATCTGCCATTCGCCATACGCGTTTCAGGATAATCCCCTTGATCACTGGCTTGGCTTACGGTGAAAAACAGCTATGCAAATCATCTTGCACCTGCGATTGTTTTTATAGTCCTGCCCCCAAGGGCGTGTGCATCAGTGCACTCTGGGTTTTGCAGTTCACAAGTATTTCCATAGTGGTGCCGCTGTCTGTGTCCCTCCATTGATTAAAATCCATCAGGTCGCTGTTTTGGACGCAACTGGCATGCTGCATATCTCGTGCCACACCAAACCGGCAACATCGCTCCTTGTATGCGCTTATATATGTATATACATTGGCAGCACTAGCGCCAATATAGTTAGGTCTAATTTTCTACAGGAAACTTGCTTTTTCCCTAACAACTGTAGTGCTATAGTGCTATTCAACTAAGCTACACAAAACTTTCAAAAACAGTGGACTTATTTTGGATCCTTCATGGAAAGTTTTGCACTGATGAGTCAAGCGGGGCCAAAAGAAAAGGCTCCTGCAACATCGATTTCTCATGTTAATTCCCATAGGCAACCTTACTTTCCGATACAGAAAAAATGGCTGAAGGAATTACACCAAATTTGGCAGAAAGTTAGAATTTTACTCAGAAGGCATGTGTTTTGTTATTTGATGTAAATCTGTTCAGCAGGTTTTGAGAAATATGTGTTTAAAGTTGTGCTTGTGTGGCCATGAAGGGCTTGGTGTCCTAGAAGTTTTAGTGGTATCTGGACCGTTGGTCCAGCAGCACTGAAAACTAAACAAATACTCAAATCCCATAGGCTGAGGAAGACTTTTCTCCCACCTTACAATGGGGTCCAACAGTACCCAGGAACATACTGCCGGTCCTTGTTTAGCTGCAACACATGGAAGGACCCAGAGGGACCCCAAGTGATAAAAATGAAAATCAAGCTGTGGTTATCACAGGGCCCTCACAATCAATCAATCAAAGAGTATTTATAAAGCATGGCTAATCAACCCAGAGGGTATCCAGATGCTGAGGTTTTGTGGGTCTTAGTCCAAGAGCCAGGTTTTTTAGTCCCTTTCTGAAGTCTGAAAGTGAAGGTGAGGTTCAGAGGTGGAGGTCGTTCCAGGTCTTGGTAGGAGAAGGAACGACCTCTGCTGCGGCTTCTGCTGATGCGGGGGTTGAGGATGAGGGAGGCAAAGCGCAGTTGTCTGGCGGGTTGGTGGAAGGTCAGGCGATGGTTGAGGTATGTGAGTCCTTGGTTGTGGAGGGCTTTGAAGGCGTGGGTTAGCATCTTGAACTGGCATCTCTTAAGGACGGGACAGAACCCTGTGCTGATGTGCTGTGAGGTTCCATGGTACTCCTGCCATTTGGTACCACTGCACTGTGCAAGCTTCCTTGAGAAAGCGTGTTTGGTACTGGGATACCATGGAGTGGAAACCTGCACAGAATGTACCGCAGAGTACCACGTTATCAGAATTTTTAAAAAAACGAAGAGAATGTGGTGGTTGACTGCATACTGGGTTGGTTGTGGGGCTTGGCTGAAAGCCAGGTCAGTTGGCTCAACGATACACTACACCTTCACGGATCATGACCTTCTCCCGTATATTGCGAATTTTCAAATCATGGATAGGGCGGAAGGCGACCATCAGCCACAATGCTTTACGCTGTTAGGATACACCGTAAACCCAGTTAAAGACAACGCGATGTCTCTTCCAACACAATGCTACAACCTAAAACGTCTCAGCTGGAAAAAGGATAGCATTGAGGATATCACGGGTACATACACCAGTCTCTTGGAGAGATTCAATGTCGAACCATTGAGTATAAAGGCCTGGGAGTCCTTCATTCAGGAATTAAATAAATGTTCAAACCATTTCTACGGCCATAAAGCAGGAAGTCCAAAAGGTGCAGTTTGGTTCACTAAAAGTCTGAGGAAGCAAAAACAACAATTAAATAAGTACCTAAGACAACTACGAACCCGGGGCCCAGAACCCCCCCAGGAACTCCTGCTCTTAATATCAGAAACAAGAAAAGTGCTAAAAAGGGATACTAAGTTGGCTAAAAAAGAGTTTCACGAAAACATCTGGGTGAAACTTCTCCATGCCTGTAAACAAAAGGACTCTAAGCTTTTCTGGGAACACATCAACCAGCTATCACACGGCAGGAACCGACATCACAACTCGAACATAACGGAGGTTACATGGAGAGCCCATATCGATCTTTTATATAACGAAACTCCATTCTCAAGTACCCTAAAGCATGGAACACCAATAGGGAAGGGGGCCGTTGGTGCTGATCTAGTCAATGACACGTTGACTCACGAATCACCTGAATTCTCTTTGCAGATATCACAAGAACAAGTCTTAAACACCATAAAAGATTTACGATCTGAGGGTGCTCCAGGGCCCAACGGCTTGCCAAACACCCTGTTTCGGCACGATCCTTTATTTTGGTCCGGCCTACTTACTCCTTTTTTTACTCATGCTATTGCCTCCAGTTTGATCCCTGACTCCTTGAGACGAAGTATTCTAAATCCAATTTACAAGTTGGGCCCATCCAACTATAGGTTGATTGCATTAATTGATGTGGAGGCAAAAATATACGCATCAAACCTTTTGGTAGATTTAGAGGACTGGGTCAGCCGAACTAACCTGGTACCTTACACGCAAACCGGATTCCGGGCAGGGATGGGTATCCTCACGAATATTTCTGCGGTCACTCTCCTAGCCAATCAAGCCTTTGCAAAATCTAGGCCCTTGTACGCGTGCTTTATCGATCTTAAAGCGGCCTTCGATAAAGTTTCGAGAGCAAAGTTATGGGCAAAAATGCAAAGCTGGGGGGTACCAACCAAACTTTTGGAGGCCATAATTAATCTTTACTCACGCACGTGGGTCCAAATTAGGAAAGGAGATGGGCGCAGCATAACCAACAAGATTCCAACATCCAACGGGTTAAAACAGGGGTGTGTGTTAGCCCCCTGCCTATTTAACATCTTCACCTCCGACCTGGACAAGCATCTTCGGTTAATCCAAGCTGACCCCACAAAATTGGGCAGAATTCCGACACCGTGTCTCCAATATGCTGACGATATTGTTTTGCTAGCACAAACTCCTTGTGATGGGTCCGCCGAGCCCCCATCCCTCGATGACGTGGGTGCCCCGGACACTCCAACATGGCCGCCGGGAATACCCCAACGGGAAGTGGCGGCGACGGACTAGTCTCCTCAGCTAGGAATACCGAAGCCACACCCCTTGAACCAAGAAAAGCCACAGAGAACACGGACATGGAAGAAGGCGAGCGAAGATCGACGGAGGAGAGGAAGGAAGAGGCGTACGACGCGACTGGAGAAGGCAAAGGAACAGCGGAGGACGTCGGGAGTAGTGACCGCGGGGCGGACCGCCCACAGAACCCGGGACTCGGTTTCCCGGTGACCGCATGCGAGACTGACCCTTCGAGGAGAGAGAAGGAGACCGGATCTCACCACGCCACGGCCCCGGAGGGTCGTGGGAACAGGCAAGTGGCTGGGGCGCATCCATTCACTTTAAAGGGGTGGTGGGCAGGACTGAGGACCACACCAAGTACGGCACCATGACTACCCCTCACCTAGGCACTTCACGAGTAGGGACACTGGTGGAGGTGCACTTCCCTTCCCCTTTTGAAAGTAGAGCAACAGGACGGTGTTCCTAAAGGTTTCCTTTCTTTCTTTTCTTTGTTGGCATACCGGTATCCCCGACTGTCGCAACCCGGACAAGACTGCCTGAGACCTTCAAGGAGTGAAGGAGGATCCCCCACCCCCTGCAACCGAGACGTTATCGGAAGAAGGAGAACTGAAACCCTCCCTTGGAACACTTATATTGCATAAACCTAGACCCTGAATAACTAAATAAATACCTTGCACCCATATCAACGTCCCTGCTTCATATCTACCCTTAAAGGAAGGCGTGTGGGCGGGAGACCCTGCAAGGATAGACCATCACAGTGGTGTCAGAAGTGGGATTACGGTCCTGATACAATGACCCAACCCGTGACCATGGAGGCCATCATCACCCAACTAGCTGAAGGGCAACGACACCTGCAACTGGTCATCGAGCAACAGACCAAACAGGCGAAACACGACCGAGAGGAACTGCACACAGCACTGAAAGACCAGGCCTCCCTCCTGACCAATAACCAGCAGGTACAGGACACGGCCATTCTACGTCCGACGGACGCTATCACTAGCGCTAGGGTACATCCCAACGTGCCGGGGACAGTCCTACAAAAGTTCCAAACGGGGGACGATCCGGACTATTTCTTTGTTAATTTCGAGCGTGTGGCTACAACCGCCTCCTGGCCCCCAGAAAGATGGGGCCAGTATATAGCTCCCCTGCTTTCCAGAGAATTACAAGCCGCCTACCAGGCCGCCAACCCAGCAGGGACAACCAGCTACCCCGACGTTAAGAAAGCCATCCTGGAACGGCTGGGTTGCGATCAGGAGTATTATCGCAGCCGGTTTAGGAAAAAGAGATGGAGCCTGGGTGACAATCCCCGAGCGCTATATGACATAACAGAGAAGATCTACCTGGAGCAATATCTCGACTCCCTCCCCTATAACACCCGAGCCTGGGTTAAGCAACACCCTAACCTCTCCGTGACTTTGGCAGTTGATTTGGCGTGCGCATACCACCGCTCTCCGGAGTTCAAAACTCCAACTCATCGACCCTCCGTCTCATCCCCGAAACCCCTAGCCAGAAACCCCAACCCCCAGACAGAACCCAAGGGACCCTTTCCACCACGGACCCCCTTAAGAGCCCCTTTCACAACCCCGATACAGGGACCACAGTGCTTTCACTGTGCCGAATGGGGACACATAGCCCGACACTGCCCGACACGCCACCCAGGCCCAGAACCCATGGAGGTGGGACTTACACGTGGGCGGGTACTGGTCACAGGAGACAAACCCCTCAGATACAAAATAAAGGCATATGTTAATGGGAAGGCAGTAACCGCCCTCCTGGACATGGGCTGCCACTACACCGTCATCTCCAAAGAGCTTATCCCTGAGTCCCTGCTAGTGAAGGGAGAGTTTGTACAGGTCACATGTGTACACGGAGAGAAGAAGCTGTATCCCTTGGCCGAAGTGGTATTGGAGATTAATGGGGAGCCCCAGTTGAGGAAGGTAGGGGTTGTCCCCACGTTACCCGAGCTAGCGCTCTTAGGTACCGATTTACCTCGGTCCCACGAGTACCTCCACTCCCTGAGTTCCCCTGCCTCACTAGTGGGATGGCTAGAAAGCGCACCCTTTTCAAACACCGATATAAGGGCTCCCGCTACCAAAAGAGCGCAAACTAGGAGAGAAAGGAGGGAGGAAAGAGCGCTATACTGCCAGTCTAAAACTGTGCTACCCGTACCTGTCCTTCTCTCCCCAGAGACTCCTCAAGAGCCGCCTCAGAACTTCCACCAGGCCCAGAGGGACGACTCCACCCTGCAACATACCTGGAGCCAAGCCCAAGATGAACAACCAGGAAAGGTAGGTCCCTATTTTACTGTCAAAAAGGGCCTTCTATACAGGCACACACTCGAGAATAACCATGGAAAGGTACAGCTACTGGTCCCTAAGGCATTTCGCGAACAGGCGCTGTCTCTGGCCCACAGTCAAACCGGGGGAGGCCACTATGGGAAGGAAAACACCCTCAAATATCTATTAGAGAAGTTTTACTGGCCGGGCGTGTATCAGGAAGTGGCCAGGTACTGCGCTTCATGTGTGCGATGCCAGCTGGTTAATAAACCCGTGTTACCCCGAGCCCCGCTCCAACCACTTCCGGTCAACGATGTCCCGTTTAGAAGAGTAGGGATGGACCTGGTAGGCCCCCTGATACCCTCTGCCAGGGGCCACCGGTTCATACTGGTCTTCGTGGATTACGCCACCCGGTATCCGGAAGCGTTTCCCTTGACGACCACTACCACAAAGACAGTAGCTCAAGCCATGGTCACTCTGTTCTCCCGTGTCGGCTTTCCCCACGAACTCCTGACGGACCAGGGTACCCCCTTCATTTCCCGGTTGATGAGACAGGTATGCGAGCTGTTAGGTATCAAACAGATCAGGACAGCGGTATACCATCCACAGATGGATGGTCTTGTGGAAAGGTACAACAAAACCATTAAAACCATGCTAAAAAGGCACATCGACCGAGCGGGGAGGGATTGGGACCGACAGCTACCCCTGGTTCTGTTTGCGATACGATCCCATGAACAGAAGTCTACGGGTTTCTCACCGTTTGAGCTGTTGTTTGGGAGGAGACCCCGTACCCTCCTAGACATGATGTATGAACAGTGGACCGAGGAAGAGGACGAAACAAAACCTCTACTACAATACAGTGCGTCCCTTAGGGATACTTTGTCCTTACTATGGGACGAGGTACACAGGAACATGGAAAGGTCCCAGACCCAACAAAAACGGTGGTACGACAGAAACACCAAACTTAGGGAATTCGCGGTAGGTGATCAGGTACTTATCCTATTGCCTACCACCGAAAAGAAACTGTTAGCCACTTGGCAAGGCCCCTTTCCTATCCTCAGTAGAGTAACCCCTGTTACCTATAGGGTGGCCGTTCCCCACAGAAATAAGACAAGCCAAATATACCACGTTAACTTACTGAAGGCATGGGAGGGACCTGTCCCGGAGTCAGGGTGCGCGACTGCCCCTATACTTCATGTTGCCCCGAACAAACCCCTTGAAGTGACCCTAAACCCCCAGAAGACCACAGAACGATCCCAGCCTAACTGGGGACCCCAAACCACAGCAGAACAAAGAGACCAACTGAGGACCTTGTGCGCATCGTACCCGTTCGTCCTGTCCGGCGCTCCCGGAAGGACGTCCCTAGTTGAGCACGATATAATCACCACCTCCCCCGATCAAACAACGGCCTTACCGCATCCCGGCTGCCCGGAGAGGGGCCGTAGAACAGGAGATAAAAACGATGCTGGAGGCAGACATAATCGAACCCTCACATAGCGCCTGGTCTTCTCCGATTGTGTTGGTCCCCAAACCCGATGGGAGCATACGTTTCTGCATCGACTTCCGCAGACTCAACGCGGTGTCTAAGTTCGACGCATATCCTATGCCACGGGTGGACGAACTCATCGAGAGACTCGGGAACGCCAAGATTCTATCTACTATCGACCTCACAAAGGGGTATTGGCAAATACCACTGAAACCAGGCATCAGAGACAAAACCGCCTTTTCCACGCCCGTTGGCTTATTTCACTTCAAGGTACTTCCTTTCGGTCTCCATGGGGCCCCCGCCACTTTCCAGAGACTCATGGACTCTGTCCTCTCTTCCCACCAGTCTTATGCCATGGCCTACCTGGACGATATTGTTATCCACAGCCCCGATTGGGAGACCCATCTCCAACACCTAGAGAACGTCCTGAAAACATTGCAACACGCAGGCCTTACAATGAATCCCAAGAAGACGACACTAGGGGCTGACCACATCGAGTACCTAGGGTATGACATCCGGGCTGGGCAGATCCGACCCCAAGTGAGCAAGATAGAGGCCATCACCCGCGTACCCCGACCCACCTCCCGGAAGGAAATACGTTCCTTCCTCGGGCTGGTCGGGTACTATCGAAGGTTTATCCCAGCATTCTCTGAAGTAGCCAGTCCACTCACAGACCTCCTCACCAAGGCACACTCCAGTAACAAGATACAGTGGACAGAGAGACACGAACAGAGTTTTCGTTTCCTGAAGGACTCCCTTTGCCACAATCCTGTGCTTGCTTGTCCGAACTTTGACTCCTCATTTGTATTACAAACAGACGCGTCAGACAGGGGTTTAGGAGCCATCCTGTCCCAGCCCGATGCCCTCGGTGATCTCCACCCCGTCCTATACCTTAGTCGTAAGTTGTTTCCACGGGAGGTGGGTTACGCTACTATTGAAAAAGAATGCCTGGCCATCAAATGGGCGGTGGAGGCCCTACAGTACTACCTCTTGGGCCGCCACTTCATATTACTCACTGATCATGCTCCCCTCACCTGGCTTGCCCTCCATAAGGACACTAACCCTAAGGTTCTCCGATGGTTTCTTGCCCTACAGCCCTTCACGTTTTCCGCCCTCCACGTTCCGGGGCGTCTACAGGGCAACGTGGACTTCCTCTCAAGATGCCCTATGAGCGAATGGCCCACACGTCCATTCCTGGGGGGACGGCAGTGTGATGGGTCCGCCGAGCCCCCATCCCTCGATGACGTGGGGAGCCCCGGACACTCCAACATGGCCGCCGGGAATACCCCAACGGGAAGTGGCGGCGACGGACTAGTCTCCTCAGCTAGGAATACCGAAGCCACACCCCTTGAACCAAGAAAAGCCACAGAGAACACGGACATGGAAGAAGGCGAGCGAAGATCGACGGAGGAGAGGAAGGAAGAGGCGTACGACGCGACTGGAGAAGGCAAAGGAACAGCGGAGGACGTCGGGAGTAGTGACCGCGGGGCGGACCGCCCACAGAACCCGGGACTCGGTTTCCCGGTGACCGCATGCGAGACCGACCCTTCGAGGAGAGAGAAGGAGGTCGGATCTCACCACGCCACGGCCCCGGAGGGTCGTGGGAACAGGCAAGTGGCTGGGGCGCATCCATTCACTTTAAAGGGGTGGTGGGCAGGACTGAGGACCACACCAAGTACGGCACCCTGACTACCCCTCACCTAGGCACTTCACGAGTAGGGACACTGGTGGAGGTGCACTTCCCTTCCCCTTTTGAAAGTAGAGCAACAGGACGGTGTTCCTAAAGGTTTCCTTTCTTTCTTTTCTTTGTTGGCATACCGGTATCCCCGACTGTCGCAACCCGGACAAGACTGCCTGAGACCTTCAAGGAGTGAAGGAGGATCCCCCACCCCCTGCAACCGAGACGTTATCGGAAGAAGGAGAACTGAAACCCTCCCTTGGAACACTTATATTGCATAAACCTAGACCCTGAATAACTAAATAAATACCTTGCACCCATATCAACGTCCCTGCTTCATATCTACCCTTAAAGGAAGGCGTGTGGGCGGGAGACCCTGCAAGAATAGACCATCACACTCCTGTAGGCCTGCAACGACTGATTACGGAATTAGGAGCTTATACCACCTTGGCCCAACTAACGATTAACTATCAAAAAACAAAGGTGATGTGCTTCTCCAAATATAATAAAATAACGAAAAATCGTAAATTTACCTGGAAATTGGACAAGCAACCACTGACCCGGTTTGCTTCGTACAAATACCTAGGTTTTCAACTGGACTGCAATCTCAACTTCAAGCTACACTTGGACCAAGGACGCATGAAAGCCAAACAACTGTTGTTTGCATTCAATTTTTTTTTTAAAAAGCTTATAGGTTGTTCTACTGCCCACCTGCTAAAAGTGATTGCAGCTAAATTTCTACCCTCCATATCTTATGGCTCAGAAATTTTTAACATTAAAGATGTCATAACTTTAAATACAGCACAATCCACCTTTTTCAAGAGATTGTTTTTAATTCCGTTACATATCTCCCAAGCACAAACCCGTCTAGAATATGGATTAAAAAATCAGATCCCGGCCAGACAAGGTGCACTAGTAAAATATTATTGGAGGATGAGGGAAGCAGAGGACAACACCTTAGCCCACTATTGCTGGGTAGAGATCGAAAATCAAGCAAGGCTAATCAACTCTATCACTACAGTTTTGAAGGAATCTCTCTCGGCATTACAGCTAGAGGAAGCCTGGCTTATCCCTACAACCTACTCCGGTTTTAAATCCATCAAACGGATTTCTCTATTAACGCATAAAACTCCCTTTTCGAAAAAACACCATGCTTGGGCAGTGATACATGCCTATCAGACGCTGAAACCCCAACCGTACCTGTTTGAACACTTTTCTTATCAGAAAAAGCACTACCTGACACTGCTGCGAATTGGGTCATTTCCTACGAAGGATTTGACCCCGAAATGGAAATACACATGGCCATCCAAGGAATGCCTCCTCTGCGGACAAGGGGACGAGTCATTATTACATCTACTATGTATCTGCCCTGCACTATTAGAAACCCGAAAAACTGTCCTTCGGGAGGCCTTAAGGAAGGAACAAGTAAGAACATGTAGAGCAGCAGTGATAAAGTGTCTTGGAGGGTCGTCGATTCAACTGTCTTGTAGAGCTATACATTTCTGGAAAATCGCGGCAAAAGAACTGGACAAAATAAGTAATTTAACTCAAGTTGCTTAACAACAATCTGTATACACATTTTCCAATTGCACTGATATACCTGTCAATACTTTTACTTTTACCAATCGTTTATCGCTTGTGGTCACGACCTAGTTGCCCTTTTTATAATGTTTTTAAAATGTATACTCAAAGTATTATGTTCCACGATGGTTCTTTCAACCTTTTATGATTTTTAACGAAATCAAATAAAAGTATATATTCTTCAGTTGGCTGACCCCCTCTATGCAGGGGGTTGGCTGCACACACTGTAGGCCCTGGCCGAAGGCTGTGCACAGCTGGGTTTGGCTGCATGAGAAAGGTTGACTGTTGGTCCAATTTAGAATATGATAAAGCAAACTGAAATTCACTTCAAAAACTAAAGTTTAAAATAACGGTATAGTTAGGTGTCATTCTAAGACTTTAACTTACGTTTTTAAAAAAACAGACATTTACTGAAATACACCAGTTATAGTTTAGTCAACTACCTATAACTTATGAGTCTGCTGTGGCTAAGCTCACGGTCCAGATTGGCAGATGAATATCGCTTCCGCTGGCAGGACGTGCCGCCCTTATAAAAATGATTGTCCTCCCCAAATTCTTGTATTTGTTTAATAACATTCCTATTCCACTCAACCAAAACTTCTTTGCTACCCTATGGACATCGCTCTTAAAACTAACATGGGAACTAGAAACACCAGATTAAAATGGAACACCCATTGGAATGCTCCTATCATGCTGCACAATCCCATTATTCTACCTATTGATTTAACCATAATACTAAAGTTCCACATCTCCAGATGGAAAAAGATCACGTTGAAATAGGCGTCATTAATCACTAGAAACCCAATCAGATATTTGCAGTTATACAGAATGGTGAAGTGTACATACTGGTCAAAAGGTGGTCCTGTACTAATTTTACTCTCCAACCTTAAAGATCGCCAACCAACCCGCCTTCATGCCCATGCTAGAAACAAGAATCATAAATCGTTTGCGAGAAGTTGGACTACGCAGGCGGGACACTTATTCAAGGAGGGAAAAATCTTATCTCTTGGGTGAGAGACAAGTTAATGCTCTAGATATTTTTGCTCATTATAGGATTAGATGTGCAATCTCGGAGTTGTGGCCCACATTCCATGCAGAATCCCCTGAATTCCCTCCATTGACGCAGCTCCTCATGTTACCAGTACACAGACAGTACACAATCTCCCGAAAGTGAGCAATACAGCATTGGACAAATGTTGCTATGCTCGGACCAAATGTATCTCCATAAATTACAGACACAAATTACTGCATTTCAAATTCCTAAACAGGACAGATTGCACTCACTAAACCAGTTGTGTTTTTTCCACCTAGCAAGGGGTCGCCCACCAGTGAGATCACACTGGTTAGACTTTGTTAAAATTATAGGCATGATCACAGAGACACAGATGGAGTGCTCTCCCAGATTGTTGCTGTTGGGATATGTCAAGCCAATCACAAAATCAATAAGGAGAATAACTGCTGTGTTGTTGCTCGCAGAAAGACGGATACTCTTTTCATGGATGAAGGGCTTAATTAAAAACATGTCAGCTAAAACTCTGTTCTTAGAATAGTGTGCCACCTGACTAGTAGTTTGCTGCTTCTGTCATTGCATCCAGATATATAATACAGACATAACATTACACCTCCAACAAACCAGAACTATTGGCTTTGTCAATGGTTGTTAGTTGCATAAGATAAATAAGCAACAACTATGGCTTTATTGTATATAATATTGAAAATGCTTGAGTTCTGAAATGATATATATAACAAGCCTCTTTGAAGTTACATCACAGGCAGTGAAGGGTGGTACAGCTGCAGAGTTAAGGTTTTTTTTCCACACTGATGGTGAGGGCAGAAATGGAGACCCTAATAGAGACCCGTCTCAGCACCTGCTTTTTAGAACTGCCAGTGCTGAGCACCGGCAGGACCCGGCCCACTTAAAGCACTGCCCTTATGCAATGTAACTCCTTAATGGGCAGACTCATGGAACGTGAATGAAGCACCTGTCCACCCCAGTATTTGGCATGCTTGCAAAGACTGGAAATGTTACCCAAGCTCAGTAATCTGCATTATGGATGCCTCCAATTGTATCTGTGTAATTGTTATTAAATTTCATGTTAAACAACTTTAAAAAAACACTACCGAATTTGGCGTCAGTTGGAGCGGGAGCGACTCCAGCTGAGGCGTCTAGATCTCGATCGCGCTGAACATGCGGTGGTCCGACTGAAGCACAAATACTATGTGGGCTCTAATAAAGGGGGCCGCATGTTGGCCCATTGTCTCCACAGTCAGCGCGCGGCGCAGGCTATCAAGGCGATACGGGGAGAGAGCGGGTCGGCGGTTACGGATGATGCCGGGATAGTGGCGGCTTTCCGATCCTTTTACGAAACCCTTTATTCCGCGGATCCCTTCATTAGGACTTATTTATTTATTCTATTTATTTATTTGATGAGTTTTATATAGCGCTGGCTAGACCTGGAGGTATCAGAGCGCTTTACATAAGGAACAGCGAGTTGCAAGGAACGATAATTACACATTAGTTGCACAATGATTAAACAGTAAAAAAAACAAAAACAAGTGTTGCTAGCGAATAGCAAATAAGGGTACATAGTGAAAACGAAAAAAACTACAGTAGAATGCATTACTAGTAGGTGACGTGAACGGAGAAAACAAAACATCAAAAGGGGCAGAGAAGGTAGGGGGGGAGACAAGAGTCGGAGGCTGAGAAGTGAGAGGAGAGAAGGGGACCTGAGTGGGAGTTAGAGATAAGGCAGTCCAGCAAAAGAGAAATGTTTGAAGGTCGGCAGGATGGAGTCCAGTGGAACGAAGGAAAGGACAAAGATCAACAAGATGGCGGACCCGGGTCGTGGGAATCGAAGGAAACCATCCCAAAATGGCAGGATACACACAAGTCAAGACCCAAAAAACCAAGAGAGCAGGTTTCCATCGAGTAGAGTCGGAGGGGGGACGCAGCCACACCACCAAGGGAGGGCAGAGGGCAGTAACATGTCGGCCGTTTGCGTGCACAGGCACTGTGCCATGGGGGTATCGGTATTGTCGATCAGCACATCGTAGATCAGGGGAAATCTGCCTGGGTGTAAGGGAGCAGACTTGGAGAAGGGGAGGCAGCAGCGTAGTCCAGGCGCCTCCCAGGCTCAGACGGCAATGAAATGCCTGAGGGCGTCGCACCGCAGTGCCGCGAAAGCTCACCACCCCTGAACCCCCATACCTTGCAAAAGACTCACGGGACCCAGACATCCCACGGGCGGCGAAGGCAGGCAGGCAGCAGGGCAAGTAGCAGCAATCGAGCCCGGAAAGGCAGGGGGAAGATCAGGGGGGGGTGGACCTCCTCCCAGCACCTCAAAAGCCGTCCGGAGAACTCGACCAGGCATCAGCACCGCTGAGACTGGCTCCGTCAACAGGCGACCAACAACGATTCGTCGGGAGGCAGGGGGCGGGAGGAGACAGCAGCGGAGAAACGACGAGACCCATGTCTGATGTCCGACTGGGTAGGTGATGGCCATGGCGGTGTGCCAGAGCCAATCTCCCCTATAGCCGTCGATGCAGCTCCACCAGGCATCGGCCATGTTGCTCGGGCTCTGCCGGCTCGAGCAATGATCCTGATTACATCCGATGCTCTAGAGTCCAGAAACGGGAGAAAAGGAGAGACGGAGATCGCTATCCAAGAACGACCACCAGGTGAGCAAAAGGGTCCAGGAGGAAGTGGAAACCAGGGGATTTTGGCCGAAAACGGCGATCCCTAGCCGGGAGCTCCCGGCCGGAGCTCCTCACATGGTGGCCATCTTAGGTAATCTTAGGACTGATCTTAGGACATCTTAGGACTGATCCCAGCGAGTACCTCCATGGTGCGGCGGTCACCCCACTGCCGTCCTGCGAGGCAGAGGCGCTGGAGGCCCCCATACGAATAGAGGAAGTGATATCTGCTATAGCCCGGCTGAAGCCTCTGAAGGCGCCGGGCCATGACGGCTTCAGCGCTCTCTTTTATAAAAACCTTTTGTGTCGAACTTGCCCCGCTGCTCACCCGCTTATTTAATTCCTTTGCGGATACGGGCTCCCTTACGGCCTCCATGTTGCAGGTCACTATTTCGGTTATCCCCAAGCCGGGGAAGGACCCGGAGCTTTGTAGCTCCTACCGGCCGATTTCCCTGCTGAATGTTGACGCAAAACTGTTCTCCAGCATCCTGGCTCATAGATTGAATTCTCTCATGCCCGGATTGATCGATCCGGACCAGTCCGGCTTCATTCCGGGATGGCAGTGCGGGGACAATACCAAACGGGTTTGCCACTTAATCGATAAGGTGCAACGGTCTAAGGAGGAAGCCCTACTACTAGCGGTTGACGCAGAAAAGGCCTTCGACCGTGTGCACTGGCCATATTTATTTGCTACTCTCGAGCGCTTCGGAATGGGGGCTAGGTTTCAGCGATGGGTGGCGAGCATTTACAGCGCTCCCTCGGCTGCGGTACTGGTCAACGGTTTGCTCTCGAGCGGCTTCGCGGTGGGGAGGGGGACCAGGCAGGGCTGCCCTCTCTCCCCTCTGCTTTTCGCCTTATATATGGAGCCCTTCGCCCAACGGCTTTGGGATAACCCCCTGGCGCAGGTTGTCCCGTTTGGGTTAGATCATCATCTCATTAGCCTCTACGCAGATGACGTCATCTTCTCGGTAGCCCGTCCCCTGACCTCATTGCCGGCTATTGTGGATGATCTGCAGGCCTTCAGCCAAGTTTCAGGCTTTAAAATTAATATGCAGAAGTCTCACATACTCAATCTCACCGCGGCACAACCGACGGTTGACGCCCTGCGGGCCCGCTTTGCCTTCGACTGGGGGACGGAAGGTGTTACCTATCTTGGGCTGGTCCTCCACAAAAGCCTAGCTAAAACAGCAGACGTGAACTATACAACTCTTCTCTCTCGCATCCGTGAGGATTTGGCCCGCTGGCAGCGTCTGCCGTTGACGTGGTTTGGGAGGTTGGCTGCTGTTAAAATGAACGTTCTACCACGGGCCTTGTATCTCTTTCAAATGCTTCCATTGGAGCCCCCGTCGCACTCGCTCCAGCACATCCAGACTGCGATCGAATGTTTTGTATGGGGCCCGATATCTCCCCGGTTGCAGAGGACTTTGCTGCAGCGCCCTAAGAAAGAGGGCGTCCTCGCCCTGCCCAACATCACACGCTACTTCCAAGCTTCGCTGCTGCGGTATCTTGTGGAATGGAACCGTCCTATGATGGAGAAGTATTGGGTCTTCATGGACCAGACGGTGGCAGGCCATCACATTTGGCGAGAGGCCTGGTTGCCGAAATCCGCTCGCGCCTGGGGGCTCTACTCCGTGCCGGTTACCCGCCCCACCCTGCTTGTCTGGGATAAGGTTTCCACGAGGGCTAACCTGACCACTTTCCCCTCGCCGATGACCCCGATATTCTCCAATCCTGACTTCCCACCTGGGATGGAAACGAGGGCCGCCTCGCGCTGGTTGGAGGGTGGTTGCAAGCGCCTAGGACATCTATTTGACATCCAGGGCCTCATCCCCTTCAAAGAGCTCCAAAGGGACTACGGCCTATCCGGCTCCCATCTCTTTCTCCATTCACAAATGATGCACTGGGTGTCCGGTGCCACAACACGACCCTTGGCTATAAGACCGATGCGGCCGTTCGAGAAGTGGCTCACCTATAAGAAAGACGACCGCAGACTCATTTCTGAAATATACTCGTTCCTTACTCAGGGCGTTAGGAAAGCTCGCACGGCTGGACAGAGGCGCTGGGAGGCTGAGCTGGGACGCACACTATCGGACAAGGAGTGGGAGGATGTCTTCTACAGGTCCCACCACACAGCACACTCCATGGGCCACGCTGAAACTGCATTTAAAATTGTGTCCTATTGGTATTACACCCCAGCCCGCCTAGCCAAGTGGCACTCTCATTGTGACGGCCTCTGCTGGCGTGGCTGCGGTAGCCCTGGTACCCTCCTCCACTTGCTATGGAACTGCCCAAAGCTCACGAGATATTGGGAGAGAACACTAGATGACATTGATAGAGCCTTCGACACCACCATTCCCAGGCTTCCAGCTTACACTCTTTTGGGGTTGCCCAACGCGCTGACCTTTCCCCTGCGCTCTACTAGAGGGAGGCAGATGGCGCTAGCGCTGAATGCCGCGCACCGGGTGCTACTGGCGGGGTGGAAATCAGACAGGGTCCCGGAACACACAAAATGGCTGCATCAACTGTGGTATCTCTTAGGCATGGAGAGACTGTCAATGGCTACTCTTGGGAATAGCTCAGATTATGCTAAGATTTGGGCTCCCTTTATCTCCATTCTCTCCACTGAATTCCGGGAACTGTCCTGTCCTAGATATCTCCAGATTCTGAAACTGATCCCCGAGGACGGTGCGGCCGCCTAGCGTGGTCGATAGCCGCTGGGCCTCCTGACCCCCTCAGAAATTGCGTAGCTCCGCATCTCATAGTACCCATAGGCTTGATTTCCCTTTTTTTTTTTTTTCTTTTTTCTCTCTTCTCTTCCCTTTTTTCTCCTTGTTTCTTGCTCACTGGGGAGGGGGGGTGGGGGTGGGATAGGGAGTTGATTTTCTTTGTCTGTTGTTTCTGGTTTCTTTGTCAAAAGCAGACTCACTAGCACTTAGTTGTCTGTTACAGGCTTTCGGCTCACTATTGCTCACAAGCTTTGCAGCACATTGGACTTTGCAGCTCCCATTTGGTGTGGAATCGACTTGCCGGTTCCCTCCTTTTCACATACGCGGCCGGCCCTGCTTGGGTTGTAGGCGACATGCTGTGTTAAATGTCAGATTAGGTGTGGCTCTATTTTATTGCCCTGCCACCCCCGGCCTGATTAGGTGTGGGCCGGGCTGCTGGGTCGTAGGCGACGCTGTCATGTATTGCCATGCCTTGTGTTCTGCCAATAAAAATCGATTTAATACTAAAAAAACACTACCTAGAACTTGCACCCTTATCATGCACAGTGTCTGACCTCACATATTACATCGCTCATGCAATGTCAAATGCGATCATTGTTGATGTGCATGATGGGTGGTGCGCACGTTGTGGCTGACTAACCTATATCTGGCGTAGTTCATTTTTTGTGTTTTTTTAAAGTTAGCTCATGGCTCATCCCAACATCTGAGTATAACGTCACTTTAACCTTTGTTTTTCTTTCAGTATAGATATATATATATATTTTTTTTTAATATAAATTTAGGTGGCGTAATTTAATTGGATGTATTTCATTATGTGTTAGTGTCTCATGGTGCACCCATTAGAGGAGACACATCATGCAGTGATGTTTGAAAAAGAGGACACTGATGTGAAAATTAAATGCCTACACATACCCTCCTGAAATAGAATTCTACTAATGTTGTTGTTTCAATGCTACCTTTTCCAGCATGGTAAAGTAAGTGATCTGCATTATATAGACGTATGCACTACTGTGGTCGATCTCAGGGCCCTGCTGCCAGCACTTATGTTAGTACTGTTAGTGTTCAGACTGCAGCTTAAGAGATCACTTTTGCCTTTTCCTTCCTCCATTTTTTGGGGCCTTCAAGGAAGACTCATCCCTTCACTGAGTCCTTACTTTTGAGAGTGTGAGGCTTTCTTGAGCACAGAACCATCTAAATACCAATATCGAGGAAGCCTTCCCACTTTAAATTGGTTTGTGGGTGACTGTATTTTAATAAGATGATTTATGTCTTTCTAGTAATGATACATTTTTGATCTGGGTGAGCATGATGGTCCAAATGATATGACTGAAAGGACTGAAACATCGACAATGTGGAGTGATTGGACAAATGGCATGTGAGCTTTTTCTATTACCTTCCTGCACTGAGAAACGTATGGTTGGCCAACAGTTAACCCTATTTGTGCTTTGCTTTTGATGCATGTATATGGAATAGTTTAGTGTTGCTCTGTTTTCATTAGCACAATTTAAAATATGCAAATAAATGTACATTGATTTATTTGCAAAAAGTATCTGTCAGCCCCTTCACTATTTTTCTTCCTTTGTACTTGAATGAGGGTTATTAGGTAAATGCTGCCATAAATGAATGTGGCCTTACAAATATGAAACTATAAGACCTCGACTCACCGTTTGCAAATGGTTCAAAATGCTGCTGCTCTTTTGCTAACCTCGGAATGCCTCAGTCTCCCTCTGCTTCAGGAACTGCACCGGCTCAAGGTGTCTCAACGCATTGAGTTGAAGGCATTGTGCTATATGTTCAAGGCCAAACATATATGTTCAAGCTTATATGTTCAAGGCCTCGATACATTCAGGAACTGGTTACTCCCTATTTGCCTACTCGTCTCTTGAGATCTTCGAGCCCTGTGCTGTTGCCATACCTAGGTTTCGTTTAACCCATATGAAGAGTCGCTCCTTTGCCTACCTAGGTTCTAAACTGTGGAACTCTTTACCTGCCTCTCTTTGGAACTACAGTTTCTTACTTGCTTTTCGCAAGAACTTGAAGACTTGGCTATTCTAGCGGCCGGCTGGTGGGCAACCTATCTGCTTCTATCCTGCGCTGAAAAACCCCTCGGGGTAGCTGTGCGCACTACAAATCTTACAAATAAATAGGAGATTATGTGATGCTCCTGGGGGGTAGTTGCTGTATTTTCGAGTAATTCACCCAAACTACTGGGGGCTTGTTGGGTAGCCATGCTACTGTGTTGACTGCCCACCCAGCAGCTATGTTACTGTATAGTTTGCAGAGGCTCCTGAGGTGATGCACCTTCAGCATTGGCCCCCTTCACTGACAAAACAAGGAATCAAAAGCTGTGTTTGTTGGGCAGGTAGCCATAGCAACTCCTCATTGTGCGCCTCCCTCTGTCTGAAGGCTATGGAAGAAGAAACCTCTGGTGTGTCCATATGCTCCAGGTGTAGAGTAAGCTGCTGATGAAGGGGAGGAAGGACCACATAATTCAAGGTTTACTGTGAACACGACAATTGCCTCCACAGATTTATGTTGGATAGCACTGCTAGGAACCAACATTAGTCTAAAAAATTATGTACCCAAATTAGCATTGTGTATGCCTTCCCAAACCTCTGACTTGAGCCTCGTTGGAGTGCGTTTTGCAGCAGTAATGTACTGGGGATCTGATCAGAGGGTGTTGGGTTACGCCCAGACTATCTGCACGGCCTAAATAGTGCACTTAGGGCGGCTAGCGAGCTAAGCAGGACTGGTCCTTTAAGTGGAACACAGGCTGTTTCTTCGTATCCACTTTGGCCCAGCCTTCTTTGGCTTAGAACTGCAAATGACTTTATAGCCTGGACCAATGATGGATCGAGGGCTCCAGGGTAAAAGCCTACAGGCTTGGTAGGCTGGCTCTAACACGGCTAAATTAATGCTGCTATTCCTTGCTCGAAACTGTGATTGAATTTGAATTTGCTTCTGCCAGTATTATTGTTTTAAGTGTGCCATTTTAAAAATGTAATAGTTTGCAAAGGATACATAGTTTTACGCTGTTTTAGTTTTGGTCCTTGCAGACTAGGGGGGCGTGCTATCTCCTTCCCTAGAGCCCTGTACGGCTTGTGGGGATCGGAGCGGCCATTTTGACGGTGCCGCCTCCATCCTGGGGTTCGCGCTCTAGTTTCCTTCCCACGGCACTCATAAAATGGTCGGGGAGTGGACGCGTGCAGCGGGCGCGATGATGACTCCTTTTATATGAAACATACAGACCTACTCGGCTCAAGAACTGCTGGCTCTGCGACAGGTACCGCCATGCAATTGTAACATCTTTTGTAGTGAGGTAGGCCCTTTTGTTTGTCTACATTGCCAGTTTAGCCTCTCCTTGCCCAATAGGCAGAAAGGACATATAAGGAAAGATCTTTGTATAGATAATGGCCTAAGCAGGGACCCTACTAAAGACCAGATTAAGGATATTTCACATCAATCACGCTCTGGCCTTATTGAATACGCATTTTTTAACATTAACTGTCGCTCCCTCCCCAAACACCAAGCCCATATCCGGGATTTCCTAATAAACTGGAAACCGGATGCGATCTTTTTAACAGAGACATGGCTACATGAAGGATCGGGTCCTGATGTAGCAGCTGCTCTCCCGCCCAACTATTCCATGATTAGGAAAGACAGAACCCATGGAATAGGCAGAGGGCTAGCAATTATATATAAAACAAAATATGAATGTAAAATAGAAGATTTTAATGGGCCGGATTGCGAAAGTTTACTTTTTAAAATTGCACTTACACCCAAATTTACCTTGTCAGGCATTTTGTTATATCGCCCTCCTGGCCCCGTGGGGAAATGGGCACTTTCCCTTCCCGATTTAGCTGCCCCTTACATTTTAAAGGCGGCTAATTTTACAATTTTGGGTGATTTTAATCTTCACTTGGAGGATCCAGATTGTCCTAGAAGCACATCACTGATGGCCGACTTATGGGTGTTGATCCTGCGACTGTGCAATTCCAATCCCACACACATAGCAGGCCATTTATTGGATCCCATTTTTTCTAATTTGTCTGATCTTAGTAGTCATCCTGCTTTCCCTTTGTCCTGGTCTGATCATTTTGCAGTGCCGTTCATACCGGAAACCTCGTCTGCCCATACTCCGCTTCATAAAGCTTCTGAACAAAAATTTAGGAGTTGGGCTAGGCTTGATGTGGCAACTCTGAATGAGACGCTGCTCAATCACAGACCGAACCTCGAATCAATTTCTATAAAAGATCATGAGATTATCCATAACTGGCTTTCGGAAGCAGTAGACTTTTGCCTCCCTCTTTCAATCAAACGCTCCAATAAACATCTGCCTCCGGCTCCTTGGTTTACTGAGCAGTTAAAATGTGAAAAATCCAGATGTAAAGTGCTGGAAAGGCGCAGGAGGAAATATTATAATGAGGATACAAAAACAGCATACAAAAAGGCTTTATACGCATATCATAGCCTGTGCAAAGCTGCCCGCGCAGATTTCTTCTCTCAACAAATTTTACAGTCACAAAACTGCACAAAAACTCTTTTTAAAGTAGTAAAAGAAATTTTTGGCACTGAAAAATTGACAAAGTCTCCTGCCCTTTTACATAGTCAATGCGAAGAACTTGCTCTATTTTTTATCAATAAAATTGATGATATACACATGGGGCTTCAAAGAACAAACAAATCCGATATTAGTTCAGAGGTAGTAGATTCACCCAATACCAGAGAGGCTGCTGCCACATCTGATTCTCTAAGCAATCCCAGCTCCCACCCCAAATTGTCTTCCTGGGCCCCCATGGACTACTCTTCTTTTAATCGCCTTCTTTTAAACACTATCTGCCCCATTACAATGGCGGGCGGACTTTGTCCGCCCGCCACCGTAACGGAAAATGGGACCGACCGCCAGAGGTGCGGCGGTCCCACGAGGCCAATTAGGATGCGTCCGCCACACTGGCGGGCGCATTCTGGCCTTTAACATTGCGGATGGTGCTGCTGGGTGCAGCTCCGTCCGCAATGTTAAAAGTGCATAGTTTGCATTGCCATGCACAACGTGACAGGCACCGCGCGGTGCCTGCCACCTTGTGTATGGCAATGTAGGGGGGTACCATAGGTACCCCCCAAGTGCAACCCCCCACCTCCCCGGGGGCCCGTAACGGGCCCCCAAAGCAATTTCCGCTGGCCTTTCCATGGCGGCATCGCCGCCGTGGAAAGGCCTTTGAATTTGCACATCATAATATGGATGGCGGTGCCTGCTCGGCACCGCCACCATATTATGCCCCAGATCCGCACAGCAGGCAATCGTAACGATTGCCTGCCGGCGGAAAAGCTGCGGACGGTCTTTCCGTCCGCCGCGGTACCCCCCGCCATACTAATATGGCGGAGGGTAAATCTGGTACAGATGGCGATCCGCCCGCCATCATAATAGGCTCCTTAATCTGGATCCCCAAGGGACCCTTTACCTCCACAGGCTCTCGGGCGACTGGATCCATCCATTTTAGCAATGATAATGGATCTTTTAAATGCTTCTATAAAGGACGGAATAGTTCCGCACAGATGGAAGCATACGATGGTCCTCCCCCCTCCTTAAGAAAGCTAATTCTGATCCCTCTATCCCGGCTAACTTCCGACCCATATCACTGCTCCCCATTTTATCGAAAATTTTGGAGAAGCATGTAAATGGGCAGCTGACCTCTTTTGTGGAAACCCGGAATTTTCTTCACACCTCCCAATCAGGTTTTAGAGCTGGTTTCTCTACAGAAACCACTCTGTTGGGGGTGACTGAAATGTTAAGGCATCGTTTAGATGGAGGCAAAACTGCGGCACTTATTTTGTTAGATCTCAGTGCTGCTTTCGACACTATATCCCATCACATCTTGGATAAAGCCTTACAGTTGTTAGGCTTGGAAGGAATGGCGTTAGAATGGTTTGGCTCATTTCTAAGGGATCGGACCTTCCTGGTCTCTTCAGCCATGGCCTGTTCGAATTCCCATTCTTCCCCTTATGGTGTCCCTCAGGGCTCAGTGCTGAGTCCGCTGCTATTTAATATATACGTCCGCCCGTTGGCGGAGGTGGTTGAAAAAGCAGGACTGTCTTTGTTTTCCTATGCTGACGACACACAGATTATCTTCTCGCTCTCTTCGTCACAAGGACACACACCCTCAGATCTTAACCTAGGACTGTGTAAAGTGGCCTCGTGGATGCAAAATAACCTGCTCAAATTAAATGGCGAAAAGACAGAAGTTTTGATCTTGGGCAAAAGACATGACCTTTGGGGACCGCTTCATTGGCCTCCTGAATTAGGTCCACTTCCCTTGCCAGTGAACAGTGTTCGGAACTTAGGCTTCATAATTGATGAACATCTATCAATGAAACAGCAAGTGACTAACATTTCTTCCACCTGCTTTGCAGTTTTGCGCTGGCTAAAGAAGATTTTATGGATGATTCCTCTCACAGTCCAGAGAACTGTGGTCCAGGCTCTTGTTATTTCAAGACTGGACTACGGTAATGCCCTCTATCTGGGAGCAGATAAGTCAACCATCCAGAGACTACAATTAGGACAGAATGCAGCTGCAAGACTATTGTTCCGACTGCCAAAGTTTTCTTCTGTGTCATGGTGTCTCCATGAATTAGACTGGGTATCTTTGTCAAAGCTGGACAAATTTAAAGCGTTGTGTTATATGTTTAAAATTAAATCAGGTTTGGCCCCAAAATGCCTACAAGATTTGATGAAGTGGCATTGCCCACTGCATCCCTTGCGCTCTGCTCAACAAATTTGCTTTGTTGCTCCCAAAATCATACGGGCCCGCATGAGAGGCCGGTCACTAGCCTATTTGGGACCGACATTATGAAACGCCTTACCTGCTACTTTGCGAGCTGAGACCTCTCTGCTCGCCTTTCGCAAAGGTCTGAAAACCTGGCTGTACTTAAATTAGTCTTATTTATAATCTTTATTGCTGGCCTACCTTGCTCGGCGCTGGGAAACCTTTCGGGGTAGCTGTGCGCCCTATAAATTCTAAATAAATAAATAAACCTTCTGTTACCACCAGGCAATCCCATAATAATGCTGAAAGATCGTCAGGCAGGATTGTGCATCAAATGCATGCATTTTAGAGTTTGACCAGTGCATCCCAGGGCAGTGAGTGACCTGGGGGTGGTTGAAGGTGTCCTTGGGGCAGCATATTCTGTGCATGGTTAGTATTGCAAACATCGTACAACAGCTTGCACAGCAAAACCAATGGCCGGCTGAAAACACAATAAGCAGACCGCAGCCTGCACGCCACAGCTGTAGGCATGGCCCACAGTGGGTGAAAGTTGAGAGTGGATTGGGGCAGAGGCCAATTAATAGGATACTACAGTTCCAAATCACCTATAATAGGAGAAACTGTGCACATTCCTAATTATTTTTCTCCCTTCTGCAATCGTCCATTGTTAACTGTCCTGGAACCAAAAACTTCACTTCCAAATTACATAGCAAAATATCAGTCCTGAAAAATGGAAGGGGGGTGGGCGCTCCTGGATTTTCTAATTTGTAATGGGGCTAATCCATATATAAAAACTACGGCTTTATTTATGAAGTAGTATTTAGAGTGTGGTGAAGTGGGACCAAAAAGTGGCTCATGCCCCGTATACCATATTTAGTGTATTTCTTTTGGTAACTACTTTTATCTCTTATTTTAGCTTTCTTGTAGCATTTTAGACAGCTTGATCTGAACTAAGATCTTATTTTATAAGCAAAATATATCTTATGAATCATGTATTTGCTACTATCTAGCTTTTGAACTTAATTCGCAGAGTTTGTTTGAACCCATTTGCTAAAATGAATCTGTTAATGTGCCTAATATTTTGCAATCATTTGCTTTGGCCGACCATCTGAGGTTTGTGACCCAGAACTGGTGTTCTGAACCTGATGGACTGGGCGACTTCATGATTCATTTGTAATAGTGTTGTGCGGTTCCTTTCTCTGTGCCTCATGAAAGCACGGGCTTGCCAGTCACTTCCCTACTGCTGGGTTTTCCTGTGTCTCTCTCACACGAGTCTCCTTCAATGGCCACATGCCCTACAAACCCTCTTTAGTTTTCTCACTTATGCAACACGTCCGTTGTGTCAAAATGCTATGGAATTATGATCTGAGAAGGATCACCAAGAGGTCGCTAGGACAGAAACTATTCTCTAGACAAATAAAAGTATTGAAGAGTCAACTCCGTCAGTACTGTTAAATGTACATAGCGGTAAAAGTCGGAGTCACTTTATCTGCCTTGATATATAATCACACGTGTGAACCTATTAAATCAAAAATATCCAGGTATTAGACAACAGCAATAGCTTAAAGTACACGGAAGTCTGAATTCCACTGTGGTCAATGCACATGCAGCGGGTGTAATAATTAAAATAAATTTGCTTTTAATATCTTAGTTGTTTTCAAAACCACATGGGTAACCTAAGAATTACTTGGAACCAAGAGTGCTTTGCGATAAGATGAACAGCGGTCCATAGTTAATAAATGAACATAAAATATTTAAAGAAACATAATAGTTCCCAACGTTTGTTCCAAAGACAATGAACAAGGGATTTTGATTACATATTTCTAAAAAACATGATTGTGGGAGCATACCCACACCTAGGTAGTTCCAAAACAAGTGTTAAACGCACACTCTGACCCGTTTGATTTTGTGTAAAGTTTTTCGTTGGGTGTAGAAGTGTTTACTTTTGAAATAAGTGACCCTCATTTTTTGTACGTTTACTGCTCACATTTGGTTTTCTTGCCTGTAGGTTTACTGTTTTGTCTGTTTAACACTTGTTTTGGAACAGCCTCGGTGGGGGTTTACTCCCTACTTCATGTTTATTTTTAGAAAAAGTTAATTAAAAAAATCCTTGTTCATTGTCATTGGAACAGCTGTTGGGAACTGTTATGTTTCTTTAAATATTTTATGTACATTTATTAACTAGGGACCACTGTTCATCTTATCTTTAATATCTTTGTTGGCAAATTATAATGGATGTGCATGCAACTGATGACAACTAAATATTGATACAGGCACAATGTATTATCATCTTCCAAAATGCATGTAGGTCTAGAGAAGTTGAAAACAATTATATTTTATTGACTGAATCTGCTCCACACCTTAAAACAGAAGGAATATTGCTACGGATTGTGCAGTCTAATTGCCTTACCAAAAGAAAACTGATGAAGCTTAGGTAGTTTACCCAGAGCATGGAATGCTACCATGTCTGTTCATCTAGGACACTATTGGCGGTGCATGCTGTCGGTGTCCAACTCTAACTTTGCTTTGTAGCACTGAATTCATCGTCAAACTTAAATTAGTCCACAAGGGCGGGAATTTGGAGCTCTTGGCTGTGATTCCAGATCCTCCTGTGTACAAACAGGATACACATGAACCTCTTTAGAGCATGACTTCACAACTGCTAACTTTTGCTCATTGTGCTTCCTGCATTCTTCTACATGACGAACCATCAGGTCTTCAGGGTTGGCAGTTTCTTGTAGCCTCATGAAAACCTAGCTAGGAAGGGGCTTGTGCCTCATGCATGTCAGACAACACTGGTAATCCATCAAGGGTAAAAGCTCTGCCTTTTGCTGCAACCAAAAGCTCTCTTCCTTTCATAATTAACTGCGTTGGTCCTGGAAGAATCTTCACATCTGGCTTTTACATTTTTTTACTTTCCAGACCACAAAGTTCTCATTACTAGCGTCTGTGCACTTGGACTAATCACAGGGGATACCTGGGGACCCCAGCACCACAACCATGTCCTTAAGGTTAGACTAGTCTTGTCTTATGTTGCACTTTACTGGAATGTAATAATTTGCTCCAACTCTTCTATGAATAGTGCCTTTTCACTGCTACAAGTAAACCTATGTTAAAAGAAAACCACACCCACTCTTTAGGATGTCATGTAAAGGGTCAAAATATCCTTCAACGCACTGGCCATTCTTCCCCAGTCCGTCCACCCCTGAGCCACCAGGTCACCGTGATGGTTGCTCTGCCCAATTTAGGGCGAGGCAAGCATCTGTGGTTTTCCTTTTCTTTACCCACAGACAAGGGGTTTTATGCAGAGGAGGGATTAGCACATGATTAAGATGGAGAGCTTTTTGGAGGTGCATTTAGGCTCTGCATTAGTTGAAGCAGCAGTGAAGGCTAAAGATGCATCTTCTCTTGATTGATACAGATGATTCACCCCAATTATCTGATGATCCTGAGAGAAGGTTTCTGTGTCAACATTGGAGGACATGAACTCCTGCAAATCAGACAGGAACCTACTACAAGTAGTAGTCACTGCATTATCTGGCTGTCCTGCAGATTCTGACATGCATAGTTATTGGACAATGCAGTCCTCTTCTCATTAAATCTCCAATCGTAGGCAGGCAGACATGGTGCCAACAGCAGGCAGTGCACCCTATTGGATCAAGAAGTAAGTTAGGGAGTTGTTGTTACACATTAGTAGGTAGGTTCAGGCTAGCAGAGACACTAGTAAAACGAAGTATAGCGTTGCTCTTGTGCATAGTCCTAGTATCACGGAACTCTTTAAGATAGTAGTTGTGTTGACTTCAGTAGGGTTCAAATTGGTACTTTTTGGTACTGCAGGGCTTACTACAAAAGCTGCAGGCTTTTGGTGTGGTCGGTTTGCTCTTGAGAGAGGCTTCTGGTGGTACTCCTCCTGAGTCCATCTCTGTGGAAAAAAGTGTGTTGCTTTTGGTACAATCTTTATACACCTTAAATATAAGAGACCTAAACTTTCCCTTGGCTGATCCACGCCCTTTTCACCTCGTTAATCTCAGAGAGTTAGTTTCAGGCATTCAAAACTCACATGCTATTTCCCCTCCATTCCAAGCTGGAAGATACTCTTGTTGTTCAGAAGGGCGTATTTCTCTTTGTTTCTCCCCCTTGTCTTTAAAGTTGGGTCCATTGAAGAAGCAGAGCTGTGGGGGTTGTCGCTTATAAATGAGTGTGTCTGTGTCTATGTATTGAAGTGGGAGTGGAGGATGTGTTTACAGCAGGGGCGTAGCTAGGCCTCAGGCTGCTGCCCGTGGCGGCCCCTGCTTTTGCCACCCTCAGCAAAATGATAGAAGAGCGGGGGGGGTGGTAGCGGCCACGGCCGATTCCTGCGGCCGCAATGGCCGCAGGTAAGAGCGGGTGAAGGGGGGCGTCTGCCGCCCCAAAACTCGTGCCAACTGGGGCGGTCCGTTCCCATCGCCCCCCCTAGCTACGCCACTGGTTTACAGTAGGGACAGCAATGTCTTAATCATCCTGAGGAGGAGGGTGGTGGAGGTCCTAATCTGTTCATTAGACGCTCCTTTGAATAGTTCTTTTTTGTCCTGACTCAGTGAAGAGGAAATCCTGATGTTTGAGGATTATATTGTTTAGTTTGGCACAGAGATAGAAATGTCCTGGCTTCTATGTATTGACACTGGAGATGTTAAATGTTTCTGCCAGGTTGATGTGTGTGTGGGGGTGTAGTGGGGGGCTGTTCATAACATCTTTGTATGTGATACAGCAGATCTTGAAGATTATGTAGGCCTACTGGCTTTATCCTGCCCTTGGAACCAGCTGATTGTACTGGACATTTTCAGAATGATAATCCTAGCACTTTGACTCCTTAGCAAATTGTTAATTCTGCCTGGGCTGATCCCATCACCATATGTACAACCCATTTAAGCCAGATGCAGACAGGCTTTAGCACGCTGGCCTGTGGTTGTCTCAATTAAATTAAGGTGTTATAACAGCCTATAAAAGTATCTTTTGGATCACTGTTTAAACAAACCAATTGCAAATTCACATGTTTCGAATGCATTTAAAACGAGTATTGGCAATGCCAATAGGTTTGGCTTTAAAGAAATGTTATATGCTAATGTGAAGCATTACAAGTAGATAGCAAGGGCATGGATATGTATTTGTGTGGAAGCAAATAACTATAGAATAATATTGGTGTAGGTTAAAAGGTCAGGTGACAGTTGCACTGTCAACCCAGACCTAAAAGTCAATGTAGGTTAATGACTGCCCTTCCTCCATCTGTACTGCTGCTAGAGAAAAACACAATTGATTATCTGGTTATCTAAAACACTTTAATAACATTACAGCGTTTTTTGTGCCCCTGAAAGTTTAAGCTCAGGCAGCTGTAGACATGAATAAAATGAGCACAGCTGTGTGGAGGGCAAGCACTTTTTTATGGAAGCTCACAACTTCTGCCCAATCAAAACATGCACCCCTGGCTCCCAACATGTGGATGAGCCCAAGTCCCTCTCCTGGTGATTCTCACATAATTGTCTGGCGACCATAACATGGCATATGTGGGTGCAACCACCGGAAAATTATTTGCGGAAAAAAGTTGATTTTGTTGTAATCTGCACTGCAGAGGACATTTTATTGAAAAATATTGTATCATATTTTGCAGTGAAAACATTGTTGATTTCCAATGAAACATGCCCTTCTTTTGCAACAAAATTATCTACTGTATGTTTCTAAAATACCTTGAATCTTAACCGTAGCCTTAACTCCAACTCATATCCTGTCATTTCACCCTAAGCCAAAACCTATTCCTAACCTACTCCAGCCCATGTTCCTAACCCTCAGTTCGATTCTGACATAACCCCAACCGTCCCCATTACCTTATCTTAACTCTTTGTACCTAATCATTACTTTGACCCTAATTGGCTCTTAACCTCACCATAAACCTAACTTTAAACTTTATACTTGCTGTGACCCTTATCTAACCTAACCGTAAACGTAGCTTTGAGCCCTGATCTTACTCTGATTTGAACGTGTTGCCAGCCCTTCATTTAATACGATTGTTGACCCTATATTTCAATTTATTTTCCTCATTTGAATTAAATATTTTCCTCTGATATTGTATTTTGATAAAAATTTCCTTTTTTAAAATGTTTGATTTTAAATTATTTTCTGTGACAAAGGATAAAATGACAGGATACCTGCAACAAACGTCTGTTTGGAACTCTACAGACTCAGTTAATATTTAAGACACAAGGGACCTAATGACAAGTGATCCATTAATATCTGAACCCTGTGCAAACACCTTTTGTGCTGGGATCACAATTATAAGTGGTGAGATGTTTATCGCACTTGGTAATTACTGGATGTGATAAGTTTGCATGTTCCATTACATTTTGGTAGGCCTTTACCCTAACATGCAGATTTTGGTGCAATAAGCATTAAAATCTGCATGCTATTCTCCAGAATGTCAGAAAAGGAGATTAATCATGGCACCAGATAAATTCCTAATACCTCGGTGCTGGATGTTATTGGATTGGGTGTAATAATTATCACACCTGATAGGGCCACTTGTAATCAGGCCCTTTTTCTTCTTGTCCGGATTTCAAAAGAACGTACAACAAATTAGGCAGATAAGAGATGTAAAAATTAGGTTTTATACTCCCACACCTCAGAATATTAATGGGGGAACAGTAGCGACCATACATTTTAGAATACTAAACAATGTTGATACTGGTAGAAGAGGAAATAATTGCACATCGTTTAGAACTACAGTCTTTTGCTTACTAGCTTGGCCAGTAAATTTTACAACCGTCATTGGCTATAAAAGGGCGGCCATCTTAATAAAACTGGTCTATATGCTGCATTAAGCTAGGTAGAAGGATGTTTTTACTTCCAATGACTGAGTCCACAAACAAGCTACATGCCTAGCCTAATCACTCATTAACTTTATACTTTTCTTTAGCTCTGTACAGCACTCCACTGCTTCTTGGCTAGGTTCATGCAGAGAAATAAGCAATAGAAATACCACATACACCCAAACAGTCCCTCTTGATAAAGTAGATGGGTAATTAAATCATCTCCATATCTTGAAATATTCATCACGCTTTTCATTACACCTCTTTAGTAGCTAACAGAATGGTAATCCCTGAGGAGGGTTTACTAGACATAATTGTTTTTTCTTCTCAGAGTTTGTAAAGTCATCTGTGGAAAAGAATTTGTCATGTAAGTTTTTTGTTGTAGGTTCTTATTGCAAAGACCAGTTTTGAAAAACATTTCTGACATTAGAGAAGTAAAGAACAAGTTTACTTTTTCACTGATCTGATAGTAAGGCCTTCATTACAAACAGAAATTTGCACATGAATTATTAACTGTGTGATAATTATGACACCCTTGCAGTTCAAACCTGCTGAACTTTATCAGGAGAAAGGCCTGGAAAATAGGCAAAACAGGCATTATTCCATGTGTTAAGAACTAATTTTGCATGATATGACTGATTTTATATTGAAAACTAGGAATAGTAGAAATGTACCACACCTGATGTGGAATTTACTTAAAATCGTTATTTTGCTTTCATCCCTTTATCTTTTTAGAGTTTTTCTTCTCTGAACCACCAAAGGACCGTCAAGTGTAGAAGAAAAACAAGCATTTGCAAGGCAATAAGTCTTGCATTTACGAGAGTTTGATCTATTGGCACAATGCCAATAGCTTAAACTCTCGCAAATGCGAGACCTATTGCATTGCAAATATTTTTTGTGTCAAAGCGCCCCATGCTACGCTTTCACATTATTGGAGGCTGCGCCCATTTCTTTAGACAAGTTGCGGCTAAAGAAAGGGGCGTGGCCGACATTAAAGTGAAACCACGGCATGGGAGGTTTGACAAAAAAAGTATCTGTTTGTCAAGTTGACAAACAAATGCTTTTTTTTGTAAAAGCGCCCTATATCGCGCTTTCACTTTAATAGCGGCCGCGCACCTTTCTTTAGACGCAGTTTGTCTAAAGAAAGGGGCGTGGCCTCCATTGATGTGAAAGTGACGCATGGGCACTAGTAAACAAAAAAATGTTTTAATAAATAAATAAGCGCGCCTGCTATACTTAAAGCGGACCGCGCTGCTAAAATAAAGAAAGAAACGCTGCTGCTATAGTTAAAGCGGACCGCCATTAGTAATTAAAATAAAAGCAGGCGCCGTGCTGCACAGTAGTGGGTGGAATAGGGGCAAATCATTGAACAAAATAGTGCTCACAGCCAAGATAAAGCAGACTGTGTAACAAGACAAGTAAAAGGTCAAATCGTTATGGGAGGTTACAAATGCAGACAAGGAGGTACCAAGGAGGGACTAACAAGCCTATTCAGGAATGAAAAGCAACCATTTTGCAAGGATGGTAACAGAAGCCAATTGAAAAGATGGACGGGACATGGGTGGAGCTTCAAGTCCCTACCTCAATACAGCATGCCTCGCAGAGCGGCGCATTCGCTGCCCAGGCTCGACCTAAAAATAGTTTTCTTTGCCCAGTCCTGCATCTCTAACGATCACCAACATTTGGCATTCTAGAATGATTTGTTTGATGATATCAGCTGGTATTTGGAGATCTAGTGTGACTTCATTCACTGAATGACCACTTTAACATCTTTGAGGTGCATTGGTTATGCTATATTTTCTGTTATCTTGAGTTTGTTAAATTCTCTTGAAAGGTGCCTAGTTAGTTTGTACTGGATATTCATTTTTTTTATGGGCAGCCCTGGGTATGTGCATGCTGCCCCTTATCCAAGTTGTACCTCATGTTATTTTTGTTTGATCTCTTTTATGAAACATATAGACCTGCCTTTGCTCTCAAATATGGTGACTCCAAGTTTTTTAAAGAAATTCTAGTACAAAACAATTTCCCATTTCTAGAAATCTCATTGAATCACTTTACTTCATGGAGGCCCTGTTCTCAAATAATCCGCTGTTTTACCCCAAAATTGGAAGATGCTAGACCTTCAATTAATTTCACATTTGTACATTATGGTATATTTAAATCTCTTCAATAAATTGTGGTGCAATGTGAAAACCCAAATTCCGATTTTTAAAAATATCTATAAATATGTGATTTCTTCCATTAACTGTAAAGCTATGGTGGCCACTTGTTCATTCAGTTTTTGCTTCGTTTCATTTCACCATTTCCTTCCATTTCTGTAGTCTTCAACTTTCATTGACAGATCTGCTATATGACTATTCCAAGCAAATAGCTTGGCTTGGGATTCCTATGTCAATAGAAATAATACAGGAATTGATTTTGAAACCTCATACTTAACAACGGCATTGGAAAGTATAATGGCGTCTTCTCGGATAGTACATGATTTTCATTATACTGTATATAAATTGAAGATACAGCAAAGACTGACATTAGCAGAGTGTTGCTGATGCATCTCCCTGGAGACTTCCTATCTTTTTTTCTTCGTCCTTCTCTTAGAACGTACTAGGACTCTGTTAAGGAAAGCAAGCTGCTGGATAAATCAGACCATGCCTTCCAATTACAACAAAGAAAAGCTCAGCCTCTTCCTGTCACCCCATGAGAACTGTATATTTTTCATCATAAGTGATCAGAAATCGCGGGATTGCTTACTGGTAATCTTCACTACTCCGAGACCTAGTGACCCAAACAAAATCAGTATTGTGATAAGAAAGAAGCATAAGGATGTGATGTTGTCGAAAGATAATTGTTTCCTAGACATTAAAAATAAACAAGCCTTGGCAAAGTCAATAGGTTTGGCCTTGGTAAAAATGCTTTTAATTTCTTTTATTTCTTAATTTTTTTAAACATAAGCAAAAGACAGCAAAATGTAAAAAAATGACAAAATCAAAAGGTAAATCTGCTGCAGTCTGAAGGTGGGGAGCTTATGTTTGTTAAAAATACAAGAAAAAGAAGTAAATAAAAAAATTCTTATTTCAAAAATGAATTTAAAAAGATGAAAGCAGAGATTGGTAAATGAAGTGTATTTTCTAGGTGGAGGTGCACATGTGCAATAGCAAAATGCCATCACCCACGTTAAAGAGATCCAATGACTGAAGTGGGCTGAGCCATTGCCCCATGCTGTAGGCTCTGGTGGATGGACAACATGTGAATGACACTTTAGAAGACCAATGAATTGAGAGGTTGAAGCAAAAACTCATCTATATATGTTATTTGGATTTATGGTTGAAAAACATGAGGCCTGAAATACAGATAATGCTATATTTAGGCCAGCCTCGAAAGTTACTTGTAGGAATAGTTCCCTTTGGAAAAAAAAGCTTTGTTTAGATGAAACCCAATTCAGAGAGTTCGGTAATCTTTCAAACCCAGTTTAACTATTTGTAGAAGAAACTATTTTCAGATTGCATAAATGTCTTAGGTTCTGTGAATGAACCACTGTAGATTTATTTTTAAAGCGTACTATTTGGCTCAAGCTGTATTTAGTTACTAGTGAAAGTAATATAGCGAAGAAGAGCATAAGAGCATAGCATAAAAGCCATTTCTTTAAGACTTTCCTAAAGGTTAGCAGAGCATAGTTCTTCTGGATAAGAAGTGAGAGAAGAATCTGCCGCTTGTGTCTGAAGACTCAGGACTTTCTATTTATTTTTTTCCGTAGTGACTGAAGTCACTTTTCAATAAATAAAATAATTAAAGCTTGAATCAATATTCTCTAATCCTTGGCTCATCTGACATAGTATATATCCATCTCCAGGAAAGAGTCTTGTTGCCATCTTGGTAAGTAAAATAAGTTGTCAGAGAATACATTCTGGTCATCATTGAAGATGTCTACCAAATCTTGAAGGTGTAGTCATCTTCTGATCTCTCTTCATGGTTTTGTGAACCAAACAGAGTATGCACTATAATTCTAGAGCCCCTGTTTAAAGAGAAATTGTTGGGTATTCCTGTGCCTATGGTCCTGACCGGTGAATCATAATATGCCATAATATGTTCATGATTATCAATCCCACTGAAGAACAAGCCCTCACTCAGCCTCTCTGTGGTTGCTTCATTTCTTGTTCAGAAACAGTGTGTATTGGACTGTGTCTATTGCAGTGTTCCTATTGCAGCAGGACCAAGGCAGGTTATTTAGGGCTGCGTGAAATTGTAACATTGCTCTGCAAAATTCGCAACATTTTGCATTATGCAATTTTGCACCACTGTTTAGTCACAGGAAACTCGTTCAAGTAGAAAATACCTCACCAAAAGTTATTTTCTGCTCGAATGAATCTCCTGTCGATATTGCATATGGCTTTATTATAGGGGGCATTCCCTTGACTGAAAATGTGATATGAGAATCCGAAAAACACATTTTGAGCCATTTATGTAATTTTACATAATTTTAGAAAAATGTCATTTAAAAAAATGTGATTTCGCACACCCCTAATTTGCATGTGATTGGTCCCTGTCTGTAGGAGCAGTGTCCAAAAAAACAATGGAACGTGACCCAGAATAATTACCAGTGGCTGAGATTTATTGAAGCATGCTTTTTCCAGTTGCTTATTTCAAAGCCCAAAGGGCGAGCAGAAGAGCTTTAGGGATGGTAGCTCACGTCTTTGCTCAAGGTGGAAGGCAATGAAGTGGTTAAGCAGGGGATTTCAGCAGTCAATAGAAGCCTTGAAGTGTAAATGTATATACAGTAGCCGAATCCAGGGAACTGCAAATGAAGATGGTTTAGGATTGCAAACTGAGGAAGAAAATTGTTTTTAATTAGCACCTTCATAAGAACTGCTGATTAATACTGTTTGGTTTGGTGAAAAGCTTTCAGCTGAGTAATTTGTGCAGCCATTACAACAGTTTTGTTAGACCAGGACTCCTGTTGTTAAACACAAACAGCAGATGATAATGGTGGAAGATGAGTTTGTCATGTAACAATTTAGCTTATTAAAAAGCTTTATATAAAAACCCACTATAGTAAGTTACCATCTTAAATCACATTTTTCAAACCCCTTCAAAATTGCAGTGTTCCACAACAGCGCCTCGTTTTCTTTAGAGATTTGTGACAGATTTTTTTTCTTCTTTTATTTTTCAAATAGAGAATGTATATAATTTGAAGATGTAAAGAGCACAGTGCAGTTTAAAGGGGACGTGTGTTTATGAAAACTGGCATGCCAGGCAGTTGCAGCTCAACACTTGCGACTATACACTGAAATCCAAATGTCCGTGTGTGTTTCCTCGAATGTGCAAAACATAGTTCCTCTTTTATTTGTTGAAAAGGTACATTATTCACCTGTTTCTTAGTTTCGTTGGACAGAGATGGGGAGATGTGTGCATCAACTGTAACGTCAACACGGATTGTGGCAATATGCAGACAAAGTAGCAGGGGCCATATCACATAAAGTGAGCCCAGGGAGTGGTAAGTAACACAGTCTCTTCACAGATTTGGGCTGACCGGTTTCTTAAGTAGTTGAAGAGCTGGATCAGTGATATTTTACCACCTTAGAAAGTGGTAAATGGTTGCTTGTATCGAGAACTTTAAAAGCAAGTTAAGCAGAACATAACCCAATAAGATAAACAGAGCAACTCAACAACACAATTAAACATAACAAGACACACCGCAATAAAACCATCAAAAGAGAATGAAACACAACACCCATTGTACAATACAACATCGCATTGTAAGAATGAAGCACGAAAACACAACACCACGACAAAACACAACACAACACCTCAACAAAATGCAACACAACAATTAGGCATAAATATTCTTGTCACACAATACCACCTCCAGAAACCTGCTTCCCTAATACAGTTATAAATGGTGTTTAGAACAAAAACTGTCTTACTTAGTGCTTAATTTGTAAAAGAATAAGTGCTTAGGCATAAGGTTTGGCTTGTACGTCTATGTGCCAAATACCAAGGCTGCATAGTCTTGATTCCACCTCATGCCTGTTTAATCCGCCACTAGACACACCCTGCCCTTTTATTTCATTCTTGCAAATTCCAGCTTTCTCCGTTTTTTCACTTTTTTTGTCTTTCTCTCCCCTTTTTTTTTTTACCCCTTTCTGTGTTTTCACTCGACTGCACTGTGTGAAAGTTTGATCTGGAAAAATGAATGCTGGCCCCCAAAGATTCGTGCCAGTGGGCCCCACTGAAACCACCAGCTCAAATTAAGCACTGGCCTTTCCGCCAAGAACATAAAATAGCACAAGCCAAAAATGTTTTGTGATCCCGTCCCAGATCTTTTACTCATCATTAGTGTGTGCCTTCAGGAAGCCTCCTATCACAATGGTAGCTGCAGTCGGTGCATTTTTCATTTTTTTAAATCTTCTAGCAATAAATAATAATCGGTTTTCAATTAGGAGATCTGCTTTTATTTAAACACTGCTTTTCCACTTCCAGTCTCTTATATCACTGACCACCTCACTGCGCTTAGACCAGTTTATGCACACGTTAGACATATCAGGCCGACAGACAATCCCTCTAATCTTGACTTCACTTCCACAATATGTATTATTGTAGCCTATGAAACGCCAGAACTTTCCATTCTAGCGCCTAACCTGGATTAAAAGGAGTTTATGCATTGTAGGCACCAAGCAAGGGATGGTTCTGTAACAGAGCCCCCAGGGATATATTTTTTCCCTGCAGACAGGCCTTCCGGGGTAATAACAAGGGTTGCGGCTCACGGCCGCGCCAAATAAGCGTCAGACAGCGTAATAGTCTGCAGAAGAAAAGGCCCGGAGCACTAACGTGAAAGAGGAGCTGCCCACCACATGCAGCAAAAATCACCAAAGGTCATTTCATGGTAGCAATTGTGACACGAAATTGGTGGTCATGCTACCTGCCTAATACTCCGCACAGCTTTACAAATGAGGGGCCCCTCGCCACGGCTGTCATTAAGTGCTTTCATCATAATAAACTTTAAACTGTTGGCTTTATGAATTGGCAGCCGGCTTCAGCTGTTCGTCGGGCGGCGCTTGCAGCGCCTTAAGTGTGACAAGGCCTATTAGGAACTGCAACCATGCTTCAGGCCCACTTGGCGTCCCCGCTCCCGGGGTGATTGCGGCCTATTAAACGGCATCTGGGAAGATTTTCCTCGCGCAATCTCTGATCAAGAGCTTTTTTTCGGGCTCTGACCTGCATTTCCTTCGAGACTTCCTCTGAGGAGTTTTATAAGAGCAGGACTGCAGAGGGTTTACGGCCACTTCTGATTAATACCTTTTCAGTTTTTTTTCTAGCAACTCTCCGGCTGCTGCTGTACGGGGAAAAAGCTTTCATTGTTCGTAAGGTGCTTATTTGTGACCTTTTCTCAGCTCCCTGGTCCCCCTAACGTGGCCTCGCTGAAACCTCCGGGTGTGTGTGGCAGCTTTTCGTGGTAAGAGTTCCGGAGAACGGGACATGCAGCTCCCCCTCCTCCCACCATTTCACCCTCTGACGTCACACGCCGCAATGGCAACTCGGGCTGCTCCAAAATAAACTGAACCATGTATCATTGTTGCCGTGGTCCTAAAGGTTTCACAGTCAAACTGTATTTTTATTGCTGTTGTGCACGCGAAATATTTAAGTGTTGAGGAGTAACTCAGAAGTGCGAGCGTTGCGTGTGCATAACGCATGTTTACGATCGCTCAACTGTGGACCTGCAGCATTGAATAATAAGGAAGGTGTACATTTTTCAGGTTTTCCGTCAGGAAGCTATGACTAATTAAGGCTTAAAATGGCTAAGTGAAGAAAGCGCGCCATTCTGCGCAGAAGTGAGAGAAGTGTGTATCAGCACCCGATGACGCGCAGCCGCTGGTGAGCACAGCGGCAGTGTTGAACACAAAGATAAGCACTTCAAGTAAGGCATGATACATATATTCAGTGTGCATCGACCTCTCCGCCACTGATCCTCAACACAACAGAATGCTCGAACTCACTGCAAAAACTTCCACCCTCAGACTATGCATTGCAGAGGGGACATTAGTTTAGGCACACTAGTGACACTATGTCAGTACACATCTGGATACACAACTCTAAGGCATGGACTACTAAAGACACACGCCAGATAGACATTCACAACACACACAACAGCTTCTCCACCGGCAGAATCAATGCTCGTTTTCCACCTAGCTGTGCTGTCCGTATCTAAGGGCAGTGCTTTAAATGGGCCGGCACTGTCAGTTACGGAGTACCTGCACTTATTTATTTTGAGAGGGCGAGTACCCGCACTTCTCAGCAGAGGTGCAGTACTTTTAATTGGCGAGTACCGGCACTTCTCAGAAGCAACTAGATACTCCGGTAAAAGATATCTGCTCTTCTATTTTCCCATTTCTAGCACTAAGGCACTATTGCCCTGCGACAGACCGGCATTTTATTTTTAAACTTGCACTTTCCCCCTTATAAATGTCATTGCTATGTCTTCTGACCAAAATGGTTCGGTGATCTATAAACCCTAGAATTAGGCCCAAAATGCGCCCGCAGCAGCTGGCAATGTGGCTGTCTCTCCAGTCCCACTGCTCAGGCCGTCATCTGTGCTATTCCCATCGCCCATTACAGTAACTCGGGTATTATTAGCAATGTAAAAGCTTTAAATGTGCAAGAACCTGTCCAAGACTGTTATTATTCCTTCCCCTAAGCCGAGGATTGTAACACAAGTGGCTTCAGGTAAATGTCTCAGCCGTGGATCATTACACGAGTAAATTGGCAAACCTTTGAAAGAGTACAATTACAGTCAACCTCCAAGCACCTTGGGCTCGGGGAGTGGACCCTTTGACGAGGTCGGAGGGCCTCCCGCTGTGCCTGGCATCTGTCCTGATGTCCTCACAGATAAGTGGCTCACACTTGTAATCAGCCGAGTGCTGCAGCAACTTGGCGCCGATTAGGAGATTTTTCAGCGAAATGTTTCCATTTTCGTATGCAAAAATGGAGAAAATATGTGTCAATTTAATTACTAAGCTGGCGGATTCGCACTTGTTGCTGGCCTAATTACTGAATCCAGACATTATGCCGCATATCACTGCATCGTTTTCATGGATATGGATTCAGCGTGCACCTTGTGCTATTGTAATGTGGTCCATATGTCCATGTATGGTTTACATATTGCCAAACACAATGGAAAGAAATAATAAATGAACCAACTAATTAAGTTTGTGAGATTAAAATTTTTTTGTGGGAAACCGAACTGCAGCCTGCGTTGTCCATGCTCTAGATGTTTATCTACACCGTGTTCCCCACAGGAGTTCAATCTTGAATTTATGTAAAGTCTTAAATGAAGGAACCACAGCAATAAAAGCTAAAGTTAAAACATGCTCCTCATTTTATTACTTTGTACCTTCCAGTCGTGCGTTCACAAAAATTGTGCTTTGAGCCACCTGTCTCTTCCTTAGGCCCTTGAAATTATTTTTCCACAATTTTTACCAATTGTTAGTTTAGTGAGTGTCATTCTTTGCTAAACTGTTCAATTTTTTCAGATAAAAAATTCATTAAAAAAGCTCCTTCTTTGGCTAGCTTGGTCTGCCTGTTCAATCCTGTTCTTCTCTAATAAACGCTGTGCACAGTAGCGTAGCAAAGATGCAGTGGGCCAACGTGCAAGCAACGAAAATGGTCCCTTTGACTGCTGTTGGGGCACTAAAATATAGCAAGCATCAGGGTTCAAATAGCCCTTCAGGGCTCTGGGCCTTGGTGCACTGCACCTGCTGCACCAATGGTAGTAAGCCCCTAGCTTTATTGACTCTTGCTGAATCCTGGGCGTTGTAGTCTTAGTTAATTTCAATTGAATCATTTGAGCTAACACAGTTGAAAATATAGATTTTTAAAAGGAACTTTAAGAAGTGGAACATGGTGTTCCAGATGCCATGGATCCATTTGGTGACCTTCAGATTCCATGTGAGGCCGACTGGTTCTCTGTCATTGATTTGTACTAAACCTACTTTTCTATACCATTACATAAGGATAGCCAATTCCTTTCCACTTTCCAAGGCGTTGCAGTGTGTTAGTATAGACTTGTACCTGCACATTCAAATCCATATTCAAACTGAGAGAAGCAAGACAGAAACTTACATTTGGATTGCGGCATTCCATCATGTCAGTGCCGGGCTTTATGAAAAGACTGGGGGATTTTGGACTTGTCACTTCTGCCACTGGTCACAGCCAGGGTGTGAGCAGAAAAGCCACCATATATTGCCTAAATGACAAGACAAGACCAAAGTGGTTGTTCCAATGGTCAAAGAACAATTCCAATATGAATATGGCTAAAACCTGTTGAATATCCCTATACGCAGTTTTTGCCGCTTCTCTTATAAGAGATGACAGGTGAGAAATCCCCAAACTATAACGAATCCACTGCAGGTCTTGCCTGCCTCTTTCTCGCACACTGGGTTGAGCAATACGAAAGCAGCATGAATCTTGTGAAAGTCGTTTTTTTTGTTTGCCTGAATCTCACTACACAGGTAAAGTGTTACTACTCTCAGAAAAAAGCCTCGAGAAGAATGTTGTAGTGCAGCAGTTTTTACTTGGGGTCCACACTACCTACTCAAGAGGTCCAGAGCTTTTTGGAAAATTTAACAGATTATTACAGTATATATACAATTAAAAATGTAAGACTGAAATTGTGTAAAACAGTCTGTAAATGTGAGAGAATTTGAAATTGAAGGCTAAAAATTAAGTTGGTATCAGCTTGATTCATGGGACCAGCACAGGTGCACCAAACAGAACTAGTATGGACTACTGGTAGCCTAAAAAAACACTGGTGTGCCCTGACAAAAACAGAGTATGCTTTACAAGCAAAACAGACAAAGTGATATAGTAGAGTCTAGCATATTGCTTTGTCTATTAGACATGGAATTAAATATTGAAAAGCTTCAACCTTCACCTTCAAATTTAGATTTTTGTATTTTTTTTGTCAATTAAATAAAATGCCATAATTTTTGCATTTGTTTGATGCATATTTGTTTCAGTATTTTTGTGTATTGCTTTAAGGTTAAAATCGTAGAAATTGCCTGGAAACATGGGAGTAGTGATTCATTGGGGGATCACAGAAGTGAAAAGATTAAGAACAATTGTTTTAATGTGTTTATTCTTAGTGAGAAGATGTGGCCACTCACTGCCGAATGCAGGTAGTGGTACCTATAGTGGAGAGATAATTCTTAATACCCCAACAGAACAAACAGGTCTTACTGCTCGAGAATTTAATGATTGGCTTAGAAGCATAGATAACCCGACTGAAAGTGGAAATCCTGGAAGTACTGGAGGGAATATTCAGGTCCCGGAGAGAGAAAGGGTCATGAATGTGGTTAAATTGAAAGTAGAATTAGAAGAAATGATAATTGGCACTCTTTTGTATTTTTAAACTTTATTTTTCATTTTTTCAAAAAAGGTAACTTTACAGGCAGACATACAATGAGCACCGGTAGGTGCAATAATGCGAACAGTATAGGAGGGCGGACTCTACGACTTACATATGGGGTGTGCACCCGATGTGTGTTTGCTGCTTGTAGAGCCTTATTACTATGGGCATAGGTAGAGAGTAGCCTTGCTGGGGTTGTGAGCTGGCAGTATCTTCGAGTGTGAGGAGGTAAGCTCGCAGCATATGCCATATGTCGCGAGGTATGGATGTAGGCGGCTGCAGGCTTGCATACAATTAGCTGTTTGTATTGCAGTGTATTAAGCTATTAATCCATGCGTTTCGTGTGGGCGGGTGCCTGCTGCCCCATTGTACGGCAATTTCTCTTTTAGCGAGCTGGAGAGAGATAGCAGCGAAATAGCGTGAGGCTATAGGAATGTCATGAACGAATCCCAGGAGCGTCATCAATGGCGAGGGTGTAAGTGTGATTTGGGTCATGCATGACAGCTCGCAAATATGGTCCGCCAGTACTGGGCTATCTTGTCGCAGTTCCACGCCACATGGGCAACGTCTGCTGACGGAGAATTACATTTGGGGCAGGTGTGGGAGCGGGAGGGGTCCATCCAATGTAGTGTTGCCGGAGTGGTGTATGCCCGCCAGAGGAATTTGACGTGGAGCAGTTTGTGGTGGTGATTAAGGGAGATCAGTCGCATCTGTATACAGCATTTATACCACTGAGAAACGGTCAGTGAGCGACCAAGATCCTGTTCCCATGCCGCACGGACCCTAGCATCTCTGGTTGGGAGCAAGGCCAGGCTTGATTTGTAAAGTTTAGATATTAAATGATCCACGCATCTGTCCCTAATAAGTAGTGTCCATCAGGGAAGAGGTCTCTGATGGTGGTCAGAGAATATTTGGTGAGGGTTCGACGGACCAGAGTCTCTTGCTTGGTGGGCAGCCAAGGGTTGACGGCCAGAGGGAGGGCCGATGAATATAATAAGTGGCCTCCTGTCATCCGGATCAGCCCCTTCCAGGCCCAGCTGGTTGTGGACACTGTCTGGATGTCATGGGGGTCATGTGGCAGTCCAGCCGGCAGCAATGCAGACAGTGGTATTGGGTCAGCAAAATCAGCTTCCGGCCTAGTGTATGGTATCCGGGCATCTGGGTGTTACTAGTGACAAGCAAAACTGCACTGGCCCACCAGATAGTACAGATGGAAATTAGGGACCCGAAGCCCCCCCCATTCGTACAGTAGGGTCATTGTAATCCAACTAATTCTCGGCTGCTTGCCCCCCCAGATAAGGCTTGTGAGAGTGGTACGAAGCATTGAGAAGAACGTGTTAGTCAGCAGAATAGGGATGTTATGAAACATATACAAGAACCGGGGCAAGACCCCCATTTTAATAATGGCTATACGGCCAGCCATGGATAGTGGAAGCTTCAGCCAACGTTCAACTTGTGTGGACAATTTATCCAGCGCTGGACCCTGGTTGAGGCGTATTATCTGCTCCTTATCTCTGTGGACATATATCCCGAGGTACTGAATGGAATCAATGCACCACACCAGTGGAAATTTACTATCAATGCTGCTCGGCACTGTTGTCAGGGGAAATATCTTGGACTTACCCCAATTTATGTGTAACCCAGACAGGGCCCCATATTGGATAATTTCCCTTAGTATGGGCGTTAAGTTGTCACTCGGGTGCCTCACATAGAGGATAATGTCATCTGATTAAAGTGTGAGCAGGAGTGCTCCAGTTTTAAACTCTAGCCCTCTGTGGAGGAGCCGATCCCGCAGGTAGCGTATCAGGGGGTCTAAAGCTATAATAAATAATAGAGGTCATTGCAGGCTGCCTTGTTCCCCATGTCAGGGGGAAGGAGGGCGACAGCATCCCATTCAAGCGAATGTGTGCTGTGGGCAGAGTTTACAGCAGCGTGATGAGTGCTGTGAATCCCAGAGGGAGACCCATTTTGCGCAATGTGGCTTGCAGATACGGCCACTCCAGCGAGTCAAACGCTTTGCCAGTATCTAACAGCACAGCTACCACAGGCACGGTGGGAGAGATTCTATATAAAACCGTGAAGAGCGTGTGTAGATACAAAGCTGTGGATCTGTGCGGGAAAAACCCTGATTGGGCTGGGGATGTTATTTGGTCCAGCAGGAGGGAGAGTCGGGTGCTATCATTTTAGCCAAGATCTTGTCAAAGTTTAATAGGGAGAGTTGCCTCTAAGAGGCGCAATGCTGGGGGTCTTTCCCGGGTTTGGGGAGCAGTATTATCACTGCTTCACGGAGAGTGGGTGGAAGGAACCCCCCTCTCCAACGCCTCCCGATACAGTTCAAGGAGGGTTCATAGGAAAAGGGAGGTGCACTCAATAATTGTTCAGCAGAGCCAGTTCAGTCCATAAATCTTCTTTATTCAAAAAATAATATATAAATAACTTGAAGCACAGCCAACGCGTTTCGTTCCTATGTGCCAAAGGAACTTCATCAGGGCTTGACAAAGATAATGGGTTGGTTATAATAACAGTCAAATTTATTTGTTGATAAAACTCCAGATGACAAGGTCCCAAAGTAGTTGAAAAAATATTGAAATCCAGATTTCAATTCTTAATCTAATGCGTATATACGTGCATAATCATTTGAAAAGTCGAGAGGTAACGTCAAATGGTCCCGGAGTTCAACCCAGATAATGATAGACAGAATACTTTGATCCTTATTGGCTTAGAACGGTGAATCAAAATTACGGCATGGTAACCAGTTAAAGAAGATTTATGGACTGAACTGGCTCTGCTGAACAATTATTGAGTGCACCTCCCTTTTCCTATGAACCTTTCTGTACCAGTGGCACCTATCAACGGCGGGTGCTGGGAGTAGTAGCACCGAACCTCAGTAATGATACAATTGGATTCAAGTGCTTAACCTTGGTCAGCTGTTGTGTTTTTGTTTCTTATAAACAGTTCAAGGAGGTGTGGGGCTAGCAAGTGTTTATATGCTTTATAGAAAATGCCCAAGAACCCATCGAGACCCAGTTTCTGTGTACCGTCCATTCCCTCTATCGCTTGGACTATCTCCTCAACTGTGAAGGGTTCCCCAAGGAATTGTTGGTGTGCAGAACTAAGCCAAACCATGGCTATCGCATCTAGGTAATGTGTTCTGTCGGCGGCCTCGTCTGTGACCCGGGAGGTGTATAGGTTGGTGTAGTAGGTAAGTACTTCATCCTGAATACCCAGTGTGTCTGCGATATAGGTTGTGTCTGACCGCCGGAGGCCAGTTTTATAAGATTGGCCCCTAGAGGGTTGCAGCAGTCGGGCAAGCATTTCTCCCTCCCCATACTTCCTGGCTATTGCGTGTTTTCCTAGCAAATGTGTTTCTCTCTCTGCCACCTCATGGAAGTCTGCTAATAGGCAGGCAGGGCGATGCAGTTGTCTCTCCAACCCGTGCGCTGCCTGTGCTTGATTGATCGCAGATAACTGTTTCTCAATTTGTGAGAGTGTGCGTTGCAGGTCTCTTAGGATCCACGCATGTTTAGAAATACAAACCCCTCTCATATAAGGTTTGAAGACTTCTCATAGGTTGGCCCAGGATTCCACTGACCCTTTGTTTATTTGGAAATATTCCTCTATAGCTGTAATTCATCTTTGAGCGCCAACCCAGAGAACCTCCACTGTCTCTCCACCCCACCTGCCCTTGGTATATGGAGCTTCAGGAGTACTGGGGAGTGATCTGAGTGATAGAGTCAATCCATGGGGTCATGGTGGACGTAAGGAGCCAATAGTCCAAGCGGGTCCAGGTGTTATGTTGTGCCGAGTAATGTGTGTAGGCAGGCTGAGAAGGGCACTTTTACGCAAGGCATCAACCAGATAATGTGTTGTGCTTAGTTCCCGCAGAGAACGCCGGGATCGTGATTTGGTAGCGGAGGTGTTTGCAGTGATCTCTCATTTGGGGTCAAGTAGTAGATTAAAATCTCCCCCCATACAGATGTAGAGAAAATCAATTACTCCAGCACTTGATCAATGGAAACGAGAGAAAACATGAAGAACACACCAACCACGAATAAATCATAAGAATGTATTGAACAATTAATCACTTTTTACTTTTTACATTTTTAGTATAGAAATAACGTAGTAGGACTGTCACGGGCAATAAACAAGGATCTTCTGTAAAACGGCGCAAGGGTGAATAAGTGACAGAAGTGCAAAAAAGTGCTGAATGTGAATACAATATATACAGTGCTGTTGTACTGGTTTAAAATGGTTATTCAGAAGTAATCCATCCCTAAGTACATAAATCTCCAGTCCTAATAGGACTTAGTTTGCCTTTCACACGGAGTGGAGAGAGTAGGGTTTTGGATTGAGACAAGCACGTCGGCGTTTTGACCCAGAAGAGTGCGTGAATTGAAGATGGTCACGGTGGGTCTTCCTCAGGACGAAGGAACAAGGACAGCCCAAATGGCGGTGATAGATACCGATGTAGATTTCCCACGCTGGATTCACCGAAGGTTGGATCCTGGAATCAGATCGATGTTCGAGATGAATCGAAACAAGGGACAGGAACGGCACTGTTCAGTTGCTCTTCCCGGTGCACCGTGACCATCTTCAATTCACGCACTCTTCTGGGTTGAAACGCCGACGTGCTTGTCTGAATGGATGGATGGATGGATTACGTCTGAATAACCATTTTAAACCAGTACAACAGCACTGTATATATTGTATTCACATTCTGCACTTTTTTGCACTTCTGTCACTTATTCACCCTTGTGCCTTTTTACAGAAGATCCTTGTTTATTGCCTGTGACAGTCCTACTACGTTATTTCTATACTAAAAATGTAAAAAGTAAAAAGTGATTAATTGTTCAATACATTCTTATGATTTATTCATGGTTGGTGTGCTCTTAATGTTTTCTCTCGTTTCCATTGATCAAGTGCTGGAGTAATTGATTTTCTCTCCACTGTTTATTATTTAATATTTGCTAAAGCAATTCTGTACCCGACAGAACCAACATTACTTTACATTATACACACCCAGGTTCTGAGGGGCACTGGGTTACCCCATTATACTAGAAGTAACCCATACAGATGTAGTCTGCTTTCATCAAATCAATCTGGGCCTGCAGATTGTGATAGAATTCTGAGCTCTCTGTGTTTGGCGCGTATATGTTGATTAGGAGTATGGTGTACCCCAGCAGGCGGCCTGTTACTAACAAATAGCGACCCTCTGTGTCAACGCGAACAGCGGACAGTTGGAATAGCACTCAGCTGTGTATAAGTATTGAGACTCCCCTGGCATATGCACTGTAGCCTGCAAAGTAACGATGAGCTACCCATGTGGATGCAAAAGTGGGCAATAGTGTTGGGGCAGGTGTGTTTCTTGTAAAAAGACAATGTCAACCTGGTGTCTCTACAAGTAGTGCAACACCTGTTTGCCCTTGCGTGTGTTGTTTAAGCCCCATATGTTCCAGGTCGCTAGTGTTATGTCTGCAAAGGGGTGTACCTTAACATGTGTGGTCATTGATGATCTGGGAAAGGAAAGAAGGTTGTTGCTAGAAATAACGGTGCAGTATCAACAGTAACCTTAACAGCAAGCTTTTGCGAAACTACCCATAACTCAACATGCATTTCCCCTCCCTCCCTCCCCCACCCATCCCCGTTTCCATTCCTACGAGGAAAGCCCAACCCCAACAACATTGCCACAATCATCAACACATGCAGCATAAAACACACTTGAGGGGTGGCAACACTACGCAAGTCCCCCACCTCCTGCAGGAATATAAGTTGTTGATAAATTTTGCAACTGTCCATATTCTAAGACATTAAATGTTAACTGGATCATAGGAAGATATGCAACAACAGAACCAGAGCCAAAGCAAATATGTGACCCAGCTACAGTCAGATTGAGACCAAAGAGGTTAGCCTGCAGAAAAAAAGGTCAACACTGGCACCCAAATTTGCATCAGATGGCGATCTCAGAGGTGAGTCATTCCAGTGTGCCGCTCGGGCTTCAGAAAACGTGCAGCAAAATTCCTGTACTGCCGTTGGAGTGTCAAAAAGCTGCAGTTTGCCCTCAACCTCAACCCGCAGGTGGACTGGGTATACCATCCCATAGCGGAGGCCCAGATTGCGTAGTGTGGCCTTGACACCTGTGAACTAGCGGCGGGCGTCCTGAACCATTGCAGTGAAATCTGGATAGAAAGAGACAGATGAACCTTGCCAGTTGAATGGTCCTTTTTCTTTAGCCATGCACAAGGCAGTGTCTCGGTCCCAGAAATTTAACAGGCAGGCAGTGAGTGGTCTTGGCGGGCAGCCAGGCTTTGGGCGCGGCCCAAGGGAGCGGTGAGCTCTCTCAACCATGAATGTGGCAGTGAAGGAGTCTCTGCCAAACAGGTCGGCCAGGAGCTGCTCCACGAACTGATCAAGGCAGCCAGTGTTCGTGGATTCTGGGATTCCCAGGATGCGGATGTTGTCGCACCTGCTTCTTGCCTCCAAGTCCTTGTTCTTAATTGCAACTGTCTTTAGAAGCTTTTCCATGCGGTCTATTTTCTTGGTCGACTGGGCAGCCCCGTCCTCCAGACTGAGACCCTTCCCTCCACAGTGTTGAGTCTCTTTTCGTGGTGGTCCAATCGCATCCCCAGCGCATCCAGGTGCTTGTCTGGTGTATCAAAGCGGCTGTCTAGGGCCTTGAAGCCCGCCCTAAGCTCCAACATGAGGGCGTCAGCCCCAGCATGTGCAGCAGCAAGGGCGCTGGGCGTGCCCCCCTCCACCATCGACGGGCTGGGGCCCTCCCCGAGGGCCCTTGGTCTTGTCAAATGTCAGCCGGCGTTGCTTTGGGTCACTCCGGACCATAGCCCATAGTTCAGTGAGACCGCGGTGGCAGACAGTTCAGGGAAGGGGCAACTCCGCAGTCTGGGCTCTGTGTGTGTTCAGGGGGAAGCTCCACTCTACACCAGCTCGGTATCAGCAACGGCTGGAAAAGGTCCTGCCAGCCACAATCAAGAGGTATTGAGTGCGGTGCCCGGGTTCGAAATGGATGTACAATGGCTACCCAGCAGTGGTCTCTTGCTGATCAGGGAGGAGGCACAGAACCGTCAGTCCAGCAGACCAGGAGTCCGGCCAGACAGCAGTCCACCTCCAGCAGGGGCTGAGTGTTCCAGATGCCACCACCCACAGTTCAGCAACTGGTACAGGGGTGACTATGTAGCGGGGGTAGGTCTAGCAACCCAGCGGAGCAAGGCCGCCAGCTCCTCACCAGTCATGGCCTCTCCAGTACCGACCCCACCGGCCCCACAGATGCACCGGGGCCACACCAGGCACAGGATGCAGGATCCCAAAAACAATGCAGTCCTTGGGGTCCACCAGCGTGTTTTCCCCCCTTGCCCATGGGCCGGGCACCCCAGGCCGCCTCTCTCTCCTGGCCTCCATGAGCAGACCCAACCGGGAGAGCAGTGCACGGGGAGTAAGAAGAAAGGGGGAGGTGGCGGCCCTGCACAGCTCTGGGCGGGGCCATCTCGGCCCGATGGCTGACCCTCAGGCTCCCCATGGACCCTGTCGCCACGGGGCCTCCAGGGGAATTGCAGGCAGGCTTACGTTGTTGCTGGATGCGCCTGTTTCTGGTGCAACCCTTTGCCAGCCCTGAGCCTCCACCTCCACAGCCGCTATCAGCTCCTCCAGACCGCCATCCGATGGTCTTCCGGCAACAACGTGTGAGCCCTTAGCATGCGGTCTCGGCACCAGTCTCCTCTTTCCGCCGGGTCCGTTGTCTGTCGGGTGCACAGCTACGTGGTCGGGCACCCGCTCCATCGATGTCAGTGAAGGCTGCACCCCCAGGATAGGCCCGCCCAGCCACGAGGTCCGCAGCTGCGGCCCAGAAGGGCCCGCTCATTTGATAGTCCACCAGGTGGCTCCAGCCTCGATCGCACCGCTGCTGCTCACCATGGGGTGCACCCAGTGTAGCGACCCGTTACTCAGGCTTTTTCTTCGGCCAGGATGGTTAAAATTGCTCAGTACATGGCAAGGATTCTGAGGAGGCCGGTGGAGCTTCAATGCTACGCGGCCATCTTGGTGGCCGCTTGGCCACTACCTCGATAACTGGAACTCTTGACACGTCACAATTAAATGCTTAACAGGATGATGAACTATTGTTCCTGTGTAAAGACATTACCAGACGTGCAGGACAGGCTCATGAAAGATTATCTGAATTGGCTCACAGATATGGAATTGATTTGCAGAAATCTAAAGACTTACAAAGAAGTTACCGGTTAAGCTTTAGTGACAGAGATCTCGCAAATATGAGACTGTCAGGAATGAGATTACAGATCAAGGAATGAATTGCCTATGTTCGAAAGTGGAGTGAATTAGATAAATGGGAAAGTAGATGGTAAAAAAAAAGGAACTGAACAAAGTCAGGCTACAACTGCCTCCGTCTGGAACAGAGGAGGAAGATGAGGACATACACATGCTTCCCATGAGAGAAGTGCATGGTGGAGGGTTTGTCCATGTACCTTAGAGCAGGACTGGTCTTGCATCATTCACAAATGATTTTCCAAATTTCAGAAGGAACCCAGTAGAATGGTACAGACAGGTCTATCACTTTGTAAAATTATTAAATGTTCTATGGAATAATTTGAATACCTTATTTGAAACTGTGGTTCCAGGTGATTTGTGGGTTGAATGCAAAGTTGCTGTGGATTAGCCAGAACAGGTACCGACAAGACATCCTGTATCACATCCTCTGTTGTCAGAGCCCCTGGGAGAGTTTCCACCAATTGTCCTATCATAACAAGCATATTAGGAGGAAGGATTCTTAGGAGGCACAGATATTTGGGCAGTGTAGGGAAATGGAGGTCAAGCTGGCAGCATTGGAATTTCAAGATGTCTGCCAGCTTGCCTCCTTCTGCCTCGCACTTGTTGTTACTCCAAGCATGCTTGGAATGTGAAGCATGCGCGAATTCCAAACTGCGCACTTCACCTGAAGAGATTCCTGAGTAGGAGGCTACAGAGTATTCTCCGTTGGTTAGAGCAGTTTTAGGGTAGTTGCGCTGAGTTCGTCGTTTTATTGTTGCTTCGGAAGTTACTAAAGATTAACCTTTCTAAGGTATTTACTTTCTGTGCAAGTCCAAGTTATTTCAAGGAAGCGTCTCACGGGTGAGCAAGCCGTCTCGCACTGTGAGCAGATGAGGAAACAAAAATTGTCTTGAGGTAAAATTATCTCCTTCTTAAAGAAAAAGACATTAGGAGTTTTTTCAACCGAACGCGTTCGGTGTTCGGTAGCCTTTCATTGTATAGGTCAAAAGTTTAGCTAATCCCGGTTCAGTCAGACGCGCGTTCGACTGAAAAGTAATCTTCAGTTATAAAAGTTATAATTAAAACGAGACTAGGTCTTACCTGACAATGGCGCGGAAGTTATCCAGGGAACAGCTGATTCAGTCTTCGATTCCAACTGCAGACACGCAAGTACTTCCTCTGGAAGTAATAGAGCAATAAAGTTGTTAAGAATAACGTGTAATGTAAGATTAGTAAAAGAGAGAGAAATACTTACTGACAACGACAAATAGAAGAGGAGCTATAGCCAGAAATGCATTGGGTATGAATGTATATTAATTCTAGACACAGAAGTTACAGTGACATAATTAAATATAGTGGTTAAAAACAGATAAGCTTAGATTGTTGTTGTTTTACAGTTTTCAGATACAATTCAAAGGGACCAGAACACAACCAAACAATCAGAAAAATGGTGATGCGCAGGCAAGACCCTTTGGAGTGAAAACTGCAGTTATTGGCTGTCTCTTCTTTCTCCCCATCCCCTTTTCCCCCCTTGGGACACATCTGCAAGCAGTAGTTGTTGTAGAACCTTTGTGGAGTTGTTCTGAGAGGGGTTTTTGGGAAATTAGCATCGTTCTGCTCCTGTGTAATTTTGGAATTTCGGGTACCCTGACAGAGTGAAGTGCCCACGTTGTAATTACACCCGAGCAGAATGGCGGAAGGCATAGACCTAAAAAATTTAGGAGAAATTTTGGGGAGCATTCAGAAGGACTTAGAGGCAGTGAGAGAAGAAAACAAAACCTTAAGATTAGAAATAATCACCTCTAGAAGAGAAAATTCAGAATTAGCCAATAGGATGGGAGAGATAGTTTCAGGGGGGGTTTAAGGGTCAAACATCAGAAGACTCGAGACCTACAAATAGTTCGATATCATTTACCCCCACCCAAGTCGTTCACTCATTCTCTCCAGTGATTCCATTGGCCCCCCCGAGCGTTTCAGTGGAGACCCTCAAAAACCCCAAATTTTCTTGACTCAATGTTCTCTTCATTTCATGTGCCGTCCGACAATTTTTCCCGATGCACGTCTTGTGTCGTCTTTATTTTGTCCTATCTTAGTGGTGACGCAGCGTCGTGGTCCATGCCTTTGGTGGCAAAAGATGATCCAATATTATATGATCTAGATGAATTCAAAAAGGAATTTCTCCAAATATTTGACAGAAGGAAGGCATCACAAGCAACAGATAACAAACTATTACAGTTGAAACAAGGAAATCAAGAGCTAGTTGCTTATCTGGCCCAGTTTAAAAAACTAGTGGTGGAAACGGAATGGCCAGAGAATAAGAGAGCTGCTGTATTTTATCGAGGCGTAAAAGATGAATTGAAAGATGCCGTAGCACAAATTCCTAATCGACCAACTGAAATCTCAGCGTTAGTGGATTTGGTCTTAGAAATAGACTTTCACCAAAACGAAAGGAAAGGAGAGAAGAAAAAATATTTCCGATCAAGTGTACCCCGTTTCAATAGAATGAAGTCTGACTCAACTAAAACCATGGAAGGTACATCCAGTTCTGAACCTATGCAAATAGGTACAATAAGAGGTCCACTAACCAAAGGAGAAAAGACGGCAAAACAAATTGTGTCTCTATTGTGGAGGAAGCGGACATTTTGTTAAGATATGTCCTAAAAAACCCAAGGTACCGTTAAAGGAAAACTTGCAGCACCACCAGTAAGCGGAGTTGGATTGGTGTGTGCAAATAAGGAAACAACTCCAACGAACCATCTACTAGCCAATTCCTTGCAAGTATCATCCCCTCATTTGATCCTGTCCATGACCTTGAAATTTCGGGATACTGTCTTGAAAGAAATTTCGGTTATGATAGACTCAGGGGCTACGGGAAATTTTTGTGATTTGAGGTTTGCTAAATTAATCGGTTTAATTGCCATAAGAAAAGAAAGAAGCGAAGCAGTCCGAGCGATTGATGGAACCAATTTATCATGAGGGCCTATAACCAGCCATACAGAACCTGTGCAATTAATAACCTCAGAAGGACACCAGGAAGTTTTGCAATTTAATTTAATAGATGCCCCACAGTTCCAACTCATTCTCGGACTCCCATGGTTAACGGAACACAATCCCACCATAGACTGGAACACTAGAACTATAGAATTGAATTCTGAATATTACAAGGAAAACTGTTTCATTAAAAAGGAATTTGAACGAGACTCAAGCGCAGCAACCCGACTTTGTGAGAATGGAGTTTCAGTTTGTGTGATACAAGCAAATGAAATTCCAAAAGAATATGAGGATTACGCAGATGTATTTAATGAAGTGGAGGCGGAGAGGCTTCCTCCTCATAGATCCTTCGATTGTAAAATTGAACTCGAGCCAATGGCAAACTTACCCTGCAGTCGAATTTATGCTTTGTCTGAAAAGGAGAACCAACATTTAAAGGACTACCTTAAGTAATATCTGGACAACGGATTCATCAGACCATCTCAATCCCCAGTTTCTTCACCACTCTTTTTTGTACTGAGAAAGGAAGTGAGCTGAGAACTTGCATTGACTACAGGGCAATTAATAGAATTACCATCAAAAAATGTTATCTTTTGCCACTCATTTCCGTACTCCTAGATCAAGTGAAAGGAGCGAAGATCTACACCAAGTTAGATCTGAGAGGGGCTTACCATCTGATAAGACTACGGAAGGGAGATGAGTGGAAAACGACCTTTAGAACCAAGTATGGATTATTCGAATACCAGGTAATGCCTTATGGTCTCTGCAATGCCCCAGCAGCATTCCAGCATTTTATAAACGATGTACTGAGTGAATTCATTGACAAATGTGCAATTGTGTAAATAGATGATATCCTGATCTATTCAGATACAGAGGAGGAAAATCAAAGACAAGTCAAATCAGTCTTACACCGGTTGAGGGAAAATGCCTTGTACGCAAAATTGGAGAAATGCTTATTCAATGTAACTACAGTGGAGTTTCTGAGATTTTTACTCTCTCCTTCTGGAATCACTATGGATGAACAAAATTAAGTCAGTCACAGAATGGAAGTCGCCAGCGACAGTAAAAGAAATTCAGAGTTTCATCGGATTCGCAAATTTCTACAGGTTTATTCATGAGTTTTCTCAAAAAAATCATACCCTTTACTAAACTGTTAAAAAGGGAATAACCTTCGAATGGTCAAAAGGAGCAGAAGAGGCCTTTAACTCTTTAAAAAAAAGTTTCACTACAGCACCAGTTCTTCTCCACCCAGATCAGACAGAGCCTTTCTATCTAGAAACTGATGCTTCAGAGTTGGCGATTGGAGGGGTTCTCTCTCAAAGACACAAAGAAACAGGGCAATTGCACCCAGTTGTATACTGCTCTCGAACATTGAATCCAGCAGAGGTCAACTATACCATCACCGACAAGGAACTTTTGGCCATAAAAGATGCCTTCAAGGAATGGAGACATTATTTAATGGGTGCGAGACATACAGTGACAGTATTCACAGATCATCGGAACTTAAAATTTTTAAAATCAGCAGGAACCCTAACACCTCGGCAACTCAGATGGTCCTTGTACTTTGCTGATTATGATTTTGTCATCACCTACAGACCAGGTGCCAAGAATGGGAAGAGCGGACGCCCTGTCCAGATTAGACACTGAAAATCAGAAAAAAGAAATTGAAGATCAGAAAAAATTCCTCAAGAAAAATTCATAGGAACAGTTTCCAAGGAAAGCTTTGAGGAGCGAATTCGATGGTCTCTAAATGGAGAAGAAATGAAAAGATGGGCCAATGAAGATCCAAGAAGAGAGATCCGGAATGAACTACCTTATTAGAAGAAGCCTTGTATGTACCTACAAAAGAATTACAGACCCAAGTAATGTATGAATGCCACAACAGTCCATTAGCAGGACATAAAGGGGTACAAAAGACTGAAGATCTGGTCAAACGAAGGTTTTGGTGGCCACATATGAATCTGGATATACAGCAATATGTGACAGGCTGCGAGATCTGTGCTCTGGGAAAATCGGAACGGCAAGCTCCAAAAGGGTTATTGCAACTATTACCAACCCCTCCGTATCCCTGGCATACAGTTTCTCTAGACCTAATAGTTGATCGCCCTTCGAGTCAAGGTTATAACACAATATTAGTTTGTGTAGACACCTTCACTAAGATGACACATTTCATGGCCTTAAAGGGACTCCCCACAGCAAACGAACTGATACAAATCTTTAATCAACACATAATTCGAATTCATGGAATCCCTAAAATCATAGTCACTGACAGGGCCTCTCAGTTTGTATCCAAATTTTGGAGAGTTTATACCAGCAGTTTACACATCGAAACTCGATATTCAACTCGTTTCCATCCTGAAACGGATGGACAAACTGAGAGAACCAATCAAGAGTTGGAACAATACCTCAGACTCTTTTTGTTGGATGAAGAGAGGGACTGGCCAGAGTACCTATGGACGGCAGAGTTTTCTCATAATAATGCTAACAGTGTTTCTGCAGGTTTCTCACCCTTTTATCTGAATTATGGTCGACACCCGAATTCCTTGATCGAGTGTAAGGAAGTTGAGGTACCAGCAGTAAAAGATGTAATAAAACACATAACTAAGGTTCATCAATCAGCCGAACAAAATCTGACACTCGCTAAGGATCGTTATAAATATTTTGCTGATAAAAAGAGACGAAAAGAACCTACTCTTCAAGTGGGTGATAAAGTTTGGTTAAGCACAAGAAACTTAAGATTAAAAGATGACCGCAAATTCCAACCACGCTTTGTAGGACCATATTGCATTGAGAAAATGATTAATCCTGTAACATTTTGTTTAACACTTCCAGAACACTTAAAGATTCATCCAGATTTCCAGGTCTCTTTATTAAAAAAGGTTTCACCAGGTTTGAGACTCTCTGCTCCCCCAGAACCTATAGAAGTAGAAGGAGGAGTCGAGTGTGAAGTGAAAAGAATTCTAGATTCCAAAAAGGTAAATGGTGACCTGTACTATCTAATAGACTGGAAAGGTTTCGGACCAGATGAAAGATCTTGGGAGAAACATATTGACGTCCATGCTCCATGTCTGCTCAAAGCTTTTCACTAAAAATTTCCTACTAAACCACGGTTTGGAGGAAATCTCTTTGAGAGGGGGTACTGTCAAAGCCCCTGGGAGAGTTTCCACCAATTCTCCTATCATAGCAAGCATATTAGGAGGAAGGATTCTTAAGAGGCACAGATATTTGGGCAGTGTAGGGAAATGGAGGTCAAGCTGGCAGTATTGGAATTTCAAGATGTCTGCCAGCTTGCCTCCTTCTGCTGCGCACTAGTTGTCATTCCAAGCATGCTTTAGGATGTGCCAGAACAAGTCAAAGTAGTCACTCTTTTTAAGGAAAAAATTCCAATTTATTGCTTTCTTAAATAGTGTTGTGATGCTTGACTCTTTTGAAGATTCCGAGTCATGCACAGCAGAGACTGATCATAGATCCTCGAAACAAAAAGAAACATTTAACAGCCAACATGTGTTTTACCCCCTCACATTGGCCTTCAGGCCTGGGGCTCCTCAGGGCATAGTATGGGCTATTATCATGGTAGTAGGTAAAAATAGAATCCTTTCTTAAATGCTGCGTATTTACAAAATCTTCTGAAAAACGCCCATCTGCTCGGGGTCGCGTAACTAGTTAGCATGGAGGAGTCTCGTTCGTTATCGGAATTAACCAGACAACACGGGAAACCTCCTCCGGCCCGGGCACGGAAAGGATTGACAGATTGATAGCTCTTTCTCGATTCTGTGGGTGGTGGTGCATGGCTGTTCTTAGTTGGTGGAGCGATTTGTCTGGTTAATTCCGATAACGAACGAGACTACTCCATGCTAACTAGTTACGCGACCCCCAGCAGACGGACGTTTTTCAGAAGATTTTGTAAATACGCAGCATTTAAGAAAGGATTCTATTTTTACCTGCTACCATGATAATAGCCCATACTATGCCCTGAGGAAGCCCCAGGCCAGAAGGCCAATGTGAGGGGGCGAAACACGTGTTGGCTGTTAAATGTTTCTTTTTGTTTCGAGGATCTATGATCCGTCTCTGCTGTGCATGACTCGGAATCTTCAAAAGAGTCAAGCATTGCAACACTATTTAAGAAAGCAATAAATTGGAATTGTTTCCATAAAAAGAGTGACTACTTTGACTTGTTCTGGCACATCCTAAAGCTCAGTACCAATAATGGGGAAAGGGTCTCCCATTGTCAAGAACAAGTGAACCACACCATATATGCTCTATTAACGCAGGATTGCTAAGGATCTGGACCCATTACCCCCATTCTTTGACCTTATTCCAAGCATGATTGGAATGTGAAGCACGCGCGGATTCCAAACTGTGCACTTCACCTGAAGAGATTCCTAAGCAGGAGGCTACAGAGTATTCTCCGTTGGTTAGATCAGTTTTAGGGTAGTTGCGCTGAGTGTCATTTTATTGTTGCTTCGGAAGTTACTAAAGATTAACCTTTCTAAGGTATTTACTTTCTGTGCAAGCGCAAGTTATTTCAAGGAAGAGTCTCACGGGCAAGCAAGCCATCTCGCACTGTGAGTAGACGAGGAAACAAAAATTGTCTCGAGGTAAAATTATCTCCTTCTTAAAGAAAAAGACATTAGGAGTTTTTTCAACCGAACGCGTTCGGCGTTCGGTTGCCTTTCATTGTATAGGTCAAAAGGTTAGCTAATCCCGGTTCAGTCAGACGCGCATTCGCGTTCGACTGAAAAGTAATCTTCAGTTATAAAAGTTATAATTAAAATGAGAATAGGTCTTACCTGACAACGGCGCAGACGTTATCCAGGGAACAGCTGATTCAGTCTTCAATTCCAACTGCAGACACGTAAGTACTTCCTCCGGAAGTAAAAGAACAATAAAGTTGTTAAGAATAACGTGTAATGTAAGATTAGTAAAAGAGAGAGAGATACTTACTGACAACAACAAATAGAAGAGGACCTATAGCCAAAAATGCATTGGGTATGAATGTATATTAATTCTAGACACAGAACTTACAGTGACACAATTGAATATAGTGGTTAATAACAGATAAGCTTAGATTGTTGTTGTTTTACAGTTTTCAGATACAATTCAAAGGGACGAGAACACAACTAAACAATCAGAAAAATGGTGATGCGCAGGCAAGACCATTTGGAGTGAAAACCGCAGTTATTGGCTGTCTCTTCTTTCTCCCCATCCCCTTTTCCCCCCTTGGGACACATCTGCAAGCAGTAGTTGTTGTAGAAATTTTGCGGAGTTGTTCTGAGAGGGGTTTTGGGGAATTAGCTTCGTTCTGCTCCTGTGTAATTTTGGAATTTTGGGTACCCTGACATCCGTCCCCACTGGTAATGAAAAATTATAATCATGTGATTACGTTTCTGAAATCAAAAATCTGTCCTAAAGAGAGTGATTGGGTCCAGACTGACAGAACGACCCAAGAGTCCAAAGAGCCAATACACACTTACTATGAGAGACTGTTGCAGGCATTTAAACATTTCAGTAGGACAGAGACTATTGAGGCAAAGGATATGGGACATTTTGTTTACAGATTTGTGTATAGATTGAAACCTGAGGTTAGTTCCATGATTCAGCAGCATTTGATTTGTTGGCAGAGTAAGCCCGTTGACGAGATACTGAGGTATGGCAAATACTGCAGTGACGAATTGGAAATGAAACACAAGAAATTGAAGGAAAAGGTAATGGTAGCACAAATGAAAGCTGCACAGCGAGGTCAGAATTAACAGTTTGTTGGGAATGCTGGTCCCATGCAGGGAGTGTGGTGATGCAAGATGGCAATGGGTTTCAATATCAAGGTAGAGGACTTGGTGTCCCAATTGATCCGAGTACAGATGATGATGTGCCGAATTTGAAGAAGACAAATCCCTGCCATGTCTGCGGTAGGCTAGGGCATTAGAAGCGCAAATGCCTATTTAATACTAATAACATGTCTAATGGGAATCAGGTTCAGAATGGTGGATTTTTGCAATCACAGGGAAATAATATTTCAGACACAGCAAGTACAGAGGCAGAGAGTTCACAATCCCAGTGTACCCCAAGCTCAGGTGATGCAGGCTCCACATGCCCAAATGCCACAACAAAACGCAAATGTCCAGAGATACAATGCAAATAAAATTTCCAATGTAAACACCAATCCTTTCGTGAATCAGGGTACTTCTCAACAGTACTCTATGATACAAACAGAAGATGACTACAGCTCAGACCTGTTGCAATGACTGGGCCTGAGAGGGGAGGAAGATTGCATACTTGGCGCAACCTTAGAGGTATACCAGAGTGGTCCATTCGTGGATGGTGAGGTAAATGGGAATCCCATCTCATTCCTTATTGACACTGGTGCCACCCGCTCTACTGTGAGAACAGCAGAAGTTCCCAACCTACTTCATTTGGAACAAAGAATCCAAGTTGTAGGAGTTGCAAATAAACAAATGACTAATCCAGTTTCAGAAGCGTTACCTGTCAAAATAGGGTCCTTTGAGGAGAATCACTGATTTGTGGTGTGTGATTCGAGTCCTGTCAATCTGCATGGACGAGATCTCTTGTGCAAGATGAACTGTTCCATTTACTGTACTCCAAATGGAACAGAGTTTCAGACTCATGATGAAGACATTGCCTTTAAACTTGTTAGACAGAGATCAGAAATCGGACTGTACCCTACGTTGACAAAAGATGATCTACCCACACAGCTGAGAGACACAGGGTCACCTGAAGTCTGGGACTTTTCCGGGAAAGACATATGTCTCATCATAGGTGCTGAACCAGTACACATTACTGTGAAGCCTAATGCTGAGTACTAGAGAATCCTACAATGCAGTCTAACCCCTGAAAACATTGCTGGGATTACTCCTGTGATTGACTCAATGATTGAACAAGGCATTCTGAAAGAGATTATGGGGAGTCTGTGTAACTCGCTCATCATAAATTTGCAGAAACCCAATGGCAAGTAATGCATCGTACAAGATTTGAGAAAGGTTAACTTCTATAGTTGTTCCTTGTTGTCCGTTGGTGCCGAATCCAGCTGTGATTTGGTTTCAGATTCCATGTGAGGCCGAGTGGTTCTCTGTCATTGATTTGTACTAAACATCCTTTCCTACACCATTGCATGACGATAGCCAGTTCCTTTTCGCTTTCCGTTTTGGCAGCCGTGTTTTTGCATGGTGCCGAGTCCCACAAGGGTATATGGAGAGCCCGTCAATTTTCAATCAGATACTCAAAAAGAACCTGGAGTCTCTGGTAATGCCCTATCACTCAGTCCTAGTCCAGTTCATTGACGACTAACTGGTGATGTCAAATATGCAGGAAGCTTGCAAAAGAGACACAATTGCTCTGTTGAACCACTTTTTTTTAAAACATGTTTTATTGGCATTTAAGAAAGATAAGTCAATACAATAATGCAAATTTTAGCAGGAGCACATTTTTGAGTGTGCAATAGGTACAGATTCACAAGGGTGCAGTATGTCATACGTATCGGCATTCTGACGGTCAAATAGCAGTTGAAGGCATCATACAATTAAGATTTATCATCAATTTACTTACAACCTGTAACTATCCCTTCAACCCATGACAGTGCGCTCCATGTGAGAAGTGCCATGTTTGTATCTGCTGCACTTTGAGATCTTACAGCTACCCACATCCACATGCTCAACTGTCTGTAACATCCTGGTTCTCCGGGAGTCATGGTTGCGGATATATTCATAGTAACGTCAATCTCAATATAGTAAAACATGCAATCAGTTTCAGTGAAACAACAAACTAAACAAAGCCACAGCGTCACCTGGTGGGCGCTGAGGGGTTGGACGATGGAGAGATACATAACAGGAGGATTAACAAAGAGAGAAAGCGTTGTGCAGGGGAGAGGATTGTGGTGAGGGAAAAAGAGCTTGTTACACCAACTAAGGCATTCCATTCTCCACTCCATACAGACTACTCAAGGAGAGGATGCCACAACCATATCTGCCACCTGTATGCCTCTATTCATCCACCACGTCAGCCCATCGTGAGTCCCAGGCCTGGAGCACCTCTGTCCAGAACCCCGCCAGGGGGCGGTGCAGGAGGCATCGGGCAGCCTCCCTCATCAGTGCCCTATCCTCCGCCCTGGACCATGCATCTACATCCCTCTCCCAGGCAGCAACTGTGGGACATCCACTTCAGGGCTATACGCTGTTTCTCCAGGATCAATGCAAGATCTATAAATCTAGTGCCAACCTTACGCTTCTTAGGCCTGGGGAATAGGCCAAGGAGGCATACCTCCACCGTACATGGGAGAGAGCGCTCCAGAACCCTATTAAGTGCAGCAATGACAGCCTCCTAGAAATCCTGCAGCCCTGGGCAGTCCCACATCATATGAGCAAATCCAACATCAGGTGTCCCATACCTTGGGCAAGCTTGGGGCTCCCACATGCATAACCCGGAGTCTATATTGGACAAGTATGTCATATGTAGGTAATTGAATTGAATGTACCTAGAGCTAGTATTCCTAGAAATGCACCCAGGGCTCTCGACCACTCTACTCCACTTAACATCTGTCAAGTCCCTACCCAGCAACGGTGCCCATTTGTCTTGTGGTCCAGGCAGCGGCCCGGTAACCATCTACAGTTGAGCTCTGTACAGCCATTTTACAAGATGTTGTGCTGAGCCCAGAGTCACCAGTGCCGGCAAAACCGCATGGGTGTCCGGTTCCCCTGTGCTCCCAGGCCACAGTTCTCTGTAAGTTCTAACCATGGCATGGTAGGTCAGGAACTGACCGGAAGGCAGTCCATACCGCTCCATAAGGTCATTGAGTAGAAAAAATCCCCCAATTGGAAACAGTCACCCATTGTTACTAGCCCCACCATCGTCCATTCCACTAATTGAGAGCTCGTAAACGGAGAGGGGGGGTCTCCTTGTGGCAGGCCCACCAGTGGTAGGTCCGGTGTGTAAAGAGGTGCCAAAAGTGTACATCCCACGCATCTCCTCCAACATTGCAGCGCCACCTTCAATAATATCCCAGGGTTTGGCGTAACCACTTTCGGATTAAGTAGTTTTGCCAACAATAGTCCCTGCTTGGCAGCCAGTCTGATAGGTCCCACCAAGTCAAGGTCCCTGCCATCCCACCAATGAGCCAACCACTGGAGCTGGGCGGCCAAATAATACAATTCAAAATCCGGGGCGCCCAATCCACCCATCTCTGCGGCTCTCCGCAGGACCACCAGGGAGACTCTATGTTGCCCACCATCCCAGACCAGTTCTCAGAGCAAAGAATCCAGGTCGCTGAACCAGGAACGGGGCAACAGGATAGGGAGATTCACAAAATAATATAGTAATCTGGGAAGCATAATCATCTTTGAGAGAGAGATACAAGCCATCACCGAGAGCTTCAGGGAGCAACAAAATTGAATAGAGGCTTTCAGTGATCGAATCACCTGTCCTAGGTTGCCATCTCTAAGGTCGTCTAGGGTATGGAACACCTGTATACCCAAATAGCGGAAAAATCTAGGCGACCACTCCATACCTGTCGGCACGTCAAGTGGCCGTTGCATGTCCACCCAGGAACAGGTGCGTCTTGGCCCTATTAACACGTAGGCCTGAGTGTGCAGTAAACTCCTACAATAACTCGATGGCGCTCGCCAGACTCGCCTGACCATCCCTCAAAGTAACAAATCGTCAGCGTATAAGGATATAACATGCTCTCTGCTCTCAACGACCAGGCCGTGCCCTGCCCCGTTGCCTGAAAAGTACTGCCAAAGGCTCAATAGCCAAGGCAAACAACAGGGGCGACAGCGGACTCCCCTGTCTGGTACCTCGATGGACGGCATACACTGCCAAGACCACCCCCATCCCAAACCTCGTCATCGAGTTGGTGTATAACAGGTGCACCCAACGGGCCCAGCCCAGTCCCATTCCCATCTGTTTCATGACCATGCGCAAATAATCCCACCTTGAGGAGTCGAATGCCTTCTCCAAATCAATGGACATTATCAAGGTGTCCGCATATCTGGAGGTATCTTGATGGTGAAGGATATGGAACAATCTACGTAGGTTCCCAGAGGTGGACCCAGTGTTGATGAAGCCATTTTGGTTCTCATGTATGAGTGCCTTCATATGGGTTTGAGTCTCATCGCCAGAATTTTACTAAGAATTTTAAAGTCTGCGTTTAGCATAGATAGGGGGCGGTAACCCGACGGGTCCACTGCAGCGGACCTGGACTTAGGGAGGGGAACTACCATGGCTTCCCTGGACAACATCGGTAAGAAACCCAGTCTTAGCAACTTGGCAAACATCAATTCAAGCTCGGGGATCAAGGCGAACGCAGAGTAAAATTCTGTCGGAAGCCCGTCTGGGCCTGGTGCTTTCCCTTGGCCATCTCGCCAATAGCATGTTGAATTTTCAGTGCCGTCATGGGCCCTCCAAGGCCCTTGCGTAGCACAGGATCTAGAGTGCACAACGGTATGGATGTGATAAACTCATCCGTTTTTGTCGACAAGATATTTTCCGGGCAGCCATAGAGAGTTTCATAGTAATCATGAAAAGCCGCGTTAATGGCCCATGGGGCGTACAACGGCACTCCCTCTCTAGTGAGAATCTGTGTGATTGGTGACCCCCTAGTCGCCCACACCAACCAGGCCAGCAGCCTGCCCAAACGTCCCCCACCTCCTCATGCACTCCTCCCGATATTCCCATTTGTCAGTGCATCGAAGTTGCTCCTAAACATCAGTATACCTATCCCTCACCTCCAGGTGCTCTGCCCATGCAATAGCGCCTGTGCCCAGTCTATTACCGAGGTCGTGAAGGCGTTGTTCTAGGACCATAAGTTCCCTGCTTAGTTCTCTCTTCACCCCCACTGTCTGTCCCGTACATTGGCCCCTCATCACTACTTCCCATTCAACGAGCAGATCCCTGGCCAAACTCTGGTTGGACTGAAAGTATTCCGAGATTGCCGTCTGGAGGATGTCCCAAAACAATCATCTTCGAGGAGGGACGGACTGAGCTGCCAAACCGGGACCCCCGGAGGCTCAGCAGTCAGACAAAGAGTGATCAGCAGGGGGCTGTGGTCAGACAGCGTATGCCCCAGGTATTCAATGCCTGTGAAGACACTGCACACACTGGCCGAACACAGAAACATATTGAGGCGATTGTGTAAACCATAGAGGTGGGAATAATAAGAGTAGTCACGTGCACCTGCGTGTTGCAACCTCCAAACGTCTGCAAAGTCCCAGTAGGCAGCCTAATCACAGAAACCCCTCGATGTCATTTCCACTACTGTCCCGTGCATTGGGGGTGTGGACCTGTCCAGACTGACATCTGCCACGCAGTTAAAATCACCACCCAGAAGCAAGACGTCCGTCGCCAGGGAGGACAATGGCACGGACAGAGCCCAGAGAAATGAGAGTTGATCATGGTTAGGAGCATAGACACTGCCCTAGGTGACTTCCCTCCTAAACAGTCTGCCCCTGACCGAGACATATCGGCCCTCTGAGTCAATGATGGAATGGATAACCTCAAAGGGCTTCCCCGCCCTTATCCACAACAGCGCCCCCCTGGAGTAGGGAGAGTAAGAGGTAGCGAATATGTGACCCCGCCATCTACGGCGCAGGTGGAACACCTCCTCTTTGGCGAGGTGGGTCTCCTGTAGCATGACCACTTGAATCCCCCGATGGTACAGGTAGCGGTGTATGCCATGCCATTTGGAGACCGAACCCATTCCCCTCACATTCCAGGTCAGAAGCTTTATGGTTTGACGTGAGCTCACCATAATGATAGATCAGCACCCACCGCCCCACTTGGGCTGTGAATCTCTTCCCCCCTACGACCACCCCAGCACCATCCAAGACCCCCCAGGTGACTGGACAAAAATCCCCCAACCACAAAAAATGAACAGAATATGGGAGGTATGAGAAGCAGGGAAGCGCTGGGTGGGAAGTGAAGCATCACGGAGAACAAAAGTGGCATGGCAAAGTGAAGGAGCACGCAGCACTCAGCAGAGAGATCAAGAAGATGTATACATTTCGATAAAGTGCCTAAAGGGGAAAAAAAGTAGTTCTTTGAATGCAAGCAATGTCAGCAGGGAATGAATACACCTCACTCAACCAATCAGAACATTGTGAGACTGAAATGGTCCTAGGCAGAACAAACACGAGAATAGAAGGTAAAGCCATCGAAGCAACAGGAGACAACTGAGATCGACAGGAATGCCATCCAATCATGAACAATGGGTTGACCCAAAGCCAACTCTACATATTTTTTTAAAACAATAGATCTGACCACAGCTAACGCTGTCTGTAGCCCAGACCTAAAACTCTTAATGAATAGTATGTTATATTCTTCAATAGATGAGAAGATAACTGATTGTCTCAAAGAATGTGCATGGGATCACATGATCCGCCTGCATGTTTTTTTCAGGGAAGGAATGGCTCTCAAAATCATGTGATATAGTGTGAGTATAGGCAAAACAGAATATATATTTTCTTACACTATCAGAGCTCCTTGTCTCCTTATTCTTCCCACTTTAATTCCTTGCTCCACCCATAATTAGACCACCAACTATACTTTCCCTTTCGTGCAATCATTTACCAATACGGGCCTTCAAAAAATAACCTGCTTTATTTTTTTGTTTTTAGTGATGCAGTGCCAAGTGGGGATGATATCCTTTGTGCCCGGTGCTGCTCAAAGAATGGGCCTTCATGCTTTATTAACTCCCTGTTTATCATGCTTGTTTTTCAGTAATTGATGTTCAACAGTTTTTTTCCTGTGGCTTAGCAGAGAATGCACCACTAATTATTCATATGGAGCTCTAATTCCAACATTAAAATTAACAAGAGGCAACAATGCAAACCTGGGGCCATATTACAGATGCGTCACATTTTCCTGGATGCGCTGGGCACACCTTTCAAAAGGTGCGCCTAGAGCAATCCAGGAAAATGCACTGCATTATGGTGAATGCGCTGCCCCCAGGGCAGCCGTGAACTCGTACTGCCCCCAGTGCAGCGGATTCTTGTGAAAAATGGAGTGGCTGCTTTGAAGCCGCTCCTTGTTTTCACAGTGCAGGCGGCAACCCGACTGCACTTTTAAAGGGGATTAGAGATCCCCTTGCAGGCGGGTGCAGTCACTGACTGCACCCGCCTGCAAGGGGATGTCTGGGGGATCCATGGGACCCCCTTCACCCCCTCCAGAGGGCTGCCATCAGGGGGCGCACTGACAGTGTGCAACCTTTTAGTATGCACACTGTCACTGCGCCTCCTGAGAGCTTCTTTGCCTCTGCGCCCGCGTCTGTAATATGGCGCGGGTGCAGAGGCAAAGGGATTCCCTCATTTGTATGGGGCACGCCCCTATGCAAATGAGGGAACGCCCTCTTGGGGAAGCACTGGAGATTTATGTGCTCCAGCGCTATTGGTATTTCAGAAGAGGTCGCACAAGCTTTTCCGGCCCTTTCTGTAATACCAAAGTGGCCCAGGGGCGCGCAAAGTGGGCGCAAACGCCCGTTGGGCCCCTGTGGCACTTTCATAATATTGCCCCTGGACCTGTTGCAGAGGTTAAGCAAATTAGTCACTGAATCCCTCTAGTGTCCACATCATTTCTGTCAGGCCAGTTCTCAGAGTTATGGGCAACTGGGCAATCCTTTTAAGACATATTACTGTTGTCCCTAATCCCTCAGCAGCCAGATGTTATTTCAGTCACAATGAAGCACAAGCAGCCTATTCTTATTCTTTGACTTTTGGTGTGGGGAAATCCAAAACTCAGTGCTTACTCTTGGATGGTTATGATGGAAATCGGATACAGCTAACACTTGAATGGCACACAACTCTGCCACGTAACACTTAAAAGTAGTAGATTTTATTTCACTTTAAGGTTTGAGTGTAGACCAGAGGTCTACTAAGTGCGGGGTGCCCCAATCTTGGGGGTTGTGACTTGATTCCCAGGGGGGCGCCACTGCCAAGCTCAAACACATTCAAGGGCCCTTCCACTGTAATAAGAGGGAGGATGGGCAGTGTGTTAAAACAATTTGGGAGCCCACATTTCTACTTTCTCTTTGTTTAAAAAGACTTGGGAGAGGATTAGGCAAAGGTGCTGGGGTGGAGTCTCTAATCAGAGAGGCAATGCAGCTTATATACAGTCAGTCACTGCCTTGACTCCAGCTCGACCCCAGGGGGTTCAGAAAAAAAAGGGCAACCCAATAGTCCTGTGTGAGCTTGGTATAAACGATAGAAAGTGTAATGGTCAACAAGGGTATCATTTACAATAGAGTACTAAATGTTTATCAATATTTAAAATTTCCCTAAAGGTGATATGCAGATTCAATCAAATGAAACAAATCAATAAAGGATACAATAATAATCAAATTAGATTGAACCAAAATCTGGAGCAAACAAATTAAAAACAGGAGTACGCAATGCAAGTTTAAAATTTTATGATGAAAAAAGCAATGAATAAATAAGGGGTGCATGATAAGCAAAACAAACATACATTCATCATGTCTGTTACATTCAAGATTCTGAGTTGACCATAGATCAATGTATGACAAGCCCACTCTTTATATGGAATGAATCTATTGTACAGAGCAGATGATTTGCAAAAATGTATCCCAGAGTGGAACTACTGTTGATGGTTTGACACCAGTGCTGAGGGATGTGACCTTGCATGAAAGGATTGCTATCTATGTTGAAATTCCACAATTCATCCTGATTTAATAATATATAGATGCTTGATGAAGGGGAGATTGGAGAAGGACTTCTTTTTACAGAAGGAGGAGGCCCCGCCCTTAGGGTTCGCCTAACAGATATCAACAGCAGATGCAGTCCTTCTTCTGTCTTCCACAGTTCCAGTAGTGCTCTGAAGAGGGTGCCCAGAGGTTCCACATTTATGCTTGACACTAGCCTGTGGTTGGGGGAGACTCCTGGCCCTCCCTGACTAATGTGGAAACAGTTCCCAGGGCAAACCTTACCTACCTTTGCAGCATTCCCTGTGTGCCCTACTGCAGACAATCCCACAGTGCCTCTCTCTACCTAAATACAACATGGTGGAACCTTTCATCCCCTGTTCAGAGCTCCTGTGCCCACCCTAGAGGCGTGGCCAGGGAAATGAGCAATGCCTTCTCTGTTGTCAATCATAACTGGTTCTGGAGGCATCTACTCTCCCACTGGGATTGGTATCTGGCTGACTAGAGGGACAAAGGAGGGGGCAGGCCCAGGGTTGCTAAAACTGCCTGTGATAGGGTAGGCCTCCTTGAAGTTAATTAAGTTCCTGGGCACTGCCCAGATAGTCATCTTGTTAGAGGAAGAGAACACCTCCCCCTCCCAAGTCCATTGTCTCAGCTCTAGGAGCAAGTTCACACCTCATCAAAGGTGATATTCAGTTGCTAAATGACAGTAGGAAGCTCATGTAAATGGCCTTCTAGAGGTTGTAGGTAGGTAAAAGGTGGGCTTGTGGTAAATAGTTTAAAACATCCAAAAATACAACTTTGTAGCTGTTTCCTAAGTGGAGATAACATCATTTATTTTTAATATTATATCCTAATGGTTTCCTTTGGAACAGCTTAACCCTGCTACAGTGAAAATAGCTTTGGGGCCTTGTCACTGTAAGGATATGTTTTACATTAAACATTTACATGCCCTGCTTTTAAATGCCCTGCACCCTGCCTTATTGGGCATTAAGGCCTACTTAGGGGTGAATAATTAACATTTAAAACAAGGGTTTTAGGCCTGTTTAAAGGGTTACTAGGACAAGCCAAATGTGCAGTTTTAAAATTGCACAAACAGGCTACAGTGGTAGGCCTGCAGTCACATTTTGCACTGTCATTCTAGTGGTGGCACAATGTGTACTGCAGTGCACTATTGACATTCAACTTACAGGCCCCGATACACTTTGTACCATATACTCGGGGCTTATAGATATGTTACTGATGCCAATTAGGAGTGCAGCCAATTTTGACTTGTTTTATTGGTCAGAGCACTTGCTCTGGGATCTGGTTAGTAGAGTCCTAGTGCATAGAGTCAAAAAGCAACGGTATAAGTAAAAATAAAATGGGGTATTATTATCCGAAAAGGCATTTTACTACAATATCAAAATCCATGGCCAAATGTGTAAACTCATCATGGCCCAATTACTGTATCATCCCAAAACATTGTCAATGTACAAATTAAAGTGATAAGCATAACCTTTGTTTTTTTTGCAGTTGATCTTATAACTGAAAAACCTTCAGAAATCAATGTATGGAAAGAATTGTCAAGGTAAAAAAATGCCAACATATTGTCAGCATAAGGCAAGCATCTAGATCCATAATCACCCCACAGGTTGCTTAGTAACCTCTTAAATTTCTAAGGGTTCCAATGCAAGAAATATGGACTAGCCAACAACATTCACAAATGCCTATTTTAGATTCAAAATCTTCAGACAGGAGTCCTTTTGTCAATTTTTAGCGCAGGTATTTGAGTAAAAGAAGAAAATATGTCAATAAAATTATCACCAAGTCTAAGTTTTGTTAGCACATTTCTAATGTGTCAAGTTATTTTGCTCAATTCAATGTTGTTTCAACAGCAACATCTGCACAAGAGTCTTCTTATTTTATAGATGATAATCATATCATTGACCTCAAATGTTATTAAAGCCACATCTCTATCAGATGAAAGCCATCATTAAAGGCTATAGCTAGGAAGACATTAAATCTTCTAAACATAATAAATAGATACCTGCTATTAATTTTAAATCAGCATTAAGGAGTAGTATAGATCAATAATTTGCATATTTGCAGTGATCTTTTGCAAGCTTTGCTGTCAAAGAAATGACAGCATTCAATATTAAATGATTTCACTAGATAACCATGAGATGCAGGGTATTGTCTCATCCTCATAACTATCACTACATAATACCATTCATCTTCAGTAACCTACTGTTAGAACTGGGGGTCTCTAGTTGGCAGGAGGTATGCACCTTTGTCCAAGTAGGGACCCTTGCTTCTAGTCAGAGTAAAGGGGATACACACTCCAGATAACCCCTGCTCACCCCCTTGGTAGCTTGGCATGAGCGGATAGGCTTATCCCAAATGCAATGTGTAAAGTATTTGTACTCAAAACACACAGTAACACAGCGATAACACCACAAATGGACACCACACCAGTTTAGAAAAATAAAGTATCTTTATCTAAACTCAACAAGACCAAACGACAAAAATTCAGAATACATGTAGTCAAATAGCACCTAAAAACAGTTATTTCCAAAATAAAGCTTGTAGAAAACAAATAGCTCCACCTGGGGCTATTATGACATTGTCACAGCAATAAATCAAAAGTACGGCGCCGCCCGCGAGGCGCGCAGCATCGGGCACGGAGTCACACGGACCCCCAAACAAACAGTACCTTTGGAAGATTAAGTCTATGATGATGCACGGCATCGTAGAGGTGAGGCATCGGTGCCGAGGTCGAGGCTGGCTCCCTGGCTGCCACGGGGAAGGTGAGGCATCGTGTCTGAGAGGAGGCGACATGTCGAATCCAGGACAGGGGAAGTTGGTTGCGTTGGCGGTGAGGCGTCAGTCCTGGTGAGGTGATGCGAAGTCGGTGAGTTCATTGAGTCACCCTTGGCGATTATCGGCACAGTGATAACAGGATGCAGGCACTGGTGATGACTGAGTCGGTGCGAGCGCTGGAGTCGGGAATGCTGATAACTGCAGGTGTCGGCAGGCGTCGAAGAGTGTCAGAGCTGCGCTGCAGACCGGGCGGTGCATCATGCACTTCACGAGTGGTGCCCCTGGCCTAGGTGCAGGTCGCTGCGTCATGGCGGCATCGCTGACGGCGTCGGAGATTGCTTTTCTTGCTTCTCTTTGGTTTCTTCCAGCTCCTAACAGCAGGAACTACCTCCAGAGGCCCAAAACTGGAACAGGCACCTCCTGGCAGGGCAGAACTCTCAGCAATAGGGTTCAGGGGAGCTGGGGGTGAAGTCTTTGTGTCCCTGAGACTTCAGAACAGGAGGCCAGCACACACAAGCCCTAGGAGATTCTTCTTCAAGCAGGTTTCTCAGCAAAGTTCCAGTCTTTTTCCTTTCCTTGGCAGAAGCAGCAACTGCAGGCCAACCCCACACAGCACACAGCAAAGGGGCAGTACTCCTCCTCACATCTCTCCAACTCTTCTTCTTCGCAAAGGTTCCTCTTGAGTCCAGAAGTGATCTAAAGTTCTGGGGTTTAAGGTCCACTACTTATACCCCATTTTGTCTTTGCCCTTCTTCGTGCAAGGGTCTCTGAGCCCAGTCCAAACCAGTTCTGTCCTCACTGGTGCAGTATGACCACAGGGGGTGGAGACTTCATTGTGCAAGGGAGACAGGCCCTATTCAGGTGAAAGGAAAACTCCTCTCACTACTCTAAATGCAGGCAAGGTCTATTCAGCTCAGCTTGGAGTCATCCAGGAAGTTCACTGACAAAATATCGATGTAAAAAATATAGAAGTGAAAAATATCGAAAAAATATAGTTGTACAAAATAAAATAATAAATATTAAATATATTAAATTAGTATCATTAATATAAAAAAATAAAGTAGATTTAATATAAATGTAGAAAAATAAACTTAATTAAAAACAGTTTAACACACATACATAATAATTCATATATATTTACTTTAAAACAATTAATAAACTATTAATTTTAATTTATTTTATAAATGTAAAATCATAAAAATTTACAAATAGACATGTATATATATATATATATCTATATCTATATATCTATTCACTGAAAAAACCATAGGTTTCAGGGACGTTATAGTTAGAAATTAGCATTTAAAAAACCTTAGAAACTCACTGAAAAAACCACAGGTTTCAGGGACGTTATAGTTAGTTGGACATTTCACTTGTACAAAACCAGAGAAATTCGGCCGTTATAGTTAGTTGAGCTAACTATAACTCACGCCCCTGCAATGCACTGCTGATGACGTCACATATTACATCATTCATGACATGGTCAGTGACATCACTGATGACATCATCGAAGTGACTGTGTTTCTGTATTGTTTAAATATGTTATATATATATATATATGGCAAGGTGTATTGAAGAATGAGTGGGTGTATAAGTGTCTGAATGGATGATTTAGTAGGTGCGTGACTGACTTTAAGTGAGTGATTAAATGTGTCTTACTGAATGCATGGGTTAGTGACTAAACTGTGTGAATGTCTGTATCAGTCTGTCAGTTGGTGTGTAAGCGGCTGCATGGGTTGGTGAGTTGCTATATGAGTGTCTATATGGTTTGTTGATTGGTTGTCTGAGTATCTGTATGGGTGCCTGAGTGTCTGTGTGGGTGGGTGGGGTGGGTGTGACTGTGCATAGATGTGTGAGTGGGTGTTTCACTGGGTGTATGGGTTTAAGAGTGCATCTGTGAAGGGCTGTATGGGTGGGTGAGTGTGTGTATGGGTGTGTTGGTGAGTGAATGGATGTCTCAGTGGTACATGTGTGAATAACTACATATGTGAAAGGCAGTATATGTGAGTGTTGGAGTATATAAATGACTGTATGTGAGAGTGAGTGATTGTGGTTGTATGGATGAGTGTGTGCATGTATCAGTGATTGTATAAGAGAGTAAGTATGTGTTAGCATCTGTATGAATAAGTGAGGTGGTGTGTGTATAACTGTATAGGTGAGTAAATGGGAGTGTGATTGATTCTTTGCATGACTGACTAGGTGTGTGAGTAACTCTGTGGATGAGTGGCGGTGTGTGAGTGTCTGCATAGGTGTATGAGAGCATATGATAGTGCTGTATTGATGAGTGACTGCATGTATGAGTGACTGTATGGGTGAATGAGTGGATGTGTGTGTAGACCTAGGAATCAGTGAGTGGGTATGTAGTAACTGGTATTGGTGTGTCTATGGTTTCGAAAGTCTGTATTTTAGAGTGGGTGTATCAAAGGTTATATTAGGGTTTGAGGAGGTGCATCAGATTATCATGTGGATGATGTAATCAGTGATGTCATTTGAGATGTCATCAGTGATGTCACTGACCATGTCATGAATGATGTAATATGTAGCGTCATCAGCAGTGCATTGCGGGGTGCGAGTTATAGTTAGCTCAACTAACTATAACGGCCAAATTTCTCTGGTTTTGTACGAGTGAAATGTCCAACTAACTATAACGTCCCTGAAACCTGTGGTTTTTTTCAGTGAATTTCTAAGGTTTTTTAAATGTTAATTTCTAACTATAACGTCCCTGAAACCTATGTTATTTTCAGTGAATTTCAAAGGTTTTTTAATGCTAATTTCTAACTTTAACGTCCCTGAAACCTATGTTTTTTTCAGTGAATTTCTAAGGTTTTTTAAATGCTAATTTCTAACTATGCCTACAGAGGTAGGACATGTGCAGAAAGAGGAAGAAAGGCGCAGAAAGAAGCAAGAGAAATGCAGAAAGAAGCAACAGAAGTCCAGAAAGAGGAAGGAAGGTGCAGAAAGAACCAAGAGATATGCAGAAAGAACCAACAGAGGTGCAGAAAGAGGCCTTGTTGCAAAGTCATCCTGTGCCCTGGGCACCCCCCAACTTTTTGCTGACTGGTACTGGTGGTAACTGTCTCTGACTGACCCTGGGCTCTGCCTAACCAGGCCCTGAGCCAGTGCTATGCTGAAAGACAATTTGAATACAGTGAAAATACCTACATACACTAGGGTACACTATGGGTTGGGGTACCCCTGTGATTGGCATGACCTTCCCTGTAAGGCCCTAGTACATAATAGGGCAGGGGTATTAAAACTACCTCTAAGTCCCTAGCATATAATAGGGCATGGCAGTTTAGAGGCCAGCAGCCTGTGTGCACTGCTGAGCCTGAGGTCAGTTTAAAAGTAGCCCTGTGTGTGCAGAAAGAGGCAAGAGAGGTGCAAAAAGAGGCAAGGGGGCTGCACAAAGAGGGAAGAAGGGTGCAGAAAGAGGCAAGAGGGGTGCAGAAAGAAACAACAGAGGTGCAGAAGGAGGCAAGAGAACTGCACAAAGAGGCAAGAGAGTTGAAGAAACAGACAAAAGGGCTTCAGAAAGAGGGAACAGGTGTGCAGACAGAGGCAAGAGAGGTGCAGAAAGAGGGAAGAGGGATACAGAAAGAGGCAAGAGGGATGCAGACATTTGCAACAGAGGTGCAGAAAGAAGCAAGAGCAGTGCAGAAAGAACAAACAGGTGCAGAAAAAGGCAAGAGAGGTGCACAAAGAGGCAGGAGAGGTTCAGAAAGTGGCAAAAAGAAAAACAGAAAGAGGCAAGGGGTACAGAAAGAAGCAAGAGAAGTGCAGAAAGAAGCAACAGAGGAGCTGAAAGAGGCAAGAGGGGTACAGAAAGAGGCAAGAGAAGTGCAGAAAGAAGCAACAGAGGTGAAGAAAGAGGCAAGAGATGTGCAGAAACAGGCAAGAAAGGTACAGAAAGAGGGAACAGGGGTGTAGAAAGAGGCAAGAGGGATGCAGAAATTTGCAAAAGAGGTGCAGAAAGAAGCAAGAGAAGTGCAGAAAGAACCAACAGAGGTGCAAAAAGAGGGAAGAGGGGTGCAGAAAGAGGAGAGAGGAGTGCAGAAAGAAGCAAAAGAGGTGCAGAAACAGGCAGGAAAGGTGCAGAAAGAGGCAAGAGAGGTACATAAAGAGGGAAGGGGGTGCAGAAAGAGGCAAGAGGGGTACAGAAAGAAGCAAGTGAGGTGCAGAAGAGGCAACAGAGGTGTAGAAACAAGCAAGAGAAGTGCAGAAAGAGGCAAGAGAATTGCTGAAAGAAGCAACAGAGGTGTGGAAAGAAGCAAGAGAAGTGCAGAAAGAGGCAAGTGAGTTGCAGAAAGAGGGAAGAGAGGTGCAGAAAATGGCAAGAGAAATGCAGAAAGAGGCAAGAGGGATGCAAAAAAGGGAAGAAGGGTGCAGAAAGAAGCAAGAGAGGTGCAGAAAGAAGCAAGAGAAGTGCAGAAGGAAGCAAGAGAGGTGCAGAAAGAGGGAAGATGAGTGCAGAAAGAGACAACAGGGGTGCAGGAAGAAGCAAAAGAGGTGCAGAAAGAAGCAAGAGCAGTGCAGAAAGAACCAACAGAGGTGCAAAAAGAGGTGAGAGGGGTGCAGAAAGAGGTAGGAGAGGTGCACAAAGAAGCAAGAGTGGTACAGAAAGAGGCAGGAGGGGTGCAGAAAGAAGGAAGAGAAGTGCAGAAAGAAGCAACAGAGGTGCTGAAAGAGGCGCGAAGGGTGCAGAAAGAGGCAAGAGAGGTGCAGAAACAGGCAGGAAAGGTGCAGAAAGAGAGAACAAGGGTACAGAAAGAGGCAAGAGAGGTGCAGAAAGAGGCAAGAGGGGTGCAGAAAGAGGCAAGAGGGGTGCAGAAAGAAGCAAGTGAGGTGCAGAAAGAGGCAACAGAGGTGCAGAAAGATGCAAGAGAGGTGCAGAAACAAGCAAGAGAAGTGCAGAAAGAGGCAAGAGAATTGCTGAAAGAAGCAACAGAGGTGTAGAAAGAAGTAAGAGAAGTGCAGAAAGAGGCAAGAGGGGTACAGAAAGAAGCAAGTGAGGTGCAGAAAGAGGCAACAGAGGTGCAGAAAGAGGCAAGAGAGGTGCAGAAAGTTGAAGAGATGAGCTGAACGAGGCAAAAGAAGTGCAGAAAAAGAAAGAAAGGTGCAGAAAGAAGCAATAGAAATACAGAAAGAGGCAAGAGAGGTGCAGAAAGAAGCAAGAGTGGTTTGCACATCATTAGTACCAATTTAATACCCAAATTTAGCAATAAGTAACAGGTGACCATTCTAGGTTTGCAAAGGGCCTTCCACCACGCTGTAACACTTGTTGCTGCATTTTTGGTAATGTTTGAGCTAGAAACAAGTTTTTTTTTTTTCCAAATCTGCAGATTATGCAACAGATGACGGATTATGTGGCAAATGCGGAAAATGTATAATTGTGCAAAAGTCGGTGCAGCCAAGCAGTCGCATAATTCCAGTGGCCCTGCTCATACCTCTGACTAGGTCCAGAAGTGCTCCTCAGTGGTTCCTTCTTTTTTTGTCTCATTGAGTTAATAGTTTAGATTCTATGGAAACGAGGAAGACTAAACTTGAGGTTACCACTCCACAACACAGACTATCATACCACACAATTACTCTCCATTACACATAATCCCACTCTACATAATTCCTATACACTAAATACCACATACTTTCTATCCACATCATTTCACTGCACAACATACCACATAATTCCACTACACACAACATACATCCACTTCAAGAAACATTAAATAAAACACTTTTACATTTACAACGCCAATAGCTCTAACTCTCGCAAATGCGGAACCTATTATATTGCAAATGCTTCTTTAATTAGTAGTCGGGTTTGCAGAGAGGTGGAGAAAGGGGGCTGGGCCTCCGACCGCCGCTCAGGAATTCCACTGCGTAGGACTTACAGGAGGTACCAGGAGGGCTTCTTGGCCCCCAAAGTCCCTCAGGAGAAAAGTGGACTTCATCACCCAACCCATCGTGTGCCAGGAGGCGCGTTTGCAGAGTGGTGGAGAAAGGGGGGCATGGCCTCCGAAGACCTCTTAGCAAACCCACTGTGTGGGACTTACTGGAGGTAACAGGAGGGGTAGTTGGCCCCTAAGGACAACCTTGGAGGCCAACTACCCCTCCTATTACCTCCAGTAAGTCCCACACAGCAGCATTAGTAAGTTCTCATAGCAGGCCATGCCCCCTTTGCCCACCAGTCTGCAAACGCGCTCCCTGGCACACTCTTCGATGGGGATTAAAGTCCCCTTCACTGCTGGGGGTGATAAGGAGTCAACTAGCATACCTGTTACCTCCAGTAAGCCCCACAAAGTGGGATTGCTGAGAGGTGGACACAGGCCATGCCCCCTTTGTCCACCACTCTGCAAACGCTCCTCCTGGTGCGCTCTTGGTTGGGGGATGAAGTCCCCTTGCCTCCTAAGGGTCCCTGGTGGCCAACTAGCCCTCCTGTTACCTCCAGTAAGCCCCACACAGCTCGATTGCTGAGAGTGGTCCGAGGCCATGCCCCCTTTTTACACCACTCTGCAAACACACCGCCTGGCGCACTGCTGCTCAAGGGATGAAGTCCACTTCAGTCCTGAGGTCCTCAGGACACAAGAGGACCTCATCACCCCACCAGCAGTGCGCCAACAGGCGCATTTGCAGAGTGGTGTAAAAAGGGGCATGGCCTCGGACCACCTCTCAGCAAACCCACCGTGTGGGGCTTACTGGAGGTACCTGGTGGGCTAGTTGGCCCCTAAGGACCCTTAGCATTCAAGGGGACTTAATCCCCCAACCCAGAACGTGCCAGGAGGCGTGTTTGCAGAGTGGTGCAGGGAGGGGGCCGGGCCTCCGGCGAGATGCCGGCTTTTCTTTTCTTTTTGTATTTTTAGAAGGGGGGCTGTGTGGCCCCCCTTCTTTTAGTATTTTTTGGCCATTGAGGACCCCATCCCCCAGGGCCTGACCCTTTTTTTTTACTTAAAAAAAAAAAAACTGGAATGGGGCCCCCCTCCGAGGCTGATTTCGGCCCCGGGGACCCCATCCCCTGGGGCATCGCCTCAATTAATTTTTTTTAATTTTTTTTAATTATGGGAGGGGGGCCACTTCTGGCCCCTGGGACCCCATCCCCCAGAGCCTGGCCAGCCTTGGTTTTTTTTTGGGAGGGGGACCGCGTGCCCCCCTCCTGAGGCCAATTATGGCCCCGGGGACCCCATCCCCCGGGGCCTGGCCGGCCTTGTTTATTTTTTTTGGAGGGGGGCCGCATGCCCTCCTCCTGAGGCCAATTATTGGCCCCGGGGACCCCATCACCCGGGGTAATGCCTCTATTTTTTATTTTTTTATTAATGTTACGGGTGGTGGGTCACGTGGCCCCCCTTCCCTTGGCCACTTCTGGCCCCGGGGACCCCATCCCCTGGAGCCTGGCCTCAGCGTTGGTGACCATGGGAGGAGCCCCAATGCCCCAACGGTCCCAGCCGGGTCCCCGCCTCCTGCGGGAGCCGGCATTGCTTTTGGGCAAGGGGAGCTGCTGACATGCAGCTCCCCTTGTCCAAAAGCAATTCTGTTTTGCTTCTTGGAAGCGAGAGCAGGTTTCCTGCTCTCGCTTCCAAGAAGCAAAGCAGTGTTTTCTATGGCAGGGCGGGAGCTGTGCTCCTGCCCTGCCATAGCAAACGGCAATGTCCCGGGGGTGGGCACCCCGAGACATTGCAGAAGCCGGCCCTGGGGGGTGACGGTCGCCAGGGCCATGGAGGGCTCCAGGAGCCGGGCCGCACGGCCCCCCTCCCAACTGTTTAAAGCCCCGGGGAGGTGGTGGTCCCCAGGGCAGTGTGGGGAGGGACAGGAGCCCTTCCACACTTCTATAATTTATTTGGAGCCCCGGGGAGGTAGTGGTCCCTGGGGCTTGGGGGGGCCCGTGAGGCCCCCCACCACCCCTATTAAATTAATGCCCCTGGGAGGTGGCGGTCCCGGGTAAAGTGCTGGATAGCGGAGGGGTAAAAATGACTATTCCCACAACAGTCAGTGCAACAGTAGGGAAAGTGTTGGATAGCGGAGGGGTAAAAATTACTATTCCCACTCCAGTGAGTGCAACAGTAGGGAAAGTGTTGGATAGCAGAGGGGTAAAAATTAAAATTCACATTCCAGCAAGTGCAACAGTAGGGAAAGTGTTGGATAGCGGAGGGGTAAAAATGACTATTCCCACACCAGTCAGTGCAACAGTAGGGAAAGTGTTGGATAGCAGAGGGGTAAAAATTACTATTCCCACTCCAGAGAGTGCAACAGTAGGGAAAGTGTTGGATTACAGAGGAATAACAATTAATATTCTCACTCCAGTCAGTTCAAAATTAAAAACAAACACAATTTTAACAACAAAAATATTTAAAAAAACAAAATAAATAAAAATATATATAAATATGTTAAAAATTAAAATACAAAAATATTAAATAATTTAAAAAACATATTATAATGTTAAACACATATGAAAAATACCTACAAATATTATATTAAATAAAAGAAAAAATAATTTCCAAACAAATATTTTTAATTAGAAATTATTTAGAAACTATCAGGATCTGTATAAGGATACTGATATACCACAGGAATCAATCAAGGAATATATTGATCAAGACAGATTTGTTAGATTAGAGAGTAATGACGTAGAAAGTATGGATGTTATTCCGCAATGGGAAGAAATTCTTCTCGCATTAAATAGTCTTGCTCCAGGTAAAGCGGCTGGAATGGATGGGATTCCCGCCGAATTTTACGTTAAATTCTGCCCACAAATAAAAAATATACTGGTAGAGCTGGTCGCACATATATTTCAGGGGGGACGACCTCCGGGATCTTGGTCCATGGCCAAAATCGTGTTTTTTTTAAAAAAACATAAAGATTCTACGGAACTCGGGTCGTACCGCCCTATCACATTAATAACTGGTGATTCTAAAATCTATTCCAAGTTATTGGCTACACGATTAGCCCAGAACATACATAAAATTGTATCGGTACGGCAGCATGGGTTCATTCCCGGCAGGGGGACTACCGACCATATCCAGAGGGTAATTTCACTGTTTGACTGGTCTGAGGTAACAGGAGACCCTATGGCACTTATATTATTAGACGCCGAAAAGGCTTTCGATAGGGTCTCCTGGAAATATCTCTGGGCAGTCATGGCAAGGTGTGGTATAGGGGAACCCTTTATCAAAGCGGTACAGATGCTGTATCGGGATCCATCCGCCTTTGTCATGGTGAATGGATCAATATCAGAACCATTGCCTATCACCAGAGGGACAAGGCAGGGGTGCCCGTGTTCGCCTCTTTTATTCGCTATATATATCGATCCATTTATCCGGAGATTAGATAACAATGTATTGATCCCACCTGTTTGGATAAGAGACCAAGCCACAAAAATGCTTGCATACGCAGATGATATTGCGTTGGTTACTAGTGACCCAGGGAATGCAATTGGGGTGATTGAAGAAGAAGCTAGGATCTTCGGTGAGATATCCGGTTACAAATTAAATCAAAGCAAAACTCAAATTATTCCTAACAGCAAAATCGAGATGACCGATATCCGAGTAACAGAGAAAGCCATATATCTCGGCGTTAGCATAACCGCCAAAATAGGGAATCTAGTTAATGATAATATTGCTCCACTAATGCAACGTACAAAAAAAGATATGATTCGCTGTAATAATCTCCATCTATCTATCGGAGGTCGGTGCAACTTGATTAAAATGCTTTTTTTGCCTAGATTTTTATATTTTTTTAGATCAATTTGTCTGGAATTTCCACCGCAATTATTTAAAGACATGGATAGTATGTTTTCTAGATTTTTATGGGGGTATAGGAAACCACGAAGAGCACTACGAACCATTACTTTACCTAAAGATAGAGGGGGAATGGCATTGCCTAATCTTAAATTATATTATTGGGCCACCATACTGAAAAACTGCATTAATTTACTATTTAAGAAAGATGCCAGTAGTGTAGGGAATATTCTAACACCGCAAGAGTTGCTATTAGGAAATTAATCTAGAGAATGTTTATGGCATCATGTGAATGATAGTTATTTTAAAAAAGTTAGATTTAAGTCTATATTCGGTATCTATAAGGCTTAGAATTTTATCCGTAAATTAGTGGGTATCGGACGATTATCTTACTATACCCCAATTTATAACAATAGTAATCTTCCCGGGATCTTTAACGACATATGTATGGAAAGATGGGTATCGAACGGGATTACACAACTTGGATGTTTTTATACGATCTCAGGACTGAAATCTTTCGGGGAATTACAGTCGGAGTACAATCTAGATCATCGGGATTTCTTTAAATTCCTTCAAATTCGGGATTTTCTTTTGAAGAAGGGTGGGGGGGGGACTTAAATTCCAAATAGTTCAGATAATGGAGAATTTGTCTAAAAAGACTGATATAAAAATTGGAGAAATTTACGAATTATTGAACATCTGTAATCCAGATGATTTGGATAAATATATAATGAAATGGCAGGCTAAACTTGGGGTCTCGGCTGAAACTGTCCACCACTCCTTCGTAAAATATCAGTCCTGTTTAATGTCTATCAAGTTACAGGCTCAATATTATAAAACCTTTTTTTTTTTATACTATACTCCCTATAAAATTGCTAAATGGGGACGGGGAAAGGAACTACATGTCCTAGATGTGCATTAGCCGAAGCTGACAGCATACATTTATTCGCTTCCTGCACAGTATTAACAAATGCATTGAGTGATATTTCAGCCTTTCTATCAGAAGTATTTAACGCAAGAGCAGAAATTCTCATTGATGAGATTATGTTAGGTGTATCTAATATTGACCGACCAAAATATATGCGAGGGCTGATATTTGTCGCTATGGCGGTCTTTAGATTATGTATTGCATCAGCATGGCTGGACACAAACTCACCCGTGTTTCAACAGTGGAGATCCCGATTACTGGCTACCTGTAGTTTAGAGGTAGCAATATATAAAAGAAAGGGACGTGGTAAACGTAAAAAGGACTGGCAATATGGGATCCGCTATTGCAATGGTCACAAAGACAAATAGACAATACTTAATTAATACATGTTAAATTTCTAATATAGACTCGAATTGTCTAGGCCTTTGTATTAAGTGAAATCTCTTTTATGTCTTTTCTCTTTTTTTTTTTTTTTTTAATATAATACTAATGATGATACGCAATGAAATGAAACATTGTTTGTATTTGGTAATACAGGGCAGGTCTGAGCTCTGGGTGGGGTGGAGGGTGGGTTATTTGCGGGGGTGTAAATGTAAAAATCTTTAATAAAGAGTTTAAAAAATATATATATATATTTAGAAACAAAAACATTAATTATTACATACATTTCCTACCCTATAACACCACACAATTCATAACCCACATCTAAATTTAAAAAAAATGTACTTCCTTAACTAACATAGTTAATTACCAATTAAAGAAATATTAAGTAAAATACAAATTAAAACTCATAAAAATGATTTAACTTCCCACACTTTACCACTATAATCCCCACAACCCACAGCTAAAATTAAACTGTAAAAAAAGTAATTACACAATTAAAACTTATTTTCAATAAAAATACTAATAGTATTTAACAACTTATTATAAAGTAAGTAAAATTTACTCCCCACACTGTACCCCTATAACAATAAAACCCACACACAAAAAAATATAAACAAATACCATAATTAAATATAAATTAATTAATTAATATTAATGACCAACTAATTTTTAATTAATTAAACATAAATTACTTCCCACCCTTTACCCCTATGAACCCCACAACCCACACCTAAAATTAAATACACAAATTCCAAATTTAATTTTCTAGTAAATAATTAATATTAATTAACAGCTAATTATTAATTAATTAAACATGAATTACTTCCCACCCGTTACCCCACAACCCAAACCTAAAAAAATCACACAATTACCATAATTAATTAGTTAATATAATTAACAACTAATTATTAATTAATTAAACATACATTGCTTCCCACCCTTTACCCCTATAAACTCCACAACTCGAACCTAAAATTAATTACACAATTTCCATAATTAGTTTTCAATCAATTAATTAATATAAATTAACAACTAATTATTAATTAATCAAAAATAAATTACTTCCCACCCTTTACCCCTATAAACCCCACAATCTGCACCTAAAAACAATTATACACAATTACCATAATTATCAATTAATTAATTAATATTAATTAACAACCAATTAATCATTAATTACAAATAAGTTACTTCCCACAATTAACACTATAAAATCTAAATTAAATAAATAAAAAATAATCATTTATTTATTATAATTAAATTACTTCCCACCCTATTGCCCTATAAACCCACAACCCGCTACGGAACAAAAAAAAGCCAAATTTAATTAAAATAAAATTCATAACTACTAAAAATTTACCACAAATATTCAAAAACATAAACAATACTTTTACAAAAAACATACATCACATACATTTAAAATATAAACTAAAATACATAACACTAATTAAAAAATCGATATTTTAAACATCTATATTTTTGTAAACGATATTAATGACTTATATATTTTATTAAAAACAATGGGGTCGATTCCGATTCGGGCCGGAAATCTCTCCGACCGAGCCGGACCCGGAGAAATTTCCGACCGAATCGGACCCGTGCAGTCCGACCGAACGAGTCCGATGCATTCGTATGCCACCGGACACGAGTCGGTCGGACTCCCATTGAACTCAATGGGAAACGGTCGTACAACGCGTACGCGGGCTCCCATTGCCTCAATGGGTGCGAGGCGGACAAGGGCGCCCCTACAGCGAGTACGCCGCGAGCGCCTCGCGGCGTACACGCACAGGTAGGGGGACCCATGGGTCCCCCCTGTGTGCGCCTCGCGCGGGTACGCGTACAGGGGGTCCGACACGGACCCCCAAAGTACGGCTCCGACAGCGAGTTCGAGTTGGACGGCGCGAGTCGGTCGGAGCGGTCGAGGTGCGCATCGTACTTACCCGGCCGGAAAACGTCTCCATTGCGCGGTGCGAATCGGGTCCGAGCGAGTCGGTCGGAGCGGTACGATCCGGGTACGAGTCGGTCGGAGCGGTCGGGTCGCCCGGACGAGTCGGTCGGCGACTCGCATCGTACTCGCTCGGCCGGACCCGCGTACGATTCGGTCGGGAAAAAGGGCTCCGAATCGGATCCGGTAAAGCCGAATCCTATTCGGAGCCCTACCGGCCGAGATCGGAATCGACCCCAATATTTCTTACCTCTAAATTCGATATTCTTGACTACGATATTCCTGCTGTCGATATTTCTGAATAACGATATTTCCAACTCGATATTTGTGTAAGTCGACATTTCCAACTCGATATTCTGTCTCAACACCATCCAGGAAGGGCCAGGCACACCTCAACCCCCTCAGTGGCTGTCTACCGTGAATGTACATCCCCAGCCCCTGTCACTCCAAAACCAGACAGTCAATCCACAACCATTCAGAGGCACACAGAATGGTTAAACAAGAAAATGCCTACTTTCCAAAAGTGCTATTTTCAAACACACAATTTAAAAACAATCTTTACTAAAAGATGTGTTATTAAATTCTGAGTTCAGGGAGCCTAAACTTTATTCCTCTATCTTGTCCCAGTGGGATGTTATTCTTGTAAGATGTTATACAGTATCTCCCATGCTATCTTATGGGACAGATAGCCTTTCAATAGTGAAAGACGAAATTGACAGTATTTCACTATCAGGACATGTCACAAACATCCTACCTTTCACATACACTGCACCCTGCCCATGGGGGTACATTGGGCCTACCTGAGGGGTGTCTTACATGTAAGAAAAGGGAAGGTTAGGGCCTGGCAAGTGGGTGCACTTGCCAGGTCGACATGGCACCTCACAACTGAGCACAGACACTGGAGTGATATGTCTGAGATACCTTTTCAGGGCTACTCATGTGGGTGGCACAATCAGTGCTGCTGGCCCACTAGCAGCATTTGATTTACAGGCCCTGGCACACTCAGTGCACTTCACTAGCGACTTACCAGTAAATCAAATATGCCAATCGGGGAGAACCAATGGCAATAACAACTTACACAGGGAGCACTTGCACTTTGACATTGATCAGCAGTGGCAAAGTGCCCAAAGCATCTAAGCCAGCAAAAACAAAATCCAGCACAGCATCAAAAAAACAGGTAGAGGCAAAACGTCATGAGAAACCATGCCAAAGATGCCAAGCCTAACTCGTGTCCCCTCCAGCTGAAAAGTGGGGAGAACCACTCACCCTCTTGGGAGTTCTCATCACTAAGGCGGAAGAATCTTGACAGACCATCAGCATTGGCGTGTTCTGTACCAGGGTGGTGTTCCACCATAAAGTCCATTCCCTGTAGGGAAATGGACCACCTCAACAGTTTTGGGTTGTCACCCCTTATTTGCATCAACCATCTGAGGGGCCTGTGGTCTGTCTGAACCCGGAAGTGAGTCCCAAACAAGTAGGGTCTTAGCTTCTTCATCGCCCAGACCACAGCAAAAGCTTCTCTTTCAATTGCACTCCACCTCTGTTCCTTGGGAAGTAGACTCCTACTGATGAAAGCTACGGGTTGGTCCAACCCCTCGTCGTTCAACTGTGAGAGTACTGCTCCAACACCATGTTCTGAAGCATCTATCTGCGCTACAAATTCTTGGGAGAAGTTGGGTGCCTTGGGCATGGGTGCCGTGCACATGGCAGATTTCAGGGCATCAAAAGCGGTCTGACAGGCATCAGTCCAGACCACTTTTCTTGGCTGCTTCCTTGAAGTCAGCTCTGTCAAGGGGGCAACGATGGTGCCATACCCCTTGACAAACTGTCTGTAGTACCCGGTGAGACCTAAAAAGGCTCTCACCTCTGTCTGGGTCTTGGAGAATGGTGTTGATCTTAGGTTGTAGGGGCCCCACCTGTCCGCTTCCTACCTGGTGCTCTGAGTACACCACTGATCCCTGCCCTATCTGGCCCTTACTGGCCTTGATAGTGAGGCCTGCCTTCTGCAGAGCCTTCAACACTTCACAGAGGTGTTGCAAGTGTTCCTCCCAGCTAGAGCTGAACACAGCAATGTCATCCAGGTAGGTGGCACTGACTTCCTCCAGCCCGGACTGTAGCTGGTTGACCAGTCTCCGGAATGTGGCAGGGGCGTTCTTCAACCCAAAGGGCATGACACGGAACTGGTAGTGCCCCTCTGGCATTGAAAACGCAGATCTCTCTCTTGCCCCATCAGTCAAGGCAATCTGCAGGCACCCAGATGTTAGACCAAACATACTGAGGTATCGGGCAGCTCCCAACCGATCAATGAGCTCATCAACTCTGGGGATGGGGTGCGCGCCAGTCCTGTTGAGGGCATTGAGCCCAGGGTAGTCCACACAGTACTGGAGTTAAGGAGGGGCACCAGATGCAGCAGCTTTCAGAACCAAGATCACTGGGCTAGCCCAGGGGCTGCTGGAGGGCTCTATCACCCCTAATGCCAACATCTTGGAAACCTCTTCCATAATGCTGGCCCTGACTTTGTCAGCTACTCTGTAAATTTTGTGTTTTACAGGTAAGCTGTCCCCAGGGTTCGCATCATGGACACACCAAATGGTGATTCCTTGAGTCAGGGAGAACAGGGAGCCAAACTGTCCCAGCACCTGGTGACAGTCCCTCTGCTGCTCTGGGGTCAGGGTGGGAGAGAGGTTCACACCATCCAGTGACCCATCATGCTCCTTGGAAGACAGAAGTTCAGGAAGAGGCTCACTCTCCTCTTCCATCCCATCATCTGTAGCCAGGAGCATTGTCACTTCAGACCTCTCAAAGTGAGGTTTGAGGCGGTTCACGTGCAGGACCCTCGAAGGGTTCCTAGGAGTCTGCAATTTCACCAAGTAGGTTACCTCACTCTTGCGCTCCACCACCTCAAACTGCCCAGTCCACTCGTCTTGGAGCGCACAAGACTCCACTGGTGACATCACCCACACTTTTTGGCCAGGCTGAAACTCAACCAGAGTGGCATTCTGGTCGTACCATCGTTTTATCTCCTCCTAGCTGGCTTCCAGGTTCATCTGAGCGAGTTTCCTGAAGCACTGAGTCTGGTTCATGAAGGCCAGCATCTAGCGGAACACATCTTGGGGGGTCTTACCAGGAGTTTTCTCCCAGCCCTCCTTCACCAGACTGAGAGGCCCTCTCACAGGGTGCACATACAGCAATTCAAAGGGACTGAACCCAAAGGATTTCTGTGGTACCTCCCTGTAGGCAAACAACAGGCATGGTAAGAAGACGTCCCACTTTCGTCTCAGGGGTTTTGTAAGACCCTTTAACATGCCTTTCAGGGTTCAGTTGAATCTCTCAACCAACCCATTTTCTTGGGGATGATAAGGAGTTGTGAATTTGTACATTACACCGCACTCCTCCCACAATTACGTCATATACCTAGATATGAAGTCTGTACCACGGTCAGAGACCACCTCTCTGGGGAACAACACACGGGAAAAGATCCCCATCAATGCACGGCTCACCACAGGGGCCGCGATTGTCGTGAGAGGGACAGCTTCCGGGTACCAGGTGACATGGTCCACCAAGACCAAGATATACTTGTTGCCTAAGGCTCTCTTGGGTTCCAGTGGCCCCACAATATCAATGCCAACCCGCTCGAAAGGGGTGCTCACCACAGGAAAGGGTTGGAGGGGAGCCTTACACTTCCCTTCACTCTTGCTGCTTGCCTGGCTAGTCTGGCAAGTTCTACAATGAGTGTCTGTGCTCTTCCGCATTTGGGGTCTAAAGAAGTGGGTGACAAGCCTGTGAAAGGTCTTGCCATGCACCACATTTCCTGGCAAAGGCACATCATAAGCTAGACCCAGTAGTAGAAATCCTGAAGCACTGGGGTACCACCAGCGCAAGGGCTGACCCAGGTTCAGCAACCTTAAGCTTACTTTATAGGAGACCATTCGCCTAATAAATCCAATGTGATCTAGTCTGATCACCTGCTGCCTGGTTTGCAGCCTGCTGCTGCAAACCCTCAAGAATAGGGCACTCCAACTGCACCTTGCAGAATTCCTTCCTGGTGGGATGCCCTTCCTGCTGCCAATGGGTCAGCTCAGGCAGGTCTCCCAGTTCAGCCCCTTGCTCCCCTGTAGGTTCCAGGGCATCCCCCTCAAGGTCTGCCTCCTCCTTGAACATGAGAACTTCTGGGGTGGGTTTCCCACGCCCCCTGCCCCTCCTCTTTCTGGCAGGCACCTGGGCCACTGTTTCAGGCTCCAGGTCCTCTTCATTACCCCTACTGTCTGCCAATGACCGAGTGGTCACACGCCCACTCAGGCAGACCCAGCATCTCCAGATGAGCCCTGCGTTCCACCTCCTTCTAAGGGGAACTCTCCAAGTCATTGCCAAGCAGATAGTCAACAGGCATGGATGGACACACAACGACCTTTAAAGGACCTGAGACCCCCCCACTTCAAAGGGAACCTGAGCCACCTTACACAGGCACTCGGAGTTGTCTGCAGCAACTACAGGGTGAAGTACATTGGGGATGACCTGCTCCTCAGACACCCATTGACACCTGACAGATGGCACACTGGCTCTTGTGTCTCTCAGAGCTTCCACCCTCCTCCCATTGATGGTCACCCACCGCAGGTACTTTTTAGTGTTATCCGGCAGGCAGGTTTCCTGGACCATCTCTCGATCTCCTAATGAGATAAGGGTCATCAAAGCTGGCTCCCACCCTTACTAGGAACCAACTCCTCCCCCCACACTACACTAATTAAGTCCGGTGATGGTGCACCAGTGGGTGCTGGTGGTGCCTTGGGGCTCTTGGGATCATTCTGCATGTGACCCTTCTGACCACATGCATAACACTTGTGGGGACCCCTGTTGTCTGGCCTACCCCTAGGGACCCATGGCTTCTTACCACTGGGGGGCTGAGAATCTTTACCCTGGGATCTATTTTGGGGCCCTTTAGAGAACTCTTTTTGGTTACCCTTGTCCCCCCCACTCTTCTGCTGCGGACCCAGCTCACCTTTGGCTGGGTTTCCCACATACCCCAGTCCAGTGGTCCGCCTCCTGAGCAAGCTTCCTGAGGTCAGGCAGATTACTATCCATCAGATGCTGGCGCAGCTCTGGAACACAAAGACTACTCAGGTGTTCCCAACCAATCAGATTGTACAACCCCTGGTAATCAGTTACCTTCCTTCCCTTTATCCAACCATCCAGTGCTCTGCAATAAAGATTCACACATGGTATTTGAGTCAAGCTTTTTAAAAGACCTAAACTTTTCCCGGTACTGCTTCGGTGTGAGCCCATACCTGAGGCATAAAGCCTCCTTCATATTGGGGTAGGTCAGAGCAACCACCTCCTCCAAAGGTGTCAGGGTGTTCCTCCCATTGGCCTCAAAGTGTTTCCACAGGCCCGTCCCCAATTTATCTCAGGGACCTCATTCATATGCTGTGCTGCCTCATAAGATGCAAACCAAGCATAAATATCCTCCCCCTTCTGGAAATTCTGCACTAGATCTTTGGGAATGTATACCTTACCTCCTTACACTGGCTGTACGCTTCCACCATCTGTATTGGGCTCCGCCTGTTTGGCCTTGATGTTCAGTTCTCTCATGCTCAATTCATGTGCCAAAAGCTATTTCTTTTCTTCCAAGCCACGAGCGTTCTTGCTCTCTTCTGCCTTTGCCTGGAGCCTCATTACTTCCAGCTCATGATCCCTGGCCCTTTGCCTTTCCTCCATTTCCTCTGGAGCCAAATTCCTGGAAGAATTATTGCTGCCAGCCACAGAGGCTGATCACCCAACAGGCAAATCCTGGGATCTGAAGCTGCCCTCTGGCACACCCCCATCCACGTCTGCATCATCTGCCTACCCAGCTTCTTTGGCCTCCCACCAGGCACTCAAGGCCTTCTGCAGCTCCTCTTTCCAAGAGGTGCTTTTAATGGGGCAGCCAAAGTTTTTGCAAAATTGCTTGAGCTGATCTACTATGTAGGTATGCAACACTTCAATGCTAAACTCAAATTCTGCTCCCTCTGCTGGTTTACCAATTAGAGACATGGTGCGTGGACACTTCAAGGGTCAGATGAAAAATAGAACCAAAAACACAGTATGTGGTTGCGTAGTGGTCTGCACTTAAACTAGCGATGTACACTAATCTCTGTGGGTCAAGTACAAATACAAGTTCAATCCTCACTGCTGACCATCAATGTTAGAATTGGGGGTCTATAGTTGGCAGAGGTATGCACCTTCGTCCAAGTAGGGACCCTTGCTTCTAGTCAGGGTAAGGGGAATACACACTGTAGATAATCCCTGCTCACCCCCTTGGTAGCTTGGCACAAGCAGACAGGCTTATCCCAAAGGCAATGTGTAAAGTATTTGTACTCAAAACACACAGTAACACAGTGATAACACCACAAATGAACACCACACCAGTTTAGAAAAATAAAGTATCTTTATCTAAACTCAACAAGACCAAAACAACAAAAATCCAGCATAATGCAGTCAAATAACACTTAAAAACAGTTATTTCCAAAATAAAGCTTGTAGAAAACAAATAGCTCCACCTGGGGCTATTATGACATCATGACAGCAATAAATCCAAAGTACGGTGTCGACCACGAGGTGCGCTGCGTCGGGCGCGGAGTCACTTGGATCCCCAAACAAACATTACCTTTGGAAGACGAAGTCTATGATGATGCACGACGTCATGGAGGTGAGTCGTTGGTGCCGAGGTCGAGGCTGGCTCCCTGGCTGCCACGGGGGAGCCGAGGCATCGTGTCTGCGAGTAGGGATGTGTCGAATCCAGGACAGGGAAGTTGGTTGCGTCAGCGGTGATGTGTTGGTTCCGGTGAGACGATGCGAAGTCGGCGAGTACGTGGAGTCACCCTCTGCAGTTATCGGTGCCACGATAACAGGATGCAGACGCTGGCGATGACGGAGTCAGTGTGAGCACTGTCGTCGGGAATGCCGATAACTGCAGGAATCGGCAGGCGTTGAAGGGTGTCGAAGCTGCGGTGGAGGCTGGGCAGTGTGTCGCGCACTTCACGAGCAGTGCCCCTGGCCTCGGTGCAGGTCGCGAATTCACGGCGGCATCGCTGATGGCATCAGAAATTGCTTTTCTTGCTTCTCTTAGGTTTCTTCCAGCTCCCAACAGCAGGAACAAACTCCAGAGGCCCAAATCTGGAGCAGGCACCTCCTGACAGGTCAGAACTCTCAGCAAAAGAGTTTAGGGGAGCTGGGGGTGAAGTCTTTGTGTCCCTTAGACTTCAGAACAGGAGGCCAGCACACACAAGCCCTTGGAGATTCTTCTTCAAGCAGGTTTCTCAGCAAAGTTTCCTTGGCAGAGGCAGCAACTGCAGGCCAACCCCACACAGCACACAGCAAAGGGCCAGTGCTTCCCCTTACAGCTCTCTAGCTCTTCTCCTTGGCAAAGGTTCCTCTTGAGTGCAGAAGTGATCTAATGTTCTGGGGTTTAAGGTCCACTACTTATACTCCATTTTGTCTTTGTTCTTCTTTGTGCAAGGGTCTCTGAGCCCCGTCCAAACCAGTTCTGTCCGCACTGGTGCAGTATGACCACAGGGGGTAGACACATTATTGTGCAAGGGAGACAGACCCTATTCAAGTGCAATTAAAACTCCTCCCACTACTCTAAATGCAGCCAAGGTCTATTCAGCTCAGCTCTGAGTCATCCAGGAATGGCCAGGCACACCTCAACCCCCCAGTGGCTGTCCACCGTGAATGCACATTCCCAGCCCCCGTCACTCCAAAACCAGACAGTCAATCCACAAACAAGCAGAGGCACACAGAATGGGTAAACAAGAAAATGCCTACTTTCTAAAAGTGATCCAAAAAGGCACAAATGTTTTCGCGCCAATTAGTCGCAGTGCGACTGATTGGCGCGAAAAAATTTGTGCCTTTTTGGATCGCTTATCTGCATTCCGTGACTTCGGGACGGATCACAGAATCAGTTCGCACGCAATTATTGAACCAGAATATGAAATATGAAATCATTAAGGAAAGGAGTGCATTCTGCTCATCTATAACTCTTGCATAGCAATTTACTTTCTAAAAGTGGCATTTTCAAACACATAATTTTAAAACCGTCTTTACTAAAAGATGTGTTATTACATTCTGAGTTCAGAGAGCCTAAACTTTATCATCCATCTTGTCCCAATGGGATGTTATACTTGTAAGATGTTACACAGTATCTCCCATGCTATCCTATGGGACAGATAGCCTTTCCATAGTGAAAAATTAAATTGGCAGTATTTCACTATCAGGACAAGTCACACACACCAGTACATGTCCTACCTTTCACATACACTGCACCCTGCCCATGGGGGTACATTGGGCCTACCTGAGGGGTGCTTTACATGTGAGAAAAGGGAAGGTTAGGGCCTGGAAAGTGGGTGCACTTGCCAGGTCGACATGGCAGCTCACAACCGCGCGCAGACACTGCAGTGGCATGTCTGAGATACCTTTTCAGGGCAACTCATGTGGGTGGCACAATCAGTGCTGCAGGCCCACTAGCAGCATTTGATTTACAGGCCCTGGCAAACTCAGTGCAGTTTACTAGGGACTTACCAGTAAATCATATATGCTAATCAGGGAGAACCAATGGCAATAACAACTTACACAGAGAGCACTTGCACTTTGACACTTATTAGCAGTGTCAAAGTGCCCAAAGCATCAAAACCAGCAAATACGAAATCCAGCACAGCATCAAACATACAGGAGAGTCAGGGGAAATGATGCCAAAGATGCCAAGTCTAACACCTACTTTTCCAAAAAGGTCTTATCTTCCAGTGACAAAGTAGGTAAAACATTGTTTGGGACAAGCTTCCATTTCTACCTTCCTACAGTCCAATTCTTAATTTTTATAACTCAGTACAGAATATCTGAAATTTCGTATTGATTTCTACTTTTGTTACAAATACTTTTTCCACTATCTTCTACAATAGATAAACCATTTCTGAAATTCTCCCTTTTTTCCAAGTGTAATGATAAAAGCCTGCTAGACTTTTATCCAGACTCATATCCCAGCTCTCATGAATCAAAAAAAACCTATCGTTATTTTGGCTCGATTAAAAAAAAAAATCACATATTCTCCTTTCATCAAAAAGCATTTTCAAATTTGAATCTTTTTGTGAATGAACACATACCCTCCCCTGCTTCCAAAGTGTTAGAAATGGGGTCTTTAGTTGGCAGTGGTTTGCACACTGTCCAAGTAGGGACCCTCACTCTAGTCAAAGTAAGGGAGTCACACAGCTAAAATAACCCCTGCTCACCCCCTTGGTAGCTTGGCACGAGCAGTCAGGCTTATCTCAGAGGCAATGTGTAAAGCATTTGTACATATACACAGAGTAACACAGTGAAAACACTACAAAATGAGTCCACACCAGTTTAGAAAAGTAGCCTATATATATCTGAATAAAAAAAGACCAAAATGACAAAAATCCAACATACACAAGTAAAGATATCACTTTTCAAAGGTTAAGCAAATGTAGTCCATAGGAATCTATGGATGCGTTACTTTTAGCACAAAGTAACTTGGATGTATTAAAATTCAAAGATGGTGCAAGGCGCAGAGGAGGTGAGGCGCCGGAAAAACAAAGCGATGCGTCAGTTCCTTACTCCCAGGAGAGGTGATGCGTTGGTTCCTTACTGCCGCGGGAACTTCGATGAAGAAATCAGCACCCATGCAGACTGTCAAATCCTCCTACAGCATCCAGCTCTTTTTCCTGGCAGAATGTCCTTTAGTCCAAAAGTGTTCTGATTTGAGAGTGTCAGAGGTCCAATACGTATACTTCTTTCTGCCTTTGAAGTAGGCAAACTTCAAAGGAAAGTCTTTGTAGTGCACAAGACCCTGCCTTTCCCTGACCTGGTTCCAGACACATTACAGGGGGTGGAAACAGTTTTGTTTGAGGACAGCCACAGCCCTATTCAGGTTTCAGTGATGACTCCTCCCACCACTCTAGCTCAGGGAGGTCCATCAGCCTGGTGATGGCCCATCAAGATATGTAAGGCACACTGTAGCTCACTTTGTGTGACTGTCTAGAGTGAATGCACAAGAGCCCAACTGTCATCCTAACCCAGATGTGGATTCTACAGTCAGACAGAGGCACAGAATGGTTAAGCAAGAATATGCCCACTTTCTAAAAGTGGCATTTTCAAACCAGCAATTTAAAAACCAACATCACCAAAAGATGTTTCTTTTAATTTTGAGTTCAGAGACCCCAAACTCAAAATCTCTATCAGCTCCCAATCGGAATTTGCCCCTAAAAGATATTTCAAGGCAATATCCATGTTAGCCTATGGGAGAGTCCTTTGAATAGTGTAAAACGAAATTAACAGTATTTCACTATTAGGACATGTCAAACACAACACCACATGTCCTATTTTTTAAATACACTGTTCCCTGCCCATTGGGCTACCTTGGGCCTACCTTAGGGGTGCTTTACATGTAATAAAAGGGAAGGTTTGGGCCTGGCAAGTGGGTGCACTTGCCAGGCCAAAATGGCAGTTTAAAACTGTACTCACAGATACTGCAGTGGCAGATCTGAGACATGTTTGCAGAGCTACTCAAATGGGTGGCACAATCAGTGCAGCAGGCCCACTAGAGGCATTTGATTTACAGGCCCTGGGCACACCTGGTGCACTTTACTAGGGACTTACTAGTAAATCGAATATGTCAATCATGGATAAACCAATCACTAGTATAATTTACACCAACAGCATATGCATGTTAACACTGGTTAGCAGTGGTAAAGTGCCCAGAGTCCTAAAACCAACAAAAACAGGTCAGAAAAAAAATAGGAGGAAGAAGGCAAAAAGTTTGGGGAGAACCCTTCAAAAAGGGCCAGGTGCAGCGCTTAGTTTATTTCAGATTTCTAAATGTATCTTCCTTGTTTCTTCGTAATTGTCATACCTTTATCTTAAAGTGACCCTTACATTTCTGGAACATCCGGAAATGATTTCTTTTTATAAAATAAACTTATCCTCCAGAAAAAGCAAGAGATCTTTCTAAAAGAGAGTCTTAAATTCTGAGTCCCCTTACTGCATGGCAGTTTTGTTTCCAAGGCCCTCTGCTTACTTCTTCTAAGTTTAACACCAAATGCAGTGTGATATCTGTATCATCTAAAACAATTATGTCACCTACGCTGGAGTCAAAAACCTCCTCCAGAAGATCCTTAAATATAAAGAAATCTACAATTAGTTACAATGTGGGGTAGAAAAAAAGTACTGTATTTCTCCATCACGTGGCTGGTCCTACAAATATCACCTGACCCTGAGGGAAGAAGGAAATATTGGATCTACTTTAGAACGTCCATTTGATCATCTATCAATTGTATGGTCAAGCACCAAATTAAAATCACCTCCTAGAATGACTTTACCCATTTGTAGACTAAATATCCCATCAGTCATCTCTCTAAAAAATATTTGTTGGTATATTGTATCTGTGTATGTAGAATGTCTAATAGTTCTTCCATTCCACGTGTAACATTTATCACCATCAACATGGTCCTATCTTGTCAGTAACGCCCCCCGCTAATACGAAAGATGCACGTGGGAACCTATACATAGTTCTCTCTATTACCACCATCATTTTGTCTAGTATCAAATTGTTTGAGGCTCCTGGGGAATATAAACAGTAAATATTAGAACCACCTTAAAATCATTTAAGCAAAAACACAAATTGAGTATTTTGCTCATTATATTATATGACAGAACTACAAATTAGAATGGAAGCCATTTTGTCCTGGAACCCCCAAAAATGCACAAGCTTCCTTTTTCATGCCTTCTATCCACTGGATCTACTAATTCGTTGAATAGCTTAGAGGAACTTGATGAAGAAATGCTGATTAGCTATGTTTTTTGTAATCATATGGTAGCTGCATTATGCAACCATTTGATGTCAACCAGAGAAGTGGGACATGCATGTCTTGACTGCCCTAGTCCTTCCTGTCTTGAAAATCCTGAGGATAAGATGTCACATAATATATAATCATAAACTACCTTTGATTTGCTGATCTCCTCCACATTAATCTCAAGCATTTGCTATAAAGCCTCATTATCCTTCAATAGCACATTAAATTTTTAACGTTACATTTTTTTTTCCTATTTTGTCTCTAAGCGAATGTAGACCCATTGCAAAAACATGCGATCCAAACATGCTCAACTTTGCAGGAACCTGAGCCTCCACTGAGAGGTACATGTTCCACTCGTTGATTGTGAGAGGTAGAGCTTAACAGACAAGGCACAGTAGTATTTTGGAGGTGCCTTTTTGTAAAGTGCAAAAGAGTCCTTTTGTTTTATTCAGAAACACCTGTAACATTAAGTTGAGAGAGCTTGAAAAAACGTACATACTGCACTTTTATGTGAAGGCTTAAGAAAGATGTTCAAGTATTTCTTGCAGCTTAATAGTCTTCAAAGAGTCTTGTTCCCTGAGCAGTTGTCTCCCGTTCCTCACCCATTTACGGTGCAGTCAGTTTGCATCATAGTTCCTGTCAGCCTGCTGACGACGTGCTTAGTGAGCATCACTCACTGACACATCATTCAAGCTCTGCATCAGCTCTCAGAGCTGTCACAGATGGAAACAGGAAGAGATGGACATATGGCGGGTGAACAGCTGGCAGCAAGTTTGCTGGTGAATTCTGGAAGCATCCACCAATGTCCCATGTCAAAAGCTCTGCTCAAGCACCATCAGCATTCAATGTCCCACACTCCTGTCTCAGCAGTCAGTACGAAGGTAAGGAAGCAACAGTGCAGTACCATATTGAGCGTTCATAGATTGAAATATTCCAAGCTCAGAGGCCATGCATAGACAGTGTTAATGTCCTGCAATTTATTGGTTGAAGCTGCATAATCAGCATTCAGGACACAGGATGAAACAGTGTTGATCTATGGACAGAAATCCTGGATAGATGTTATGTCTCTGAACTGAAGAAGTTTAGGAGTATTTTTACATTGCACAGATAACATGCAAAAGATGGCCGCCATTTTTAATATAGATAATGGAGCGGAGATTTCGTATTTGCATACTCTTAGCTGTAGGGGTGCATCATAATCATGTGTAGAGCGCACCCGCATATAATCTTGCTCGTGTAAATGTAAAGTGTTAGGTTTGTGAATTGTGTTACTGTATCTACGTGATGTATTTTAGGGTACTGACAATTGGTAAATGGATGTAACTAGCAGAAAACGCAAACATGGAGAAACTGTCATGAAGTTGACATTACTCATGTACTAAATGTGTTAATAAAAAGATTTTCTATAAATGTGGTAAATGTGTTAACTGAAATTAAATGTAGATAGGCATCTTGTAATGTTTAAATGATACGTTCTTATGTTAACCAAAGTGGTTAGCCTGAAATGCAACCCCTAACAACCTTCGCTTTAGAGTTAACGTCCTGAATTTCATGTGCACTGTGTTCTTTCCCACATTTTGTATTGCAGGTGGAAAAGAGTTCTTTTAGGCAGAGTAATGTCTTTGTTTTAGCAGTCAGTCAAGGAGAGAAGAAGTTACAATAGTATGGCTCGAAGGCGATAAAGGAACAACGTTGGTTTCACACGGGAGAAGGCAATGAGAACCAAGGACAAATTGTTGCAAAATATGTACATGGAGAACACCGTGGAAAAGTACGCTCATGACTGTACCCATTGTGGAATACGTGCAAAGCTGACAATTTGAAAATATTCTTGAACAAGACATTTTTCACATGCGTCTGAGGGCATATAGACATTGAATAGACATATAGCAATGTTATGCTAATTAAAGATGAACGTAGAAACACTTGTTTTTGTATTCAAAATCACATCTATAATTGTTTTATTATTTATTTATACAATATTAGAAAAAGCACTAAAATGATTGAGAGAATTAATTAACAAGAGTTTAAAAAGTTGTGCTTAACAATGAATTGATACTTCAAAATGGTAAATGATAAAACCATTTTAGTCAAATTACAGCAAAAGGGACATTCACTCCAGTTGACAATGATTTTTGTTATATACCATTAAAGACAATAAATCATATTTACTATTTCCATATTGACACACAAACATGGATCATATTGTGGAGGGCTTGAAGATAAATTGACAAATTCACTACGCGCGTTTCGGCATTACTACCCTCATCAGGAATCCGTCACACCAATATCCAAAAGTAAGGAGGCCTAACACTTCTGAATGACCAACTACAGGAACCCAGCTGTGAATTGTTAGCTGGTATAACAATACAGGAATCCATGAATGGAATGATGTCCTGGAGATAAATGTGTCAAATCTGTAAGTGATACAGAGCACTGATGAAACAGCTAGGGAAACGCAGTCATGCAAGGGTAAAGCATGTACACGTCATCCTCACAGGGCATGATCAAACAACTCAGATGGATGGCAAATTCTAATTATCCCATAGTTATTGGTTAATCGTCCGAAGGGACTAAAATCTCTGAAATTAATCCGGACCAAAAAAGATGAGAACAGACGGAAACCGATGCTCCCAAGACAGATTATCTATGGGCCAAGATGTGACAATTGCATATATTTTTGGTCAATGGTCCTTGGAAGACGTTTTTGCAAGAGTCAGTTTGCATGGTACCGGGAGCATACTTTGTGTGTGGAAAGAATTCATATGTGCACCTGCCAAGCAAATGGTATGGTATGTGTTACTTGGCGGTTGTGTTTCCAAATATATACCATGTGGATGATTTGGAGAGATTAGAGCGGAGGTCAACGGGCAGGGAAAAACGTGGATTGAGTGCTGGAGAGGTTGCACGAGATATCTTTGGAGCAATAATTCCTAGTCTGGGAGTAGTGCTTAATGATGTCAAGATTAGAAGGCTGTCTACTATAGTGGATAAGCTGTATGTTAACACAGCTAAGTCTCTGCTACTCATTGATAGGGAGATGGTTTCAATAAGGGCGATGGTGATGCAGAACAGGCTTACATTAGATGTCTTACTCACAAAAGAGGGCGGAGTCTGTCGAATGCTGAAGGTCCAACAGTGTTGTACTTATATTCCTGCTAAAAGTAAAGACCTGAAGGGATATATTAGTAATATCACTGATAAACATCAGGAAATACAGGATTTGGAATGGCACAAGGCGAAGCAGTTGGAGAACTCCTTAAGAGAAAGAGAAAGAAGGATGGAAAGACTGCAGGACAGTTATTTTGGAAATTTGAAACAAATGGAGGAGTTCAAACAAAGGAGGTTGGCTACGACATCTGTTTAGATCGGTCTACCGTGCAGGGGTATTTTGAAAATTTTATGATGACTCAACGTCATCAGATGGGGGAATTGATGGAGCGGAGATTTCGTATTTGCATACTCTTAGTTGTAGGGATGCATCATAATCATGTGTAGAGCGCACCCGCATATAATCTTGCTCATGTAAATGTAAAGTGTTAGGTTTGTGAATTGTGTTAATGTATCTACGTGACATATTTTAGGGTACTGACAATTGGTAAATGGATGTAACTAGCAGAAAACGCTAACTTCGAGAAACTGTGTCGTGAAGTTGACATTACTCATGTACTAAATGTGTTCAATAACAAGATTTTCTATAGATGTGGTAAATGTGTTAACTGAAATGAAATGTAGTTATGCAACTTGTAATGTTTAAATGATACGTTCTTATGTTAACCAAAGTGGTTGGCCTGAAATGCAACCCCTAACAACTCTCGCTTTAGAATTAACATCCTGAATTTCATGTGCACTGTGTTCTTTCCCACGTTTTGTATTGCAGGTGTAAAAGCATTCTTTTAGGTAGAGTAATGTCTTTGTTTTAGCAGTCAGGCAAGGAGAGAAGAAGTTACAATCGTATGGCTCAAAGGCGATAAAGGAAAGACGTTGGTTTCACATGGGAAAGCATGAGAACCAAGGATAAATTGTTGCAAAAGATGTACATGGAGAACACTGTGGAAAAGTATGCTCATGACTGTACCCATTGTGGAATACGTGCAAAGCTGTCCATAGTGAGAAAACTACCTGTGGATAACTAACTGTTGGAACTAGTGAAAGTGCCCACATCTTTCTTGCTTTTTGGTGATGGTGGCTTTATCCTACCTGACCCATCTTGACGGTGGAGAGACTTCTTAAGAAGGCTCCGCGACTGACACCTTTTTGCTCTTGATTTGCATTGCTTACCCCTTAATATAAGGATGTCATCTTAAGCAATAATGTAGGGATAGATTTGATGCTTTTCCTTCCTCAGCCCACGATGCAGGGGACTTTGGGCTCTTGCTTCCTAATCATATGTATCCTCTTTCTCGAAATAGTTGTTTTATTCATGTTGCACCATCTGAATTGGGTGCGTAGATTTGGCTTTGTGCTGTTTCCTTTGTATTTCTATAATATCGTTTTGAGGTGTGTGTATGTCCAATTATTTTTGGCGTTGTGATAAACCCAACTAACCTTCCTAAATTGTCATTTGGTTATTATGTATCCAGAGTCAACATTTCTAAATTGACTGTGCTTTAATGATTTCTCCCATTCACACTATCATGCTGCCAAAAAGATCCATTGGAGAGTGCCTCTCAAGAACTTCCAGAACGATTACAAGCGGTCCTTTCATAGAGAAACCCAACCACTTCCATTTTTAAGCATCTCAAGTCTCTGGCAACACCTCAGATATTAATTGAAACCTACATGCCACACAGTCTAGCTTGCACTTAGGAATATTTGCGCTGTTTATTATATTTAAGCATGCAAACTGTCTAACTCGATCTGCACTTCCTAATTTTCAGTATTTTGAGACTTGGACAGTGTCATAGACACTAACTGAAATTCATGTGTTGCGCTTTTTAGGCTTGGCGTTAGTCAAGACCTTTTGAGTTTACTGAAATATGTATAATATACATACATATTTTAAATCACCTCTTTTCATCCATTGGCCTATTGTTTTGTCATTTACATTTTGCTTCCGCCCACTACAACAAATAGCAAGGGGCAGTGTGTCAGCCTATTTAAGCCACTGGTTAACTTCACTTTGAGTGACTGTATTTTGTTCTCTCACAAGGAGCGTATCCCTACCCAAGGTAGTTCTCTTTAGTGCCAGTGTTTTTGTTTTTACTTTATAATTATTTTAGTGTTGCCTTTTTGTTAAAAGCATGATGTGATAGCAGGATGCTTGTGATGTGCATTCCATCTTTTTCAGATCCAATCTCCTGCCAATGCTGTTGTAAATTCCTTTTTCAGTGTTTTGCTTTTCTGACTGCTGCTATTTCACAGCATACTAGATTTTATCCATTTGAAACTGTTCTGTATTAAGTTGCTGGAGCGGAGATTCTTGAATCTCAAACTCTGGATATAATCATTATACAAACCCCGCCACTGGTTGTATGGACCTTTGTTAGTCGACTAGGAGATTGGGTAAGGAGCTACCATTTACATTAATTTCCATAGACAGTGAAGACCAATTGAGACTTCACAAGAAGCGACAAAGAGAAGAGGAATGAATTAAAAGAGATTTATTAACAAATCTGTTCAATCCAAAATCTTTAGTTCATTAAGCATTAATTTTTATTTAGTCATTATTATTACGTATTTAAATTCTCTAAAAGTTGATATTTCAAAATAAGGTAAATCGAACGTTAGTCAGAAGAATGCAGAATATGCAACAAGTGAGTTCCATAAAGGAAACCCCTAATCCAAATTAAAGAAGGATAAGACGTAAAGGGCATTTAGGTTATAAAGTAATATATCAGCTTCAGAAAACCAAATGAAGGTTTCTAATGAAAGAATTGGAATGTTCAGGCATGAAGCCGTTGCATTCAAGCAGTGGAGATTGGCAGAGTTGAGGAAGATCTTCTCAGTTCAAAGTCAGCAAGCACCTCTGGGGTCTTCTTCTCCTAACTAGTCTAAGGAACACACACTGACATAATTCAACAAACTCTAGTTGCAACATTTCAGCTTGTTCCTACTCTCAGGAACCAATCATTCTCCTCCAAAAGCTGGGAGCAGGTGAACTTCCTTATTTCCCATGTTAATACAATGATTCATGCACGGCTACATCCTTGAGTTGTTACAATGGGTAGAATATCTTGTTTAGACAGCTCTTCCCATGAGTCGCACTTCCTGGCATCTTCTTCTCCTCCCAGTGAGAACCTCACTATCAATCATCTAATACATAACAAATGCCTATTCACTAGCTAATAGAAGACTTCTGGAAAATTACAGCATCTCCAGTGGGAAGACAAAAAGGAAAACATATTGTGCAAAACAACCACAAAAATACGTGAGCAGGTCTCTTTAGCATTAAAAGTGTTAAGTTGACATTCAAAATTATATTAATATTAGACTAACTTAATTCATTACAACATGTTAACTGGAGTCTTTGCTTATAATTGCTAAGTATGGTTACCTACCACAAATTATAAGATATATGGGCACATGTTATTTAATGTTGTAAATCTTTGTCAATGAATGCGTTTAATTTTGCAAAAGAAAAATGACACTTCATCAAAAGTTATCCTCTTTTTATGTTTTCTTTATCTCCTTATTTTTTTCTTTCCTCCCTTTTTCTTTCTTTCTTTCTTTCTTTCTTTCTTTCTTTCTTTCTTTCTTTCTTTCTTTCTTTCTTTCTTTCCTTCTGACTTTCTCTTTCCTTCTTGCCTTCCTTAATTTGTTTTTCCTTTTCTCTCCTCTCCTCTTTCCTTCTCTCATTCCTTCTCTCTCTTTATCTCCTTTTCTTTCTTTCGTTCTTTCTTTTTCTTTCTTTCTTTTGTTCTTCTTTTCCTTCTCTCTCTCCCTTTCTTTCTTTCTTTTCTTTCTCCCTTTCCTTATTTTTCTTTCCTTCTCTCTTTGCTTCTCTTTCCTTCTTTCCTTCTCCCCTTCTTTCCTTCTATCCTTCCTTCCTTCTGTCTCTATGTCTTTCCTTCTTTCTTGCAATTTTTCTTGCCTGCTTTCTTTCTTTCTTTCTTTCTTTCTTTCTTTCTAGAGGCTTGCAGTCAATGCCATACATATTAACTTTTTCAGTGTTAGCCAAGACCTTTTGATTTTTCTAAAATTATGTTTATAACATAGTTACTTATAGGGGTTTCTGCCCGACGTCATCCATTAATAAGTAGTTGGTGTCATTCACATTTTTCTTCCACCCACTCCTGCATGCATTAAGGGGCAATGTATCAGCCAACTTTGGACATTGGTTGACTTCACTGCGATTTACAGCATGCTACGCTTTCACTAGGTACATATCCCCATACAAAGTAGTTCGCTTCGGTGCCAGGGAGTACTTTGGTAATGCACTTTTTTTTTAGCCCTTAGCCCAAAAACCGTTTTTGCCTGTAGCATTGTAGATTGATGAGGATGCTGCATATTCACAAACAATTAAGTTTTGCAAAAACCATGATAAAACAAAAAAAGAATTGCCAGAAGGCTGGCGGCTAGCGCCAGATATATTGGCTTTTCAAATGCTTGTTTTATCTTGGACTTTGGCACTTTTGCTCTGACCTCCATTTTTTAGAGCTTTTGAATTTTATTGTCTGGTCTGTTTTGTATGGCCTTTGGGCTGAAAAAATTAATTATTACTGATTGATTGCCTGATATGGACAAATTGACCCTGGTTTTCTTTCAGGTTTGACACCAGTGCTGAGGGATGTGGCCTTGCATGACAGGATTCCTAACTGTGCTGAAATTCCAAAATCCATCCTGGGTTAATAATATACAGATGCCTGATGCAGGGGAGATTAGAGAAGGACTCCTTTTTACAGAAGTAAAATGTAGATTTTCCTAGTAATTTGTGAAGCAAAGTCTTAATTTTATTAAGGTTACAGAGGGAAGTATTGTGCTTTCAGTTCTTGCTTTATTTTCAAATGTATAAAAGCTTGTATATAAGGGGGGCGTGGCCGGCAAGATGGCCGCATAGGACGTGCCTTTGCGGTGCTCCTGCTGAACGCAGAGAAATCTGCTAGAATCCTGTGGTGCGATACTAGCACCAGCCCACAAAACATCGGCCCGGCCCGGAAACACCACCTGGCATGGGGAAATAGCACTTGGGTCCCAACAATGTAGTGGAACGGACACTTGGAGCCTAACGACGCAGGGAAGCAGCCGCCATCTTGGGCCGCTGCGGGCACCTTCGCGGCTAACATCGAGAGCGGGGCGCCGACAACTGGAATCCTCGCCAGTGATTGCAGCGCGGTAGTAAAGGGTGGTGGCGGTGCTCACTACCGACACTGGGAGCGCCTGTCCTGGGACGGCGGCTGGTTTGCAATAAACAACGGAGAGGCGGCGGCCCCTGTGGTGCCCTGGGGGGATGGAAGCGGACCTGGCTGCGACACTTCGGCTGACGGAACCCGCCCGCGACGAGGGGAGGTGAGTCGCTGACGAGGCAGGTCCCCCAACGCGAGAGGCCAGCAGGAATTTGGCAGCGAGTCGCTGCCCGGACGTGGCTGGGGCCCGGCTCTGACTTAGATTGCCACCGCGAGACGGGCCGAGAACTGTCGGAGACCTGTGAGAGGTCTGAGGCCTGCTTCACATAATTGAAACTGGACCTGCCTGTGCGCAGGAAGGCGAGGAAGCGGGGGTCCCCCCTCGCAAATTTAAATAATTTGAAGTCAAGCGCCGGTGCGAGCAAGGCGGGGTCCAGAGGGACATTAATAAAGGAGCCGCCAAGGGGGTGAACTCTGTCTATGACTGGGGGTTTGTTGGTCATCTCTTGCCCCCCGACCGGTTCTGGGGCGGTTGCTGGTCTTCGGCCGCCCAGAGTGAGGAACGGGTTGACGCTGCAGTAACGGAGTGCCTGCTTGACTGACCCTGCTGGAACTCGCTCTCCAACTGTGAGACCCTGCTGTTGGGAACAGGACACACGGTATTTGAGGGGCAGCAAGGTAGGGCCCCGAGGTCCCCAAGAAGAAACGGATCACCATGATTAAGGACAAAAGCAACCGGGCCCAGTCCAATAAAATAATAAACTATGCGCAGCCCCTACCCCACGGTCCCAATCAACAGGAACCGCGAGGGGACGATGCTATGGAGGTGGTGCCGGCAGGAGATCAGCGGGACCCTTCATTAAATGATATCCTGGCAGCTATTCAGAGTACGAGGGATGAGATGGTGACCAGGATTGATGCAGTGGCAATTGATGTCAATCTTCTTCGATGTGACCTGCGCAAGGTCTCCGATAGAGTCACCACGATGGAACAGCAGGTGGACACACTTGAGACAGAAGTCAAGTCTCTCCGGGAAACGGTCATGGAGCTTCAAAGAAAGCCAATAAAACTTGATGAACGTGCCGAAGACCAGGAAGGGCGCTCTAGAAGAAAGAACCTGAGGTTTGTAGGTTTCCCGGAGCAGGTGGAGGGACCTTCAGCGGAGTTATTCTTAGAGGACTAGATCACGAAAGTACTTTCCCCCGGGAGAACGTCCAAGTTCTTTAACATTGAACGGGCACATAGGGCGCTGGTCTCCCCACCGCGGCCGGGGCTCCTCCGAGGGCCATCATAGCCCGGTTCTTTAATTATCGTGACCGGGACGTGATCCTGCAGGCCACCCGCAAAAAGGATGTTATGCAATTCGAGGGCCATCCCATTGCAGTTTTCCCGGATTATACTCAGCGGGTGCAGGACCAGCGGCGCACCTTCTTAGCAGTGAAAAGGCGAATGAGGGAGGCCAGGATGAAATATAGCCTCCTCTTCCCAACCAAGCTCCGGATTGAGCATAAGGGCAGGGCTCTGTTTTTCTTCTCGGCGGCGGAGGCTTCTGAATGGATGGACACTATAGGGGAACGTGGCGACCGTCGGAACTCACAACCCAACTCGAGGACACTAATGTACTCAGCAGATCCTGTCAAGAGACAGCAGCGACTGTCTGGAGGGAAACGACAAAAGGACACCGGTGGTACTTGAAGGGTCAGGGTGTGTGCAGATGGTACTTTGCAGGTGGCAGAGGGACTATCGGACTCAGATATGACCTCATCGGACATTGTGCCTGATACTAATGTGTCTTGAGTTCACGTTCTGAGGAAGAGAAGCAGGTTCATCGTCCAGAACAATCAGATAGGTGAACATTAGGGGACCCACTTTAAACGTTTACCTTTTCTTTTTTTATTCTGGGGAATAGTCATTTTTGTATATCCTGAGTCCGGGGAGGACCACGCCCCTCAGTAGAGGCTGGGACCTGTTCGGGGAGCTAGAGGCTATGCCCTCGCACCCTGTCGAGTGCCTGGCCACTTGCAGTGCACCTCTTTAGTGGGACATGGCTACTGCTTACCTAAGGAATTAAGAATAAGTAGAATACAACTGTGGTTGGGATGTAATTTAGTGATGTGCGCCCAATCTTGATTCAGGATGGAAGGGTGGGAACCCAGGAGCAATGCCAATCACGAACTACCATGGCTCCCCCCATGATGAAACTACTTACCTGGAATATACTTGTAATGGCAATGCTCGAAAAGCGAAGAAGGGTGTATGCCTACTTAAAACGATATAGAAACTCTGTAGCAGGCCTCTAGGAAACCCACATTTGGGGTGATACACTACCTTATATAAGACGTAGATGGAGAGGACAGTTGTATGCCACTTCATATTCTGGATTTGCCCAGGGGGTTCTCATTTGGGTGGCCCCGGGGACCCCTTTCCAGCACTTGCATCATGTGATCGATCCTGAGGGGTGGTATGTGATCTTGTATGGCAGGCTTGACGGACAGGAGATATGTTTTATAAATGGATATGCACCTAATTCAGATGCTCCGGGCTTTTTTCCTGAGGTGATGACCGCAGCAACCCCATACCTGAGGGGGACGTAATTATGCTAGGGGACGTTAACTGCGTGTTGGATGGGACACTGGATCGGGAGCACCCCCCCGAGGGAATACCAAACCGGGCATGAAAGAGGCTCTGGCGGATTCCATGAGGGGGCTGGGGCTGGTAGATGTGTGGAGGATATAACATCCAGACAGTAGAGTCTTCTCCTCTCATACCCCTGCGACAAATACATTTAGCAGGTTGGACCAATTTTTTGTATCCACTGCCCTGATCTCTAGGGTGGGAGAAATAGTATACCTCCCGAGACATATCTCGGATCATTCTCTCATGATGTTATCCCTAGGCACTGAGAGGCCCAGGTCTGCGATCCCGACATGGAGGCTCCAAACCGAGGCGCTCACTGACCCACCCTTTGCCGCTATGTTAGGAGAAGAGCTCTCTAGATATTTTGAAACAAATTGGGGTTCAGCGTCCTCTAGGGCTGTGGAGTGGGAGGCTATGAAGATGGTGATCCGGGGGATTTGCATTAATGCAACGTATGCTGTCCGTCAGCAGCTTGAAAGGGACATTAAGGTGCAGGAGGGGAAACTAGCAGAGTTGGAGGCGTCGCTACCGACGGCTCCTCATCTTCTGAATGACTGGCGGGCGGCACGGGAACAGCTGTTGGCGGCATTAGATAGGCTTGAAAAGTTTAATTACACTGCATATCAACAGCGTTTGCATGTGGAGGGAGACCGATCCGGGGCCCTGCTTGCCAAATTGATTAAGAGCGAGAAGCCGGCCTCCCCCATAGTGCAGATGCAATCCGGTGAGGGGCATACAGTATATAGTCAACTAAAAATCCTGGAAATCTTGGCCGAGCACTTAGCTGGGGTGTATGCGGGGCGTCCTCTTCTGGATACAGAGAGGAGGACTGGGTTTATGGCCGCTCTGGACTTACCTCGATTAGAAAATGAGGCAAGCCAACTGTTAGACGACCCGATATCTAAAGAAGAAATACTGGAGGCCATACAAGCTTTAAAGCAATCCAAAAGTCCAGGGAGTGATGGTCTACCTGCTGAGTTTTATAAAAGGTTTGCACCCATACTAGTGGACCACCTTTTGGAAGTATACAACGAAGCGCTTTAGAGGCAAATACTGCCAACTTCTATGAGAGAAGCGCTGGTAGTCATGATACCCAAGGCAGACAGGGATACCCGGTTGCCAGGATCGTATAGACCAATTTCTCTTTTGAATATAGATATAAAAATCTTGAGCGGGGTCTTGGCAGCCCGACTGCAACCGACTATGCATAATCTAATTCATCCTGACCAAGCGGGCGTTTATCCATAAACGTAGTACTGCTCATAATCTACGGAGGCTCGCCCATGTATGGCACTCCCCCTCACTGGATCATGGAGATTGTGCCCTGGCGCTATTGGATATAGAGCAGGCGTTCGTTTCGGTTAGTTGGGTATATGTCTGGGAGGTCCTGCGAATAATGGGGGTGGGGGTACAATTTCTTAAATGGGTGCAATTACTCTACTCAGGCCCCCAGGCCAGAATACGAATGGGGAGGTTGGTCTCGAGGGCCTTTATATTGCAATGCGGCACCAGACAGGGATGCCCTTTATCGCGACTCCTTTTTGCGACAGCAATGGAGCCGTTGGCGGCGGTTCTGAGAAGCGAAATGGCTGCATTTGGGTTCCCACTGGGGGTGACTAATCACGTGGTATCCATGTGCGCGGACGATACTCTTGTGTACCTCCAACAACCTGTTCAAGCGATACCGATATTGTCGGACGTCCTCCGGAGGTTCTGGAGCGTATCTGGGTTGCAGATTAATCCTGGGAAATCAAAATTGATCCCAATGGGAAGGTTGGCTTCGCTCCCAGACTAGGGGTTGCCGGAGGTGGGGCTCCAATGGGTGAGGACCGCACCCAGGTATCTGGGGATCAAATTGGCTGCGACGGCTAAGCAGTGTCTGACGCTCAAAATAGGGAAAATAATCGAAGGAATACGAGATTCGGTGCGTTTCTGGCAGGGATTGCCTCTATATCTTATGGGAAGGATAGCCATAGCCAAAATGATCATTCTACTGAGATGCCTCTACGCGATGCAGCACTCCCTCGACAATTTTTCGTAAGTCTGTATAGCTTATTGGTAGATTTATTGTGGGGCACTAAACGTAAAAGGGCTAGTCTGGCCACACTGCAGAGAACGTGGCAGGATGGGGGATTGGAGGTGCCCTGCCTGGAATTTTATTATGTGGCTTCACAGCTGGAACATGGTGTGCACTGGCTGGATGAAGATGAAAAACTGGGACAAGAGTCTGCTGGCGGGAACTTTTGGGGATCAGCCACTGCCTGAACTGCTAATGATGGGGGGAAAAGGGCCCCAGACATGCCCATGCATAATTCGACACGTGCTGGAAATATGGGAACTCACGGTCAGAAAGGTGCTGCAACGGGCGCCCTACACCCCGTACATGCCCCTATGGGTAGTACAACCCTTCTCTAAAATCTCGGCTTCTATGTCTGTACGTAGATGGCAGGAAGGGGGATGCCTGACGATGGGAGACCTAATGACAATAAACAGTACATCACCTGAGTGCAGGCGATGGACACCTTTAGTCTGGGCACTGGGCTGTTCCTGCAGTATGAGAAAATAGCTCAGGTGGCTAGAGAATTATGGCCCACGTTCCCAGAGGAGCCCCCCCTCATTACTAACGTGCTACAGGTCCTGTTAGATATGGCCCAAGGACAAAGACTTGTGTCACATCTGTATCGGGCAATTCAGGAGGACAAGATAGTTCAGACACTCCCTGTACAGACAAGATGGGACACAATAGTGGGGGACCCCATAACAGCTAAGGACTGGATTAAAATTCATGAGGGGGTGAAGCAGGTGAGTTCGAACACTCGCTCTAAATTGATACAATATAATTTTGTCCATCAGACATATCTTACCCCCAAAATGTTAAATAGGATCTACCTGAATCACTCGGGGTATTGTCCCAAATGTGGGGAGGCGGATGCCGACTTTATGCATATTTCAAGAAAATATGACCCGCGTTGTGCGAGTCATGAAAGAGTTGCACAGCCTTTTGCACATTCGTGATATGAGTAATCCACGTAATCAGTATTGTTTCCAATCATCCAATTTATTGCCAAAGTTTAACACTCTTTTTCCATCACGTCAAAGAAAAAGTTTCATTCTATTTGCGTGTTTGATTGCTCTAGAATTGCCCATCCGGGCCTATTCACAGGCATATGTTGATACTTAAATCCTCCATCACTTAAAACTTCACCCAATGCATTTCGGTTCTCCTCAACCTTCATCAGGGGTATCTACAATATTTAAAAATATGCATCAGCTACACACGAAAAATTTTAACAAACGTATATTACAAACCCTTCGTACCCACTCCAAAATCAAAACTATCTACACCCCCTAAAATGTACCGCATTATTTACAGCCTCTACCTAAAGAAAATTACAACGCTCTAATGTGAAAACGTATATGTAAAACGAAAATACAACCCCTCTTTATTATCCCACTACCCAGACTCCGTTTTAACCTTTGTCAACCCTGATGCATACCTGTAATTTAAATACTCCGAATCTTAAACAGCGCGACCGCCTCACTTCTCCTCAAAGGTCAGTCTGATCTCAATCACCCCACTCCCCCGCTTTAAACCAAACATCTCCTTCCCCACCTGTGAACCATTTCTGACACGTGATAATTTACCCCGCCCTTCAACCTCCTAGTGCACCTCCCATAACATAACCTCCCCGTCCAACAATTCACGAAGCACAAATCTCATCATCCCAGTGCTTAGTAAACATTAATGTATTTCATTCATACCAAAACAACTACTGTACAAACACAATCCAAATTAATGCGAAAAAAATCCTCTTTTTTTACGTGTAATCAATCCATATTTTACAAGTGACTGTTCTTAAAGAGCCTTTGACGTGATTACGTAAGTCTTATAATTCCTGTGTCCATGTTCCTGCGGGGTGCTAACCGGGTTTGGAACGGCAGTAATACATCCATAGTAGTTTGCCCGAAGCACACCCTTTTTTTTTAATTTAAAAAAAAAAGGGTGTGCTTCGGGCAAACTACTATGGACTTTATGCATATGTCATGGTTCTGTTCGGATCTGTGCCCTTACTGGACCGACGTCCTGGCTACGTAACAAGAGGCGACGGGGTGGGTGATACCCCGAGAGATCTGCACAGTATTACTCGGTTTACTGCCCCGACCTAAAAACAAGAACCTCAGTAGGAAATTCGTTCTCCTGGGACTGGTGTTGGCAAAGCGCTGGGTAGCTATATCATGGCTGAGCCACAGTCCACCTAAAGTGTTGCAGTGGGTGCGGGATGTGAATGAATGGGCTACAGCTGAAGCGGTTCGAATGCAACAGATCAGACGGGATGAAAAACTAGAAGATGACCTACGGGCCTGGAGGGCAATGTTGAGGGACATGCAGACTGATCGGTCGTCCACTGCTTCCCAGACTAACGACACAGGGACTGAACGGTCAGCAAGACAGTAAGGTGACGATTATGAGAGGTAGGAGAACATACAACCTAGAAATAAGAGGTGGCACACAGGGATGGATAGAAAGAAGAAGGACACACACCCAGACATGGAAGGGAGTGGTATAGTTAAGGGAGGGGGTAGTTCAGTTTAAATAAAAAGGTTTTTGTCGTTCCAAAGGCATCAGTCAAGGGAAAATGTCATACAGGAGGAGGAGGCAGAGGGAGGCAATAATACGTGTAATGCTGCTTTATGATGAATAGGACAGTGTGTGTATAAATCTAATGTTTGTTTTATTTTTCTTCTTTCTCTTGGTTAATTGATTTTCCTTGCAGCAAAGTTTCAGAATATGTTTAAAATGCTGTACCTTCTATTCCTGTCTCAAATGCCAATAAAGATATTTTTGAAAAAAAAAGCTTGTATATAATATGGAATATTATTTACTCAGGTCAAATATGTGTCTTGTAATTTGCAAATAGATATAAAAATGTACACATTTTGTTGGCTGACTGTTGTAACAGATGTGGCAGGTATTGGAAGAATTAAAGCACCATTCATTTGTGCTCATCTCGTCGACTGCAAGTGAACAGGGCCACCAGTGGTCTGGTGGAAAGTGACGCTGCCAGTTGTTTTTTTTCTCCTATATCTTAAAATCACTCCTGAGGTAAATACGTGATGTATTTAGAGGCCGGTTCTACTCTGTCTCAACTTTGCCTCCCTGTTTTGGTGAAAATGTGAGCAAAAGTATTGCATGATTAGAAGTGTATCGACAAATTGCTCGCACTGGAAAAGCGTGATAGAGTTGGAAGAAGGAATGCAGTCACAGCAATTGTGCGTGTGCACAGCAGGGGCTGGGGGTAGAGGAAGAAGGGCGGTCTGACAAGCTAAAGCAGAACATCAGAGCAAATGTTACGCCTCTGTAGGTGAGTGTCTGCAGTGAATAAATTGATTGTGTTGATTGAAACAAATCGTCTCTTGGCATTTACTACCCGCTGTTTGCTGATGCTGCCATGAAAAGTCGGCTACGCTACAGCATCTTGAAGCTAAACGCTGTGGGATCTGTGTACCTGACCACAGGGACTGCAGTTCTGTGCCTAATTGTCGAAAAACGATTAATTGAATTCCACGCTCACGCCTAACTTCTTTTTATCTTCTACACCTGATAAAATCCTGATTTGACGTGTGCAAGTTTTGGCATATTCGATGACATGGCTTGCTATATAGTGTGCAATACAGAATGCTTTTTTTTGCATTTTTTCCCCACTGTATCTTTATATTTTAGTTTATTTTATCTGAATAGTCCACGACTGCTGACTTTGAGTCTCAAATTGATCAGAACTCGAGAACTTTACCGAGGATCAAAAGCGTCAGAAGTTTGATTTATCAATGCTCCCACCCCTCAGGCCCACCGTGGGCAGTATGTTCAAGCTAGTACACATTGACATCCAAGACCATTGCACGCGGATTGCTCATGGCTATCCGACTTTAGCAGTCATTCATTTGAACCAATTTATCTGTGGGTGTTCAAAGTGACTATAAAGCGAAGTTTGCCTTCTCTGAGTTAGGTTTGTAAAGCCACACTATGGGGAAGATTTACTAAGATTTTGCGCCGTGACGCAAAATCTTTTTTTCCAATTTACTTTCCAGCGCTAAACTTGTTTAGCGCTGGAAATAACAGAAAAGTAACGCGAAGCAGCGCATAGTGCTGCTTTGCATTACTTTGCGCCATAAGGATATACCAAGGGTTGAGCATGGGCATTCCCATGCAACCACCCAAGGTTTCTCATGCTAAACTCAATTTACTAAATAAAGTAGATTGGGTTTAGCATGAGAAAACTGTGCCCTTTTCAAGTAGGGGCAAGAAAGGAGAAATGCTTACATTTCTCCTTCTTTTTCCGACTTTGCATGTGTGCCTCACTTTACAGCACGCATACAAAGAGGGAAAATGGTTAAAGTGAGTCTGTGCATAGTATTTTGTACTGGAAGGGTATGCTACACTCAAGGAGACACCCTTAAACCATGGCGCAAAGGTGTCTCCGTGGTTCACAGCAGCTGATTTCAGCGCCTGCCCCAGGCAGAGGAAAGGAGAGTGCTTTATTTTAGTAAATAGGGTGCTCTCCTCCTCTCTCCTTTTCACGTAGCGCAGTGCAGCATTTGCGGCTGCTGCAGTGCGCTACGTGAAAAAATTGTAAATCTGCCCCTATGTGTTTTAGCCTCATATGTGCATGTTGCCTGGTGCCCACTATAGATAATAATCATTCTGTTCATTGATTAATTTCCATAAAAGGCCATGACATTTATAATTGATATCAATAAGTGTAAAAAATCAGTTCATGACATTGAAAAAAAATTGAAAAACTCTGCACATGGCTCAATAATAAAAAATCATCCTAACACAAGTCCTGTTTCTAGCTTCAACCGCTGAATATCGTATGGGTTTCCATGAAATATGAGTCATGTAACACTGGTCCGGAGGAATAAATTACTATTCTTTCTTGGAGGAAATTGATGGTTGGTTGCCACTCTCAACCAATTCGCCTAGACTTATTGCTGGTAACATCTCAAGTTTAGGATGGTGGGTGGACGCTGACTTCATTAATGAACCACACATCTTGATAGAGACTATAAGACTCGTCGCCATTACACTGTTGCATAGCAGCATAATTATCTGCGCCTGCACATAGACTCACATATACACACACTCTCACTCCAGACACACACAAAATGTGAGATTTTTTTAAACTTATGGGTAACTGTACAGAGAAGCAGCAAGATACATATCTGAGAATAAAGCATCTCAAGACTAATTATAGCAAAAAAGAATGCCTCTCATGTGGTTCTCACCTTTAACCACAGGGGGGGGGGGTGTGCATCCACATTCAGAGAAGCAATTGATAATGATCCAACACCCCCTCTTTGTTGATTAGGAGAGAGTGGCTGGGGGGGCGTGGCTTGGCGCCCAGCGGTAATGGCAGCGCACGGGTGAAGCTCCCGGAGGAGTCTTGGAAAAACCCAATTCTAAGACCGAGTGACGACTCGGAGTGGATGGCAGATCGTGAATGAAGGTTGGGAGAGCAACCTGAAGCCCTCGCCTTCATCAAAACCTAACAGCAAGTAATTTTAAAACCGAAAATCTGCTCTCTGTCAGAAACGCAATTTCGCGGCCGCCATTTTGAATTTTTTGCCGCGATCGCGGACTTTCCCGATTTTGCTTCCTAAACCTCTAATAACTCCTAAGCTAAAGTTATTAACATATCCTTCGCCTAAAACTCGCTGGGAAACTCATTATTTGATCGAATTGACTTAGGAAGACTCAGCGTGTTTAAAATTGTTTGGAGGTTTGTGACAGGAATGCAGGGCAGCCATTTTGAGACTTTTAAGACTCTTCAGTCATTTGAGTCATACTTTACAGAGAGCAATGGTTTTGCGTCATATGTTGCTGTAGGGAAGTAAGCGAGATGAGCTCATTATTACATCCACAGACTGTTTTTGGATGCATTCAGCATAGCTCAGCCTCTGTTGGGTGTCTGGCCTCTCTACAAGACAAAGTGATGAGTTGTTGAAGTACGATAGTAATAAGTAGAGGAGGGAGTTCGGAGATTCTTGTCAGTGCTGACCTCAAGTTATACAAAAAAAAAAAATCCTCAGGAGAAGCGCTTCTTGCACTCCCACACTGTTGACCGGCGACGGAGAGACTTATTCAGAGGTTTATGGGCAGAATAAAAGTACCCAGCTCGTCTAGCTCCAAGAAAAACATTTTTATAAAAATTCTAGAATCTTTACTGAATTCTCTAGACTTGAGGAGTCTTCACCATCCTCACCTCGACAACTAAGAACAACTATGGATCCCCCTCTGGCCCGGCTGGGAAATCTCTCACCAAGCGTCTCAAGAAGGATCCTCCTTCTCCACCCAAGTCAGCCTCACCAGTATCGATGGAGATGCTGTTGGAGGAAATCAGAGCCCTCCGACCTTTTATGGAAGAGACTAACACCAAGCTGCAAACTCTAACAGACAATTGGTCCCGATTGGAAACGAGAGTTACAGAAGTTGAAAACACTGTTTCCTGCCTAAAAAACACATGTGAAGGTGTTTCTCAGTTGCACTCCCAGGTATCCATACTCCAGAAACAAATCGAGGAGCTTGAAAACCGCAACAGACGGAACAACCTGCGCATTTACGGTTTGGGAGAGGGACTTGAAGGTTCGGATTCTCTCACTTTCTTTAGATCCTTTCTCCCTAAACTACTTCACTTGCCAGAGGGGACGCAACTCAACATCCAACGAGCTCACAGGTTAGGTCGAATGCCATCCCAAACCAGCTCATCACAGAGACCAAGAGGAGTCATCTTATATTTCTTAGAATATACAGATTTATTGAAGGTGCTGGCGGCGGTTAGAACCTCTCCAAAAATAACATGGTCAGGCTCGTCTCTATTCTTTGCACAAGACTATGCTAAAGCTACTGCTGACAGACGCAGAGCCTTCCTGAATTTGAGAGCGGATTTACGTTCCTTGGGGGCCAGATACGGTCTTTTCCATCCTTGTCTCTTCAAAGTTACGTATAATAACAGAACAACGGTGTATGAAGATCCAATGCGTTTACAAGACTTCATTAATTCCTGCAAGACACACGAGATGGATTCCTCTGGACCCTCCTCTTCATTCAATACTTGATTGACTGTTTCTTCTCTTCTTCCTCCCACAAGTTCTTCAGTCTCTGTTTGCTTAACAGATATACTCCGCCATTTTAGATGCGCCTTTAAGCAGCTGGCGATATATCTGATATGGCGGCTAGGACGTTACAGAAATATTCACGTTGCTTAGTGTTAAAAGCCGGTTTTCCTGGTTCTGTTTTATGAGATAAATGGTTTACAGTTATGTTCTGAAACATCTCCTAATCTTTGATTGTTATTGTCTCCACAGGTTTTTCTACTCGTCTACCGTGGTTTTTCCTTGGTCCTCCGTTTTGTCGATCCCGGTTGTGTTGCCTAACCCATGTGGTCCCATCCATCCTCCCGTATATCCATGACCCTTCCTTTGTAGGTATGTCTTTTTCCCACATTCCCTCAAGTTTGGTGCTGGATATGTCTTTCGTTTTTGTCTTTTTTCTTTCATTGCTTGTATCCTTTCACATGTTGGTGTCACATGTATAACTAATTCTTCACACTTCTTGATATCTATCGCATTCTTGATCATCATAACTCTGCTTATTTCTATTTTTGCATCTTCCTTTCGCCTGTTTCTTAGATCTTTCTCTTCTCTTATTCCTATCTTCAGCTCACATTCTACGCCTTTGTTACATGATTTACCTATTTTTCTCAACTTTGAAGCCGCAGAAAATACTCCTTTCCTGTTTTGCATATCTCTTATTTCACATTGCTACTATAATGAATTGGACTTATGGTTCATAATTTCAGTACAAATTGTTTTTATTTATTTATGTCATTAAAATTGATCACCTGGAACGTTAGGGGATTAAACCCCCCATCAAGAGGCAGAGAGTTCTCTCTTACTTAGCCAAATTAGAAGCCGATATTGTATTCTTGCAAGAAACCCACTTATCGGAGGTTGAATCATTAAAGTTGAAGAGGGGATGGGTGGGGAGGTCTTCTTTTCCCCGGGGATGGCAAACGTAATGGAGTGATGATATTGTGCCGCAGATCCCTCTCGTTTACAGTTATGTCCCAGGACTCGGATGCTGATGGTAGATGGCTAAATGTTAAGTTATCTTTGAAGGGTGTTCCTGTCTCTCTTCTCAATGTCTATGCCCCTACATGCGGAGAACCTTCCTTTTGGCCCACACTGGCTAAGCAAATTACCCAACACATGGAAGTTAATTTCATTTTGGCGGGGGACTGCAATCAGACCTTTGATCCGTTTATAGATAGAAATTCCAAAGTTTCTTTTATTCCCAACAAGTCCCATAGATCTTTTGTGCATGCAATTAATCAACACAAACTTTTGGACGCGTGGCGTCTCTGTAACCCAACTACTAGAGAGTACTCTTTTTATTCCCCTTCCCATCAAACCCAATCAAGGATCGATTACATATTTGTCTCTCACAACATCTCACAAAATCTTACAAATGCAGAGATTGGTCCCATTCTATTATCAGATCACGCTCATGTCTCGATCAACCTAGATATTTTACCTAAAGTTACAGGTCCCAAAAGATGGCGCTTCAACAATACCCTCCTTCTAGACCCAAAGTTCACTGCCTCGTTTACTTCCTTTTTGATGAGTTCTACGAGATGAATCAAACAGATTCCATATCATGTTCAACCATATGGGATGCTTTTAAAGCCTCAGCGAGGGGCTTCATAATTGGCTTTGTTGCAAAGAAACGAAAACTCTTCTGCAAATTAACTAAAGATCTCCTCCAAGATATTAAAAGATTGGAACACTCCTTCTACACTTCACATTCAAAAGATTGCCTCACAGCTCTCATAAACGCCAAAATGCAATTTAATAAGAAGTCAACGGAGGACGCCTCATTATATTTGTTAAAATCCAGTGCAAAATTCTACGGAGGCAAAAATAAGGCTGGGAAACTATTGGCTAATTATTTAAAAGTTAAACAAAACAAGCTGAATATTGAGTCCATTTATGACAACGGATTAAACCTAAAATTTAAAGATAATGAAATTTTGAATGAGTTCTCTCTCTTTTACAAGTCTCTGTACGACTCTGAAACACAACCCTCTGAAAATTCTCTTCTGCACTTTTTCTCTGGTTTTCAAAAACCTCAAAACGCTTTCCCAAATCTATCCTCCCTGGAGTCCGATTTAACATACCAAGAATTGTTAAAGGCTCTCCAACATCTTAAAAAGGACAAAGCACCAGGACCAGATGGTTTCACCGTAGAATTTTACCAACATTTTTCCAAGCTCATAATGCCCAAGTTACATTCTTTACTAGATTCCTTTAGCACATCAGGTAGCTCTTCAGGTTCTTTTTCAGAAGCTCATATTTGCCTCATCCCCAAAGAGGGTAAGGATTTTAAATATTGCAAGAATTATAGGCCTATATCCCTAGTTAACATAGACTACAAATTTTTTTCCAAAGCATTAGCCATACGATTAGATTCATACCTACCTGACTTATTGGGGAAAGAACAATCTGGATTCGTTAAGGGAGATTTATTACCGACAACACGAGACTTCTTTTTAATGCCTTGTCTAAATCCTCCCATTTAAAGTACCCCCTGGCAGCAATTGCACTTGATGCCGAGAAGGCGTTCGACAGAGTTGAATGGACCTTTTTATTCTATACTCTCAAGTGGTTTGGCTTTGGCCCTAAATTTACCTCCCTAATCGCTCTACTATACTCCAATCCCCGTGCGGCAGTATGTGCCAACGGTTTGATCTCACCATTTTTTGACTTAAAGAGAGGAGTGCGTCAGGGATGCCCACTCTCCCCTTTCCTTTTCAACTTGGCCTTAGAACCCTTTCTCTCCAAATTACGTCAAAATCCTGACCTACATGGATTCCAATCATCTAATTCCCATATTAAACTTGCAGCATATGCTGATGACATTCTGCTTTTCATGTCCAAACCGGAAGACTCAATACCTACTTTTTTGGAGGAGGTGCAGGCTTATTCTAGCATCTCTGGATATAAATTGAATAATGATAAGTGTGAAATTTTGCCCTTAACTAAGTATACTTTCAAGTCGGATTTTTGTGCTTCCAACTTTACTTGGAGCCCTCACCACATTAAATATTTAGGGTTACACGTGACTTCTTCAATAGCAGACACGGTGGCACTTTGCATGACCAAATGCATACAAAAGGTTTCGGATTTAGTAGCTAAATGGCATCCCCTTTATATATCTTGGTGGGGTCGTCTAGACACTATAAAGATGATGTTATCACCTATAATTTTATATACCATCTCTAACATTCCAGTCCCTATTCCTAAAAAGTTTTTTAAGAAGATTAATTCCACACTATCTTCCTTTCTATGGAGCAACAAGAGGTCCAGAATGTCTTTATCTAAATTAACTCGTCCTAATACAGAAGGTGGGGTTAACTTTCCAGATTTTCAGACATACCAGATAGCTTTTCTCCTACGTCAAGCATCCTTTTGGTTACTTGAATCTGTGGATGATTGCCCTTTATGGACAATAACTGAGCATTCCTTCATATCCCCTTTCTCTTTTCAGGAATACCTCTCTTTTTCACGCAAACCACAGGCTATGTCCACTCCCATAATCAAATTGACCTCGAAGCTTTTAGAACCCACATCTGCTTCCACGCACAATACTACGGAGCTATTCCTTAATTCCACAATTTGGCACAACAAAGACCTAACTATTCGAAGTAAACCTTTCTACTGGAAGACTTGGCGACAGAGGGGTTTGATCTGGATCCATCAGTTATTTGCACAATCAAACTGTTTATCCTTCCCCTCACTTAGTCAATTATTCGACTTACCTGCCTCGAGCATTCACAAATATAGATTACTTAAAACTGCTGTGATGGATAGATACACTCAATTATCCACCACATCCACTATCTCCACTCCATCAGAACCTTCCTCTACACTTTGTACCTTACTAAAGACTAGACCCAGAGCTTCCACCATATATAAGTATCTACGGGGCGGGGACATTAATAGGCAGAAATCTAAAACAGAGGAGGCATGGGAACGGGATCTCACGTCAACATGGCCAATTTCTTTTTGGAATAAAATATGGCTTAAATTACGCAAATCATCTAGGGCAGCCAACACAACACAGACGCTGTTTTTTGTGTACAACAGACTTTTATTTACACCAAGGGGCCGATTCCGATCTCGGTCGGAGGCGCACCCAATACTATTCGGTCGGGAAAAAAGCCATGCGAAAGCCAGTTTCCCGACCGATCCGTACAGCACACCGAACGAGCAAGTACGATGCGCACAACAGCAAAAATCCCGGCCGAGCCGTACTCACCCAAACCAGGTCCTGTTCTCCGACCGAGGCGAATCCGGAAACGCCGAATCGAGTCGCACGGAAGGGAAAATGCAGCCCCGTCCGGCCGGACAAGTACGATGCGCTTCCGTACGCGCCGAACCCGTCGCTACGCACGGCACGTCAAAGCATCCGGGAGAGGCGCACATAAGCTCCGAATCGCGCCACAACACGATCCACGGCTACGAGACGAACACAGCACCGACGAGGACGACGCGAAGCGACGAGGACGAAGCCAAGCGACGAGGACGACGCGAAGCAACGAGAAGGACGAACGACACGAACCAACCATGAATCCCTTCGTCCCGATCATACCAATATTCTACATCTACTACCGGAACAGGCACGGACGCGTACGGCGCAGAAGGTAAGTCAGACACCAACCACAAAACACATACAACACGTACACGACACATCACACACATACACTGGGAATCTGAATATACTTACACCAGCAACAGCAGCACCATAGGGGCGGGATGCCCATCACCAATGCCACATATGCACACAGGGGCCTGAATGCGCTCCACCACCCCAACCCAGGGGGGCTGGATGCCTACCACCACCCTTAGCCAGGGGGCTGGATGCCTACCACTACTACCACCCCCACCCAGGGGGCAGGATGCCTACCACTACTACCACCCTCACCCAGGGGGGCAGGATGCCCACCACTACTACCACCCTCACCCAGGGGGGCAGGATGCCCACCACTACTACCACCCTTAGCCAGGGGGCAGGATGCCTACCACTACTACCACCCTCACCCAGGGGGCAGGATGCCCACCACTACTACCACCCTTAGCCAGGGGGCAGGATGCCCACCACTACTACCACCCTTAGCCAGGGGGCTGGATGCCTACCACCACCCTTAGCCAGGGGGACTGGATGCCTACCACTACTACCACCCCCACCCAGGGGGCAGGATGCCTACCACTACTACCACCCTCACCCAGGGGGGCAGGATGCCCACCACTACTACCACCCTCACCCAGGGGGGCAGGATGCCCACCACTACTACCACCCTTAGCCAGGGGGCAGGATGCCTACCACTACTACCACCCTCACCCAGGGGGGCAGGATGCCCACCACTACTACCACCCTTAGCCAGGGGGCAGGATGCCTACCACTACTACCACCCTCACCCAGGGGGCAGGATGCCCACCACTACTACCACCCTTAGCCAGGGGGGCTGGATGCCTACCACTACTACCACCCTCAACCAGGGGGGCAGGA